>OZ010572.1:41080838-41338338 GCA_963932145.1 Acanthosepion lycidas | reverse complement strand
TTTAAAACAGGATCTTAAAATTGGAGAGAAGGCAAGAAGAAAGAAAAAATATTAATACTGTCATCCAGATCGAGCCAATGACTCCCCAAACAGTTATAATTTGTGTTTGAGTCCGACATTGTTTATTAATCATAACAGCTAAGATCTTCTGTTTATTTGTCCAGTGTCTGTGCAGAACAGAGAAGAACTCTTCTGATTAATTGTTCCTACAAACAATTGCACTTAACAAGTTTTCACTAATGCTAGACCCATGTGTCTGTGAATACCCGGATGATGTTATTTGTATATGCCAGGACCAGGCACAGGAGCAGTCTTTACCTTTAGCCGTTGAATGGTTTTTACCTACAGAATCAGCATCACCCTGGCATTTATAGCGATAAAGTATTATTGGAGGGTAGGCAAAATGTCTTTCCGGATAGAGAGGAACGCACTTCTAGTAGACAAGATGGTATGTACAGCAATAGAATTAAAACACTGAATTATAGACGATGAAAGTTTATCGGCAAAAAATTGACTACGAGATCCAGTCCATGGTATTTTGATATAACCAGGACACATAAGAGAACCAAATGATTTAATACCATTAAACTTAGGAATTTTAAGTTCAACGTTACTCAGAAGAACACGTTTAGGACAGTCATTTGCAAGAAAAATATCGGCGATTTCATTGAGTCCGGCATCTAATTTACATCCCGAGCGTATCATTAGTGCACAATGGGGAAGAATTTTGATAAGGTTAATCTTCTAATATTTGGGGCAAAGAAATCTAAACTAAGATATAACCCTGTAAAAGTGGGTTTCGATATACACTAGTGATTATGTCGAAAGATATCAAAGTTTTCTCAATGTAAGGATTTTAATCGGTTATAATTTCTGTTATATCAGAAGAAAGTATATAAGTAGGTAGAAAATATATAAATGAGGTGAGTTATTAATTTAAAAGTTTAGCAAGATTGCAATGTTAGATCTTTAACGTAATTGTAATCTTGCTAAACTTTTAAATTTTACTAATGTATTTTAGATCGTGATCCTTATTTTTTTCTGCACATATATAATACTGGCAAGTGTATCAGATTAATTGATTCATATCCTACTTATTCTACGAATTATGCAGTTCGGCAGTAGGTCAACATTTGCTTGGAAAAAATGTATATTAACATTCCATATTTTATATGTCTTTTTACTTATATCTTAAATTCTGTACTAAAACTGTAACACCCCAAATAAGTTATGTTTAACATACCAAAAACATTTCCACTTAAATCACCATTTATTAATATACATACTCTCTCTCTCTCTCTTTCTCTCTCTCTCTTTCTCTCTCTCTCTCTCTCTTTTCTTGGGAGTTTTGACGTAATTTGCCGGGTATCAAAAACTTGCGGACACTTCCGCTTTGTTTTAAACTTTTCAAATCAGGACCTTGTCTTAACGACTCAACATTCCTTCACCGTCTAAACGGCCGTCAACAAATACTATTGTTTACTCTGTCACACTCTTTCCTTTCCTTCTCTTTTCTTTACCATTCTCATTTTTCCCTCTCAAAGTGTTTCTCTCGTGTTTTCCATAAGCGGCTTACTGGTAATTGCAATTGTTCATAACCATTTTGGTTCTCACCAATCGAGATGCAACTGCATGGAAACAAGAATAAATGTTTTTAGTGAGTAAGTTGTTTTTTGTCCGTATGTAAAAATTATAATAAATAATTATTGCCCTATTCTTGGTATTGAGCTCCCTTTTGAATTAATGCTGTGAACGTTAGAATTTATATTATTTTCGTTCTAATTACATTCGTGTGTATATATATATATATATATATATATATATATAAGAACACCGGATTATATATCTTACTGTTCTTTCTTTATATATATATATATATATATATATATATATATATATATATATATATATATATACATATATATATATATATATATATATATATATATATATATATATATATATATATATATATTAAATACTAGTTACATTCAACACGATTGTAAAGTTGTTGCTGTTGTTAAGTTTTTATATAATTTTCATTTTTTTCCGGGCATAAATTATATAAAAATTGTCCAAATGTTTTATTTGTCCGAACGCTTTTATATATACTTTTAGTCGTTATCAAGGACAAGTTTTATTTTTTTTAATTTTACTGAATATATAGGTTGTTTTATGTATATATCTAAAGTTATAGGAAAGTTTTAATTTCCAAACACAATCAGCACATTGTGGCCGTGTTCATAGTTGATATAACTTAATTTTGGCTTGTTTACTTTACTCAATAATGCTTCCGTTATTTATAGCCATTTTACATGTGGACTAGGCTATTATATTTTTTATTATGAAGGAGAATGTAGCGGACAGATTTTGTGCGTATTTAAATGAGACAAAATTGAGTTATGGCCAAATAGATATAACATTCTTGTTAAGAATGTTGCAGTATATTCAATATAATTTGGACATTTTTTATTTAGTTTACGTCAGGAAAAGAAAAGAGTTATAAGAACTCATGAAAAATTATATAAAATCTTAACTACGGCCCCATTGTCATTTGTTTTTAATGAAACTTGCATAAAAGAGGCATTTCAGCACAAATAGACAATATAATATTTATTATAATATATATTAATCATTTCAATCAAAACAAGAGGGTTACTGGGAGGGAAAGGGAGTTAGATGATTTATTGAGGAGGAAGGACAATAAAAGTACAGGTTTTCAGGAAGACAGAAAATGGAGATTGACGTTGCATCTCCAATTTTGAAGATTGGGGTCTTATGTTGAAATAAGAAACACACACACACACACGCACGCACACACACACACACACACACACACACACATATATATATATATATATATATATATATATATATATATATATATATGTACAAGTAGGCGTAGTATTCCCAGCGTTCATTACATTTTATTGTTTTGGTGGTGTTTGTTTTGTTATCAGATTTTGACAGTTTGAGTTGACCTAATTGTGTGATTTTTGAAAATGGCTAAGGAAGGGACTGAAAGCGATTGCTACAATCGTCGATATGAACAATTTTTTATATTCCGTCACTGCCGCCATACGGGAAAATGGCAGAATGCTTGGAAAACTAAATGAAACCTAAATAAACTTTCGTTCTCCGTCATATTTAACGAAAGATGTTTAAAAGAAATGTTGCTGCCAAAATATACATTAATCATATATATATATATATATATATTGAATCATTGATAATTTCAGTTCTTATATGTAGGTATATATATATATATATATATATATATATATATATATATATATAAGTATGTGGATTCTATTTTTTATATTCTCGTTCGTAATAATTATTTTATCCAATATAATTCATGTGTTTGCTCCTGTTGAATTCCTCATAAAGAATGACACAAGATGACGCATCCATTTTCTAATGTAATGTTGCTTTGATAAACTCTGATAGAAAAACGCGGGAAGCAAATCCTCTCCATCGCTACCTTTCTTCTCCTGCCATAGCCAGTGTTGCGTGACAGCGAGAACGCTACATGGAGATGACTGTTAATAGGATTATGAGAATTATTTTTGTCATTTTTCTACGCACTTTCCTTCACAAGTGACATCCGAGGACACAATATGATACATGAATTATGGTTGCAATGCAATCAACAACATAAACGATAATAATTCATTGAGAATTAGGGAGATAAAATAGCAAGAGGTGAACTAAAAGTCATAAGGCTGTGAAGTAAATATCTTAAATAAGGAAACTGGGTGACAGGTAAGAACAAAACGAAAACTAATTAGATCATGGCGTAAACAGAATTGAAAATAAATTGAAAATATTGCCTGAGGTACCTATTATAAACGAGGAAAAATAGAGATACAAATAGTAGAAAAAGTAGACATGATTGGAATTAGACAGTGATCAGGAATTATGCAAACAATTTGCATTCTGACATACGAACAATCGATCCAGGGGACAATCAGCTGGTCACCATAAATTGTAACACTGAAATATAAACGGAATTCTTTACACACACACATCTTTGATATTCGAAAGCAAACACTGCTAATTTAAAAACAAATAGAAATGTGATGACTTGAGAGGGCGTAGAACTGGGTAATAGGTAATTTGGTAGACATCCTGAATTCAAAAATTGAGACGTCGGTTCGAATATCACCGACAGTTTATTCAACTCGCACTGTTTAATTACTGCCGTAGATCGGCGGCCTGAACAAGAACAAATGCACGCATGTACACACAGACACACACGTATGTACATGTACACACGCATATATATATATATATATATATATATATATATATATATATATATATATATATATATATATATATATATGAATGAGCATATCATGTTTTTATACACCTGACTTAACCAACACTCAGCCAATGAGCGCCCAGAACCAGTTAATCAAAATGGCTACAAGCGACACCATCACCTCGATCGGCACGAAGTGCTGTCCTATTCACTGTCCGTCCGAAGCTCGTCGATTCGCCGTCTCCATACTCCCTTGCAAAACATACACGCGACTCTGGCCCTTTTAGGTCGCCGAAGTCATTGCTACAATATATGACTGAAAAGTAACTCCCTATTTTATATATGATGGACTCTCCGGTCTAATTATAATTTTCATAAGACGGTATAGACGTTATATATCATACATACAATAGGGAGTTACTTTTCAATTGCCCTGTACAAACACAAACACACATCTATCTATCTATCTATCTATCTATCTATCTATCTATCTATCTATCTATCTATCTATTTATCTATCTATCTATCTATCTATATATATATATATATATATATATATATATATATATATATATATATATAAAATGTAATATTGTATATTAATTCAATGTAATTCTATATATATATATATATATATATATATATATATATATATATATATATATATATATATATATATATATATTGTTTTTATAGTGTTTATCTAAACACGCATGACGGTGCGCTGGGGTCAACTGTTTTCCTCTCTATGTGGGCCCTAAACAGCTCATTGATAATTGTGTTTTTTCTATAAATGCAGTACATATATGTGTGTGTGTGCCTGTGTGCGTGTGTGTGTGTGCGTGTAGCAGGTGTCCCAACAATGTACTCATTTATTAAATAACAATAAATGCAGTTTTTATTGACTTAAACACATGATTACTGGTTCAAGTTTTAAAATATTATCGTTTATTGACTTACAAAGAAGATTGACATTTACATTAGGTCCTAAATGAAATTACAAGCATGTTTAGAAATATTTCCGACTACTATTTGCCGTACAGATTTCTTAGGAACCCGGAGGAAGGTCTTCAGCAAATATTCATATTTTGCGTAGCTGGCAGACTGGTAGACGGCCGTTGTCTTCCTGAATGTTGCCAATGGACATCGTGAACGTTTCCATCTGCTTGAAACTTATCCCTGCAATGAGCAATGGTGCATCGCGTTGGTGGATTTCTGTGAAACTGTCTTTGCACTTCTTTGATGTTTTCGTACTTCCATTAACACATGATGGAAAATTGTCTTCCTTCAAACATAGCGGCACTCCTGCCATTTTTAAGGTGCACTGGATCTGAAAAATAATCATTCAAGAAGTTATAGGAAGTCAAAATGTGAGTATATTGTTGGGGGCACTCTTTAGTTTTATATAATTAAATTTAGATTGCAATATCAAAAGCTCCCTGTGGAGTAATGTATAGCGGCTCGGATTGAGAAATCGGAGTTCGAATTCCAGTCAAATCCATTACATTCACTTACGTGTTAATACCCTTGGGAAAGACAGGAATCCTCTTCTTCTCTCCCCCCACCCCAGCTATAGAAAATAGGAGGACAGACCGAGTTCTATAGGGTGCAAAATGGCCTACCGCAGAAAAAAATGGCAACCTACTGCAGGAAAAAATCTGTCTCCTCATGTATCGAAAGATACATGATCGCCTAAGCGTATATCACGCATGGCGCATGACTAAGGGATGCGGTGAGCAAACATCATCTCGAATGCTGACCCGTCATTCACTGTGAATGTTTTTAAAGTGTAACACATGGCCGAAATTATGGAGCACCCGGTGAAGATCAAACTCACTATTCAGTCGTAACTGATCGAACAATCTGTAATTAATTATAGCCAGTATTGTTTTAATAATTCATATGAGAGTTTTTCTTGTATTTATGACAATGTAACGGCAGCGAATGTGGGGCGGTCTCCTCGAAGATGAAAAGGAGACTCAAGACAATGGAAGTATGATTCTACAGGAAATATATAGATATAGGAAAAGAGGTTAGTCGATAGTAATTTGGTTTCTCCATAAAAGAACTATGTGAAATCGCGAGTTACACGAACATATACGCTAATTAGATATTAGATAAATGCGTTTCCTAGCTAAAACAGAATATTCTTGGAACGTTTCGGACACGTTTTATTTTGGTTTGGGCATATGTGAGTATGTATCATCGATAATAAAACATTGCAATCAACTATTTCCATGACCTCAAAATGACTCCCCACCCACAATGTTGTCAAATCGTTATGGTAACTGAACAAAATGTTTTCGTGGAAACGTTCCGCATTAACCAAATGTGACCTCAGAATACGTTTTCTTCATTTAACAATACGTATAGAAGGAGTAAAATTTATTTTCGTATTTTTTGAATGTGATGAATGCATGTTCAGACATCTTTATCGAATTTCTTATTCATGTTCTTTTAATATAACGTAACAAGGCAACGTTAAAGAACGCCCTAGACAAGCTACAAAATATTTTGGCAGGATCTATGTATCATTGTAGTAATGTTGTAGCAATTTTCTTAACTGGGAATGCACCGAAGTCTGTTAAACTATAACTGTTTCAGTATTTACATTATTCGGACTATTGTCCTCATCTTTGTCGGCATATTTATTACAACGTTTCGGCCGTTGTACGCTTCGGCCTTCTTCAGGTGGTTGAAATGTCGAACTGAACCCTTTATTTCGCTCACATGGCTCGTGGAACTAGAACAGTCTACTCCAGTGATCGAAATAAAGTGTTCAGTTCGACATTCCAACCACCTGAAGAAGGCCGGAGAGTACAACGGCCGAAACGTTGTAATAAATATGGCGACAAAGATGAGGACAATAGTCCGAATAATGTAAATAGTGTACATAATACCTCATTTCAGAAATATAGACAGATACTGTAGCTGTTTCCTCGGGCCACATATGTGTTAGCGAGAAGGCGTATATATTGTATTCCTTACAGGAAAAATGTAAATGATACTATGTCCCGAAAAGGGATATATTTGATCAAAATAACTAAGTGGTTTTGGCTACTGTAACCAAGTACACGGTAGCAGTAATCGACTGGTACTCGTCGTAATCGCAGGAAATAGGTGTAGACCAAGAGGATAGCCAATGGCGTAGTCCAATGGGCGTTGTCATAGACTTAAACTCTGTCGTAACTACACATCCGTCTGTATTTCTGACGGACAACAGCCAATCATATTCCAGTGAGGGGGAACTCGGCTGTATGCCTCATCCATTATATCAGATACGTTCTGTTAATTAATGTTCATATCATTATAAAATTCGAAATGATCGTAAAGACACTCGCAAATCGAGTGAAAAGATTAAAAATGAGAATAACTTGCTTAATCGGCTTTTGAAAGTGCTCTGCTACGTGTGGTTTTTCCCCATATCTTTCGATCTTTGCCCTTCATGAGTAAGAATGGGCGATTACTCTACCGTGCCAGCCCAAGAATTGTTGGTAGGGGCTTACAGAACCTGACATTTTTTAGCGGTCACCCATCTAGATGCTGACTTGTTCCATAACCACAAGTTATTAGGTTGGTGCAAAAATGATGTCGTTCTCTCACATTGTAACATATGCGAGAAAACGACATTATTTTTGCACCAACCTAAAAGCTCGTCATTAGCATTTCTTCATGAATTTTCTCCAGAGGATGTCAACAACGATGGATTCTTTCAGTGTGAAAACAATGTTATGTCCTCAGTTGAGGCTATAAATCAACTCATAAATATTCTGTAATAGTTGAGTTTGCTATTGTAAAAATTGCGTTTAAATCAGATTTCGTAATTGGCCTCTGGCTGTCAATTTGTTAACGTCGGTTATCGGTCGAGAAACGGTTTTTGAAAATTATATGGGGTATCGGTGTGCTTGTTTAGCGGCATATCAACTCCTTATGGCTTATTTAATTCCGAAATTTAATTTTATTGAAGGTATTATTAATTCCTTTTATAGAAATTGTTTTGTTTTTTTTTCTTTTCAAAAAATATTTTGCTAGTAATATTTTTTTCTTACAGAAATGTACTGCTGGTAATATTTTTTTCTTACAGAAATGGATTGCTGATAATGTTTTTAATATGAAAATGTATTTCTGTTGTTTTGTTTTTTTTTACTATGAAAGTGTATTGCTGATATGTTTTTACCATGAAAATGTATTCCTGGTATATTTTTTATTTTTTTTTACTATAAAAACGTATTGCTGGTATGTGTTTTTATTAGGTTGGTGCAAAAATAATAACGTAATAATGTCGTTTTTTGACGTATTTTTTAACGTCAAAAAACGACATTATTACGTTATTATTTTTGCACCAACGTAATACTATAAAAAATGTATTGCTGGTTTATACTATAAATTGTTTAATACTTTCAAAGTGTTTTGATATCAGTTAACTATTTGCCCATAGCTTGGGCCATAACAAGTGTAACCACCCCGGGTCAGGATGGATATAGTAACAAAAGGCATTAAAAGGAGGTTCATTGCTCGTCAAAACCTCCAATCTCCTGATCAGTGGCCTTGCTCCCGGATGTAGTTTATCGTCATACCCAGGACAGAACGTGATATGGACGCCGATCCAAAGTTGATAAGACTAGCGATCAATTAGCTTGAATGCTAGGGAGTGTCAGGGATTTGGAAAAAAAAAACACAAAATTATTGTCATTTTGTTACATGTATTTCTTAACAGAAGTTTCAGATTTGAAGCGTTTAATGAACCTTAATTTGTGGAAAATGTTTAAAAATATGTGGAGGGGGGAATTAGATAATTAAAACTATTAAATTTTGATCTCAAAAATATTTCTGATCGAGTCAAAAATATACTGAAGTCGAGGATATAATGAATAGCCGTTCTATTGAAACGAAAACTAAAATAACGATGTGAATATTGGGCTATTTCTTCACAAATGAAGAGAAGGCAACAGAAATGTAGTTCTACAGAAGGATATTGAGAATACCATGGACAGTGCGTATAAACACCGAAGAAGATTTAAGGAAAATAGAAACAAACAAAAAAAAAGTTTACTGTTTAACCTCACTACTGAAAAGTATAGCAAATAAATACATTTTGATAAAAAAAAACGAACAGGATTAATGAACTAAAATAATAATGTAAAATACTTCCTGTCAGAATCATCACAAAGGAAAATTACTATTTAATTAGCAAATTTCTATAAAGATATCTATGCTGCCTAACTTTTAATTGGTAGATAAATATTAGTTCAACTGCATCTTCTCAAACACTGGAATGACCTCACACTAAAACCTATTTTCTATTAAGAACACGTCCATCAATCAACAGTCACCAGATAGTATCGGAACCATGAATAATTCCAAAGCTATAAATACGTCATTACTATGTAATCATAAAAGCCTCACTTCTGGAACACTCGACCGGGTTTTACTAGTTTTCTTAATAAGTTCTTCACAGTTGGGAGTCCCCGAAGTGATTGACATGGACCTCCAGAGATCGAGGAAACATCCCAGATGGTTGAACATCACTAGAATGTTGGCTCGAAGTTGATTGAGTTTTGGTGTTCGAAAGGAAGTTTCATCAAATGAAGGCAATAAAATTGTCAGATTGAACTTAATTGTACTCCTGAATGTAGACACTGAAGGCAACCGTCCCGGTCACGAATAAATATAAAAGTGTGCAGTGAATTACAAGGGAAATGTATCAGCATAAACCAAATGGCAACGCTTTTCAAAACTACAACATTTCCCATTCGATAGGTTAAATGTTAAAATTCACTTTGTTATTTAAACTATTTTATAATGAATTTTCAATGGTTTTCGGCAAGAGAAAAAGTACAAGTTGAGAACTACGAATCAGAGATGTCAAAATTATCTGGAAGGTGCTTTTAACAGACGATAAAAAATCCGACATCTTTATATTCGAAATAAAATTAAAAAAATCTTCGGAACACCCTCCAAAATAATACGTGAAAATAAAATCTACAAAACCAAATGGATGGAATAATAGATGAATATAAAAATAAATTAAAATAAATTAAGCAATCTTGAGTTTAAATAACTGTAAGCATGTATAAGGTGGGTGCAAAAATAATGTCGTTTTCTCACATATGTGAGAAAACGACATTATTTTTGCACCAACCTAACATCTTAAAAGAATGAGAATAGCTCGGTTTCCTCCTTTCTCAAACTGACATAATCCGCCAGTGTCATATATATATAACCTATTAAATTAGAAGTTGTAATATCTCTGTGGATTTGTGCAGCAATCTTTCTTTAATATGTTTAATAGCAATGCTTTCCTGTTATATACTGTACCTATGATCACTATTTCTCAATCCTCATAAATACATTGGACACTATTGTAAGACGGGGTAATATGCTAAGTAGTCCATCACGAGCAGTGATTTACCTACTCCACGCCGCTGGCGAGTATTTTATTGTGTTGATGTTGTAAAGATTATCATTCCATTTCAAACCTCTGTTGTGGTGATTCCTCATTCAGTAACCTTTTCTAGATTACGACACTTCCAAAAGATAAAGAAGCTATTAAGAAACAGGAAAATTTCGTTAGAAACAAAGAAAAGTGTATTTAACTTCAACGTAATATTAATCTTTCTATACGACAGAGAAATCTGAACAATTTCCTCACAAATGATGGAGAAATGTGGCCCTAACGGAAGATGCTGAGAATATAATGGACAGAGCTCGTAAACAACCAAGGAAACTTGAAAGAAAAACGGACACTCATGCTCAGAAAATGATAGCTGAAATAAAGAAATTTTAGCCCTCTTTTTGATTATATAGCCATATGTTGAGGTAGGAGGGCTTGGAGAATTTGACACTCACAGGGTTAGGGTTAAATCGAGGCAAAAAGTGATAGTGGAGAGTGTGGATTACCTACCTCATGACCTTTTCTGAATGGATTGCGGAATGAGGTGAATGGATGGCAAAAAGACAAAGGTTATAAGGATGTTTTGAAGAGCCGTGACACGGCACATAAAAGAAAAAGTATCCTCTGGGATGACTCTGGCGATCAAGTGACAGTAAGCTTTCTCGAAAACTCTCATAATCTTCTTATGAATAATTTAGCCTTCAGTGGCTTGATATCGGATGAAGGACTCGATGCAGAGATTGACTAGAAAAACAGTTTGAGAACTCCTGATTAATTATTTTTGAGTTGAGTTGTCGATGTCTAGCGTGTTTAATGGGATATCAAATATTCTCATACGATCACGGAAGTTAACAAGCATTATACCTGGTTAGTACTTAAATGGGGACCGCTTCAGAATAGCAGGTAAGATGAAACTCGTTAGTCTGGAAGAGTAGTCCATCTAAGATAAAGAAAAGCAAATGATGCCTTGCAGCCATACACAATTATAGGATAGTCTTTGAGAGTAATCTTTGATAATCAAACGGTGTTGCATCTGTACGCAAAGACAGAATCTTAGCAGTATACTGTGTCTAGCAAAAGGCTGCAACCTGGAGACTTGTTGGACATGGTGTGCGACTGGAATTCAACTGTTCAATAGAGTGCTACTGGGGGTTTGCATATCTCTATAAACACACTATTATTTTCTTCTATGAAGGTTCCCTCTTCCTTCTACGTTCCATGCCCCCAAATATAGAAAGTTTTTGTCTTAAAATAAGTAATTAGGGACAAGTTCAAAAACGTCTCAATATCTTTGTATTTCAAATCAACAATAACAGTAATAAAGAGAGACTCATTTATGACAATGGCCGTTTTTTGATAGATATTTAGTATTATCTGCTTTAGCAATTCCTTAGTAAATGTGGTGGGTGTTTTTGATGCTTAAGAAACTACAATCTTTTATTTTATTTATTTAAAAATATTTGTTTGGGGCCGACACATGACGATAGCCTAATTCCAAAACCTGATATTCCCTGCCAAGAAGATAATCGCTTCTAGTGAGTGGAAATAAGTTAATAGTAAGCTATAGTCATTTTAATGTTTTATCTTTGGTAAGCTGATATCTTCTGGAGAATTAATCTGTATTAAAGTTAGTCTCTTAGCTTTAAATATTTAGAAGCAACTCTATATAATTTTAATAACCTATAAGATTATTAAAATTAGATATAATTGCTTCTAGTTGTTTGAATTAATTCTTGAGAATGTTTCAAAAAGTCTAAACTTTTTAGGTCAGCTAAATATTTTCAGTACCATTTTCATTTTATACAAATTTCAAAGTAATATACTTTTAAAAAATCGGAAAATTATCAAGTCAAATACTTAAGACTGCATATCAGAAACAATATTAATTCATGATTCGATATAACTTTGTAAAACAAAAACAAAATAAAACAAAAATGTTGAATACAATTATATAAAAAACTGCGGTATTAATTTATTCAAATAAAGGAAGATTTTAAAAAGTTAAATTTAAAAAATAAAAATAGATTTAAGAAATGAATATTAAAACAATGTATTTAAAATAACAATCGAAGTATAGTGAAAAGAATTATTTTAAAAAAACGTTTAATACTTATTCATTTATTCAAATATTAATACTTACCTGACACATGTCAGAGAGTATCCCCCAGACGAGGCTCTGCCGAAGGGCAGAGTCTCGTCTGGGGAAACTGACTCCGTTTTTACGTGGTCTATAGGGAAGTTTTGCCAGAGCCTACTGGCTCGGATATCCCACTTTAAATCTCGGCCTTGTGCCACATCTTGCTGCGTGGGGCAGCGGGTAAATAATTACTAACGCTGCACCATTAGTACTTACACACACACACCTACACACACACAAATATCTATACCGTGACAATATTTCGCGGCACACTTAAGATGATCGTGCGGCACACAGGTGTACCGGGCAGAGTAGTGTTGAGAATCACTGATCTATATTAAGACAGTATTTATTTTAAATGCATGCTCTTATGTTTTAGTCATCGCATGTTTTCAAATAGATGTCCGTTATCATCCACACATGGCTGACAACACGCCGTACTGTAATTACAAGAATCAGTCGACATTCGCTTAGACTTGTTTGAAATTTTTCTTGCTTCACATTGCTTGTTGATATATGTGGTGTTCAGGAACGGTTCTTGTGTACATCGTGTACACTACCATCAACTTCAAACTTATTTCTAATTCGTGAGATTGTAAGCCGCGTGCTTGGATCTGAATAGAAGTCTCTTTCGTTCCTCCTTTGAATTTTCGTACTTGTAGTTGTTATTTCAGGATTAATCTTCTTTGTTCAAAGCCAAGCCTGGATTACATTAGTAATACTAACGAGTAAATCTGAAAAGAAAGAAAACTGACTTGAGCTATACACTGTAAAAATCTGTATACATTTTTTGAGACACCCTTTAAATATATTTCTAAATAATTAATGGATTTATTTTTTAATCCGACATTTTTATTATTTCAAACGTTACAATAGTGGATACTTTGTATTTGAAATAGACGCCTGATTTTTAATTATAAACTCTTTGAGTCCTGACCACCTCTTTAGCGTTGATAGAGAAAAATGACTTAATGCCCAGCCACAGGTTGAATGATAGGTAAATACTTGCGTCGTGTCTTCCTATTGGTTATCTTATTTTAAAGAGCCAATCAGAAAAGCTGTAATATTCGGATCGCATTGAACGTTATACCAACATGTCCGCGCTTTTTCATTGTGTTTTGCGTACGTACTTTGTAAAGTTCGTTTTTACCATAAAGAGTGTAGAGTTTTAACCACGACCGGCAGGGAAGCAATGCGGGATAAAAAGTGCGATAAAAGAACTCTACACAGCACAGCAAGTAATGGATATGCTTGATGATTTATTTTATTTATATTCAGAAGGGTTAAAATTGTTCAGGGACGCAGTGTTCAAAGGGTTAAACAGTGTGTAATACAATATACCAGCTCGGGAATTCAAGGAATTTTAGTAAAAGAGAGGTGTTTACCGGTAGGGATCAAACCTGCGTCCCTCTTTGTAGAAAGAAACAAACGTCAAGATCCAGTTGACTTTATCGCTCGACCACGAAGGCTTCACAGGAAGAAGTGTTCTATTTTCCTTCTCATTTTTAACGAAAAACAAATAATATCACCCAAATTATTTTGTAGAAAATTTCGTACCTACTAGGTTTCGTAAACAAAGAAATTTCTAAAGAATAGAGTTTTATTTTTATTACTCCAGATGTTATTAGTGGATAATTCGTATATGAAATAATTGCATTTATTACACAGTGTATTAAATCTCTTGTTATGCACATTCAAGAAATCTCAGTAAAGAAAATGTCTTCTTCATTAATTATGTATATATATATATATGTGTGTATATATATATATATATATATATATATATATATATATATATATATATATATATATATATATATATATTCACACATATATATACACATATATATGCATATACATATATATATTCATACACACACGCACGCGCGCATATATATATATATATATATATATATATATATATATATATATATATATGAAAACTTGATTTGTTTGTGTTCGCAAAATTGAAAGTAGGCGCCATATTACAAATACGAATATCCATTATAATAACGTTTGATGTAATAAAAATACCCATTACTGTTTCATATATATATATATGTGTGTGTGTGTGTGTATGTGTGTGTGATATAATATAATCCATAATGTAGGTGTATATTTATTAAGCACGAAACTTGAGATCTCTTTCCTCAGTATGAGATCTTCCGTTCTTATATTAAAACGATAAAACGAGACATGAATCGATGCCAGTAAATGAATATATCTCGTTTTACAATAGGATCGGAGAAACAACTCGACAAGATTAAGTTCCTAATGTATTGCTTTTTGTGTCTTTTGTTTCTTGTGCCCTTTCTTTGGATAGTTTTAAATTCAATGATTAAGAAATAATTCTTCTATATAACAGTGTCAATTTCCTAGATAAAAATCATAGATTACTCCTGCAGCGCATTGCTAAATGCAATTCCAAAATTGCTTAACTTTTGGCCGTCATCAAATTGGGTAGACGGAACCCATGGGGGCAACAATGACTTTGTTAGCACGAAGTCACAAGTCATCGGGACCTGGGGTTTGGGCGTGATGGCCATGTTCAGATTGTTGATCACGCTCGATAACACTCGAGAAACTTTAACTAAGTTCTGTTCAGCACAGTTGCTGTATAAATCATAGGTGGTCTCTGTGAGTGTTGAACAAACACAAAATGCGCCTGAGCAGGCGTCTGTAATAGGGATTAGCTAGATGCCATAATAGACGGCTATCCTCGAATACGAGTGGCCAGCCATTAACCTATCACGTATGGCAATTGACAGACTATAAATGAAGTGTAAGGACTATTGTAGATAGTATAAAGTTGCTAAAATTAGATATATTCTTTATTTTGAAATACGGCTAGTACATTCTGGCCGTGTTCATAAATGATATTATTAAGGGTTTTTTTTTTTTTCCTAATACCATCTTTTAGTGGTGAGAAGTGCATTTCACATTCGTATTCACAACGTTGCGCATGTCTGTCTTTAACGGGCCAGGATTTAACTGTCATAGACTTAACCACCTTCACCGTTAGGTTTCGTATTGTGTGTTTTGTTAGACATAATATAACTTAGGATTGATAGTGAAGTGGTTTCCCGTTGCCTTCTCCACGGTGGTTTATGGAGACAACACCTCGAGTCAACTGGCCGTTGACTCAGAGAGTTCTTTTGCCCTTTATTAGGTCTTGTTTTTCATAATAAAAAGCTGCCTGACTCGGAAAAACTTAAAGTGGCGTACTCGGTTTAGTCGCCGGTATTTCGACTGTGGAATATTTATCATATATATATATATATATATATATATATATATATGTGTGTGTGTGTGTGTGTGTGTGTGTGTGTGTGTGTGTGTGTGTGTGTAAAGTGTGTGTATATAAATATAAACATATATATATGCAAATATATATTATTTATATATATATATATACATATAATATATTATATATATGTAATATATTTATATATGTAATATATTATATATATATGTTATATATTATGTATGTAATATATTATATATTATATATATATATGTAATATATTATATATATTATTTATATATATATATATATATATATATATATATATATATTATTTAAATATTATTATTTATATATGTTTGTCTGACGATCGCAAAAGCGTGAAACCCAGGGTCACAAACTCACATCAATCCCACCAAATATATATATATATATATATATATATATATATATATATATATATATATATAAATAAAGAGAGCGAGAGAGAGAGAGAGAGAGAGAGAGAGTTACCCATCATTGAAAATATATTTTTTATGTGTGACAAAGTAACGAGTACTGAGCTGCTACGTCACATCAGTCCTCCTATACGGCAGCGAATGTTAACCGGACTCCTAAAAAATGTAGAAGAGACTCGATGCAGCGGAGAAGTGTTTCTACAAAAGGATGCCAAGGATATGCGAGCGTGTGACCAACGATGAGGTATTGGAGAGGATGCAAACAAGGAGGGACTTTATAATTAACAAGAGAGAGGCAGACAAAATTCCTGGGACACGTGATGAGAAAAGAGGGCTTGGAGAATCTGATACTCACAGGTCAAATAGAGCGGGAAAAGAAGCAAGGGAAAACAACGCATGACTTACCCGGTGGGCTTAAGCATGTGGATGACAGAGCGTGGTCTGGTAGAGTTGGCAGAAGCCCAAAACATATTAAGGGATAGGAAGAAGTGGAGATCCTTGATCGCCTACGCCCTGAAAGTACACGGCACATAAAAAGAAAAAAAATTGCGACGTATGATCTTGAAAATGGCGACGTGTTTACAAGATTATCTGTCTAGAGTTACTAGATTGAATCACTAATCCTTGTTGCAGGCACTAGCTCAGTCACATTTCTGTTTCTTCAGTAATCACAGATCCTATCTCTTGTTGTTTTTTTTTCATATATCAATGATGAGCGAACATTATTTATTATTATTTCACGATGTCATGGAACTTAGCGCCCGCACGGTTCCAGGACAGTTCTCTCTACCTATCTTCTCTCACATGCTGTGAATCAACCCCTCCGTATTGTTTTCATCTACTTACCGACGCTGTTTGACGCTGTGATTTTTTCACCATATTGATATCATCATCACCTTGACAAGCTATGGTGGAATTTAAACGGGGGTTTCATGTTTGGAAAGCCAACACCCCCAACACACAAAAATCGGATAAAACACACACATGTATACACGCGATTGCATGTGTTGGGAAAATATCTAGTCCTGCGTATGACGATGAATTTCATACCGTATCAAGGCCTCTGATCGTTAGATTGGAGGTTTTGAGAAGCGTGGAACCACCTCTTGATTGCTGTTGTTTCCAGGTCCATCCTCCCCTGGGGTGGTAGCACCTGTTAGGACCCCCGCGATGTACAAATAGTGAACCCCACTAAACAAAAACAAAACACTATTAGATTATAAAAATACATTTCTATAGCAAAATACCAGCAATACATTTTATATTTAAAAAAAACATAGCAACAATACAGATTTCTAATGAAATTCCCAACAATACCAATTTATAGAAAAATTACCAAAAATACATTTTATCTATAGATGAAGGCATAAAACTGTATTCAAAATATTTAGATTTTGGCATTAAATAACACATAAAGGATGATATGTCATAAAACAAAGTCAACCAAACTACTTTAGTTATGTGCCATGCGTAAAACATGCTTAGGCGATTATGTATCTTTCTATACATGACTGACGCAGTAGGTTGCCATTTATTTCTGTGGTAAACAAGTTTGCCATTCAAGGCTATAGAACCCGGTCTGTCCAGTTATTTACCGATAGCTGGGGGACGAAGAAGAGGATTAATACCTTTCCCAAACTTACTAAATTGTATTCGCCTATTGAAATCTTGATGCACACAAACAAACACATATATGTATATTTCAACTACTCGTTATTTTTTTTTATGCAGTTTTAAATTATATTATTATGTATTATATAACAAATTATAATAATTAGTTGAAAGTTAGAAAAACGTAATAAAAATTAGGATACATAAACCTTGCCGGTTTTGATCTACAAAACCTGTTTAAAATAATTCATTCTGCCTAGATATACGTTATATATATATATATATATATATATATATATATATATATATATATATATATATATATATATATATATTGGGAAAGGTATTAATCCTCTTCCTCTCCCTCCATTTATGGGTAAATAGCAGGGCAGACTGTGTTCTATAACCTTGGTTGGCAACCGGTCTGGGAGAAGGAAAGCTCTGAATTTAAACCCTGCAGAGGGTCGTTTGGGGACCTTGTCACACGTAGTGTACCAAGTCTCTGTATTGGGCCCTTCAAAAAGTGTGGTTGTTTCTGCACAGAGCCTTCAAACCATATGTGGTGGTGTCTGGCTATCGGTTTCTGTCTGACGATCACAAGTGCGTGAAACCCAGGATCACAAACTCGCATCAACTAAATATGTTAGCTCTATCACTGATATTGACCGTTCTCCCATAAGTATCGCGCATATATAATATAGAAATAATATATATTAAAATAACACACACACACACATATATATATATATATATGTATGTGTGTGTGTGTGTGTGTATGTATTGTATATATATATCATGTCATCCCATAAGTTCTGTCCGAATTTTAACTTTTTATTAAAATGAACGAAATTTAAAGAGTATTTTATAATGTCTAATAGAGCTGAACATTATTTTTATGTTTAGATGCATTTAAACTAATCAAATTTTATTTCAGAGAACAATAAAATAAAATTTTGTTTGATTAAAACCCTGCTAACATGGAAGTACCCAAGAATCATTTGAGGCACATAATGCTTTATGAGTTCCATAAAGGAAACTCAGCAGCCGAAGCAGCTAGAAACATTCACTCAGTTTATGGAGAGGAATGTGTGAATGAAGGAACTTGCAGAAGATGGTTTGCAAAATTCAGAGGTGGAGATTTCACCCTTGAAGATAAAGATCGAACCGGACGTCCAGTTGAGTTTGAGGAAAAGCTTCTTGAAGCAGCCCTGGAAGAATATCCTACTTTATTAGTTGAGGAATTGGCAGTGGTTCTTTGTTCAAACCATACAACTGTTCATCGTCATCTTCAACAACTTGGAAAAGTTCCTAAACTTGGAAAATGGGTGCCTCATGAATTGTCTGAAAACAACCTCAAATCCCAAGTTGACATCTGCTCTTCTCTCCATTCTCGCCAATTTGTTTCACCTTTTTTGGATAGACTTGTGACTGGCGACGAAAAATGGATCTTTTATCGAAATGTTAAGCGTCGTAGACAGTGGCTTGGTAATGGGGAAGGACTCCAGCCACAGCCAAGAAGGGAACTTCATCGGCAAAAGGTTCTTCTTTCAATCTGGTGGGATCGCCAAGGAATAATCCACTTTGAATTCTTACCACCTAATGCAACAATTAATGCTCAAATATACTGTCAGCAATTAGAGCGTTTGAACCAAGCTTTCAGGAAGAAAAACCCTGCTCTAGTGAATCGAAAAGAGGTGATGTTTCATCAGGACAATGCGCGACCCCACACAGCAAGAATCACGTCATAAAAGATCGAAGAACTTGGTTGGGAGAAAATTCCTCATCCAACTTATTCTCCCGATCTTGCTCCTTCAGACTACCATTTGTTTCGTAGCTTACAGAATCATTTGGAACAAACAGCTTTTGTAACACAGGAAGAGGTTACAACTGACATTTGTGAGTTCTTCGAATCAGAGCCCAAAGAATTTTACAGTAATGGAATTAGTAAGCTTGTTAATAGATGGAAAGAAGTCATAGATAATCAGGGAAAATACATTGTTGATTGAAACTGTAATTAAATGTGACATTTGGTCACTTGTTTTCTTTATTAAAAAAATCGGACAGAACTTATGGGATGACCTAATATATATATATATATATATATATATATATATATATATATATATATATATATATATATATATATATATTAGGAGTTTTTGTGGGTTACTAAAATGTTTTCACCTATAGGCACATCGAAAAATTTAACCGGCATCTATTAGGTTGGTGCAAAAATAATGACGTAATAATGTCGTTTTTTGACGTTATTACGTCATTATTTTTGCACCAACCTAATAGTATAATTTCCAAATGCAGCTGTATATTCCTTCACTATTAGAGAGGCAATGATAAAGAAATGCTCTCGGGCACAAATAGGCATAGTCTTAAATCTAACGAAAGGAGACTCTTGTCTCTTCTACACGGCATTGTCCAAAATGTTAGTATTACCTCGTCATTTTAATAAAGCATACAATTTTTTTGACAACCTACGAATTTTACAATCACACCCACAAATACGACCTCGTCTCCATCGTCCCCTCCGAGATATACACTCCGAAAGAGTACTGCAAAAAATGTGTAGAACTGAATAATTATGATATTGGTTTCGTACGCTTTTAAAATACCCGCAAATTTGGATAGTAGTTAGTATAGTAAATGAGAATATAGCTGTGAATAAACACTCCAATAGAAATCTATTCAACCGGAGTCAAGGCTTATTCGTTGGTTCGTGTTTAGGATTGAATTTCCGGTTCTGTTTCAAGTTTAAATTCAACCCTTCGATATTTCTTAAATTTTATTTATTATTTATTGACTATTTTTCTTTTCTCAGTATGAGTTGATAGGCTTGCCTATCGTACAGTTCACACATCACCCCGGTCTTTTGAACAGCTTCACTGTCTTTTGAACATCTCGGTCTTTTGAACATCTCCTCGGTCTTTTGAACATCTCCTCGGTCTTTTGAACATCTCCTCGGTCTTTCCTGTTTATCACTGTTTATTTCTTTTCTAAAGTCTTTTCCTTCTCTTTCACTCCCGGTGTCGACTTACATCCTGGTGGCATTATCTCCTTGCTTGAAACGATTCCTCTTACTCTATAACCCTCTACCTCGAGTAACTCTTGGGCAATGTACGGGATGAACATCATTGTGAAAAAAAACAAAAAACAAAAAAAACACTATCTTTCAGAGATTATTCAACACTTCAATTAAATATGTTAACCAAATAATGTTATTTCCATTAAGTCTTTAAATTAAAACGAGTACTATGTGGGGGGATGTGATTGACATTAAGTCTTTAAGTAATAAGGACCTTATTTTCAAGTTGTTAAGTAATTCCTAACATGTTTGCTGCCACTATCGTTTACTGAAGTGTTATGGGGCCCTCCCCCCTTTTTCATATAAGTGGACTCTACCAGTGTATTTGGACTGCTACCGTTAAATACCCACAGTCAGTCAGAAGATGGAGAGAGATTAGGAGAGTGAGCATAGATTGTGATTGAGTTGGAGGTAGAGTAATAGTGTGAGGTAACCGCTTGTAGAAGTCAGTTACTAGTACGGAGACTCTAAGGAAGTCCTACTTCGAGACTGTATATATATATATTATTATTACGACTAACGGCGTTCCTGGATTTACTAACAGTATTACCCATTGTATTATTGTGTAAATACATTTAATTTCTTATCTGTATTTCTTGCGTTTGTCATTCATTGGAGACCGAATTTCATCTCAGAATTCACAACATGAAGTACAACATAATAACAATATTTTTACTGACGTTATTAACTAACTAATACAGGAACCCTTCGATATAATTGTTTGGTGTTCTTCGGTGTAATTGTTAGCGACTTTGTCTCGCTCAATCAATTACGTCCGAATAGAACCTTCGGTCCTCACTATGTGCTCCACATTTTCGGCCTTGTGTCACATCTAAGCAACGCTTAGAAAATCATTTCAGCACTCTGACGTGTTGTAATGGTTCCTCAGATGAACTACAACGGCCGCCTTTTCGCGCCCAAAGCGAGCCACCCAGTTGGAAGATATCAGCTGTGGTCTAACCTGGAACTCAGCCAGGCTAAAACGCCCAAGGCCCGCTACATAATGAGTACGACCAAAGCGAACCGCCTAGTTGAAGGATATCGTCTGTGATCTAACCTGGATCTCAGCCAGGCTAAAACGCCCAAGGCCGGCTACATAATCAGTACGTCAAGAACCCATTCAAGTAGGATCAGGTACTGGCGCACGATCAGGGCAGATGGAGAAGAAGGCGAAACAGCTCAGCACGTCGGCACCCCAACGACTCCATCAAGGGTTAATGTCGAAAGAAGAAGAAGGAAAAGAAGAAGAAGAAGGTTGTCTTGAGATAATGTATTATTAAGCAAGTCAACTATCCTTAACCATGCTAAATGGTTGATTGTCATGTCTGTTTTCATTGCACCTTGAAGAAAGTGAAAACAAAATTGCGCCTTATATAAAAAAGAACATCTAAAGACGAAATTCTGGACTCATACTGAGGAAAGTGCGCCTGTCGAATTTAACGCTCAAGAGATATACTGAAGGCAGTTGATCAAACCGCTACAGCTAGTCACCTACTGTTGTATCCTTAATGAGGTTATAAACAGACAAAGGTGGTACTTGAGTGAAGGAACAGTAACACAGGCGTAGAAGAATGAGAGGTTTATTGTAAAAGAGTAAACTACTGGAAGACAGGGAATCGGGTGGCAGGCTAGTAATTTCCAAAGCAAGGATATTTACCTTACTTTCCGGCGAGGCAGGATGTGGTACCATGCTGTTTGAATGCGGGGCAAAATCGAGTCTGTAGGCTCAGGCAAAATTTCCCTGTGGACCCCGTAAAAACGTCGTCGGGTAGCTGTCTACCACCCCAGGCCTGATTCTGCCCTTTGGCATAGCCTCGTCTGGGTTCCTCTCTGCCCGAAGGCAAAGAGTTCGACCAACACTGCTGGAGAGGATTCTCCAACTAATTGCCGAAGTAAAGATATTCACCTACCGCCCCACCGGTTGGATGCGGCACAAGTCCAAGTTTATTGTGGGATATCCGAACCCGTAGGTTCGGCCAAAAATATCCCCATAGACACCGTAAAACGGGGTCGTATAGCTGTCTACCGCCCCAGACGAGACTCTGCCCTTTGGCATAGGCTCGTCTTGCTTCCTCTCTACCCGAAGGCAGAGAGTCTGACAAGCACAGCTGGAGAGGATTCCCCAACTAACTGCCGAAGTAAACCCCAAGGTATATCTTGTGCTCACTCTATATAGCTACTGATATAGTCAGTCCACATAGGCGATAGGGAGTATGGGACAATCCATTAGAACACCTACCTAAAAAATTCATGTGTTGGTGTTAGAGAAAGAACCAATGTGAAATAATCAAATGTTGCTTATAGTTAAGAGGGAGAGTAAGTTGTGTAGATCGATGATCGCCAACGTCCTACAGTTGTATGGCTTATAAGAGAATGTATGTAGACAGTGTCCACTCCTCTACTGATCCTGTTTCGCTGCAATCCTTGAGTGACAATGAAAAAAATATGTCTGCTGGTTGAGAACAAATGCCTGATGACTAAATCCTGAACTTCATTGTTACTTTTCTAAAATTTACCAGGAACTCTTGGACTAATTGTATGTTTTGAAATTTCAATTGTGACCATTTTGTAACCATTTTCCCTAAAACTTCGTCATTGCTCACGGGTACAACGCATGGGATCTTCGGCATCTCATCTCTGTTGCCTCAAGTCTCTTCTTCCTCTACGAGAAGATTATTCCAGCATTATCACGTGGTATCGGTCCTCCATGTAGGAGGACTGATATCTCATGATATTTCTCTGTTTCTAATGAAATGTTCCTGTTTCTTAATACTTTGCTTAACTTTTGGATGGTATCTTTCGCTATTCTAATGCACCTTCGGATTTCGCTGTCGTATTTTCCATCCTATTAGAACACTTCCAAATATTGTTTGTATCTTGTATTGCCCCCTTTTCCTTACAACCATAAACAGTTCATCAAGAAATAAGATATCTTCTTTGTAATGCTAAATAGAGTCATTATCTACATGATTCTTCAAACTATTAATATCCGTTTGAGTTTTTTCTCACAACCCCACGGAAAGAAAACCGACATGTTGGCTTTTTCGTCTGATATAGCCATGCATGACTAAAGAGTGCAGTATCATAAGTCCTAGTGTGGCCCTAGAATCTCAGAGGAGATGATCTCGTCATTTCATATGTATCGGTTAGTATTTATCCATGCATAGATCTGGCGAAGCCTATCCGTCTACAGGGCAGTTGAAACATCGGTTCCAGTACGAAGTTAAGCAACGTCAAGCCTGGTCAGTACCTAGAGAGGTGAGCGCTTGGGAAGAGTAGTAAACTGTAAACTTGGATGAGAAGGTGGTGTAATGGATAACTGCTCGGAATTGTTAATTTGAGAATCGAGTTCCAATTTCAGTTGGATTCGTTATATTTACTCACACGCTAATACGCTTGGGTAAAGTATGAATCCACTTCTTTTCTCCCCAGTTATGGGTTAATTAATAAGACTTGTAACACTAAAACCATATTTATTAGGTTGGTGCAAAAATAATGATGTAATAATGTCGTTTTTTGACGTTAAAAATACGTCAAAAAACGACATTATTACGTCATTATTTTTGCACCAACCTAATATCTTTAAAAAAAATGCGTAAAAATATTCAGATTTCGGCATTAAATAACCCATATTGGTTGATATGCCGCTAAATAAATAAAACTAACCAACAGTCGAAATAAAGACTCGCATTGGTCAAGGACCCGTGGCAGTTGATTCGAACTAATTCGTAGGATATATTTTTTAATTAATGATATTTAGAAAAACGTTCTAGAAAGTATGTTTCGAAAAACCAAAAAAAAAATCCGACTATGTATTTCTCTTATTTGGCTTCATCAGATCAAAGACGAAATAAAATATGTTGTGTGCATTTGTGTGTGTTTAAAATAATGAAATGTTTTTTTAAAATAATGAAATTTCTTTCAAAGTCACTCATCTTCTTTCTTCTTTTTTTGTCACGAGCTACGCCAGCTTGGGAAAAATAAAAATATATTTCGTTATTTTAAACACAAACAAATGCATACACACGCAATACATTATTATGTTTTCGATATGATGAAGCCTAAAAGGTGAAATGCGTCGTGGGATTTTTTTATTCTTTTTTCTTTCCGAAATCTACTTTCATGAATGTTTTCGAAGATGTCATTAATTTATAACTTTGTCAGGATTTACTCAAATTTATAACATATATTGTTAAGTAAGTAGTCATTTTTTTTCAAATATTACTGCAGGCATAAGACCATACATCTGATACTGACTTTATTAGTGCAATAGAGGAGTGCTGCCCCAAGAAAACGAGTTCCCAAAGGAGGCTACGCCGATGGGCGGTTTTCTTTCGGGGAGGTAAACCGACCCTAAACCCGTTCAATGGGCATATTTTTGGCCGAGCCCACGGGCTCGGAAATCCCACGTTAAAAACGCCCTGTGCCACATGACGCCTTCGTGGGCGGGGGTGACTGAATATCGTCACCAAACTTCAGCTATTACTTTTGACAGCCAGCCTCAAAAATAGCCGGAAATTATTTTTGTTTCTTCATTGTTGAACCTGACATTTTGGTATCTACTTTGACTGATCTACTTTTTTTTAAATAGGTTCCTTTGTACTTAAGACAGAAAATCGAAGAGAAATATATCATTATATCTCTGATCTTAACGGATCAATTTTTAATCCGCTTTCGTCTGTTACCGCCAAAAATCCAACCAGAAAATAAATTTCTGTCACGGTGTATCAGCCATTTTCGACCAATGATTTTCGAATTTCTGTTACTACGGAGAAAACTGAATTTCTGTATTATTAATCATTGTGGTTTGCCAATGTAAAAACGTGATCAAGATGACTAGCGACGGGACCGTGTGCAGAGGAAGATATATCCATTCGTTTCTAAATACAAAAAGGATAGAAGCCATTAGTTGAATTCAAATTTGGCTCGTTTATTCCATTCTTTGATTGGAGAGCCGCTACAGTAGTTCGCCTCTGCTGAATGATTGAAGTCGTTTTTTTTTTAATATTTGGTTCTGGATTTCTCTGAAATCTTTTAACTAAACAGTGATCCTTCAAGCCAGTGAAAACTTCGAAGAAATAAAAATATTTTAGAATAAATTATCACAGTGATTTCTTGCGTAGAATTTACCGAAAAAAATGTCAGATTGAATACAGTATAAATATTAAACATTAAATACAGAGTACAATATCACATCAAATATAGTCATTTTTATTGAAATTTTCCAAGGCTTATACAAAGCGACTAATGTTGAATGAGAATACAATGGCTTCGAGATAAACACACTAATCAGCATTCAAATGCAAATCTTATTTTTATTTCTCAATATAGTTCTATACATATATCTACTTATATTGATCAGAATCTCGTTAGATAGATATGTGTATACGTAAGCAAGTGTACTGGCGCCAAAGTTGAGCTGATGAGAATTTGATTCCAGACAATGTGATTGTAATCTTGCCACATTATTATTATTATTATTATTATTATTATTATTATTATTATTATTATTATTATTATTTACTTTTTTTTCTTTCTTTTTATTTATTTCCATAATTATATTTTTCGCTGGAGCTTTGGAAAGGAAAAAAAAATAGTAGGATAATCTTTTTCTAAATCGCTACCAATGAATTTTAGAGAGAAGTATGTCATTTTAGAGATTTAGAGAAGAATTAAGGAAGAAAGTATATGATTAAATTGATTTTATTAGGATAAAAAGATTGTCATGAGCTATCCTCCGAATTAGGAAATTTGTTTTTATCGTGAAAATCCTTATTTGATGTTTTGGGTTTTTAACTAACAATTAACACTTTTCGGATACGAGAAAACACACACACATATATATACATGCATACATACATACATACATATATATATATATATATATATATATATATATATATATATATATATATATATATATATATATATATATATATATATATATATTGAGATAGATAGATAGATAACTGACAACAGCGGTTAAGCATAAAACAGATAGTTATCCCTTTGTGCTGACGTCGGTGTCCACTTTTATATCTATATATATGCACTTTTATCCCTAAATATATCACACCATAAATCTATATCTTTATCATATATATAATATATATATATATATATATATATATATATATATATATATATATATATATATATATATTAGGTTGGTGCAAAAATAATGACGCCATAATGTCGTTTTTTGACGTATTTTTAACGTCAAAAAACGACATTGTTACGTCATTATTTTTGCACCCACCTAATATATGTGTGTTTGTGTGTGTGCACGCCCGCGCGTATGTGTGTGTGTTATAAACATTCCAGACGATTCATGTTGCACTTATCCGACCATATCTCAATTAGGACTCATTTAAACACACATGAAAACCTACCAGACTGAATCCGAAATATACTAGTAGAAAATACAAGTGTAATAGACACATGCACATAAAAAAAGATTACAAATAATCGAAGTCCTAATAAAAAATGGAAAAGGCAATACTCAATAAAATTAACTATGAACGCAGCCATAATATGCTCCTCGTGTTTGAAAAACAAAACATTCATGTAACTTAAAACATACATAAATAAATGACGCATTCAGTTACAATAAACATTAAAAAAAGGAGCTTGATAATGGCTAAAAGAAGAGGTGAATGTGCTCGGATATTCAGAAATGCTGCTCAAATATATACAAGTTTCTTTAGAGACAACTGATAAGTTACCGCGATTAAACTTTTTGATATAATTTTCTTTTGTTCCTACAAGTAGAAGCACTAATATTAATAAAGGAAAACCAACACTAAATAAGATTAACTATAAACACTGCCACAACGTACTGATCGTTTTAGGAAAATAAAATATTCATAAAACATAGATACATACATGATAACTCACACATTCAGTTAAAAATAAGCAATAAATATCGTACGTGATAGTGACTAAAAGAAAAGCCGAAATCGCTCGGATATTCAGTCAGTTTGGTCAATTTTTACGCATATTGTGTCTAGAAAAGAAAATCGTTGTACAAACATGAGAGAACATAAATAAAACGGTCAATCGCAGTAACTTGTCAGTCGACATTTCTGAAAGTTGTATATACATATATACATACACACACGCATATATATATATATATATATATATATATATATATATATATATATATATATATATATATATATATAAAAGTTTATATATATATACAAGTTTATATATATATAATATTCAATATATATATATAATATTGTATATATATATATATATATATATATATATATATATTTATAAAAGTTTATATATATGTACAATTATATATATATATATATATAATATTCAATATATATATATAATATTGTATATATATATATATATATATACATTTATAAAAGTTTATATATATGTACAAGTTTATATATATATAATATTCAATATATATATATAATATTGTATATATATATATATATATATATATATATATATATTTATAAAAGTTTATATATATGTACAAGTTTATATATATATATATTTAATATTCAATATATATATATATAATATTGTATATTTATATATATATATATACAAGTTTATATATATAATATTTATAGTTTATATATATAATATTTAACATATATATAATAATGTATAGATATGTATATACAAGTTTATATATATATATATATATATAAGTTTGTATATATATACAAGTTTATATATATATATACAAGTTTATATATATATAATATTTAATATATATATAATATTGTATATATTTACAATTTTATATATATAATATTTAATGTATATATAATATTTTACATATATATATATACAAGTTTATATATATATACACAAATTTTAATTTAGATTACTTTACGGAGAAAATCTAACTAGCGAAAGGGAAAATATAAGGGAATATATATATATATATATATATATATATATATATATATATATATATATATATATATATATATATATATATATATATATATCCGCAACTTCAAATAAAAATTCTCCGGGCGAATGAAAATTGCCTTCATAATCTCGTAAAAAAGCAATAGCTTTCAAACTTTAGAAGAAATCTGTTTGATCCATACGTCCATTTCAAAGATTCGGGTGCTTTGGGGACTGAATATCTCGTGAAAATTAAGAATTGTACGTATGTTTGTATACACGCACCCACATACATGCGTACATATATATATATATATATATATATATATATATATATATATATATATATATATATATATTTCGTAGTTTATGACAGATCAAAGTAGCTTATTGAGCGCCTGGTTGTAAAGGAATACTTTCTGACTAATTATATATAAGGAAAATTTGATTATACATAGGTCTTTACATATGTTCTTACCCTTATGAATATTTTTGCTATATAAATATTTATTTTTCAACATTTGCATACAAACCACTAATATACGGCGACATTTTCGAATCAAAAGCTAGTTGTGCGGTGTTTGTATAAGCGTAGCTTAGACGTGCACAAGACCGAAGGTATTGGATGTACAGTGAGGATCAAACTCACTATTCAGTCGTAACTGCTGTAGAAAAGCAGGCCAGCTAACTATTCCACTAGGCCGAAGTATCATAAAAGACAGTGGAGTTCATCACCGCGGATATCTCAGTTGGCGTCCGCGCACGATCAACTGTTCCTTCTCTTCACGCAGACATTTCTCAAGAAAGTATTACTTTCTGAGTCGCTGTGGTTGGCTATTCGTGAAACTAGTACATTGGAAGCAGTTATGTTACTGCCCTCGATCCATTTTATTGATCAATACTCGCATATGAGGTAGAGTCTTCCGTTGATTCGGTATGTGAGAAACTAACTGTTACGTTTAGAATTGAATCACAAGACAAACCCCAAAAGAAGATGTGGCTGCAGTGGTAAAGGTGTGTTTATCCAGCAACACATTCCGCATAAGAAATTGTGCAGAAGAAATCTCCACCTCGCTATCCTTCAGACTGAATTCTGAGTTTTATTTTTTGTTTTTTTTAATGCATAACCCCCAAATCCTTTTTACTACTTCGAGCGAGAGGATAAAGGATTCATAATTCAAGGGCATTTGCACAATGAAAACGAAACAGAAACTTTCGGAGTTGGAGATCAGCTCAGTGACTACACTTTCCGCATCGATAATCATAGCACAAACCAGACGCCGAGTATCTTGATTGGCTCGTCCGTCCAGAGGAAAGACCCGGGAAGAGAAAACTCCCTTCCACGCATCCAACTGCAAGCCAACAGATTTATCGCGGTTGATCTTGGCCTCAGTCACCGTCTTTATATCCTTCGTCAATCTCGGTTCTGCACGACATAAAAACGAAATGTCGTCAGCATAGGCGGAAAACCTAGCTGACGTGGAGACTCCAGCTAGGGAAATTCCTCTTGGGACCGGATTCGTCTGCAACTTGCGAAGGGAGGACTCTAATGCAAGAACGTACATCAAAGGCGGGAGCGGTCAACCTTGACATACATGTTTATGCACATATAAGATTAATTCAAAATTATTTTTTAAATACCGGCTTCGTTAAATTGTAGCTATCTTTTGCATTGATGATCAGAAAAATAAAGATTTAATTTAATAACAATATCACCTGACAGCTACAAAAAACGTATAATCTTAAAAGATTTAAAATTATTCAAATTAACATTTAAAATACTGAAAATAATTCCTGTTAAAAATAATTACTTATCAATTTTTGTTTCAGTCAGTGGTGTCCATAATATATTTTATTCATAAAAAAAAACATTAAAAGCATTTTTTATTTTACGATTATTATCAGATAAGATTTTTTGTAACTGAGAGTCCTGTTTGTATAATTAATATATACATTTAGAGATATAAAACGAATTCTCAAAATTTAAAAAAAAATAAATGATTAGCAGTAACAGATGTAAAATAATATTTTCATGGTGAACCAAATGCAAGATAGAAAAAAAATGTAATTCATTTCCGAATAAATTCGGAAAGTTTCGTTAAAATCCAAACAATTAGCAAATTTTTGCAATAATTTCAAAATGAATGCCGCAAAAAGATGTTTAAATTTCCCTTACAAATTTATGGTCACACATTGAGGCCAGAAAAGCAAAATTTTAACTAAAATTTCGTCGGTTCTAAAAAGGATAAAAAACATTTTATATTAAAAAAATTCTTTATTCCTCATAATAGCATAATGATTTTGTTGATAAAATTTTGTTTTTAGGTTTTTTCTGATTATTTTTATCATGTATTCGCTTTTTAGTGAATTTTGGAGTTATATATACACACACACACATATATATATATATATATATATATATATATGTGTGTGTGTGTGTGTGTGTGTTTGTGCGTGTGAGTGTGTTTGTGTTTGTGCGTGTGAGTGTGTTTGTATGTGTGGCTGAAAAGTTCCTACGCTAATAAAGCAGAGTTACTGTAGTGTGACATTATATTAGGTTGATGCAAAAATAATGACGTAATAACGTCGTTTTTTGACGTTAAAAATACGTCAAAAAACGACATTATTACGTTATTATTTTTGCACCAACCTAATATCTCGTAGCTGATAAAGGTCTGGACATTTCCACAACGTCGAAGTACTATGGCGCCTCCAACCATTGTCTTTACCTACTGCTACCCCATGAACATCGAATGATTGATATATATATATATATATATATATATATATATATATATACAAATGACGCATATATATATATATATCCCAATAATAATATATATATATATATATATATATATATATATATAGAGAGAGAGAGAGACAGGGAGAGAGAGAGACAGAGAGAGAGAGACAGAGAGATAGATGGCAGAGAATGTTCTACTTTAATAGTGACGAGTTGATGTGGAGTGAGATTATATCTTGTAACATGATAAGCACGCGAAGTTAAGCCGAAGAAAGAGAGGGGTTTAATTTTCGGTTTCTATTCTTTTCTCCTCCTCCCTCCCCTCACTTACCTGCATTCTCTGATTCTGCCTTCCCTTCAACGTCCCTCGCCATTCCTGTCAAGCTTTTACGCTGGCTTTAAGTCTTTGCTTTCACCGATTCCTGTAATCACATTGATACGTTCTATTTTCCATTACCTTTCAAAGCCGCATCGCTGCTATGAGATTCACCTTTGAAAGGTAATGAAAACGACTCATTACAACTCCACACACCGTCGCCATGTGCCGTGCCACTTTCTTCTTTTCCATTCCAGCCTCCTATTTGGCTTCGTTTTTTTCTCTTCTCTCATATCTTTTACGAAAATCGACTTCGTATCAATAACATTTTTTTTTTTGATTCGTAAAACTATTTCTCTTTATATATTTCTATACGCACACACACACACACACACACACACACACACACACACATATATATATATATATATATATATATATATATATATATATATATATATATATATATATATATATATGTATACATCGGACATATATATACACACACACATATATGTTTGTACATAAGTATGCTTGCATATATATATATATATATATATATATATATATATATTAGGTTGGTGCGAAAATAATTTCGTTTTCTAACATATGTTACAATGTGAGAAAACGAAATTATTTTTGCACCAACCTAATATATATATATATATATATATATATATATATATATATATATATATATATGCATATATGTATGCATATATATATGTATATATGTGCACATATATACATGCATATATATGCATATATATATATGTATATATATATGCATACATCGTACATATACGCACATTCATACATATATATATATGCATATATATATATATATGTATATATGTGCATATATATATATATATATATATATATATATATATATATATATATATATATATATACATATATTATGTTGGTGCAAAAATAATGACGTATTTTTAACGTCAAAAAACGTCATTATTTTTGCACCAACCTAATACATGTATATATATGCATACATATACGCACATTCATACATATATATGTTTATCTGTTTGTACATATGTATGCTTATATTTATATATATATATATATATATATATATATATATATATATATATATATATATATATATATATATATATTTACAATTTGATGAATATAGTTATTTGAATTCTTCTATGGGGGCGTACATACACACATACGCATATATACGCTTGTGTAGGTTTGGGTTTGTATGTGAAATCTGTGTTAATACATGAATGGTTAGACGGCGGAGTACGATAATATAAAACTTTACATCGAGTGTACATGTTTTATATGCATGTAAGATATACAATGTCTCAGTTTGTATGTTTCTACATTCCCATATGATTATAGCAAATAACAGCAGATAGAGAGATTATATATATATATATATATATATATATATATATATATATATATATATAGAGAGAGAGAGAGAGAGAGAGAGAGAGACAGAGATAGATATATATATATATAGATATATAAACCCCCAGCACACACAGAAGCACACACATATACATGTTAGTGCTAACATATTCAGTAGCATGGATTGTAGTTTGTAAGCCCGAGTTTCACGCTTTCGGCATCTTCAGACAAACTGGTTTATTTCTTTCCATTGTAAATCTATTTTGGCTTTATTTGTGTTCGGTGTTTGTTTGGGATGACACTGACATATCCCTAGAGACACACATATATAGGTTTTTATGTACGAACTAACATGCATACGCCTGTATATTTTCAAACACGAAATAAGAATGTCATCTCTGGATGTAGGCCTCAATGTCCACTTTTATGTTTACATAACAAGACTGTACACTTTTATATTTACTCTATGCCTAATAATACGTACTTTTGACCCTAAATCTAAATCTCTCACACTCAAATCTCAATATATATATATATATATATATATATATATATATATATATATATATATATATATAATCAAGATATCATTTGAGTTTTTACAAATAAAGAGTTGGGAGTGCAATTGATAAAAATCACCTGAGTATATTATACCGTATGTTGAAACCAAGGTAGTGGATCCAACTGAATTCCTGATTTTTAAATGTTAAACTCTCAGTTTGGTATTTTTACTTTCATTTTATTTTTCACACATGAGTTGAACAACACTCTGGTCATTAACCTTTTAATGTAACCAAAAACCTGCTCGGCACATTCACATTATATACTACTAGTCCAATATTTGGTGTTGGACAGACACAAACACTCTAGCAGGTAATTAGTAATGGGCCTCGTAGAAAGACATACTCGGAAATTAGATAAATTTAGCGCAAGTCGTATTCATATCGACCAGAACATCATGGACTACAAATTTATTTCTCCTTTTATGCGCCGTGTCCCTTCAGGACGTAGGCGACCATGGCTTTCCACTTCCCCCTATCCCTATCAATAAGTTTTGTTCCCCTGCTACTTCCCCCAGGCCATGTTCTGTCATCCACCGGTTCAAGCCTGCAAGGTATGTCATTCCTTGCCTTCCTTTGTCTCTCTTTCTTTCTATTCGACCTGTGAATATCAGATTCTTCAAGCCCCCCTTTCTCATTATGTGTCCCTGCTGCTGCCTTCTGATGTTAAGTATAAGCCTCCTCCTTGTTTTCATCCTCTCCAAAACATCATCGTTGCTCACTCGCTCGGTCCGTGATATCATTCTTCTGTAGAATCATATATTCGTTGCCTCGAGTCTCTTCTTCATCTTTGCGGAGACCGTACAACATTCGCTGCCATAAAGGAGGACAGATATCACGTAGCATTTCAGTAGACGTTTCTTTGTTATCAAAGAAATCCTTCTGTCTCGTAATACTCTGCCTAGCTTTTGGAATGCGTCTTTGGCCATCCTAAATACGTCTAGGGATCTCAGTCTCGCACTTACCGTCCTCTGTCAAAATACTTCTGAGTTATTTAAATTTCCGCGCCTGCTTGATTTTAGTGTCTCCGACCTGTAAATCTCATTTCAAAATTATCCTTTCATTGATTACCATGCATTATTATTATTATGCTTAGTCCCTCCTGCTCGCTGTAGGAGATTTTCTCATTTTTTCAGTGTCTGCTGTCAGCACTGTGTCATCTACGTATCTTATGTTGTGAAGATTGTGACCTGAAATGATGAATCCTGATAGGATTTACAATTCTCTCAGAATTGCCGCGCTGTATAAGTTGAATGGGTCCGTTGAGAAAACAGATTACAACTATCACTATAAGAGAGACACTAGTAGATAACACCAACATACAGGCTGCGATGGGTAAATTTTCTCCATTTTTCTATTTTTAATTTCGCGCATATGCATTGTTTGTTTTTGATTTTGACAACTTCACAGTGTAGTAGTTCAGTTAGGCACCGTCTGCAAGAAAAAGACCACCAATACGCAATTCACTTCGCCAGAAATTTGGAAATGGCATGATGTACTTTTTGGCAATCGTGCCGGAAGCTCCAATACAAACAAGGAAAAACAAAAAATATTCTAGAAGATATTATTATACAAAATAAACAGCTTGCATTAAATCAAATATCATTCACCACAGGAGAAGTGATCTTAAAGTGATTATCAATGTGCGCACATTCTTAATTATAAGAAAAAATAAAATAAAATGGACCATTTCAAACATCCAGCTTCCCAAAGAAAACCAGAATACAGAAAATGGAAAGCTAGCTACTACACAAACACCATATATCAGTTCTAGATGTGTCAGTTATGTGCCATGTGCAGTACACGCTTAAGGCGATCATGTATCTTTCCATAGGCAGATTTTTTCCCGCAATACAAAATATATGTGTGTGTGTTTGTGCGTGCTTGCGTGTGTGTCAGCGTGCGTGCGTGTGCATAAAAATTCAGATATAAATAAAATTTCTATGTAAAGATAATAGGAATAAAGGAAAAACAGATTAAAAAAAGGAAAATTTTAATATACCAACTCGTTTCGTTCCCCGAGGAACATTATAATTGTAAACATGGACATTTTATTTCGTAACTTTTATTTATCTACAGAAGAACCGTACAGGAAAATACCGTTACATTTTCAAATTTTGAATTTGAGAACGCTATAAAATATTCTTAAAGCCTGTTGCGTAAGGAAATCTAAACTATGGAAGTTACTAATCGTTGTAATCTATTGGCTAACAGATGAAAGTATCTAAATACTGCAGTTGTTTTTGTGGTTTTTGAATTCCAAGGTCATATGTTTACTTTTTTCTTTTAATTTAACAAAACATATGGTCGTGTAAGTTGGCTTGAGAGCGGAATATTTCTTTTAAGATTGGGGATATTTGAAAAATCCTGAGCGTAAGCTAATATTCGGGCAAAATTCAATATTCGCACTTTCAAAAATTTTTTGTCTATTTTTTAATAATAACGAGTTCATTAAAAAAAATATAAAATAAAATACATTTTCCTTATTTCTTATCTTTTTCATATATATGTGTGTGTGTGTGTGTGTTGGGGGGGATGTGGCAGAGTGGTTGGAAAAAAGCGAATCTGTACGTATTTACTCTGTGAATAAACACGACAATGACAGAGAGTGCTCAAAATCAGCGAAGGGGTAGAGCCTTGTGATATCAGTATTAATAGCCATTGTCTAAAATTTCGCATCCTCCAAGAGTGCACAACCGAATATACTGCGTATATATTGTCATCCACAGACAGAGTTTTCGCTGTATCCCAGATCATCAGCGGGATCACGCCGGAGATTTTACCCCTAAGCCATCGGTCGAAAGAAAGGTGAATTTTTACGTACTTACACTGTGAAAAAACACGCCAATGACTGAAAGCGAGAGAAAGAGAGAGGGAAAGAGAGAAAGAGAAAGAAAGAGAGAGAAAGTGAGAGAGGGTCACGAACTCCTCCCACAATGTAAGAGAAAATAAAAAAAAAAACTATAAAAATAAGTAATTTATTATCCTGTCAGTACCAGCAAGCCTAAATGCATAATGATTCGGCATAAATATTATGACAGATAAATTTAATCCAAACACAATCTAACGGGTTTTATTGCATAACTAAAATATTTGATGATAATTAATAATGGTTAAAAGATCTTGTATCGTCATGAAGCGCAATTAATCTGTGTTTTTATCGTTGTTGACTTATTGAGAATAAAAATAGGTATTTCGCTATTATCAGATTAAGATCTTACTAATCAGAATGACGCGTGTTTGGATTCTGTTTCTCTGACAATTATCAGAAGGAAACTTTCATATCTGACTGACTGAGACTGTTTCGTCTCGCAATTTCTGTGGTTTCATGATAACAGTTCGGTGTCATTTGACTATCTCCATTTCTTTTGTCGAATATGATATTCCTCTCTTTCTGATTTCTTCTGGAAGTCTGGGAGATATTTCTCATTGTGCGTACACATGCATACATACATACAGACAGACAAGAAAGCAGATAGATAGATAGATAGATAGGTGTGAAAAAACTGAGACATAGCGAGCTAGCTAGCTAGATAATAAACATAGCTAGCTAGCGAGATAATAAATTTAGCTAGCTAGCTAGTTAGATAGATAGATAGATAGATAGATAGATAGACGATGGAAACAATATTTGAAATTTCGTAGTGGCTTCAAATTACGCACTTCAAAGCAATCTTCAGATAAAGCGAATATTAAACGTAAAAACTGACAGTCAACATGCAATGTTGATTCCTATATTCGCACTGTCTATATGTATAAACACCAATATTATAACCCATATTGAACAATCTTCGCTTATAAATATAACAACTATTTAAGTATCTCTATCTATTTTACAGTTCCCTTTTCTATTCAATAACATACTAGATTTGTCTTTCCTCATTCCTTGGGTTGCTGCCTTTTTTTCCCATTGTCTTCTTCATCTATATGCTGGGTACCTTCAGAACGTGAATGTCCGAATATTAGCTTCCGCTCTGGATTTTTCAACTGTTCTTGTCTTTTTATTAAACTTCCCAGCCTTTTTCTAACATAAGACATTCATATAGGTTACTAGATGCTTCAATCTATCCATCTTAACATTAATTTGTCTTGTGAGTGTTAAGTTTTTCAAAGACTCTTTCGCCATAGCCTTTCAAAATATTTTTCTGTTTCTAATATAATTTTCTTGCTTACTTATTTAGATTTGGTATACAGCTTTTGTATTTCTGTCATTTGTTAAATCGTTTCCAAGTTCTTTAAACTTCTGTATATATATATATATATATATATATATATATATATATATATATATATATATATATATATATATATATATATATATATGATGATTGTCCGTATAATATCTATAGAAGATATTCTTCTATTTCGTATCGATTGTAAAAACATTTCCATAATATTTACTGTCTGTTTCCAAAGCTATTAACTTGTGCTGTCTTACGGCGATATTCATATCAAATCCGTCTTTGTTTTGGGTTTCTTGGAGACAACATGAATTAATGTTATAACTATCAATGTCCCGAGCCAATAATTCCTGCCTTTTTCACAAGAGATATCCCGATGGTAAAATCGTCATATGTGTTTGGGGGCATTTCAAGTATTTTAAGTAAGAATATGCCAAATTTGAACTTTCAAAACCTGAATGACCTATCTTCGGATTTGTTGGGGAGAAGTTTCGAATCTTAATGTTTTTTGTTTTTTTTCATTTTGTGTATTTTTATCTGTTTGCTCAACATTTACACATTTAGCGATTATTTTATATTATTTATTATATATATTTTATATATTATTTTATTATATATAAATTTTTGATATATTTTATTTGTATTATATATTTAATTTTTGTATTATTTGTGATTTATTGACATTATTCATAGAATATTACTTTCCCGAATTTGTTTAAAGAATACGGAAATAAAACATTAAATGTCATATATTAAATAATAAAATAAGCCAGTGTGTATATAATAGCATTAAATTTATGGGATTGTTTTTAGTGTTTCTATATTTGTATTTGGTTGATATGTCTATGTTGGTTTCATATTGCAGCCATACGTTCTCATCTAGTACTTCTGAGCATGCGTATTACGAGTGGAACTGAAGTACAGGACACTGAAGATCAACACTTGGTTCTTTTCTGTGTTAAAAGAAATCACCTGCTGTTAGTTCCTCTTGAATAAGCAAAGGAACAAAATGGCAAATATCCTCTTATATAAACACATGTATAAGTGTGTAAATAAATAGATAGATAGATAGATAGATAGATAGATAGAGTCAATGGCCTAACGATGGTAAAGCGTTTACTTTACACAACAAATATGTATTTTCAATCTAATCGGCTTCATTGTCTTTGCAATTAATTTCACGATTCGCAGACTAATGATTACATAGAGATTTTTTTAAATAAGTTTGTCGTTCCATAGTTTAGGTTACGGCCTTGTTTATTCACCTCTTATACATACATGCATGTGAGAGAGAGAGAGAGAGAGAGAGAGTACACAAATAAAGAGAAAGAACAGACAGATTTGCAATCCACAGTTATTTAGAATTAACTTTTTCAAAAAGTGCCCTATACAACGTAGAGCAATATATTATAAAATCTTTTATTTGACGTCGCTACATAAAAATTACTGTGTTTCGGAACCTAAAAAAGTTCCATCCTCAGGTGATGTTAGGCAACTTATGATGAAAATAATTTACTTTTGAAAACAGAAAACAATACTGTAGGTTATTTAAGAGTTAAAATGGATTTGGGGGGCGGGGGGAACAAGATTTCAAAAGTTTGTGAGTATGTCTAGGTTAAGCAATCAAAAGACTGGTCAAGGCTAATAAAGAAAAGTGAAACAATATAGGTTGTAGGCTAGGGGTAGCTGTTTATTCATTGTAGATGAACTGAGATTTTTAAGACGCGTCAACATTAGATGACATCCGCTTATTAATATAAATTTAAGATACATTCATGTAGTCAGAGATATGTATTTAACAAAAGTTAATTTTAAAGAGTTTCAAGATTTAAAAAAATATTTTGTATATACTTGAGAACTATCTTAAAAGAGCCTCTAATGATATTAAATCATATATATATATATATATATATATATATATATATATATATATATACATATATAAGTTTGGTGCAAAAATAATGACGTAATAATGTCGTTTTTTGACGTTAAAAATACGTCAAAAAACGACATTATTACGTCATTATTTTTGCACCAACCTAATATATATATATTGTTTTGAACCTAAAATACAGTACTTAATAGGCAATAAAACATGACAATATTAATGTTAAAAAAATCAAGAAATTAAATACATATTATATGTACCATTATATATTAATATAATATTGTTTATATAATTGTAAGACATAGAAAAAAATAATAAGACATTTAAAAATAGTCTATTAACTATATTTTAAAGTAAACATTATACAATGCCTACAAATTACGGTCAATCCATTACGATGATTTAATAAAATATTATTTTTAAGAAACAATAATAAGCAGCTTTTCATGTAGACAGAGGGTACATGGGTCATTTAAGAACTTAAAATTTTTTTTTTCTAATATTTTCCATCTTACTGTGGGTGGGAGGGCGTTTGAGGAATTCTTTTAAATACCAAAAATATTTAGAGGGTGATGTTCTGTTACAGTATGCATTTTTGTTAAAGGAAAAAATATGTTGAAACCACCCTTGTTTAAAAGGATTTTTGTGTTTCCAATATAAAATTTCTTAACATCTGGGTTTTCAGTAGATGAAATGGTGCATTGGTAAGCAACTTATTCAGTAAGACATCTATTTTGCAATGGACAATTTATAGGATTTCTACAATTACATAATTTATTATCAATATTATTTATTTCTGATTGGTAACTACTGTTATTTATGTTTAAGTTCATTTAAAATTTTATCATTATGTTTTTTAATAATGTTTTGTAGATTATGAGTACAACTATAACTTAATTTTTTTTTATTTTTATTGAAAATCTTCCTTAGAGGATTATTACTTGGAAAATGTTTCTCAATCAAAGCAAGAAAATTTGCCCAAACTTAGTGCTAGCCAGTTGATTAAATAGGGGTGTGTACCAAATGATTTTACGAAACTCCTTTGTCGAGATGCTGAAAATAACATCAATCATCTAAGTATGTAAATGTATTAATCGCATATATATATATATATATATATATATATATATATATTTAACGTCATCCACAGACAGACTGTTTCGCAGCTCATCAGTGTGGCTGGACATCCGGTTGCCTCTAGCTAGGATCGAAACCCGACAGTTGGTGTCAGTCTGAGATTCTACCACTAAGCCGTCGGCACACGGCAGGGATGTAGGTGGATTTTTAGCGTATTTATTTTTAGAAACACGCCCAGTGACCGACAGTGACTCAATTCGCTTTGCGAAGAGTCTTGCTATATTAGCTATAATAGTCACTGTTTACAAACCCATACCTCCTCCCTAGAGAGCTCAACTTGAATAAATTTTTATTTCAGGGGACAATATAACGTCATCCACCGACAGACTGTTTCGCTGTTTCACAGCTCATCAGTATGGCTAGACATCCGGTTGCCTCTAGCTAGGATCGAAACCCGACAGTTGGTGTCAGTCAGAGATTTTACCATTAAGCCGTCGGCACACGGCAGGGATGTAGGTGGATTTTTAGCGTATTTATTTTTAGAAACACGCCCAGTGACCGACAGTGACTCAATTCGCTTTGCGATATATATATATATATATATATATATATATATATATATATATATATATATATTACACAACAGAGAAATCCAAAATTACATCATGGGTATAGTTTATTTTAACTGACGCCGAGTACGTCAGTCTTATTCAACCCAGAAGGATGGACTGTATTTGTGTCGGAAGTAGAGATTTAAAATTTAAAATTTTAACAAAACTAGCAGTTGAAACATTGATACAGAGCCAACCCATACCGACGCCTCGGCATGACAGACTGCTCGAGTCAGTGGCAATGGGAAGGAGGAAGTTATCTCTCTTAAAAAAAAAGGAGCACCAAATATTTAACCCAGATTTTAACCATAAGACCCCAAAATGGGTTTATAAGAAAAATGAAGTGTTTAAATGAAACTAAAGGAGGGTCGAAAAAGGGAATTTTAAAAAAACGAAAAAATTTTAATCATATAAAAAAAAATTATTTTTCATTTTCTGTTGTGTAATTTATATGCTCTGTTATAATTAATACATTGGGTTTTCTTTTTGGATCAGTTTTAATATTTTATATTATTAGGGCCCACTTGGATTATATGCCAACAGATTTTTACCTGTACTACATACATACATATATATATATATATATATATATATATATATATATATATATATATATATATATATATATATATATTGGTATAGGTAAAATTAAAATTGATTTAGAACTTTTCTTGAGTTTACGAAACCTTATTGTACCTACAATTCTTGTTAAATAAAACTATTTTTCCTGGTCCAGCAATATACTAATCGTGTTTGTTTAATATTCTGGATTCTCATGTAAACTTTTTATCACTAGAACTTAAAGTAAAATATCCATAACTATGCACTTCACCCACTGCCGTCCAATAATACCCTCATGGCACTGAGTGTGAAAGAATTTGAGAAAAAAAAAACATTATTAAAAAGAGAGAACAATAAAAAAAAACAGGAATTAAGAAGACAGATAACTAGTGACATTGCATTTACATTTTTGAAGGTCAAATTGACTGGAAAGCAAGAAAATCCCAAAAATCAATCCGAAACATTGCGCTGGCAAGAGAAATGTTGTGAACAGGAGGTTTCTGTCTAATAAACGACTCAATATAACAGATATTAAAGGATGATCGAAATTATCAAAAAGATAGATTTTCGAAGATGGACAAGAGGCAGAAGAAGAGGTTAGGAATAAATCAAGAAAAACTAAAAGCAATTATTAGGTTGGTGCCAAAATAATGACGGTTTTTGACGCAAGGGTGACATTATTTTTGCACCAACCTAATAGAAGCACAGTCGCCTTTTTGTTACAAATAAAGGGAAGAAACCATTCCCACATAAATGACTCATCCAAACCAGTAAGAAGTTTCAACTCTGCAGCTACAAATATACAACACTGTATGTTTACACTTTTCTTAGAACGTTACTAGCAATTCTAGAGGTATCTTGACCTATAGCCGTTCTGGGTATGACGATAAACTACATCCGCGTCCTGCATAAGACGACAAAATACACCCGACAGAAAAGCCTCTGATCAGGAGGTTTTGAGGAGCATGGAACCACCTCTTAATTGCTGATGTTCCCAGGTTCACCCTGACCCGGGGTGGTAGCAAATGTTAGGATCCCAACTATGAGCAAATAGTTAACCGCCAAACTGAGGTCAAAGGACCATGAAAGTGTAAAAATAGGTTTTAGTACCAGTAATGCAATTTTGTAAAAAATATATTGCCAACAATGAATTTTTGAAAAAAAATTATTACCAGTAATAAATTTTTGAAAAAAAATATTACCAGCAATGCATTTTTGGGAAAAAATATTACTAGCAATACAATTTTTGACGAAAAATTACCAGCAATAAATTATTACCAGCAATAAATTATTACCAGCAATACATTCTTGCAAAAATCATTAACAGCAATACAATTTTTGACCCAAAATTATTACCAGTAATACAATTTTTGACCCAAAATTATTACCAGTAATACAATTTTTGACCCAAAATTATTACCAGTAATACAATTTTTGACCCAAAATTATTACCTGTAATACAATTTTTGACCCAAAATTATTACCAGTAATACAATTTTTGACGAAAAATTATTACCAGCAATACATTATTACCAACAATAGATATTTTGTAAAAAATATTACCAGCAATATTTTTGTTGACATTTTTTTTACCAGCAATAAAAATCTTGTCGGCATTAAATAGCCCAATGAGGTTGACATGCCAAACCATCTTGACCTATAGGCATCTCAGGATCTTTCCCAGAACCATACTGCCCTACACTACACAATATTCACTCGTAACATATGGATGAAGGCGAAAGCGAACACACGTTCAATTCGCCAACAAACCCTGTAGAAGCGTTCTAAATATAAATTAAGTGACGTTTAGGGTTTGATGCTGGGGATATATTAAAAGCGTTTGGGAAATGTTTTAAGGGTAATGCGACAGAAAAAAAATGGATCTGGTGTGGTATATCTGAAAATTGTGTCCGTACTTTGTATCCAATTACGCACATTATGGATAGTAAATCTTATCTAGAAAAATTGGAAATGGTCATGCCACCATATGCGCCTATGGTTCGTTCATGGGATTCTCAATGTGATAACACGTGACAGACCAGTCAGACATTGTATCGAAGCTAATATTTCTGCGATGCTGTCGTGGCCGGCTCAATTACCGGAGCCGTCGCGAACTTATTGCAAAGTGTCGAAACTAACATCAAACTCAATAACACCTCAAACAATCTCTACAATAAAAAGGCTGTCGATGAAGCGGAAATCCTGTTCGTTGTAATAAGTCATCTAAATGCATCGATACATCGTAGATCCAGTCTAAATGCCTTCTGATTCTCATGTTAGATGTTAGTTTTGTTAATCTTATTCAGTGTTCCTATTTGCAGGGGCGGACTTGTTATTTCATAAGAATGACATCTAACTAAATTTTTCCTAAAATCTTTAAGACCCCGATATTTTTGACAAACATTACAGTCCTGCACCGATGCCATTCGCTTTAAAATAAGTTATAATTCCAAGAGCTAAAACAACGCTTTAATTTCTACCTAGCTAAGAGGAGATATTTTACGAGTAAATAACTTCCATTTGCAAAAACAATCCGTTTAATACACTTAAATTCCTAAATTAAGTGCCTCCATCGGATCCACATACAAACACATATCGTTATAGTTGTATGATAGGCGTTCGCTTTCCTTACGAATTATCAGTTTATTTATTCATGCATCGCCAAGCTTTTATGCAATCAAGTGTCCACAAGATAATAAAACAAAAACATTTATGCTTTTGCTGGATTTTTTGACGTGCTATCTAACGTGAATAAGATTCTTCTGGTCCGGTTATGAAATCGCTTCCGAACTGAGTCCGTCCTGATGTCGTTTTTATCGAATAACCTTTTTCGCGGAATTTTTGAGATGATGAATTATCACGATTATATGATTTGCTATTCAGAACAGCATGATCGTCTTGGTTGTTATGCTCAGAAAAAAAAAACTTTCGAATATTGAACGACCAGCCTTCTTCAGGTTTCTGTAATCATATCATGCTCAATAACAAGCTTTAAATTCTGAATCGAATTCAATTCACGGAGGCAGACTTTTCTCATTCAACTTCCAGGCTTACGGAAGCTTAAGGCCATACCACGTTGAAACACCGGCTCTCTAAGTTAACCCTAGAACACTAACCATGTGTATATAGTACCCAGCGCAAATCTTCCTATTTTTAATTGCAATTTTCAGTACCTGATTTTCTTACCTAAATAATGTTTTTCAGTTCCTATTAATGTTAACTCAAAGTACAAAGTTCGAAGTGCCTGCATGTAAAATATTTCAAATAAAGATTTATATTTAATATTTTGGGCTTGGCCTTTTTTATCAATATCGGTGGGGCACCTTTTCTTAACCCGCACCACTTGGCTAGGTGTCCCTTCTTCCCACGCCTAGTGGATTTATCCCGTTCAAAGTCTGGGGGCAAACCCCACTTCGTCGGACATTCCGCTGCTCTGTGGTCCTCATATCCACATGTCCAGCAGACCAGCCTGTATCGACCCGGCGTGGGCTTATAGAACCCGTGACATGCTTATAGAACCCATGCCTTTCTTTTGGGATCCCCCTCCCATATCTCAGGTTCTTCCACCTCTAGCTTGACCTTTCGATTCCACGCGGGGGCTCTCCCTCCTTCCCCCTTTCTTCCGACCTCTCGACTTAGCTCTTGTAACTTCCCACCTCTTTTCACCTTCTCCCAAACACACTGGCTCTCTTTGGCCAGCGCCACTGCTGCCGATAACCTTAGCGGTCCTTCCTTCACAACAACGGGACGAACACGCTCGTCACTGAGCGCTTCCACATACAGATCAGCCAACTGGGCCTGCAGGACCGCATTATTTCTCACTACCTCTGGGAAAGCTAATGGCGACAGCTTCTCCGCTCGGGCCTCCAATTCTCCAGGGGTTTCGTCCCTCAGCTGCGTCATCTGATGGCCTCTATCGCCGTCCCCTCGTCAGCGAACTCCCGAGTTAATATCTCTTCCAGTCTTTCCCATGTCAAGTGGCGCTCACTGGCTAAGAGTCCTTTTATGAACTCAGACGCTTTCTCTCTGGTGGCATCATACGCCAATATAGGGTTTCTTGGTCTGAGTCTATATATTACGCGGCTATTATCCAAGATTGCCAGCCAATTCCTAAAATCCCTTGAACTACCGTCAAAGGCTGGGACCCTCGGTCCACCTAACAATTTTCTTAGGTCCACTGACAATCCCTGTTCAAACCCCTCTTCCGCCATGTCTACCCTATCTGAATCGTAGTCAGACATATTTAAAACAGAAAAAGAAAAGCAATCAGAGCAGCAACAATCGAAATTGGGAGATTAACCAAAAATAAAGTGTCCTACCTGACAGACGATTTCCAGCTCGTTCTTCTCAGGTTCCGGGTTGTCGTACTAGAGTGTCTCGAACCGTATGGTTATAGTTAACCAAAAGTCCTTTGGTTCCCACTAGTCTGTTTCATTTTGAGTACTTAAGACGCCGTGCGTTGTCCTGGTCGATGTTTTCTGCAACTCCTGTGGCAGCGGCTGATCCAGGGTCTCCGCGCCCGCCGCCGTGCTATCCTGTGACGACCAATATGTGACGTTCTAACCCTTTGCTGATTCGGATGGGAATCTGGTTAGATTCGGTATCAGCTTTGGCGTTCCCAGCTCGCTTCCAACGTCTGGTTACCGAAGTAACTGCTTTGATTTCTAGTCTAACCTACCGACGTTGTGATTTGATCTTAGGTAGACGAAATCAATCAGTCGCCGGGCCGTTATGCAAGCCGAATCCGAGCAAGGGTGACATCGCACAAATATATGTAAAAGAAAATAAAGTAAAACTCGAAAATTTCAAATGTGTTAAAAAAAAAAATAATAACAAATATTTTTATATCTGTTTGCTGAAATACAGGACTGCGTCTTTCTCCCAAACCGCTCTATGGATACGTGACACTTTGCATTTGTTAGGCGAGTCTTAATATCTTAAGTTGTTTTTTGATAACTTGTTTTTTGGGGTTTTTTTTGTATCTTCAGGTGATATTCGTAAAACTTGTTTTAATGGTGTGAGTCTAAGTCGTTCTTCAAAAATAAATTGTTCTTGGTTAGAAGTTGAAGTCAGAATTGCGTGTATCTTCAGTCAGCTTCCTGCGAGGCTGGTCTCAGATCTCAACAGCCTCAACTGCAACTAACTTCTCTCTCTTGCTAACCGCAACTGACTTCCAACTCGCTGCAACTCTGCTTATATGAAGGCCGACCAAAACCTGGTGTGGGCTTGTCGTGGTTTGGGGGTTCTCGATCATTCTAAATCCACAACAAGGATTTTCTTTGTTTTCGGACAGGAAAATTTATCACTTTCCATTTTTAGAAGTCCATTACTTTTTTGCTTTAGAGGGGTTCTTAAGGGTATCGTCCTCCCAAATTCTTCCTTTCTCATAGTAGTATCTCACACCAATCCCCTCAGAGGTCGTCAATAGGTCCCCCTTCTCTCTCACAGTGGTATCTCACACCAATCCCCTAAGAGGTGTCAACAGGTCTCCCTCTCTCTTACATGTTTACCTTCGCGCACTGCTCACGCCACCACTCAGCCAATGATGTTCGGCAGCGCGAGTGTTTACAATTATCGCTCAAAGAAAACTAATTATCTTCTTTTTTTTCTTTTATTTCTCTTCCCAACAACAAACCCCTACGACTAGTAGTGAGGTCCTTAATCTCTATCTTAACCTAATGTCACCTGGATTTTATCAATCGAGATTTCCGCCAGCGTCAAATGGGTGGATAACTGGACGTATTCGCATTCTGTCGCCAATTATCTATCCTGGGATCAAACTTTTATCATGTTCAGGTCTGGACAATAAAACAGGTGTTTTTTCCTAAAACCAAATGATATCTCCGAAGGATTGTTAATGGTTTATTCTTTTCCTTTTTCTTTTCCCTTCCTTTCTTTTTTTTTTTTTTTTTTTTTCTTAGGCGGTGGTCTTCAGCTGATGTCTTTCTCGGACCTGATTACCATTATCTCTTAGCATTCTGTTTTGTAAGCCATTTGACCAATTTGAAATTTTCATTATTGCCATGGGCAGATGGCTATCTTTTATTCGCCGCCTCGTAACATAAATTAATTCGAAAGATCCGAGATCTTACGAACCTCCTATCTTCTACGAGAGTAAAAAATATACTTTTTCTTTTCGCAAACGATAACAAAATCTTCACCAATTATCTTTGTCAAAAAAATAACATCGCTCAGTATGTCTTTTCGTGATAGCTTATAATCGCCTTAATTATTTCAGCTTCTTCTCGCCTTAATTATTTCTCGCTTTTCATTTTCACGTGACCGCTAAATAGTGTCACAATGCTATATATATATATATATATATATATATATATATATATTGACAGAATATATATATATATATATATATATATATATATATATATATATATATATATACATATATATATATATATGTATATATATATATATATATATATATATATATATACATATATATATATATATATATATATATATATATATATATATATATATATATATTGTGTGTGTGTGTTTAGGCAGCATCTTTTCATTCATACACGTTTCATTAAATTATATATACAAGTGATGTCTATTTATTTTATGTAATTTCTTTTCGTAACGTCTGCTAAGTTTAATATTATCGTTGAACGAAGAAAGAAATTCACAATATTGATCCATATTTTTTTTAAATACAATCTAAACTTTCGGCTTACATAAGCCATTATCAAAGATGTCAATTACAACATATTAAGCAACATACGGACAAGACAGTGATGACAGTCTGTCATTGTTTACATAGATGATTTCTAAGCAACGATAAACACGTGCATATGAGACGCTAGATGCGAAAATCGCACCGCATCTCATGACGTCACACACGACCACACATAATTAGTATGAATTTATGCTTGTAGGTTTTTTGTATGGCGAAATAGTAAATTTGTTATTATTTGTTTTTATCAAAATGTGAAGGAAGGGGATTTTATTATTAGCATTGAGTTCATATGTGAATTTAAGGACAGAATTATTTGTGAAACGTTTTTGAAGTTGAATTATTTCATCTGTATTTTTAACTAACATAAGAATATCATCAACGTATCTTAGGTAGATTGATGTTTTTTTTTTAATCTGTAAATATCTTATTTTCGAGGTTTGACGTGTAGAAATTGCTAAATGTCGGACCCAGTACTGAACCCATGGAGACACCATCACGTTATAGTTATATATATATATGATCGAAGAAAAGGACTTCAGTAGTACAAGCTAATAGTAGTTTTCTTAATATATTAGGATTAATTTTAAGTGGGGTTAAAGATGAGTTACTGTATATATTTCTTATAATTATGTCAATAGTTTCACTATCATATATAACTAATACATACATATATATATATATATATATATATATATATATATATATATATATATATATATATATATATATATATATATATATTGACAGAATATAAATGATTGTTACGTGATAGGGCAATATGTCACCGTTTTAAGCAAATTTTTAATATGAAATATTAAATCTATAAAGTTAGATATATGGGATTTATATTCACTGTCTAGCTAATTTCTGTCACATAACTTGCTCAGGGATATATATATGTTTTATTTTTTTTTCAAAACCCGAAGATCCAACCTGTGGTTTATACTGCAACTATGCTGAGCTGACTTTATTTACCGTTTCTGACAAAGAACGCATAATCTGTCAAGATAAGCCATTTCAAATAATCGCCGTACGTATGTGACTTCGTTGCTACTTAGCCACCCCGTCGGTTTCGAGACACTACTCTCTAATCAATTTCGCTCTCATCGCTTCGGTCAAATCGTAGTAGGGCTTTGCAAAAGTGCCGCACGCTAGGACCGTCTCTCTTGACCGATAGCATCGCGTAGATCAACTTCCTGATAAATCGACAATGTTGGAATTCGAACCCGCGTCTCATGGTCGGAAAGGGATCGCATTTTATTTCAGATGTTTATCAGTATACACTGGTTGTTTGCAGCTTTGTGTCTGCCTTTTTACGTGCGTATGTGCCCACGTGTACAGCTTTCTGCATACAATTCATCTATTTTATTGCTACACGCAACTTCTATATTTCTCACACATACATACATAAATACACACACACACACACACACACACATATATATATATATATATATATATATATATATATATATATATATATATATATATATATATATATATATATATATATCGACAATGACATTTGCGTGGTATGTTTCATTACGAGGAGAAATATATTTATGTGTGTTTTAGTAGGTGTGTGTGTGTGTTTATATTGCCTGCTGTCTTCTACGTGTGTGTGTATACGTTTTCTTTCGTGTGTGCATGGAACAGGTAGGCGATTCTAGTGTGATTCACTTGTCTACGAGGAAGTAAAGACATTCATACACGCATGAATCCATTTTTAAAGAAAAGCTGACATATGCTCACATAAGTATTTAGTTGTTTCTCTATATGTAGCTCTTTTTTTTAATCTATCCTTATCTTTTCATTATTATCATTATTATTATTATTATTATTATTATTATTATTATTATTATTATTATTATTATTTGTATCTGTTTCCAGGTTTATCACTGATAACCTTTTCTTATCTCGGCTAGCGTGTCTACCTTGTTTGAAGAGAATAGTTAGAGATGTCGTTTTCCTTTTATTCATTTTCTTTTTTTTATTATTACTTATTTTTTAGAGAAATCTCTTTTGGGTTTTAAATGTCCATACCGATAATCTGTAATGCCCGTACAGTTTAAAGCATATTGCCAGTGTAAATACCAAATCCCTTTTTCTCTCGTATCACCTTTGTCACAAATGTTTTCATGTTTCTTCTTTAATTTCTTAATATGTTCTTCCTCTCATTCTTCTTCTCGTCCTCCACTTCAATCTTCTGTTCGATTTCGTTGTCACTTTTTTTATTTTCTTCTTCTTCATCATCATCTTTTACTTCCTATTACTTCGTATTATTATTATTATTATTATTATTATTATTATTATTATTATTATTATTATTGATGTTTTGATTCTTACTTTTCGTTAGATTCTTCATATATTTTCCTCCCTTTATTCTTCTTCTCGTCCTCCGTTTCAGTCTTTGCAATTTCGTCTTCAACATCTTATTTCTTCTTCTTCTTCTTCTTCTTCTTCTTCTTATTATTATTATTATTATTATTATTATTATTATTATTGATGTTTTGATTCTTACTTTTCGTTAGATTCTTCATATATTTTCCTCCCTTTATTCTTCTTCTCGTCCTCCGTTTCAGTCTTTGCAATTTCGTCTTCAACATCTTATTTCTTCTTCTTCTTCTTCTTCTTCTTCTTATTATTATTATTATTATTATTATTATTATTATTATTATTGATGTTTTGATTCTTACTTTTCGTTAGATTCTTCATATATTTTCCTCCCTTTATTCTTCTTCTCGTCCTCCGTTTCAGTCTTTGCAATTTCGTCTTCAACATCTTATTTCTTCTTCTTCTTCTTCTTCTTCTTATTATTATTATTATTATTATTATTATTATTATTGATGTTTTGATTCTTACTTTTCGTTAGATTCTTCATATATTTTCCTCCCTTTATTCTTCTTCTCGTCCTCCGTTTCAGTCTTTGCAATTTCGTCTTCAACATCTTATTTCTTCTTCTTCTTCTTCTTCTTCTTCTTCTTCTTATTATTATTATTATTATTATTATTATTATTATTATTATTCCTGTTTTGTTTCTTATTTTTCGTTAGATCTTTCTTGGGCATTAACCTTTTCCATGTCGTTCTTTACTCTTACAATTCTATTTCGCATGACCTATTCGATTTCTTCTAGCACAATAAAAAATTCTCTTATCAATCTATCTATACGTCATTATTATTATTATTATTATTATTATTATTATTATTATTATTATTATTATTATTATTATCTTCTCTTTTCCCGTAATATTTTTTTACGTTTTCAACCGTGGCTCTTGGATTATGCATGTTCCCCGTCTATTCGTATGATCTCAGACATATAGCAACTTTCCAAGAATATTTGCAGGGCCAGGCAATGCTGACTTCTTAAACAATAGGATACTATAATTCATTCCAATTTCCTCAATGTAAGACTTTAATTTCTGTTGTAAAGACTCCAATGCCTCTATTATTACAATAGCGAACTGAAAGTTGCACATTCTGGCAACCCCATACTAGAGATGTATATATTTATGGAACTTGGCAATTACTTTAAACTTGAGATTATTTTCACCATGAAGTATTGCAGCGATGAGCAGGCATTTTCTTTCTTTTTTTCCGCGACGGGGATATCTGTTTTGATGGCCACAAGAATACGACCAGTTTGCATTTTTAAATCCCACAAAATCATGTCTTGGTCGTTTTCGATAATCTCTGGTTTGCGGCGGTATTGTTTGTTGGTGACTTCATACTTCCTATATAGGTACCAATGCCGAGGGGCCACTGCATTATGAAGACGGCGCTTGTATTTTTTTTTTTTTTGCGCAAGCAGAAATAAGCATTATTATTATTATTAGGATGGTGCAAAAATAATGACGTAATAATGTCGTTTTTTGACGTTAAAAATACGTCAAAAAACGATATTATCACGTCATTATTTTTGCACCAACCTAATATATAGGCCCAGGGACCTAAGCTTAGAAATATAATCATGACACTTTCCATTGACAAAAAAAAAAAAAAAAATACATAGATAAAGCCCTTCGTAAAGTGTGGGCTGTACTTGTCAGAACAATTTTTTATATCTGCTTGAGACATAGAATTCCAGGAATCCCTTCACTTAGTCCACTGGAATGTTTTCCAACCAATCCTATGGCTCCAACTACAAAAGGGATTGTTGATGTTCCCATGTGCCACATTTTCGAGATTTCTATTTCAAGGTCCTTGTATTTTGACAGCTTTTTGAATATCTTCAAAGATACATTGCAATCTGTAGGAACTGCCATATCAATAAAGTTTCACTGTTTTTGTTTGTGGTCTTTAATAAAAATGCCTGGGCGGTTGGCTTTGATTGTTCTGTCAGTGTGTATTGTATAGTCCCATAGAATTGTAACAGGTCCTATCTCCGTAACCGGGTCTGGGTGGTGTTCATACCATTTTCTTTCAGTTTCCTTCCCGTAGAAGTTGCAAATTTTTCAGTGCAGATATTGGCCCACTCTGTCATGCCGGGTTTTATATTCAGTGGGTGCCAACATCGTGCAATCTGATACAATCGTTTCTGGATATTTATCACAGAATCTGCATTTTGGGTTAACACAATATTTAGTATTAGGTTGGTGCAAAAATAATGTCGTTTTTTGACGTATTTTTTAACGTCAAAAAACGACATTATTACGTCATTATTTTTGCACCAACCTAATATATGTGCTTGACAATTCCTAGTTAACAAGCATTGGTCCTGTGTAGCAAGGATAAAAACTTCAGTTTCCGCTTTCAACCCTGCACTACGTAGCCACTGATGGGTGCGGGCTTTGTCTACGTCAGCTTGTTTGGTACGAGCAGAGTATTGGCCAAGAGGCACTTTATTTTGCCATTGTTGCTGTATCTGGTCAGTTTATTATTATTATTATTATTATTATTATTATTATTATTATTATTATTATTATTATTATTATTTTCATTATTATTATCATTATTATTATTATTATCATCATCCTCATTATTAGTGTCATTATTATTATTATTTAGTAGGGAGACAAATGCTAAAAACGATCTAAGTGTAAACGACGCCTATGCATCATTGCCAAATGTGGGCCAATATATGTTTTTTTTAACGATTCCCCATCAAACAAAGCAATAAAGCCACTAAGATGCAAGGGGATGCTCAGTGTTAGAGAATAAGAGAAACATATACTATTAAGTAGAGAAGGCAATAAAAGAACAAGAATTAAGAAAACACAAGATAACGATTGACATTGCATTTAATTTTTTGAAGATCAAATTTGACAGGGAAGCAAGAAACCGGAAATGAGTTCCATAAGAGAGAAGTTTGAGAGATGAAACTTAGCTAGCACAGAACTTTTACATCTAGCCATTCCAACTGTAAAATGATGAGACCTTGTCGCCACTCTAGTACTGCGCTTAAAGTCATACCGTCTAGTTACCACAGAGGAATGTTCATCAAAAAAGAAACTCAATTAGTTCAGTGTTTTTTTTTTTTTTTTTTTTTTAGATATTAAACATTTTGTGGGGCGGACAATTATGCTGTTACACGATTCAGACAATTTTGCTTTTACACCTGGTATATACTGAGTTTATATTTTCTGTTATAGGAAAACATTCGGCATTAATTGACAGAGCATTTATCATTACCGTCGATTGAAAATATAAAATCTTCCTCTTAAAATTCATTTTTTTGGGTTAAATAGGTTATTCAAGCCAATGGACGTATTTATCGAAAATATACAGGGAATCTACATTACAGCGTCGGAAAGTTACTGAAGCTTAGATGCTAGGTCAGAACCAATAATATTACATATTTTACTTGGGATTTTATCAAGAATCTCTATATATGTAACAGAAGCACCAGACCAGATGTGGCAACAATAAACAAAGCAAGGACAAATGGCTGTCTTATAAATACATAAGATAGATTCTGGTGGGAAAAATTATCTAACTCGAAACAGTGAACCAAATTTCCTAGGTGCAAACTTATGAATTCGTTCAATATACTCTTTCTACTTCACATCATTGAAAAAGTTAAGTCCGAGAAGACGCGATGAGTTCCTCTCCTGCATAAAACCAGCGTATAACTTTGCAGTTGAGACCTAATTAGAAATACATTCAAGTAGGGTAACCCAACCCGCTCTGATGGCCTCTGAGTGTTCCTAAATATTTGTATGTGACTATCGTATTATCATTATTAGTAATATTCATTATTTATCTGTTTCTGCATTTTTTCCTCCAGAGGCAAGTATATTGATGATGAGGCGGGCTATACTGATGATATAGGTGTCGATAGATGAAAATGATCTGGAAGAAATTCTTCTAAGAAATAAAACAGAAACTGATTAATATTTGGAATGAAAGCAGGAATAGTACATACTTTGATATCCCTCATAAAACAGGATGTCTAACTAATAAATACAAAGCACATCAAATACCTCGTTTTATGGATCAATTATAATCAATTTAGTATAGGTGAACATAGAATAGGTTGCGCTAGAGTTAGTTTTGTCCAACAACACAGGATGCTACAAAAGATTAAACTAAGAACTCACGTCATGATCTTAAATAACACTGGATATATAAACATTCATAGGGATATTATGCAAGGCATCCTAATCTTTCAGAAATTCTTGAACTATCAGCTATCAGCGACCGCTTTCTCAGATAAATTATTACAAATAACTTTCAGTACAGAAACCCTATAGGTCTTCAAGAAGTCGGATCTCGTAGGCTGGCGTTACAGAATAACAAATATGTAACGTACTATACCGACTAACTGAAACTACAACGCCTGGACTAGCAACATGTATCTGAAATAAAAAATAATCATATACTATATATGTTTGCTTTCTAAACGATCTTAAACAAAAGGTTATCAAGGAAACTCCAAAAAACGCTAACAGTTATCGGACTTGAAAAAACCCTTTACCTCGAAGACCACTTTTAAGAGGAATATCTCATAATTTTCAACAGATGGTAATGATAACTGCTCAGTCAATGAATAGGTATATATAAACTTCCATAATCGTTCAAAAATGCTTGAACTATCAGCTATCATCATTCTCAGATGAATGATTAAAAATAACTGCCAGCGCAAAATCCCAGCAGGTCTTAAAGAAGAATGTCTTTCGTTGGATCTCATAGAATGGTGTTACAGAATCAGAAATATATAACGTACTATACAAAATAACAGATATTACAACACTTGGACTCTTTCAACAGCAGCAAGTACTACAATGGATAATTCGTGTATCTGAAAGAGAAATTAATCATGTAATAAACATGTTTGCTTTCTACACGATCTCAAACAAAAGGTTAGCAAGGGAACTCCCATCAGAATGAAAAAGAACGCGAGAGGACAGTGGATTTGAATAACCCATTTCTCTAAAAAAAATACATTTCAAGAGGAAGATTTTATATTTTCAATCGACGATAATGATAACTTCTCTGTCAATGAATGCCGAATATAAACTCAGTATATACCAGGTGTAAAAGCAAAATTGTCTGAATCGTGTAACAGCATAATTGTCCGCCCCACAAAATGTTTAATATCTAAATAATAAAAAAAAAACACTAAACTAATTGAGTTTCTTTTTTTCCCGTTTTTCAAATAAGACGTTTAACCATTTTGATACCATTTGTCGTAAGAATCGCTGAAAACCCATTTGAGTTATTCAGCTAAAAAGAGAACAGGTTAAAATTGTTTTGTATTAGGTTGGTGCAAAAACAATATCGTTTTTTGGCGTATTTTCTAACGTTAGAAAACGATATTATTTTTGCACCAACCTAATATCAACCCCACTGTCTTCTCAACTGAGCAATGGAGAGACAAAAAATTATTCAGGTCTTCAGTAATGGTACCAATGTTCATAGTCTGGCTTCAAAATCAGTTCCAGAACCATTAAGAGAATTGTGAATAAGTTTAAACAAGATGAGAGTTGTGAAGAAAACTGGAGCTCACAACAGGGAGACGGATCATCATTTCACATTAGAAATCATTTAGGAAAGATCTAACTCAATTCATAAAACGTTTGAATGTGATAGAGGGGTTTCAGCTATGACAGTCCAAAACAACTTGAAAAAAATCGTATGTGAAACGTGTGAGGCACCTTGTTACTCCAGGGCAGAAAGAAGTTGTTAGGTGTGTAGAGTAATTATACATTCTTATTGCTCTAAGTAGAGACAAATAGTTTTATAAAAACCTTGGAGTATTCTAGTAAGATATCTTTAATCATTTCAAAGATACAACGTTTGAAATCTTAATCTAACAATTGGACATATTTGCTGTAACACTCAATATATATGAAATACAATTTATGTCTCAAAAACGTTTTCCTAATTCATGAAATCACTCGAATGCTCATAAATTTACAACGACAGTATATGTCTAGAAAACTGGAAACCACAATGGCTACAATTGTAATAATATTAGGTTGGTGCAAAAATAATGACGTAATAATGTCGTTTTTTTACGTTAAAAATACGTCAAAAAACAACATTATTACGTAATTATTTTTGCACCAATCTAATAGAGTAGAAAGAGACAAAATGTTAAGGAGTGAGTGTAAAGTGAAAAAAATCGACGCAAAGAACAAATAACCAACATATTCTACACATATACACAGACCCCACACGAACGTCCCAAACGAATGAACGGACACACAGGCACGCACGAGTAGATAAAGCATTTCCCGGATGTTCTGTCTACGAAACTCTGGAGTCGAGATGCTGAAGATAATCAGCTTAGTGACGAGACAAACCTTTTACTATATATATGTATATATAGAGAGAGAGACAGAGAGAGACAGAGACACAGAGAGAGAGTGAGAGTTAACGCACTGTGATAGATATATAGATAGATAGATAGATAGATAGATAGATAGATAGATAGATAGATAGATATTGTGTATGTGTTTTCACGTCACCTGGAGACGAAAAGCAGCAAGACTTCTAAATACACCAGTATTCAAAGATGTAGACTTATCATAACTTCTGGATGCCTTCACCTTCATAATTGTCTCAGAGATTCCCATTATGAAATATCTTCGTTTTCATATGACTATTTTTGGTTTACTTCTCTCACAAGACACGGATATTTTTCAAACAAGCTTTGCCATTTAAAGCATGATAGTTATACTCACGATGTTTCGGCCATTCTCATGCCATCATCAGTTTTTTGTCTTCAAACCAAACCGTTTATTTTATTCAGGGTAATAGTTTCTTTTTTTTTCTCATCCCATTTTCCGTATTGTATCAGTTTGTACTCCCTAAACATATTTAATTTTGTGCCACTTATCCATTACCTATACTAAACTGGATTATGTGTTTTTTTCAGCATTACAATACACAGAAATTAAAGTTATAATTCACAGGGAACCGAATTACTTTTAAAGAATGTTTTTATACACTAGGCCATATTTCTTTTGAACACATTACCTAGATGCTAGCTGGTTGGATTCGAAATTCTAAGAAGCTTCCCAAGTGGGAAGACACCAGAATTTGAGCCGTACAACATCTGAAATTCTGTGAGTCTAACAAGATGAGCAAGTATTGCAAATAATATAATAATGATACTATCAAGAAAAGCCTTGATATTTATTCAACCTTTCACATTTACTTTCCCTTCTGCTTTCACTTTCACTTTCCCTTTATGGTCTGCTTGGAATTACTATACCCACGAGTAGATTTCTCTTTGTCTTTGTCTACATTTGATCTCTGCACAGAACGATGCATCTGGTATTTGAAGAGTCTTATTGGACTGTATGATTGAATTCACATCGTCTGCACAATTTTCAGTGAATCACCGTCCATTTCTGACCCGAACATTTTTTTTTACTTCATCGGAAACGCCTTAGTATAGTCATTTATTGAAACACTCAGTGTTATCTCTGCATAGGCGACAATTGATATTTTGTGGCGTCTCGTCCATTTTCTATTTAATGTAGTTATTTCTTAGCTGACATATATATAATATTGTAAGTTAGATTTTTTTCTTTTGCATGTAATTTCCAAGTACATGAAATGGGTTGAGTTGATAGAGGTTTCGATATATCAGCTCTTGTAGGAATATTAAATATTGAAACATGTCTTTTTTATTATTATACTAGAGACTATGGGTAAATATTGACTAGGTTTATACTTATATAGTTTAACATTAGTCGGCTTTGTACTTGGGTCTATAAATAAAATTGTCCCGTTTTATACTTGTATATGGAAATGAAAATTAGTCGGATTTATACTTGAGTGTATAGATAATATTGGTTCGTTTTATACTCGAATTTATAGGTGAAAATTAGTCAAATTTCTATTTAATTCTACAGCTAAGCAGTGGTGGTGTCTCTAGTTCAGGCTTTCGATAAAAATTGATCGACAGGTAAATGTTGATCGTGTTTATGGTGGATTCAGCACGCATCTACCCGCAAGTAACTACTCTGATTTTAAAGAGGGATCTTTAACCATCTCCAGAACGCGCAGTTATCGTATTTTAGGTTCCATTGAGAAGGCATTATCCGAAGATAATGCATTGCAGATGCATTAAATGCAAGAAAGTCCGGGCGATTTGCATTTGAATGAAAATATTCTTGTGTCTTCATTTGCGCTCTAGTGAACAAAAGATTTTAAGGAGATTGAATCTGTATGTTTTAATGATAGATTTTTAATTAAAGTACCCCTAAAAATCCCCAACAAGAAGAAGAAAAAAATCCAGTTGTTTTTCATATGAATAATAAATATTTCGCAGAATTGAGAAAAAAAAATAGGGATTTCAAGAGAGATAACGTATTGTAGAATATTATATTTAATTGTATTAAGTTGGTGCAAAAATAATGACGTAATAATGTCGTTTTGACGTTAAAAAATACGTCAAAAACGACATTATTACGTCATTATTTTTGCACCAACCTAATATTTTATTTATTTACATATCAGTTTAAAAATATATAATATCTATTGTGTATGTAATACACACACACCGTATTCTGTATGGGGGCGTATTAAATTTCAGTCTATAAATTATCATCGTAATTATCTTTTGAAGGATCATCTGTTACATAATGCGAAGGATATGTCGAGATAGACAACGATTGGTCAGAATGCGTTGTAGGCGTGGTATTCTGACAAGGAATATATTGTCTTTGGTTAAATTCTGAATCTACGTCCGAAACGGCTCGAAGTCAGTAGAGGGCTGCAGGAATTTTGAAGCGTCGATACGCTTCCCTACACCCAGATCCTAGAGTCATGTTAAGATCACAAGAGGATGAGGCGCTAAACGAACGTGCGGCGTGCGTTCCCTAGGGGTCTTCCTCCTGCTGCCTCCTAGAATCCATATTTCCACGTCTGTCTCTGTCCTCTTACAAAAAAAAAAGTGTAAGAAAAACTAGAAACTGACTTCCGTTGATAGCATCTATACAGTAGCTGGAATCCAGTGACGACACAGGATGCAAAAGCTTCCCCGGGTCAAAAGATGACCTACTTATCATTTCTTCGTTTCCTCATTCGAGCATTCTTTATGCAACTCTTTTCAGGTCATTTAATTTACAATTCTAGGTCAATTTCAGGTTATTTCTTATATTTCGGGGTCTTTTATTTGGCAAAGCATTGCGACTTTAGGTTATCATTGGCACACATTATGTGAAGACATCGGCAGTAGGACGTTAGATGTGGACAATGGCGGAAGCTAACAATCCAGAATGTCGGATCGAACAAAAATGAAGTAGTGGAAATGACCCTACATGATAGACAATAGACGAAATGTAAATATTCCGAGTCAGTTTGAAACTGCGGGCTCGCACATCGAAGCTCATTGTGATTATTAATCTATGCGTAATTGAAATCCCTTAATAGGTAATCCTTACCAACGGCATAGCTGCTGGTGAAATTTAATTTGCCTTATTCTTCTCATTTTGCTTTCGACTTTTCTCATAGAGCGTTCATCCGTTTTTACTATTGTCACAATTACTGTCTTCTTGTGTTTGCGTATATAGTACCATTTTCAGCACAACTAGTGCCTCGTAGAATCACCCCTATTCAAGGAAATTTCAAACCTTTGATTTATTGTCTCTGCCGTGGAACCAGTTCAGGGCAATTAATATTCTGATACACCTTTTACTATTTGGTCTGTTATAGAACATAATTGTAATTCTTCAATTCTACTTAGGTTTTCCAGTTTCTATCGTCTTTGCATTCTGATACCATTGCAAGTTCTCCAATAATAATTGTTACTAAGCTTTTCATTTTCTTACTATTATTATTCTCCATTACTTCTAACTCAACTCCAGTTACGTCTTACGATCTATCAGAACAAAATTACCTCCCTGATCTTCTGCCTTGAAATAGCTTGGCCCCTTCGGTATCTGCCATGATTGACCTTCATTAGTCTACCGCCTCGGTTATGTTCTCTATCCATCATTTCATGGAAAACATACATGACTACTAAGAGGACATTGGGGATGTCACGACAGGCCTAGCAAACCGGTGATGGATACAATCTCGTTACTTAAAAAAATTCCTTATGTTTTTATGAGTGGATCAGTCTACTTAAATAGCACCGCTGCTGTTTCCAAAACAAGGGCTAGCACAAGTTCTGGCAGCAATGTATGTCTCTAGGACAAGACAGTTCATTTTAAATTAACTGTCAACCAAGACAAGATATTCCCAGTGTGATGTACTATTTAATCCATAGCATGGCGAGATTCATGCCTTTATGAGGGAAACAGCGCGAAAGTGAAAGTGAAAGTGAAAGTGAAAACAATAGACGAGATATGAATTTAAACCCGGCTCTCGAGTTCCATTTTCAAAGCCAATAACCCTATCACTATTATCCCACCCACAGTCTATATTCGACCACAATCCCGAGTCATGTAAATTCATTAGGATCGTAGGAACATCACATGTTCTACAACCGTAGGGAGTTCATCTTTCTTTGAACTAGGTTTGAAGTTGTTGCTTTCCATTTCCTAGACAGGTTACCCCTCTCCGACCATTTGCAATTTATTTACCCGTAACTGAAGGAAGATAGATTCATGCCTTTTCAACGGTACAAGAGTCATGATAACGAAGCATAATTTCACATCAGTCCCGATAAAATTTGCGGTTCACCCATTATGAATACTACTACCATATTCATTTTTACATTTCATAGTTTTTATCAGCTGGCCTCGCGCCACTATTATTAATCAGCTGTCTTGGAACATTCATATCACAGGTAAGATGTACTAAACAATTAACTAAAATGTACATGCTCTCAAAAGCATACATAGCAATTTCTAATGCTGATTCTATTTGTATTTGTTTTTACTGCTACTTTCCTTCTTCGTTTTGGATGATTTTTTACGTTCATGGCAGTGAGGATAAGTGAGGTAATGATGCTTAAAAATTTGCTGTATTTCTTTGAACTACAATAACCTTTCGGAAATTTCTGCAATCAATCTGAACGTTTTGCATTGAAATTCATAAATTAAAGTGATAGTTTCTTGTATTAACATATATATATATATATATATATATATATATATATATATACAAGTATATGATTGGTGTATATGGAATGAATTCCAATAACCAACAATTACTATTCTTAAAAGAGTGCTCAATGCAAAGTAGAGCAGATATAATTATTTATTTTTAAAAAAATTATAACATAAATATGTTATAAAATCTTTTTTTTTTTTTTTTACGTTCAACGTCATCACTTGATAAGACACCGAGGGTGTTGAAACAAAATGGCTATTTTTGTAGTGATTTTATAACATATTTATGTTATAATTTTTTTTTTTAAATAAATAATTATATATATATATATATATATATATATATATATATATATATATATATATATAATTACAGAGAGAATAGGGTATTTATCTATGTAATGTCAAGGAAATACTAATGACACTACTATAGAAGTGAAATGGAATATAAGGGATTGTCCTTGTCAGAAGACGAAGCAAGCGTTACTGACAGAACAGAACAGTTATAAGCATAGTAATTTATTTTTGATCTTATCGTTAAATTTCATCGCAAATGTCAATGAGATTTTTTTTTCTTTTGGGCGTCCCCTCTAAATATATGAACTGTTTTGTTCAATCTACTGTAATTTCAGAAAGTTATTTCCAATTGCTTTTATTATTCTTTCGGTAAGGTCTTCTATTAGGGTCGTCGATCTCAATCTATACAGTTTTATGGTTTCATCATCGTTCGTCTTCTTTCATTACACTCCTTACAAATTGGCCGTCGAATATGCTCGTTCGAAATGCAAACTCAGAATTGTTCTAGCGTGACAGAATACTGTGTAATGCGCATGTGTATGACTGGCTAAAATGTGTCTTATATTAACTACATTAACAAAAAAAAAAAAAAAAGAAAAAGAAAAAGAAAGCATGTTTTATGCTTCTCGGGCATAAGAGATTAAATCGTGTACGCTGACTCCAGAATCGCTACGATGAATTTGTCCAGACCATCAGAGATTTTTTCATATACGCTCAAAGCATATTTATTCCAATACAGATATGGCGACTTTCTAAGCGTATCTTAGATATGACACAAGGTCGAAAGTATGGGGTACCCAGTGAGGATCGAACTCACTATTCAATCGTAACAATTTTAACGAAACAAGCTTGTTAAGTATTGGACAACGACGAGGTACCCTATAATGGTTTTTAAGCGTAGCTTAGATATGGCACAATGCAAAACGTAGGGGCACCCATGAGGATCGAACTCACTATTCAGACGTAATTGTTCTAGCGAGACAAGATTGCTAACCATTACACTAAGTCAAAATGTATCTTTTCAAGATAGATATGTTAATACTGTAGTAGTGTCCGCTTGAGCTACTGGCCTAGGATTTATTCGAGTTAGTTGCAAAGAACATTCTGTGGGTTTCCTAAAGCTGAAAACATATGTTGATTTAATAAATAACATGCTAGCAGTGTAACAAGAATGGAGTGCAACTTTTTAGGAGACATCGTGCATACTACTCAGAATCAGTATCCTTTCCTTTTTCAACAGATCTGGGTACTGTAAGCACCGTGAGAGTTTCAACCAGGACCTTGGAAGGAATTGCGTTATCGAAGTCGATTTAAATCAAATATAAGAGAACTGGAACGAATAACTACGACAATATAAGAGTATGTGACTGAAACATTTCTACACCAATCAATCATAGGTGAAATACAGTTACCCAAAATTCAACCAGGGATTTAGAAATATGGTAATTGCCACATTTGTTTACCATTCAAAAATAGTTTTACATGAGCATTCTTTATACAACGCTTTTCAGGTCATTTAATTTACAATTCCACGTCATCTACGCCTTTAGTCAACTCTTGACAGTGTTTCTGTGAATAAATCAGCAGCAGGATATTGGGTGTTGTCAATGGCAGAAACTAACAAGCCAAAAAATCGTATTGAACTACAATGGAATAATGGAAATGATCCTTCATGATAAACAATAATTATTACAAGTCAGATTGAAATTGGAGGTCAACATAGCGAAGCAAATTGTAATTCCTACTCTATACGTAATCGAAACCGCTATTATGACAAATAGGGTCATCCAGAGAGAGGACATAGCTTGAAATGTATTTTTTGGTTTTCTTTTGAATATGTCATTCTTTCTATTTTAATTTCACGTTTTCTCATAGAACGTTTATCCGTTTTTCCTATTTTCTTCTGACATTTCCGTATATAGTACCATCTTCAGTAGAGTCAGTGTCTGTTGGAAGAAAATACAGATGAAATAAAGGGTGTTCGAAAATTCAAGCAGGGGTTTAGACATATGATAATTTCCACATATGTTTCATATTCAAATATAGTATTGTACAGGACAATAATTCAAAACAAGCGAAATGTATTTTCGTTTTATTATGAAAAATTATATGACGCAATGTCCTCTATTTTTGGCTTCACATAGACACGCTTTTTCGATATCATTCTCCATAACAGCGGCTAATAATTCTGACTGTTGCCCTCAAATTATTGTACAGATCTTATGCTTGTCTCGTTGAATTGTTTGGGATTAATTTGTGTATATACGTCGTCTTTCACATCGTGGAAAGTCACTTACTGAACCACTTTGCCTGAAATGTTGAATCAACCGACGTTTTCTGAAATTTGATGGTGGCTTTCTGGCATGAAATTTTTGGCAGTATTCTCTTTGAATGATGGTACTTTTAAAACTAAAATAAAATTCCAAGAGTTTGCTTCTTTGTTCAGATATAAACATTCGCTTGGTTAATTTCTTTATGTTAATTCAAGTTAAAAAAAAAAAAAAACGAAATAAAAATGACATGTTATAACATTTTTAAATCCCTCTGTGGGATACCCTATATTTGATATTAATTAACTTATTTTCTGTTATCAGTTTAATTTAATATAAACATGTTATATACGAGATGACGCTGAAGCGATTTCAATCAAACCAGCATCCCTAAATCAGTATATTAAAGGTATTCTATGTGTTGTGTCCCTTCAAGAGGTTGACTATCCACAATTTCTTATCCTTTATCTCTCTTAATAAAATGTATCTTTTTCCTATCTTCCTTAAATTTTGTTCTGTCATCCATTTACTTAAACTCGCTAGGTAGGTTATGCGTTGTTTTCCTCTGTGCCTCTTGCCTTAATTTGGTTATGGGATCGGGCTGAAGAGTTTCCAGAATTCTCACCTACAATTCTGTCTCTTTGCAGGAGGAAATTTGGTATAGCTATTCATATTCATTCGTATCTGTGACTCACATAACTTTCTTTTAAAAGATAACAACGATGTTCCCGGTCAACATCTTCACGGTTTTGAATTCGGAGTAATCCCTTTCCTATATTCACTGCCAAAGAAGGCTACAAATCACAGTTTACCCTGATATTTAAACTATAGTTAGTGGTTGTAAAGATAGACCCCTGCCTTTTCCGAGGATGTTAGCGCAAATGCAAACCTAAAGGATCAGGGCAGAATTCCGCGCTTAGAATCTAAACTAGCGCAGATACTATTATCACAATACTAGCAGTAAACCCACTTTCGATAGGGGTTTCTTTACTGGATTTTGCCGTTCATTTCGAGCAGTTTAAGTTTAAATTCTACCCACCCGAAAATTAATATCAATAACAACAATTGGGTGCAATTGAGATATGTCCCTAAATGACGGGGAGGTAACAAATTGAATGGGGGAGGCCCTGAAAAGGGTTGTTTTTGCCTTCTCAATCTTGCAAGGAAGGAACCTCTTGCATGGACCATCATAATAATATACGATATTTTTTTTATTTATATATTTTTTTTTATAATTCTAATAATCTTTTGCATTAGATTACAACTCTCTAAATTAATTGTACGCTATTTTTTTTTTACAGACGTTAAATTTTGCCTTTGATTTTTGGGCAAAAGTGTAAAAAATCAGTTTTTTCGATTGTTCACTTTCAACGTTGTCATTTTTCCAGCCAATTTGAACTCAAACCGGCATATCTATCAGACAAAAAAAATATCATCGAAATCAGATGAAAACTGCGGAAACGCCTAAACAACATCCGATGACACACACACATACATTTGAGAATTATAGATATAGATTGACCTTCAGTATATGCTGAGCATATATGTAAAAATCTTGACGAATTAAGACAATTCTGAGCAAAGGGTAGGAATTAGTGTACTCGGTTTAGTCTAATACTGCACCATTTGTTTGGGTAGTATGCAATTTTTTTTTACTTTTGTTGTTAATGTAATCACTACATATAATGCCACGTTTTGAAAACATTCATCTGTTGTCTGATCAACATATTTTCAGTTCGTTTATCATCCAGTTTAAGAGCAAAGTAAAGTACTTAGCGAAAACTATTAAATTTATTTGCATCTGATTAAAGTTGGAGAATACTTTCTTTTTTATGCAGAAAAAATGTGGTTCATATGGCTATGCATTTAAAATGCAATCTAACTTGTTGATTATGATCAAGGGATAAGACATAATTTTGAACAAAAAATTGATGATGATAGGATTTTGTTGTAAAATGTTGAGAGTGTCATAGTACAGTGAACGTGGTTAATGATAGCAAAGTGTTAAATAATACATGACAGCAGAGTAGTTCAAGTGGAAAGGATTCATAATATATATATATATATATATATATATATATATATATATATATATATATTGAGCCTGTGACAATTTAGTATCTAGAACCTGAGGATTACGGTTTTGCATGAAACTCCGAGTTGTACTATCGACGCGGGATATTATGTGCTAAAATAACAGAATAGACTACGGCAAGCAATCTAGACATTAAACGAATAAATAGCTTTAATTATCTTCCGAGACCAAAACAAACTATTAAATAAACGATCTAAGCAAAACCCACCATTTTTTTACTATGTTAATAAAAACATAATACAAAATGAAAAACAAAATAAATTAACCCAAACAAATAAATAAACAAACAAGCAACTTTCGAAAAAATAACCGTCAGAATAGATAACCACAATGCAACACTAATCCATATATATAAATAGTTGAGGAAAAAATCGAACATTCGCAGCCTGATGATTGCGTCTGGCATGAAACAGCCTGTTACCTCTGAGTGTTAATTTCAATGTTCACTTTTGTGTGTATATATATATGTGTATATATATATATATATATATATATATATATATATATATATATATAGAGAGAGAGAGAGAGAGAGAGACAGTTCACTGAACGTGGTTAATGATAGCAAAGTGTTAATTAGCTCATGACATCAAAATGTCAAGTAGTTCAAATGCCAAGAATTCAATATATATATATATATATATATATATATATATATATATATATATATATATATATATATATGTATATTGAATCCCTGACCCTCTAGTATCCAGCACCTGAAAATTGCGGATTTGCATAAAACTCCGATTTTTAGCTATCAACGTGGGATCGTATGTATATTCATGTGTATGTATACATACGTACACACACACATATATATATATATATATATATATATATATATGTATATATATGTGTGTGTGTGTGTGTGTGTGCGCGCGCATGTGTGTGTGTGCGCGCATGTGTGTGTGTGTGTTTGTGCGTGTGTTTGTCTGTTGAAATATTTACCTACGTTCGCGAGCAAAATGAAAGCGTTATATTGGCTATACCTCAAACTATCTTTTTCTTCCATAATGGAAGATTGGTGTTGACTAATTTTTAAACATTTTTTATAGCTTGATTTCGGAAGTCGAAATTGGAATCAGAGCATGGAATATTGTGTCAGGTAAATCTCCTACATCCAGACGGTTTATATGTTCAGAAAATCAGCTTTCTATATCGCATGTCGGTCGATGTAACTGTCTCAGCCGGTAAGAGTAAAATGCAGGTTAATACAATCATTGATTCTTCATTATTTTCGATCCGTTTCAAGGTATCGTCAAACGCGCTTCTAAATTACACACCTTCTACATATTTGGTGGAAGACATGCCATCAGGTTTTTTTTTTTTTGTTGTTGTTGTTAAGCGGCTTTACCAATCTTTCTAAATAGAAACTCGTTTTTTTAGTTACTTTTGGAAGGATCGGAGGAATAAAGTAAAAAATCAAAATGAGCGTTACTGGGATTAAATGACAATAACTCAACTTACAGCTGTAAGGTATCATTTAATAGATTTTCAGAATTGATTTTATTTCCTTATTTTTTAATTCATGAGAAGAAGAAGAAGAAGAAGAAGAAGAAGAAGAAGGGAGGATTAAGGGTTGAAAAATAAGGAAGAGGAAGAGTAAAAGACAAAAACATTAGAAACAGAGAAATGAAGACTGAATGGCCATATATCAGGTATATTGGGAAATAATATTCAATTTTAGAACAAAACATTTTCCTGTGTTCTAATATATTATTATAAAAGGTGTAGAAAATATATTTCTCAATCCTAATGATTAAAGGGCCTTCTTTATTAATTTTATATCGATCACTTTAAAACGTTATATACAGCCGATATTTAAGAGGAAAAAGAAGAGACGCGTTTACGTTTTTACAGGAGTTTAAGCTTGGTCATAATACTTGTAAAACTGCTGCAAACATAAACAGAGTATGGAGTGAGGGTTCCGCTAGTGATTGAACAGTACCGCGCTGGTTTCTGATGTTCTGCATTTGCAATACGAGTCTTTTAATTGCAAGATGGCAGAGAAAGTTTATCTGCAAATGACAATCAGCATCTGAAAGAAACAGTCGGACAAATCCCACGTCAAAGTGTCGGAAATGTCTCAGATAATGGGTATCAGCATTTCAACAATATCGGATCATCTCAAGGTGAAAAACTTCGATAAATGTGTTTCACGTGAATTCAGTGAAAGTCACAGAGCTTGAAAGTTTGAATTGTGTTCGATGCTGCATCTGCGAAATTCGACTGGCCCTTTTCTTGATCGAATAGTGACTTGTGATAAGAAATAGATCCTTTATGACAAATGTTAACGATCGCTTCAATGTCTTGATCATAAGGAAGAACCGAGTCATTTTCCAAAACCGATCCTCTACCAACAGAAGATTATAGTGTCTGTCTTATTGCCCGCAAATGGCGTTTTTCATTACAGATTTCTGAAATGTAACCAGATCATCACTGACAAAATTTCTTGTCGGCAAATGGATGAAATGAACGTCCGATCAAATAAAATGCAAACGGCTTCATAACAAATGTCCAGTCACATGTTGCCTGGATGACATTGCAGAAGCTCACCGAATAGGATAGAAAACTTTGACTCACCCAACATATTCTCCAGAGATTTCTCCCACGTTTCCAGACATTTTGACAAATTTTAAGCCAAGAGTCGTTGCGTTGCAAAGAAAATGTAGAAAATGCATTCAAATATTATCTGGCGTAAAGGAGTTTTATCGTAATGTCGTAAATTAATTTGTAACTCGATAGCAGAAATAAATATATGTCCATGGTTCATTTTTGTCTGATTTAAACCCAGTTATAAATACAGAAATAAACGATGTTTCTAAAATCGGACAATATTTTCCAAATAACTTAATAATGTCAATCTATGTCACTGGTGATGAATGTTCAACAATTTCCTCACAGACGAAGAGGACAAGCGAGGGCACCAATGATGTAGTTTTAACAGAACGATAGCAAAAATACTATGGATAAAACATGTGAGTTACAAGGAAGTTTTTAGGGAGAAGGGAACAGAAATGATACTAGAATGAGGCAGTTGCAAATAACGAGGGGAGAGAGAGAGAGAGAGAGTTTGGAGAATTTGACACTAAGTCGACATATTGAAAGCGAGGCAGACAAAATAAAATCCGGTAACCCGCCTAACAAAATTTTGTAAATTGATAGCAGAGCAAAACGGAGAATGATAGTAAGGGTTCAAATATTGCTTAGAAATAAGAGGGAGTGGGAGTTATGGAGACCCATGTTCTGAAGAAACAGAAGACATGAGAATGAATGTGAATGGAAGAGAACTTAAAAGGAGACTTAAAAGTAGAAACAAAAGTCTAAAGAGAGTAGAAAAGAAAAGAAACGGAAGAGGAAGTAGAAAGAGAAAGTGAAGGGAGAAGCAAATGATGAGGAAGGAAAAAAGAAAAAGTAAGAAAAGCGATAAAAAAAGGTTAAAATAAAAAAGAAAGCAAAAAGAAAAAAAATATATCAATGCAGCCATCACTAGTACAGCGAAAATAAAAAAAATCGACATTATAAAATAATCCAGTTTCTTTTCTTGCATAAAAATACGATAGAAAATAAAGAGGAAAACGATAGAGTTTTGCTGTCTCCTTTTACATTAAGCGCAGTTGTTCCAATTTTCTATCGTTTTGCGTTCACTATTTCATCAACTCTTAACGACAGCGTTTGTCATGTATTAATTTTTATATCCATAACAATTAGATTAGGTTTTCTAACCTGGCTAGACGGCCTCGAATTTTTCTTCTCCTGCCACGAATTAAATTAATTCTCATACGAATGATTGTGAAAATAATGAAACCAAGCTTGTATGATATTTCATTTACGAGTCAGACAACCAAACGTAATTATGTTTGACAAAGGACAAGCGAACTGTTGACGTGATCTCGCAAGCGAAATTTACAGTGAACTATTTGAATAATAAAAAAAAGATTTTATTTGAGTCAGACTGAAAAATGTCGACAAGTAAAATGATAGTCGTGCTTAAAAATCAATTAATAACTCGAAGAAATCTTTAGAACCCTTTCACTTTGGTTTGAGTTCGTGGAATTTACAATATGTCAGAACGTCTTGGGTTATTAGATGTCGAAAACCGTATATTATAACAAATTCTACAGGCAAATATTACTGCGGATTATACTTGAGTCTATAGGTAGACATAACTATCCTTTATACTTTCGTCAATAGGTAATCATGAGTCTATAAATAAAAATTATTCCCGGTTATGCTTGAGTCTAGAGTTAATTATTGGCCCAGGTTTAAACTTGGATCAATAGTTAAACTTTAGTCGAGTTTAAACTTGAAACTATAGGTAAACAACGGTCATGATTATACGTGAATCTAGGTAAATGTAGCTTGGTTTCCTACTTGAGTCAATAGTTGGAGAAGTTTTGGGTTTATATTTGACTATATTGGTAAATATTTGATTGGTTCATTTTTGAGATTGTATGTTAATATTGTCCAGTCTTATACTTAAGGCTGTTGGTAAATGTTAGCGAATTTATATACAGTAGATAAGCAAATATTCTCGAATCTATGAAAGTGGCCCCTTTTGGTGGGTTCTTACCTGTCTGCAAGAAGTAGGGTAGTCGTAGTAATCGAAGAAGAAGGAGAGGAGAAGAAGAAGAAGAAGAAGAAGAAGAAGAAGAAGAAGAAGAAGAAGAAGAAGAAGAAGAAGAAGAAGAAGAAGAAAAAGAAGAAGATCTTACGAGAAAGTGGGCAAGGAGCAGAATAATAGTAGTAATAACAAATGAAAAAGAGGAATATGATGCAGAGACGAAGACGATTAAGTAGGAAGATTACAAGAAGTAAAGTAGTAGTAGTAGTAATAGTGATTGTGAAAGAAGAAGAAGAAGGAGAAGAAGTAAACTATTGAGAATATGGGGAAGAAGGAGAACAAGAATAAACTGAAGTAATCTACTTCGCTGTAGTGGTAGTGAGCTTAGCTGGTTGATCATTACTCTTGAATAGTGACTTTGAGCTTTATTTGGGGATCCATGGTTTTGGCCTTGTGCCAAACTAATATGCGCTTAGTTAGTCTCAACTGAAAGTGATAAAAGACGAAGGAAATGAAAAATAAAGAAAACTGAAAGCTGAAGAAAAGAGAGCAAAATGCAAAAGCAAAAAAAGCAATGAAAAAGGAAAAAAAAACGAAGGAAGATATGAAGAAAAAGATACAAGGAAGAAATGGGGAGACGAGTAAAGAGATAGAGAAAGAGAAAAAGAGAAAGAAAAAGAGAGAAAGAGAGAAAGAAAGTGAATGAGAGATAAATAGAGATTCGGGTTGACTAGAAAAAGAATTTAAAAAATAGAAGTATAAAAAGTTAGCAGTAACGACTTGCTATCGTTTACTCTCAAGATGCATAAAAATCCTCTTTCCATAAAAGGGTTTCCTTCATAGTTATTCACTAATTTAGCTTAGTCTGGCACAAGGCTACAACAGGGAAGCTCACAAAAAAAGACCCTTCGGAATAAAAAAAATCGTTATTGAGATTGTTTATATATCTGATCCCGAATTTTTAACCAAAAGTTTTAAAATATGTTCAATACTGTATAAAGTAGCAAGTATGTTCTCGTGTATAGCTTACGGTCATATCACTTTGCCAGGTTCTCATTCGATCACCGAAGTTAAGCAAAGTTGGACCTGGCAAGTAACTAGATGGTGAACGCTCGGGTATATTGTTGCTGTAAGTTTGGATGTGCGGGTGGTGTAATGGATAACGTTTCGGAATGAGAAGTCGGAGAACCGAGTTCGAATTCCAGCCTTGTTGGGTATATTCACTTACGTGAAAATACCCTTGGTAAAGCCACGAATCCATATCTTCTCCTCCCAGACATGGCTTAAATAGTAAGAATTGTATGAGAAAATTATTTCCAGTCTCGACTAGGAATGACTGCAAAATACTCCACTCCCCATTTCATAAACAGAAGCACAGAAATGAATGCTGGAATTTTTTCCCTAACCAATAAAATAGGCCGGTACTCGGTTTCATCTGATTCAGTCCCGATCTGTCTCGACTTTAAGTCAGAACACTCCTTACATATATTGTCTTCTTGTTTTATATTGTTTTTTGTCCTGTTCTTTTCTTTTCTTTTCTTGTTGTTGCTTTTTTGCAAACTGTGTCAATTCTGTTTGTTGGACTGTTACCTATTTTGCATTTTACTATCGCTACTCATTCCTCATTATTATCTACAAAATAATTCTTACAATCCCAAAACAAGTTTCAGTTTAAAAAAAAAAAAAGCTTATAAAAGATGGTAAGTCGTAAAAATAAAGACTCTACTGTACTGCTCAAGCAGCAGTCACACATAATTTAATGCTGAGGTATATTTGTGAAGGAGGAAATATTGTTAATTCTAGGCTTCTACACCGTAGTATCTTTTGGAAATCGATTACTGGGAATTACAGATAACATTATTATTGAACCTGAAGGAAAGTATATAAATTCAACTAAAGCATAATATGAAATAATTACTTATTGTTTTTTTTTTTCTATTTGTTATCAATATTTTTCAGATTATTTAAATCCAAAATATGGTTTTGGAGTTGTCAGGATAATTCTATGGTTTTCAACAAAGCTTCAGAATGTGATACCAAAGAATCCGTCACGTGACCTACACATAAAATATTCACTATCTTTAAAGTTCAACTTGTGTTTTATTGCTAAAAAAAAAGAAGTCATACCCGGCTTGAAAAATTAACATTCGAATTCCTAATATTTAAAAAAAAAGGATTACATATCGTCTTGTCTAAATCTGAACTACGCGAACACGGCGGACGCAAAGCAGACACTCTAGCTCAGTTTGAAATAGGTTCACCTTGTAAGGATCGAACTCACTACGCAAGGTTCTGACTTACTGAAGAGCTTATCAAATATAGCGCTGTGGCAAATTTGGTGACAACTGAAGAAAATGGGAATTGTCTTTTCGCCAAGCGTGGAAATCCACTTTTTCTTCAAAATTAGTCTTCGGACAATAGCTTTTACCTTGATACGAACACTGGTCACTGGCACCAAATTTTTAAAACAGTTATGAATTACTGTATCTAACGCGTAGTGTATCGGATGAACATAGAAGCATATGCGGAAATATAGACGGATGCTGAGAATACCATCGCCGGAGCATGCGTGTAACAAGGAAACCGGAAGCAAAAAAAAAAGACGCATGTGCTCTTGTACTCTCAGAAAGCAACATTTGAAATATCTAGGGTGCATCATGAGGAAAGAAGGCTTGGAAAAATTGACATTCGCAGGACATAATGAAGGCAAGATGGACAGAGGGGAAGAACAGGTATATATGAACAATGAGGTTGTGTAAATGGATGATAGAACAAGGTCGGAGAGTGATAGTTAAATGACAAATATTGCGAAGAGCTACACTGGATAAGAAGCTGTGGAGAGCCACAATCATTCACGTCCTGAAGGAAGATGGCACATAGAAACAGAAGGAGCATATGCGGAAGACCGAACTCGTTATCCTGGCCAAATAACCTGCAAAATAAATGTATAACTAACGCGCTACGGTAGGCACGTGAAATGGATAGTCTCAATGGTGTCGATTTTCGATTTTTCAATTGCTTTCTTTATTTACTGTTTAATTTTCTCTTTCTCTGTCTTTCTTTCTACCTCTCGTTCTCAATCTATTCATCTTTCTATCTCTTTGTCTCTCCCTTTTTTTCTCTCCACACTCTTTCTCACTCTATTTCTCTCTCACTATCTTTCTCCTCACTCTCTTTCTTTCTCTCTTTTTCTTTCTCATTTTTCACATTCTCAATCTCTCTCTGCTCGAATAGATGTCACCTCCCAATTTCCTCCTTCTATCTTTTTTCTTCATATCTTCCATATCATTTTTTTTTCCTTTTCCATTGCATTTTTTTTTTTTTTGCTTTTATACTCTTTCCTCTCTTGAGCTTTCAGTTTTCTTTATTTTCCATCTCCTTCGTCTTCTATCACTTTTTGTTGTGACTTACTAAGTGCATCTTTGTTTGGCACAAGGCCAAAATTATGGAGCACCAAATAAAGCTCAAACTCACTATTCAAGAGTAATGATCAACCAGCCGAGATCACTACCACCACAGCGAAGTAGATTACTTCAGTTTATTCTTGTTCTCTTTCTTCTTGCCCATATTCTCGTTAGTTTACTTCTTCTTTTTCTTCTTCTTCTTCTTTCGCAATCACTATTACTACTACTACTTTACTTCTTGTAATCTTCCTCTTTAGTCGTCTTCGTCACTGCATCCTATTCCTCTTCTTCATTTGTTATTACTACTACTATTCTACTCATTGCCCAATTTCTCGTTAGATCTTCTTCTTCTTCTGCTGCTGTTGCTGCTGCTTCTCCTCCTTCTCTTCTTCTTCTTCTGCTGCTGCTTCTCCTCCTTTTCTTCTTCTTCTTCTTCTTCTTCTTCTTCTGTTGCTGCTTCTCCTCCTTCTCTTCTTCTTCTTCTTCTGCTGCTGCTTCTCCTCCTTCTCTTCTTCTTTTTCTATTACTAATACTACCCTACTTCTTGCCGAATTTCTCCTTAGTATTTTTCTTCTCTACCTACACTTTCTTCCTCTACTTTTTCTGTTACTACTACTACTACTGCTCTCCTTCTTGTCCACTTTATCCTTAATTTCTCTTCTTCTTCTTCTTCTTCTTCTTCTTCTTCTTCTTCTTCTTCTTCTTCTACTACTAATACTACTACTACCACTAATACTCTGATTCTTCCCATCCTCCTCCTTTGTCTTCATCAACTCTGCCTCCTCCTGCTCTTCTTCTACTATTACTACTACTACTACTACGTTGCTCTTTGCACACTTTCACCTTAGTTTTATTCTACTTCTTTCATTTTATTACGCCTTTTCAATTTGCCGGGGTTACTCATATATTCTTTAGTATTTATATTTGTTTCTTTTATTGTATTCAGTCTCCGATTTTTGTCTTCAAATTTTAGTTTTAGAAAATGTTTTCAGACTTGTGGGCATTCTCTGCTTCTTTAATATTTATTTTGCTTCTTCGATTTTCCACTTTATTGCCTTTTCTCTCTCACCGACATTTATTAATTTTTTTTCTGCCTCCCTACTTAATTTTTTTTTCTCTGAATATTATTTTAATTTCTTTTTTTCTTTACTTTCTTTCTTTTCTTTTTTTTATTTTTCTTCTTCGCGGTTTACTTCTTCATTTTCTTCTTCTCCTTGTCTGGTATTTCTTCGTCATCTTTATTTTTTCTGACCTTCTTTTCATGGACACATACCACTTTTTTCCCTTCCTTTTCTGTTATTGCCTTTTCTCTTCTCCGTTTTCTTCTATCACTTCTTGTTGCACTTTTTTCTTTTCCTTTCTATCATTTCATTTCTTTTTACGCTTTCTTTGTGCTTCTGCATCCTGTTTATTCATTATTATTTCATCTAATCCTCTTAGTTTTTTTTTTTTTTATCTTTTCGACTGCTTAATATAGCACAAACATCAAGCACTCTCCCCACAAACACACAATGACAGCTTCTTCTTTCGCTGCAGTCTCGTTGTCTCAACAAGAAAAAAAAATCAGATTTAATTTTTGGTTTTCCTGACAGATTGTAGACAACAATACGATCACAGCTCCATTTTAACACCACCACATCGACACATGTAAAAAGATTTCCATGTTTGGCCAAGAACAGAATTTACGGTAAATAAACTTTATGTTTCCTTGTAGATAATAAATTGATTAGCATAGATACAACAACCTTGCATAAAAATGGCGCATACAGACTTTAACTCGTGACGAAATTTCCTATTGAAAATGTCACCAGACATTTCGAAATTCCAAAAGTATCTTTGAATCAATTTCAAGACAAAAACATTCATAAATAATAATTTGACCATAATCCCAACTCAAAGAATGCACGAAAATTTGTATGGCCACAGGTAAATCAAGGATCATGCAATATATATATATATATATGGAGGTACGGTGGAGTAATGGATAAAGGTTCAAATTCCAGTCGAATCCATCAGATTCACTTAAGTGCTAATATCCTTGGGAAATGTTGGAATCCTCTTCTTCTCCTCACCCCCCCAGGTATGGGTAAATGGCAGGATGGACTGGGTTCTATTGCCTTGGATGGCACCAGGTCTCTGTATACAGCTCTTCAAAAAGTGTGGTTGGTTCTGCACAAAAACTTTACCACTATAATCAAATCATATGTGCAGGTTGTCTGGCTGTCGGTCCCTAGGAACTGAGTTGCCTGGCGCTCATACGTCGTTAAAGGCTCCCTGGCAGTCGTGTGTCAACAGCCCGCGTTGATCAACGAAGGAGAGTCCACGATATATATATATATATATATATATATATATATATATATATATATATATATATATATACATATATATATATATATATATATATATATATACAAGTATAGGATTGGTGTATCCGGAATAAATCCCAATAACCAACAATTACTATTCTTAAAAGAGTGCTCAATACGTAGTAGACATATATAATTATTTATCTAAACATTATAACATGAATATGTTATAAAATCACTAGAAAAATAGCCATTTTGTTTCAACACCCCCAGTGTCTTAACAAGTGATGATGTTGAATGTAGAATAAATGGTTTTAAAGGTTTAAAATTAATTAACGATCCAGGGAAAAAGGCTATTACATAAGCTAGAATGACCAATCAAAACACAAGTATAGGAGAATTCAAAAAACTTTACAACAAAGTAAGGTTATAATAGCTATTAAGAGCTTTAAATTTTGGGTTATACTAAAATAGAATTTATTCTAACCAATAAGTATTAAATTATATGATAAAATTTGATATTATTATTAAAACTTTGTCAGACATCAAGAGAGAAATAATAAAAAATGATGAACATCAAAGACACGCAGATTAATGTTATGCTGCGTTTGCTTATTTCTTGTTGGTTAGATACGTGTCACGTGTTCTGAGGCAACAGATAATATTCAAATATGTGTCAGAAACATTCATGAATCCAACTCTCTCTCTCTCTCTCTCTCTCTCTCTCACACACACACATACACACACACAGCTGGCTGCCACGAATAAGCAGGAAGATTCTATTGGCCAGTGTGAGAGCCAACAGCTGACTGACACGATTGTTAACTTGCATGCTAGCATGCAAAAAAATTGATAGCTGCATTCGTCACAAGTGGGAAAAATTTAAAGCTGCACGGCACTTTACTCCAATTGGCTCATTCGCTTGCTTAAACTCAACGTTGATTCTGATTCCGCAGAACTGGGTTAGGTGTGAAAAAGTTTTTGTTGTTAACATTCTTTTTAAATTCGGTTTTTCCAGTTACCAGTCCTTGTTTAAAGCTAATCGTTCTGTGTTAATTATGTTTAATTCTTTTTTCGTAACAGATTTAATGTTTAGTATAGAGCTTAAAAAAAATTCGCAGTGTGAGATAGGCAAGAAGTAAGGCCTGTAGCAACATCAGTACGGCTAAGGGCACTCCTTTAAAGGCAAAGAAGGGCAAAAATATCTTAAGTCAAGTGATAGCGATTGCTGTATGCGTCGTACGATATTTGAATCAAGGATGGTCAACGCCGAGTCATGCTGCTAGTATATATATATATATATATATATATATATATATATATATATATATATATATATATATAATTTGTCACATAGTTGATAAAGTCATATTCAACACCTCAACTCCGGAGTTTCAAAGACGAACACATTTTTGTAATTGTACAGTCCACTCATCAGGAGGTTTCAACAACTAAATGGCGTTTTTTTTCCCCATTTATCGTTAGTTTTATATTAAGTTTGATGTAATAAATTTATTCACTTTTTGAGATGTTGGTGATCCTTTTTTTTTCTTTTTGTGCGTGCGAATTGGTGTTGTGTATTTTTTTACGATATTTCTATGTAAAAATTCATAAATATTTTCTATAAAAACCAAATGCCCGTCAACTACAATCAAGATGAATCTTCACTTAGAAATATCATAAAGACATGCACTACCCCAATTGACCTGAACAAAAAAAAAATAAAATTATCTACTACAAAAATTTAAAACGGCTAACCTTATCCTCGAACATAACAACACACCAGCAAACTCAAAATTATAACCAACGAACATTATTTGTGAGTTCCAATGCCCATTAAGAAACTGCGTTCCTGATCGAACCGAATTTATAAATAATTACATCGCTCACACTAGTACATTCTTATCCAGACATCTTACGTTACACCTATCCGGCCGCAGCTCTGTTACAACCAAAGAGTTACCAGACATCTTCCGAAAATGCAAAAATAATAACCTCATACACATTTTAAAAAAAAGATTAAAAATAATTGAAGCCGTAATAATAAAAAAGAAAAAGCCAATACTCAATAATATTAACGACGAACACGGCTACAATGTGATTTGTTCGGAAAATAAAACATACCTATAACCCCAGAAACATACACACAACCCATACACTCAATTAAAAAGCGAAAATAAAATCATCCTTGATGGTGGTTAAAAGTATGGCGGAAAGCGCTCGGAATTAAAGAACATTTGGACAGTTTCTACACGCTCCAAAGAAGAAAACACTTGTCAGAACACAAGAAAATTAAATAAAAACGCTTAATCTTGGTACATTTTATGTCGTCTTTAATGGAACATGTATAAAGAAAAGATTGCTGTCTAAATACACTATATATATATATATATATATATATATATATATATATATATATATATACGCACACACACTCTCTGGTGCCGATCAACAAAAGGATAAAAGGAAATGGCATTAGAAATCCTGTTCTGTTTAAGGTGTCATTGTCCTTTTCTGTTAAAATCCCATTAGTGCAATTGATATGCCCATTAATAGCTTTCTATTCATCCCTAGCGATAATGCACTAATCTGATTTGTACTGAAGTCAAATATACACGGTTCCTTGACTGACAATAAATTGCATCAATTAATCTACCAACACAAAATATAAAATAGATAGATAGACAGACAGATAGATAGATAGATAGATAGATAGATTCGAGGGGATAATGAAATATACACGCTCTGACAAAGAAAGAATTTGAAAAAGTCAGAAGTTTCTTCATTTTTCTGATTTTGTGAAATGGGTGTGACCAAGAATTTTCGTGCACACCGTGACGTATGGTTCTATATGTGGACGCGCCCGTGTGTGTGTGTGTGTGCGTGCGAGCGCGCTCGCGTACGTGTGCTTCCATATATTACAGCGTATTTACTTAAATAAGAGATCTAAACACTATACGTAAAGACTAAATACACAATAGGGTATTTTTTTTTTACACTTTTGTGAAGGTCTACGTATTAAATGGACGAAAATCGAACAATTCTACAACAGTTGCAGAGACTGCCTATCATGAATGAAAACGTTTATTTTGCTTTGAATATAAACGAAAAGTTATAGCGAGTTCAACATTTTTGCGATAGAAAATTAGAAATAATTAGTTGAAATATATATATATATATATATATATATATATATATATATATATATATATATATATATATATCCGAAATGCAAGTCAAATTTTAGGAATTTTTTTACTTTGCATATCTGTCTGCATTTATTCTTCTAACCTTTGAATAAAGGCATCTCATACACACACTCAGACATACACACGCACACACACACAAACAAATGCTAGAAGCTTCTATAAAAGTCTTGAAGGTTTCATTAAGTTCTAGAAGGCTCCAGAACGTCATAGTACTATAGTTCGTTTAAAGCAGTCTTCAGATATTTCTGAAAATTTCGTTCAAAACTGATGCAGAATATGAGAGCTGGATACATCCATGCTGCTCTGAATTCCCCTGGTCAGTTTGACAGTTTTATTGGTTCCTGGAGAGGGGATGTGTCTCTGTTAAGTGTGTGTGTGTGTGTTATTTGGTTCCTAGGGAGTGAGTGAGTACGATATGTGTAAGCGTGTATATTACTGTCGGTGTGTGTTATCATTTGGCGCATTAGGGAGGGAGTGAGTATGATGTGTAAGTGTGTATATTCGTGTGGGCATATATATATATATTGAATGAATTATATATGAATATCTCTCTTACTTTATATATATATATACACACGCACACACACACACATATATCCTTGTGTGTGTATATATATATATATATATATATACTTCTCTCTCTCTCTCTCTCTATATATATATATATATATATATATATATATATAGATAGATACATATACTTGTATATATATATATATATATATATGTGTGTGTATATATATATATATATATATATATATATATATATATATATATATATATATATATATATATATATATATATGAATAAAGACAAAAGGAAAACTTATCTTAACTGACGTGTTCCGTCCTCTGAGGGACTTTATCAAAGCAAATGCATCTGCCTTGATAAAGTCCTTCAGAGGACGGAAATGCAGGTTCATTTTTGGATTTACCAAGGATCTCTAAATGTATAGATAGTATACCTGGTCATATGTGGCAGCAACATTCTAAACATGGATGAATTGTTGACTTGTAAATATATAAGATAATTTCGGACGCGAACATAGCTAACCGCCTTTTCTAACAATAAGTCTAGCAATTGATTCAATATAATCTTTCCCTTTCACGTCAGCGGAAAAATGTTCACCTGAGAAGACGCAACGAGTCACTTTCCTGGAGTTTATAATTAGTCATGCTATTGAAGGCAGAAAGTGTTCTCTCAGATGATTAACAGAAAGGAGTGTCGTTTTGGACGAATTAAAATTAACAAGCCATTCCTTGCCCCAGTTAACAAATGAAAGTAGATGATTTATTACATCCGCTGCCAATTTGAACTTGTTGAAACGATCAGTCTTACAATTAAGACAGTAGTAAATATTTGTGTCATCAGGACAGATACGAATTTGAGGACTGATGCCATCAGGAAGGTCGTTAATGAAAATTACTGACGATGTCGATTTAAGGATATAGCCATTGCGTACACATGCATTAATACAAAAAGATCTAGAAGAGTGGCCGTTCAAGGCAATTTCATTTTGATTTTATAAGAATCAGGTAAATCAGTTAAAATATTTATCCAGAAATATCATAACTTTTCAACTTGCGAAGAAGTCCAGTATGTCAAACTCTGTCAGATGCCTTCGAAATATCTAAAGCTTAAGAGAGTCTTTCAGCAATAACTGTTAATATATCAGCAGTTGACCTAGAGAAACGAAAGGTATATATGAAAGGATACCCTGCGATGTGCGATGCTTAAACACTTCAGAGTTGCTTAGAATATCTAGTATTTTTCTAAAATGTCTAATAGGCCGATAGATAGTTCGCCAGAGTTCTTAAAGACTGGAACTACAGAAGAGGATTTCTAAGAAACAGAAAAGCAAGAAGCAAGAAGCAGAAATGCACTCATTGTACATTTTAAATAAATCAGGCGCCACTTCAGGAGCACTTTTCTTAAGGACTATTGCAAGGATAACATCAAGTTAACATGCTTTGAAGGAATCCAGTCTAGAGCTGATAACCATGGACGAAATTATATGCATAACATAAAATAGAGACTCAGTTCAAAGTTGAGATTCAGGCAAAGATACCCCAGAAAAATCAAGGGTAGAATTTGAAAAAAATTTAAGAGCCAGACATACTGCTTTACTAGATGCTAATACTTCCATTTGAGTTACTAGAGGAGAGATAGATTTTTCTTAATTAAGACATTAATACAAAGCCCGCGTTATTCGCGATAGCAAAACCTGTTAGAGGGTATATGGTACCGCATTCTATCAGCAAGGAAAGACTTATCCTTTTTTAGGACGCGTTTACAACCATTACGAATACCATTACACAAATGGGTGTCTCTTGCGATCAGTACTCTCACGATGGCACTCTAGAAAGAACGGATTCATGTGAGCAATATATGATTGTTTTTATCTGGTATTTCCGAGAAGCAACAAAAGCATCGATACTTGCTTTAACACAAGAAGAAACCTCTCTGACACAATACTCATTAAGAATGTTAAGAATATCAATCACAGGGCATCAAGAAAAAGTTACAAAATGAACCCCATTCAGTACGCTGGTAGCAGTAAGAAGTCTTGTGAAGAAGAGGATCCTTTCTAATAGATTCATTTCTAATAAACATCCTTTCTAATAAAGTGTGATCTGATTTGCAAAGCGGGCATATTTGTGATGCTCGACAAGACCTAGGTGAGGAGGTCAAGTGCAAATCAAGTAAAGAAGCATATTAATCACATTTAATATAATGAGAGAACCATTTCCATTTTCTCAGAATTTATGTTTAATATATTACAGTCCTGGGATGAAAAAAGAGCGACAAAGGAAAAAGTGATAACTAACAAAATGCAATAACGAAAGTCGAAAGCACATCAAAGAATCCTATAGAGACTCAAGAAACAATTACATTGCAATTTTAAAATTTTCCCGAATATAAGCACCAAAGCCATGCATTTCGACAAAGAGGGAGAGAGACGGGAACAGGGAATACACTGGTAGCGATAGAAGAATTTAACTAAAAAATAGTTAATTAAAAATTGTCAGCGTATCCCTTTTTTCTGCGGATGCATGATCACATCAACATAAATATCAATTTATTCCAACAAAGTCCTACAGGAAAAAACGTGTCACTTAAGTGAAAACATTTTTTCATAGTTTTTTTTTTTTTTCACTACGGACGTCTAGCCAGATTGAGGAGCTGTGATACTGCGAAACAGTCTGTCTGTGGATGACAATATATGCTACCGAAAATCCGGTTGAGCTCTCGAGATTAAGGATTTTTAAAAACAGCGGCTCCTACTGCTGATAAACATTACTCTTCAAGTACGAATTGAGTTCTCCGAGTCGCTGGAATATTTCGTAGAGAGAAAAAAAAAGAACGTTACAGCGGTGGTTAAGATATCTGACTGATGTCAAATCAGTCGGGTATCGATCCCGGCAATTACACGTCTCGTCACACTGAGGAGCTGTGATACATCTGTCCGTGGATGACTATATATATATATATATATATATATATATATATATATATATATATAAAAGTGAACATAGAAATCAGCACTTAGAGGCGACAGTGTGTTTCATGCTAGATGCAATCGTCAGGCCACTCGTGGCCTGACGATTGCATCTAGCATGAAACAGACTGTCGCCTCTAAGCGTTGACTTCTATGTTCACTTTTATATTTACACGCGCTCTATCTCTGGTATTGAGCACTTTACCCATAAATATAGCACATCTTAAGACTATATTTCTTCATATATATATATATATATATATATATATATATATATATATATATATATATATATATTCTTTTTCCATGTGTATATTAGGTTGGTGCAAAAATAATGACGTAATAATGTCGTTTTTTGACGTTAAAAATACGTCAAAAAACGACATTATTACGTCATTATTTTTTAACCAACCTAATACTCCTTTAGTAAAGCGGTGTATCCCTTTTTCATTTGTACTTGGTAACTGTCTACATTATATCATTATTAAACACTCTTTTACACGGACTCGTCCTGGTTGAAGCTATTTTTATCATTTTCTAATATGTATATTAATATTTAAGAGAGTTGACTACACCGTTTTCATCCAATACAGGCTTGTTCTTGATATACTTTTAGGTATCGCGTATCGACATATCCCGATTTGAGATCATATACAATCTGTCTATGCTTGGATCGTGTCTGCAAAGGAAATTTCGAAATAGCCTTTTATTAAGATTGAAGGCCTCCAGACTGTCAGGAATGACATTTGGGCGATGTTATCGTACTAAGGTGTGTCTCGAGGTAGTGAATGATTTTTGTCTATTGTCTCTCCTTTCGCCAGTATTTCTTTTCAATGTTCAACGTAGGTGTGCCATTCTTGCCTTTGAGGTTTTCTTCGTTGCAGTTAAGAGAACCAGGAAAGTTAAGGAATGGTTAAATTTAGTATTTCGGTTTAGCAGCATCCTTGAAAGACCTGTCTGGTTATTTTGAGGGATAATAAAATCGTTGACAATTATAATCCTTTGAGGCAATCTTCAAATTCGGCTTTTATTAAATTTAGAAAAATGATTACAGTGAACAAGTTATAATCTATATACGCGATACTTCTGAACTAACTTAATATAAGCAGTTAAGTAGAAAAGTACTATCTATATGATCCATGAGGCTGGATCAATAAAATCGTAGATTGATTAGGAGTTAATTTGATCAGTAATTATCAATGCATATCAGTGTTCGTTCTCTGCAATGACTGCTCTCAATGGAGTAGAGTGAAGTATAATGCATTAAAAGGGAATGCGAATATATTGAAAAATATTCATGTGCGTAAAATAAATTATCGTTGGTGACGACGTTTATCATCAAGTCAACCATCCTGCCAGCGAGGCCTTTGATCGGGAGCATGGATCCAGAACGTAATTCCAGTTGTTTCTAGGTCTTGTTCCGGGGTGGTAGCATCTGTTTGAGTCTCAGCTACAAGCAACGAATGAAATCGCAAACTGGAGTCAAAACAAGATGAAATACTAAAAATACCAGCAATAGGTTTTAATAGTAAAAAAAAATAGGGTCTTCCAGCTGCCATCCTCTTGACCCATGGCAGCACTACACCCTCAAGTCACGTGATATACGCCTTCGTGTTAAGTTTGAGGCCCACTGGGACGATGATTAGAGGCATAATGTCGCCATCACTAGTGAGCACACCAAACACCTTCGTAATCATCATCAGATTCATGCAACTCTTTCCGAATCTTCTGCACTGTTCTCAGATGGATACAAAGACTATGAAATGTTCGTATTGGATTACGTCATTGTGATCTTTTTTCTACAGTCGGTGCCCAACTGTCTCTACAATACTGTGAAGTCGACAAAATCAGAAAACAAACAACGCGCATGCGTGAAATTAAAAATATAAAATGGCGACAGTTTACCCATCTCACTCTGTATGTTCGTGTATGCATGTATATGCGTCTCCATAAATATAAATGTATCTGTACATAGACGGATATATATATATATATATATATATATATATATATATATAGTTGGATTGATGTGAGTTTGTGACCCAGGGTTTCGCGGTATTTCCGATTGTCAGACAAACTGATTAATTTTTAAATTTTGAATTTATATATGGTTGCGTATATCGGAGTTTTTCAGGTAGTGGGAGGAAAAATTGTCGTCGGAACGACACTCATAATTACGCAAATATATATACACGCACGTTCACTCATTGACGTACGCAGACATACATACGCGCGCGCTCACTAATTGGAGCTCACACAAACATTTTACCCGTAAATATAGCATAACTGAAAACGATATTGTTTCTCATCTCTCTCTCTCACTCTCTCTCTCTCTCTCACTCTCTCTCTCCATATATATATATATATATATATATATATATATATATATATATATACCCAGATTTTACCCGTAAATATAGTATACCTGAAAATTATATTGCTTATTATATATAATGGACTCTCCCGTCGCTTTGGACTTATACGGATCTGACAACTGATTCAGTTATGAAATTTTGTGAGATAATCTTAAGTGGCACCGGCTAGTGATTTACAAAGGAGACCGCTTATGGTACAAGAGTGAGGATTGTGGGATGAGATCACTGTCAGATTGGCTGTCCTTTTAGATATTGCAGTCGTTTCTTGAAGACCATTAAGACAAGCTGATTGAAAACTGCTGAGTCCACTAAAACACGATGATCTCCATTGTACCCGCTCCAAGGGTAAGCGCTCGAGGGTGTTATGAAAACTACATTGTTTATCATATATATATATATATATATATATATATATATATATATATATATATGATAAATAATATAGTTTCAGGTACCCTATATTTACGAGTAAAATCTTTTATATCAGGGATAGAATGTATGTACGTACGTGTGTATATATATATATATATATATATATATATATATATATATATATATGTGTGTGTGTGTGTGTGTGAAAGTGGACGTTGAGGTCAACAACAAGTTTTTTAAAAACATAAGAGTCTGTTTCATGCAATCATCAGGGTGAATATGTGCTGTATGATAACTCAACTATATATACTGGTCAGTGGGGCAACATGGGGTCTAAGGTCAGATATTGGTGGTTTGTTATGTTACTTTATCGGTTATTTGATAAGTGGTAGCGGATATATTATAAATTATTATAAAGGTCACATGGCGTTTACATCAGGAACCATACACACACTCACATTATACATATTCTCGTGCCCACACTGTCTCTCTTTGTGTATGAAGATATACACACACACATATATATATATATATATATATATATATATATATATATATATATATAGCGAGTCGGGTACATATTTTAAGTAATTCATCGAGTATGAAAGAAACCTCAAACCTGGACGGCCGTTTCGTCCGATATTTGGGACTCATCAGCAGTGCGCATCTACTAGCGAGAATTGAAACCCTGACAATTAAGTTGCCAAGCAAATATCATACCAACTGTTCCACCGGGCCTCGGTAACGCAGAGATTGCAAATCAGACTCAATATAGAACCGCTCGCTCACATATTCCGTGGTGGAACTTTTACTCTGTTCTATGTAACCATAGGACTGTGCCCGCTGGAGCCACGCCTACTTTCACCAAGCCGTTCACTCTAGAGCATTAGAGCATAGTTCTATTGTTACTCTAGAGCAAGGCGATAAAGCCCCTAAAACGCAATGTGTTATTAAGAGAGAAGGAAACTGGAAGAATTTACTGAGACGCGAAGATAATACATAATACAGGATTGAAGGGGAAAAAAGATGACAATTGACACTGCATTTGAATTTTTTAAAATCTTAGTTGACAGGAAAAGAAAATATACAACAGTGGTGAAATACTGGAAGACATAAGTATATCCATCTTCATTGCAAACTCCATCGGACAATCCGACAATGAGCTAGTTAACAAAACTTATTATCCGAATTCTGATTAATAGAGTCCGCAGCAGAATTAGATTGAAAATAGGACAAGAACTGTGTGGGTTCGGTAAAGACACTCGAACAAGGAATGCGATATTTATACCCAGAAGGATATTATAAAGGGCAATGCAAATGCAAAATGGTGTGTACCTGTATTTCATAGATTATGCAAAAGCGTTTGATAAAATATGTCACAAAGAATTGTGATATTAGAATTATCCAGAAGCTATACTTGCAGCAAGCCGCCTTAATACGGATAGAAAACGAATTCAGAAAATACATAAAATTAGAAAAGCCAATACATTGAATACAACTGCCAATACTGGTCTGGTATTCCTGCTGTAGATGTTGGGATTCTTGACAAAATCCAATGAAGGATCTGTAATATTATCGATCCTGACCTGGCATCTCGACTTCAGTCATTTTATCACCGACGTGACGTTGTTTTTCTCTATCTTTCTACAAATATATTCATGGCAAATACGCTGATTAGTTTGTTTTTTTTCCAACTTGCCGCGACTATATGAATATGAATTTAAGCGTGCTACTACGTTGGCATCGAGGTACCATCCATTTATTGAAGAAATAGCAAAATGCAGCCGACACTTCTATTCCAACAGTTTCTTTTCTCGCATTTCCCGCCTAAGGAAATCAATTCCATTTTTTCCTTGATAACTACAATCTTCAAAAACTTAAGTGCAATGTCAATCTTTTATCTTATTGGATCATGTTCCTTTTTGTCATTTCATCAATCCTTCTTATACTCAGTCTTATCTCTCAATTTCACACCATACGTATTAGTGGCATACTCGCCTTGCCTGGGGTGAAATGCTAAAAAAAAAGTGTACCTTCTCACCGGACTTATTCAATCTATACAGTGAGGGGATTCAAAGAGAATTACATGTCCAACTTAAGATATGCAGATGACAGAGTTTTGATAGCAGGAACAGAAAAGAAAGTACAAGAACTATGGATGTTATGAAGAAAAGAGTGAAGAATGGACTAATCACAAAAAAAAAAGATTGAATGCATAGTTGTTTGAAAATGGAACAGCCTAACATGCAAAATCGGAATTGATGATAGCAAAATCAAGCACGTAAAAATATTAAATATCTTCGAAGTTTTTTTAACAGATGACAGAATTTGAGATACTGAAATCTGCAGGCGCATTGGGATAACCAAAGATGCCGTCCAAAAGCTAAGCAAAATATTTAAAAACATAAAAGTTTCGTTAGAAACAAACAAAAGTATATTGAACTGTTACCTAGTATTAGTCCTCCATGGCAGTGAATGCTGAACAATCTCTTCTGAGACGAAAAAGAGTCTTGAGGCAACAGAGATATGGTTCTGCAGAAGAATGCTGAGAATACCATGGATTGAAATTCAAAAGCACATTACGTTAGTGATTGTTACCTTCCAAAAGCTAAGCAAAGTATTAAGAAACAGGAAAATTGCATTCGAGACAAAGACTAGAGTACTGAACTATTACCTCTATGGCAGTGAATGCTGGATAATCTCATCACAGATACGAAGAGACTTGAAACAAATGAAATGTAGTTCTGCAGCCGGATCATGAGGATACAACTGAACGAGCAGCGACAAAATTTTAGAGAACATGGAAACAAAAAGGACACTTACACTGAACACCAGGAAGAAACAGTTGAAATTTTAGGGCACATAATGAGGAATGGAAAATTTGATACTGAAAGGACAAACTGAAGGCAAGGGAGACATAGGAAAGGAACGTATAACCTACATAGCGACCTTGAGTAAATGGATGATGGAGCAGGGTTTAGGAGAGATAGCAAAAAGATGTTATTAGAGTTACAAAGGACAACCAATTGAGGAGAGCTTTGACTGCTAACATCCTGAATGGACATAGCAATTAGAACCCGCAACGCGAAATTGATCTCCTCAGGCAAGAATTGCAAGAAAGAAACTTATATTTAGCAATTTGAACACTAAAACGATGAAATGTTAGACTTGAATTCATTGAAGTTGAGATACCAAAGCAAAAATCTCAGCAGAACAATTTCCCTCAAAAACTGTGTGCGTTTGTGTGATTTAACTTCATAAATTTTTGAAACGCATCTGATTCAAAGATATCCCATAATTCCACAAGAACACTCTCGCACGGTGAGAAGTCGTGTGCGCGTGACAAATCCGACTAAAATAAAAAAAAAAAACAATAATTTATATAATTTTCTATGCGGATATACATCGTTGATGAGAGATATACTATGTAGGTCAGAGCTTCCCGCTTGACTATCAAGTCTGAATAGAACACTTGCTAAAATTGTAAATTTCCCCAACGATGATATTAACAATACTGTGCAATGCTTATTGACATACTGTTACTTTCTCTTCGCAAAATTCCTTTCATTTGGAGATTGCAGTTTTTCTTTCTGCTGGCAATCGATTTCTGATCGGAAATGATCTGATAAACGATCGATTAAATTCCATTTCTTTGTGACTCGATGATTCTTCGAAGAGAATTCGGTATAAAGAAAGAAGTGAATAAGAAGACAAAATGACGAAAGTGAGAATTTATTGTTCAGAACTATAAAATATTTCTGATTCAATTTTCAATAGATATAGTATCACATACATACATACATACATACATATATATATATATATATATATATATATATATATATATATATATATATATATATATATATATATTAGAGGTATTTCGGAAGCAATAGTTCTTTCAAACATGTTTGCTTAAATTATAAGTTCTGTCCTTCAAATCTTTTTTTTCCGAATTAGCTGTTTTATATTATCGGAAAATTTACCAAAGTTCATATTTGTTTTTATTTTATATTATTTTCTACGAGTACATTCGAATGATACTGCATTCTTTTTTAAAGTGCTGTGTTTATGTAAATTTATCCAACTGTTCTTGTTTAATTCCGACATTCTTACGTTTGCTGATTCAATTTCAATTCACTCAAAGTGACGTCATTAAAACCTCAAACTGAAATATATATATATATATATATATATATATGTGTGTGTGTGTGTGTGTGTGTGTTTGTGTGAGAGAGCGAGGGTGTGTGTGTGTGTGTTTTCCCATTTCCTTATAGGATAGTAAAGCAAAAGATGTATCGAAATAGCAACTGCAATGTAAAATGTCCCTGCAAGAACAAACCAAAATCATGTGAAAGCAAATGCAGAATTAATGACTGAACCGAGTGTAACTGCAAAATTGTCCAAATCGTGTAACAGCAAAATTGTCAGATTGTTAGATTAAGATTTTAACCGTCGTATCTTAGAAATGATTAAAGATATCTTATTGGAATTCTCCGAGATTTTTATGATTCTGTTGGACTCTACTTTAAACAATAAGAATTCATTTAGCTCTAAGTTGAAATAATCATCCTTCTTGCTGTTTTGTATTCCTGATCCAGTTTTCCTCTCTACTGTTCCCCCTTTTTTTTTTAATTATTCACCGTTCTCTTGATGGTCCTTGAATGGACTTTGAAGATGGAAACCAGTGTATGAAAACTGCTACCATTACTGAAGGCCTGAATGAAGACATAGTGGAGCTGACACAAAATGATTTCACCCGTTCACTTTCTAGCTGAATATATCAAATGGTTTTTCAGTGATTCCTATGACAAATGCTGTCAAGATGGCTAAACATCTTATCCAAAGACCTAGAAAAAAGAAACTCAGTTAATTTAGTTTGTTTTTTTTTGTGTGTGTGTTTTTTTTTAGATATTAAACATTTTGAGAGAATTATCCAACGCTGTTATACGATTTGGACAATTTTGATGTTACGCCCAGTGTAAGTCTGTATATGTGTGTATGCGTGTGTGTATATTTTTTTATATTTATTTTATAGTACGAATGCTTTTTGCTGTATATTATATATAATATACGGTAACTGCTGAAAATTAATTCCAAAATATCTGTTGGTCCATTTGACCAACTTTCTGGATGTCGGTCAAGCGCCACATCTTATATTTATGATAATATTATCAAGATATGTAATGTGAATGGATATTATCAACCGAAACCCACAGGATATATTTCTCAGAGAAACACAAATATATTCGGACAGTTTTACATTCATTTGTTGGCCAATACAAATTTTATTGAGAGAAAGTTGATATACCCAATAAATGTAATATCATTTATACATATATATGCATATTTATAAGTTTGCATTTCGTCCGAGCATCTAATATTGCAGCCACTTCTGGTCCTGCGCTTCAGTTATATATCGAAAGATCTTTAACCAAATCTAAAGAAGAATCTGCAACATTATCGATCCTAAACTGGCATCTTGGCTACAGTCACATTCCCACGCCGCATCGTTGCTTCCCTCTGTCGCTTCGATAAACATTTTCATGGTGGCTTTTCTGATGAGCTTACCTCATTGGTACGTAGATATAACGAATTTAAGCACAGTTCTAGATTGTCAGCTATGTTTCATTATTTTGCTATTGAAATTGCTAGCTGTAACCATAAGTTCTATGCTTTTTTTTTTGTTTTGTTTTTTGTTTTTTTTGTTTGTTTTTTGTTTTTTTTGTTTCTCTCCCATGCTTCTTGATGTGGTACTCACTTCCGGATTCTTAGTTTCCCTCATTTTTTTGTTCGTCTCATAAATCTTTTGTAAAAACAGAAAATATTTTAGATGTAAGGATTTCGTTATTTCTAATTAAATTTTCCTGTTCCTTAATACTTTGCTTATGTTTTGGAAGGTACCAATCACTAACCTAATGTGTCATTGAATTTCAGTCCATGGTATTCCCAGCATTCATGAATTCCGAATTTGCATGTTAGGCTGTTCCATTTGCGAAAAACAACCATGCATTCAACCTTATCTTTCTTTGTGATTAGTCCATTCTTCACTCTTTTCTTCATAACGTCCGTAGTTCTTGTAGTTTCCTTTCTGTTCCTGCTATCAAGACACTGCCATCTGCATATCTTAAGTTGGACATGTAATTCGCTTTGCATCTTCTTAATGTATAGATTGAATAAGTCCGTTGAGAAGGTATATCCTTTTTTTTATCATTACACCCCAGGCAAGGCGAAATAAGACTGAGTATAGGAAGGATTGAGGAAATGACAAAAGAGGAACATTGCTCAAGAAGATAAAAGATTGACGTTGCATTTAAGTTTTTGAAGATTGTAGTTATCAAGGGAAAAAATGGAGTGGATTTCCATAGGCGGGAAAAGAGAGAAAAAAAACTGTTGGTGTAGAAGTGTCGGGTGCATTTTGCTGTTTCAAAAATAAATAGATGGGACCTCGATGCCAACGTAGTAGCACGCTTAAATTCATATAGTCGCGGCAAGATGGAAAAAAATTATCAGAGTATTTGCCATTTCTTAGAGATAATAATGATTTTTACTCTTAAAAAGATTTACTAATTAACCATTAGACACGAGAGAAGAGTTGTGTACATCGCTTTCTCAATATTATTTGCACGTAAGTAATATATAATGAACTCAACTTGAATTGAAACTCCTTGTCGCTATACATTAACCATCTGCTCATCCAGCTTTACAGCGCCTGATATTTCTTAGCTGTCGCCCATCTACAAACTGACCAGGATCGACATTGTTTAACTTCAATGATCGTACTAGAAACAATGATTAAGTCTGATCTCATCATATGCCTGCTATCCCGGTCTTCAAATATGTAAATGAAATCATACTCGTTATAGTTTCTCTCCTTGAACCCTGTTCTTTTATTGTCCTGTCTGTTTAGTTTACTCTCGGCAACCACACACATCTTAGTGGATTTTATTTCTTTGCTTTAGCGTAAAAGCATTTAAAGAAATATAGATAGATAGATAGATAGATAGATAGATAATGATGTATATATGTATAATTTGATAATAAACGTTTTCTAATATAGAATTCGACTTTTGCGACATATCTGTCCGTGATAAATTTGTCACCGAAATATACACGGTATGACCATGTCGTAATGATTCGGGCATATTTCGACTTTTTCCTGACGCAGGCCAGAACCTAGCAGCTAATCTCTCATCTGACCTAACCCAAGTTTCTCAATGGCGAAAGGACTGGCTTATAAAGTTTAATACGGCCAAAACCGTAACCTTCTACCATCACCATCACCACCACTGAGCAGACCTTGAACTTTTACGCATCGTAATGGATAGGTCTTCTCTTAAGAAGGATCCTTGTCTTGAACTAATATTGGAACTCAAGCTATCATCAGGCCTCAAGTGGGACTCATATAACTGATCTGTTGCTAATCATTGAAACGATGTTGGATTCATTGTACCGTTCCAGTAAGTGTCCGACTCCCCCACTATACTTTATCTTTACAAAAGCTTCATTGGACCAAAATGGAGTAATGCTGCCATATATTGGTTGGAGCTGCCTGCCTATTCGGCCTAATGGATGATTAATTATTTTTCACCCTGCAACCCTTGTCCAGAGACGAAACGGGGCTGCTCTATTGCTATTTCCATAAGATTCCTGCTACATTCCTCAGACCCACCTGCGTATACAAGTGTGAATCATCTCCATTCCCTTCGTATTCCAATAGCAAGAAGTAAATTCTATTCGGACAGGTTTCCCTAACAACTGCTGCTTTGTGGAACAGACACATGGCAGAATGTTTTCACAATCCCTATAAACTTGGCGCTTTCATATCTTAAATTAACCGTTGTCATTCCTGCATACCCCCATGAACATCAATTCTTGCATTTTGTTACGCTCATATAACACCACAGAGTAACCTTGAGTAACTGTTGGAACTTGTATTTGGTGATTATATTAAGCCATAGACCAGATTATTCAATTTTTGTCGAGCAGTAAGGGAAGGTGTACGTTTTCATGTTATAATGTTATCGGAAAATGAACGAAAGGAAGCTGGAGTAACGTATTAATTTCAAGCAGTGTGTGAAGATTTGGTATCGGTATGGAAAAGAGATACTGGGAAATATGCTTTGAAGAAATCGAGTACTACTGAGATTCACAGACGGTTCAAGAATGATCAAGTAGACTATTCCTTTGTGTATCAGAAAGAAAAATAATTTCTAACGATTATTTAGCACAAGACAAACATAAACGCACTTACATACATAAAACATATAGATAGATATATTTAAACCTGTCTCATTAAAAAAAACAGACAAGTTTTGTCTACTTATCTTCAATACGATCCTTTCATATTCAAGGACCAGCTTCTTAGTATATTATTAAAGGAAGGGAGGAAATTACCATCCTGATATATATTCATTTTTTCCGAGTACTTTCGACATTAGCACAATGTCATCATCAGGGTGTTGTTTTTTCTAAAACAAATATTATTGTTGTTCATGATTTTTCTGAAACAGAATTGTTGTGTTTATTGGAAAGTTAAATTTGTCTCTGTGAAATGAAAAACACTAACGTTATGCAATACGATTTAAATGTCACGATGTAAACGTCAGGGGAGGTAACTAAGTTATGATAGGTCTAAATGGTTTCTTTAAGAAAAAAAACTATTTAAAATTGCAAACAATCTAGAACATTTGGCAGTAATCAGAATTATTTTTATTAAAGGTTGGTTTCAATCATTTCTAATATAGACAGTTTTAAGAATGTTTAGCTTATGTTTATTATTTTCTTGAAAAATTATAGATGTATTTTCAACAAGAATTTTCCGAAATTTCGTTGAGACATGTCTTAATAAATACATGCTGCCAAAATAGACGCAATACTCACACACACACACACACACACACACACACACACAGACAGATAGATAGATAGATAGATAGATAGATAGATAGATAGATAGATAGATAGATAGAGATATATAGTGATTTATCGACTGGATCACATATATATGCCTCTCTAAAGCGATGTTATGATCTATAAACACGATGGTTGACACATTATTTGTCTGAATATTGGAAAAAGTTACATATGCGTATGCCTGTGTGAATTTGTGTGTTCATGGATGAGGGAACATTGGGATTCCTGTGCATTCCTTACATATATATATATATATATATATATATATATATATAGATATATATATATATATATATTTGTTTTCTGTATGAATGATTCATGAATTTATATATATATGTGTGTGTGTGTGTATGTGTGCGTGTGTGTATGTGTGTGTTTACGTCTGTGTTTACGTGTGTGTTTACCTGAATGTGAATAAAATTTCTCGGACGTGCCAAGATGAATGACCCCCAAGCCATTAAACTTTCATGGTATTCAGTATATATACTCGCTGTTCAATACACGTGACATAACGCTTCCAAACTTTCTGTAACATCTACGAAATTAAATCTGATGTTTTGTCATTGAAATAATGGTATTAGGAAGTGGGTCAGATCAAGCAGTTTTCAGTCAGCATCACACACACACACACACACACACACACACACATATATATATATATATATATATATATATATATATATATATATATATATATGTATATGTATATGTATACATACCCCCACTCATATATATATGTACACATACCGCCACACACACGCATGACACACACACACACACACACACACACACACACACACACACACACACACACACACACATATATATATATATATATATATATATATATATATATATATGAATTAAAAACGAAAAGATAAAAGCCACTGCCAAAAAATTGCTCTGAGTTAATATTTCATTTTTATTTTCAAAACCATTGATTTCTCTATTATTTCGATGTTTATGAACGTCAACTTCAGACATAATATTGATTCTTGATCTAATCTTAATTGCTTTCATGTTTTTATACATATATGGAATTGGCTTCATTCTTCCCATATATATATATATATATATATATATATATATATATATATATATATATATATATGCGCGAGCGCTTGTATATGTATGCGAGTTAGCATGCCAATTCTTCTGTGTATAAGACGGAATTCACTCAGGAGATATATTCATGGTAAATCAATGCTTATAAAAATTGAAATATATTTCTGCTTGTCAGTGTTTCGAGGTTTAATAAAAATAACATTTACATTATCTTCAGGCATGCTTGGAGTTCCTTATGCACATCTGAAAGTAATGCAGTGGGATATACATATATATATATATATATATATATATATATATATATATATATATATATATAGAGAGAGAGAGAGAGAGAGAGAGAGAGTGCGATGGGTAAATTGTTGCAAATTTATATATTTAATTTAGTGTATGCACGTCTTTGTTTTGGATTTTGTCCACTGCACAGTATAGTAGTGTCAGTTGTGCACTATCTGTGAGAACAAAATATCACCATGACCTTATTCACTACACCATAAAATTGGAAACAGCATGTTGTACTGCTTTGCATTCGCTCCATTACGAACATTTCCGAGTGTCTGGGTTTCAATCTGAGGAGAGTGCAGAGGATTCGGAAAGAGTTAGATGAGTCTAATTACGAAGATACTGCAGCTCGGATAACTCACTCTGATTGTTCTGATAAGAAAAGAACACCCGAATTTGTTAGTGATGGCCTCAGTCTCAGTACGGGGGACTACATCAAGTGCCTTGAGGAAGTAGTGCTGACCTCGTTCAATAATCTGATTGAAGGAAAGAATTATCTGGAAAAAGAAGCCTGCACTATGTCACACAAGCAGGTGAATCAAATCATGGCTCTCAGACAATTTCTGCGACCACATCATCCCTTACATCTGGCCACCTAACTCTGAAGATGTAAGGGGTGATAGCAGTTGAGCGACAGACCAGTAAAACAACTTGTAATACCAATGAACTAAAGGTAAGTATTAGGGCAGCATTCGCCATCTTAAACAAGGATACTGTTCAGAAGAGTTACAGGAGATTCTGAGGTCGTCTGGAAGCTGTGGTTGAAGCCAATAGCGATTTTATTAAATAAATTTAGTCTTTAGTATTTCAAGATATTTTTCTGTAATTTTGGTAAATATATTCGTTAAAATGAGATGTCGGTGTTATTTTCATTTGTGCATAAGTGTTTGAAGATCAAATTTGACTAGAAAGAAAGATGCTGGGAAAATGTTCTAGAAGCGAGAAGTTCGGGAAAGTCGATGTCAGCATAACTCTTAGGGTTATATCTAGACATTGATGAGGAAACCTTGCCGCCAATCGGAGAAGTATCCTCTAAGGAGTTTGCTCTATAAAATAGCGATTTTGAGCTAGGGTTATTGTTTGGTATGTAAAGGTGAAAAATCCGGGTAAAAAAAACAGCAACAGCCAGAGTTGTACGAGAGAAAACGGCTTTCACTGTAAGATTACATTCTGAACACTATAAAAGTATCCAATCTGCACAATCTTTGATTTTCTTAATTTTTAAATATTTTGTTTTGTTTTTTTTTGCAAATATTGTTTATTGACGTATTAATAAAATTTCTGAATAATTAAAAAAATTGTAATTGATGAAAATATGATAACAGACCGTCAAATCGTCGTCTAATAAAAAAACTTATGAAACCGTTAGAAGAAAATTATTAAAGGCGGTTTTTAAGATATCAAAATCCGAAAAAAAATGTAACGGTGCAAAAGTTGATATTAGTGTGATCATTTTTGCTATTGCCACTAAAAGTCCTGTTAAGTTATTATTTTATCTCGCTTATCAACGTTGTGCCTTGGAGCGAATTGTTTCAACTTGCGTCAATCGCATGTAACAGTGAATGGTAATATTTACTCAATGTTCAATTTGCGGTCTCTTCTTACTTACTACGTCAGGACAAGAGATAGAGAGAAATAGACAGACTGAGAGAAAGAGAGAGAGAGAAAAAAAAACGACTAGCGACAAGTCAACCATTTTTGTTTTATTCTATTTTTTAACATTTTAGTTTCAACTTCTTTATTGAATCAAACTCCAAGTCTTGTTCTTAATTCGCAACGATTCCTATCACCGTTCTTGAAGAACACAAGAGTCGGAGACATTACCAAATTAACAAGCGAAGCTTTAAACAAACTACTCTCTGTTTAGATATATCTGAATCTTTAAAACGTATTTGGTTAATAATTTGAATTGAAAAGGCCGAGAATAAAATAGAAATATTGAAGATTCTCTCAATGGCAGACTATCTTATATAAATAAAATGATTCAATCAGTTATATTAAGTTTTCAGTGTGCTTTGTTTTGAAATCTAAATAATGTATACACAGTAGAAAACCGTTTTGTAATATATATTTTTTTTAAAAATGTGAAACTTATTTCACGAAACTCATATACACGGTACCAAGGAGAAATTGTCGTCTGAATTACGTAAAAATGAAAATAATAATGACATCTCATTTTAACAGATATATTTACCAAAATTACGCAAAAAAATCTTGAAATCCTAAAGAGTAAATCTATCCTGTCAAATCGCCATTGGCTTTCGACTTCGGAATCTGTTGAATCTCTTCAGAAAAGTTTCTATGATATTGTTGGAGAATGCTACCATAATCCTTGCCTTCAGTTCCTCTTTGGTGTTACAAGAAATTCTGTTGGTCACTCGCTCAACTGCAACACACAGAATAATTGAGGAGGTTGCAGTCTGGGAGTTAGGTGGCCATATGTAAGGTGTTATGCAATCGCAGAAATTGTGTGTCAGCCATGACTTGGCTTTCCTGACTGTGTGGAATGATGCAGAGTCCTTTTGCCACCATCTTGACCCAGAGCAGCACTGCCTCTTCAAGGCACTTGATGTAGGCCTCCGTGTTGAGTTAGAGCCCCTCACCAACAGATTCGGGGGTTCTTTTCTTATCAGAACGATCAGAGTAAGTTTTCGGAGACGCCGTACCTTTTTAATCCTCATTGGACTCATCTATCTGTTTCCGAATCCTCTGCTCTGTCCCTTTATATTTACACACCCAAACACTCTGAAATGTTTATATTGGAGCTTCTGATGCGAATGCCACGCTGTACAGCATGCCGTTTTCAAATTTCGGGTAGAGTGATTTGCGTCATGATGCTCTTTTCCTCAAAGACGGTGCCCAACTGACCCTACTCTACTGTGCAGTCGACAGAATCCAAAACAAAGAATACGCATGCGCAAAATTAAAAAAAAATAAAATGGTGACAATTTGCCATCGTACCCTGTATCCATTTTCTTCTTCTATAAATCAGCTACACACCGAAATCCGAAGGCGCATTAGAATAGCAGGTGGAATTGAAGATGTCAAAATCAAGTAAAGTACAGAAATTAAGTATCTAGCAAATGTCTTAAAAAACATATGGAAATAATAACCTTTGCTGGAAAATAAAAAACAAAACCTTCAAAAAAAGATAAGTTGCCATTGTCAAATGTAGACAGGAAACCAAATAAATATTACTCTATTAACAAAAACATTATGAACCGAAATGCTATACAGCTGATAATACATCACTTACACGAGTATGGGAACAAGATATCAGGAGTTACCACAGAGTGGTCAGACTTACTAAGAGGGTAGTGTTGCAAAGTTCGGCAAGGGCGAAGAGAGAAGTTAATAAATAAATCAAGTAGAAAAGCATGTTTAAAATAAAAATGCGGCATTTATTCCAAATAGGATTGTCCACTATAATGACGATTAGTAATAAATTTTTTCTCTTTATATATATACATATATATATATATATAAATATATATATATGTGTGTGTGCGTGTGAGTGCGTGCGTGCGTGTCTGTTTTGTGTGTGTGTGAGTGCTTGTGTGTGTCTGTTTTGTGTGTGTGTGCGTGTGAGTGCGTGTGTGTGCACGTGTGCTATATATATATATATATATAAATATAAATATATATATATATATATATATATATATATATATATATATATATATATATATGTATACATATATATATATATATATACATATATATATATATATATATATATATATATATACATAAACTAATTTAAAAATATGGTTCCATTGCTACACAGGAATTACCATGCTTCAAAAAGCGAAACTAAACAATTTAAATTTAATTATAAAATTAAATTGAAATCATTAGTTTTGTTTTATCTTCAAGTGAATTTTGGAATAATTATGTAATTCTAAAATTCGCTTGAAAATGAAAATAACTCATGATTTAAACTTAAATTATATAATTGAAATTGAAGTGTTTAATTTCTGTTTTTGAAACATGGTAATTCCTGTGTAGTGATGAAACAATATTTTTAAATCAGTTTATATATATATATATATATGTATGTATGTATGTGTGTGTGTGTACATAAAAACACATATTTGACTATATTTAAAAATACTTTTACTTATAATAAAATGCGTGATCATTATGCGTGATTATACAACTGGAATATAACCGACTTACACGTGGAGAGGTTGTCAAATATGCAGTTTTCTATCTATCGATCGATCTATCGATCCGTCATTATCGTCAGCCGAATGTTCGAAACTACAGAAAAATTTGCTGAAACAAAGACATTTGTGAATAAGTAAAAATTGGCAAATCAATATGAAGAAACGCTCATCTATCTTGTAATCTCTTTATTTGTGTGTGCAAAAAGATGAGTATATATATATATATATATATATATATATATATATATATATATATACAGAGACAGAGAGAGAAAGAGAGAGAGAGAGAGAGTAAAAGTGATATCTGCAACAATTTTTCAATCTTTATAAACTGTAATCATCTAATTACGTATAGGTAAAAATCTATCCCGACGCACGCACACACACACACACACACACACACATATATATATATATATATATATATATATATATATATATATATATATATATATATATATATATATATCAACAGATAAGTTGCACAATACTGGGAAAACATTATTTCACGCAACAAATATCAATTTTAATCAAAGTTTTCTTCCTTTCCAATGCACATAATTTAGTTGTGGGTAGTGATATAATAAACTGAACATACATTGGCCCTTTTGTGGAACTTCGACGGTGTGTAATGGTTAATAAGCTTGTCTAGGTTGATCAATTACAACTGAATAGTAAGTTCGATCCTTACTAGGTGCCCCATAATTGCGGTCTTTTACTACATCTGAGCTACACTTAGAAAATCTTCATACTGTAAGCATTTCATATGTAAATTATATATATATATATATATATATATATATATATATATAGTAATGTAAATCAATATATATATGCATATGTCTAAATGTATATATATATATATATATATATATATATATATATATAAGTTTAGACATATGCATATATATATTGATTTACATTACTATATATATATATATATATATATATATATATACATATATATATATATATATATATATATATATATATATATATTTATATATATATATAAGTGAACATAGAAGTCAACACTTAGAGGCGACAATCTGTTTCATGCTATAAGCAATCGGTGGCCTGACGATTGCATATAGCATGAAACAGTCGCCTCCAAGTGTTGACTTCTATGTTCACTTTTATATTTACACACGCTCTATCTCTGATATTGAGCACTTTATTCCATAAATATAGCACATCTTAAGACTATATTTCTTATATTATTTTTTCTCTTGATGATGGCCATGCTGGACGAAACTATTCGAGTAATCTAAATGAAATAATAATAAATACGAAGGAATATTAATATACAACCCAGTGTGTCTGAAGATTTTAAGGATCATATTTTATTACTAAAAAAAGGATAGAAATGAGTCACAACGAATAAAATTGAGACCTTTCGAGACAAAATTGCTGAAAACGATCAACAACTGAATTTCAAATAACACCAAAAAGAGGAAAGGGATTTTTTTTTCTCCCTAATTTGATGTAGAGGGTCGGACATTGTATAGCAAGCAACCGAATTCAATGAGCGCTCGCCACAGGCACATGTCCGCGTAATTGACCCCGGACATGCTGGGCGATTCTAGCCTGCAACCGCTGGATAATCTAATCCACTTAGTCAATCGCATACCAACATTTACATTGGTAAATATTTAAGCTTTGCAGAAACTATTATAAACAAAATAAGCCTTAATGGAATGTTCACTTTCTGAGATTTTGGTAAGCCATACATCGGTGCAAGTTCGGAACCAGCAGCAAGAACTCTTTGGATAGAAACATTTCCTTATGAAATTCTAAAGTTCTCTTCTGTAGTCTAAATTCCGTCTTCTAGGTATCATCACAAGTAACGTCACCTAGTCTTAGAAATTTACTTGTGTCGTCCAAAATACACGACATCTTATTGACGTAATCGGAATAATTTAATATGACGAAGCCTGCATCTTCGCCAGGTCTTTTACCACTTCGTGGTGGTGTAATGGTTAGCAAGCTTAATCGCTAGAACAATTACCACTGAGTAGTGAGTTCGATCCTTACTGGGTGCCACCTACTTTTGTACCACATCTGAGCTACGCTTGGAAAATCATTATATATGTCTTTGTAATTTGGCTGTTTGGTAATACTTCTTCTGTCCAGAGAACCATAGAAAATCAATTGGCCAATTAATGAAATTATGAGCTAGGTCTTTTAGACGAGCTTTAAGATAACTCAAGTATTCATCCGAAATATATATGTTTACATTCATAAAAACAATACGCTTGATTTAGTTGTTTGTCTCTGTGGAATGAAGATAGCTCAATGGTAGAAACTCAGACTTAATCGGTTGGGTTTCGATCCTGGCTTGAAATATTCGGATGTCCAGTCGCACTGAGGAGCTGTGATACAGTACTATCTGTGAATGACATAAAATAAATATATATATATATATATATGTGTGTGTGTGTGTGTGATAAAATATAGTTATAAGTAGTGTATACTTATTAGCTATATAGCTGAATATCAGGGATAGACCATATATAGTTATAAAAGTGTCCATTGAAATCAAAACCCAGAGGTGATGGTTTGTATCTCTTTAGTGCTAAACGCATTAATGAATATTCACTTCATATATATATATATAAACGCTCAAACCCTAATATTCCATTGTTATAATTTATTACAATTTCTAATATTCCATATATATAATTCATTACATTGGAATTGAAGTCATGATCCCGTTCAGCAGACCTACAAATTCAATGAGAAAACCATAGAATATTAGTATTTGATACTTTTATATTATATTCGTGCTCTGTATTGTACATTGAGCTCTAACTGTATTTTCTCCTTTTGGAAATATATATATATATATATATATATATATATATATATATATATATATATATATAAATAAATTTTATTTTATTGTATGCGTGCTAATAAAATAAACTTTAAAATCCATAGCCCATATACATAGTTTTAATACCCTACAAAAAAGATAACCCTTTATGAAGTCGTCAAAAAACAAACGTTACGGCTTTTTTATATACACAAATCCCTTTCATAAAGAGATATAATAAAAGAATAAAATAAAAAATTAAATAAATCTCAATAGACGCTCAAGCCAGACTATGTGAAAACTTCCACCGTCGTTAATTTAGCCACCCCCACCTTACCCTGACCCCGCATCTATGAAAGTAACTCTATACCGATACAAATTATTAACACCCCATCCCTGCCTATTCTAAACAATCCCCCCTTGATGTTACCATGGAAATTTTGACTTCAATTCTGAATATACTATTAAAACCCGTAAATTTCAGAAATAAGTTGAAAAAAATTTCCCTTGAAGATGGAACAGAGCCTACTTTAACTCAAGCTAATTCAAATATTATTTTGAAGTTTTCGGCTCTTGTTTTGAAACATGAGACCTCTTATGTAGCGAGTTGGAATCATATTTTTAAATAAATAATTATATTTATGCTCTACTTTCGTATCGAGAACTATTTTTTAAAAATAATAGCAAAAATACTAAAGAACTTTCGATTATTTACCAAACTAGTTTCTTTCCTATTTTCTATAATATTTTCACACACACACACACACACATATATATATATATATATATATATATATATATATATATATATATATATATATATATATATGTGAATACCATGAAGACTGTCGCAAGAACAACCACATTTACAAACAACTAAATTTATTTCTACCAAACATAGTATACTTAAGTTTTAATGGCTGCGTTGCATATTTATTTAATCGGGATTCGCTGACTTGCACGAATCACAGCGTCTGAATTGGCAGTTGACATTATTCAGTTAATGATGGCTTTCAAGGAATCGGTCGTATTATGTGAACCTTGATTAGTCTCCCGTTCAACAACTACCACATGTAATAGTCTAGGGGATTTAGGTTTGGAGATAGAGGTGGCCACCTTTTGTGTGATGTGGTCGTGCAGATTGTCGTTCAGTTTGAATGCAGATTCTTGCTGAAACATATACGCCGGTCTATTACATACAAGGACTACTCAGGTCTTCACAGCAGTTTCCATTACATCAGTGTAGACAGCAGCACTCGCCAGCTGTAAAATCATCAGAGAAGCGGGAATCTTGGTGTGTTTAATATAGGGGACAACAGAATTATCCGCACATAACAATCTGTCATTTCTACGGTTTACGTTTTGATGCTGGTCTAAAATTTTCGTCTGACAAAATAGAACAGATCATATCAGGTTTTTTTCTGGTTCTTTAAATTTGTTCAGCATTCGTTTTTGCTCGGAGCAACCGTTGTTATTGTGGATGTGTGCCGACATGAACTGTCCTTTCCTCATGACTTGTATGACTTGTACGGAATGTCCTCATGCTCCAAATTGCGGATTGAGCCCTCGGACACCTAGAGATCTCTGGCAGTGCCCCTATGTACGTTTCACCATTCGCATCGATAAATTTCTGCGGTGTTTGTAGGAATTATGGTGTCCTGATACAGCCCGAACGCTGTGAACGCCTTCTGCGTTTCGCTACCTGCTGGAGGCTTCCAACATCTGAACTTTCTACAAAAACGACCTGGCTACAACGAAAGAATTTCCTTTGCGTGTTTAGCAAAAAGGTACAGCGCGGCATTCAATCTCAGGCATTCGACATTAAGGCTCGAAAAGAAAAAAAACACATTTATTGATTATCACATAACTGCAGGCACACAATCACTTCTGCTTAAATATCTTATGCTCCGTGTATATATATATATGTATATGTGTGTGTGTGTATGTGTATATAATAAAAAAAGGCTCAAACACAAATATTCCATGGTTATAATTTATTACATTGGAATATTAGTGTTTCAGCGTTTTTTATTATATTCTTACTCTGTCCTGTACATTGAGCTCTACCTAGATTATATCCTCTTGGAAATTTATATATATATATATATATATTTAAGTTATGAAGGACTTGGCAATCCGTATGCGTAATCCCAATGAGGATGAAATTCTGTGAGCTCAATGTAATTCCAGACTTCTACTTGGATTATATCCTCTTGGAAATTTATATATATATATATATATATATATATATATATATATATATATATATATATATATATATATATTTAACTTATAAAGAACTTGGTAATCCGTATGGGTAATCCCAAGGAGGATGAAATCCTGAGAGCTCAATGTAATTCCAGAGCTAATATTTAAATGAAAAACAGACCAGTTTAAGGTACCATTATAATAATTTACTTCGCCAGAGTCCTTTTAAAAGGACGCCGGATCATCAGATAGCGCTTACAACAATGAAATGAAACGAAAAATGAGAAAAATGTATATATATATACATTGTACGCTTCGTCCTTGTTCAGTTGATAAGAATTTCCAACCGAACACTTCATTTCGTCCACCGGTTTAGATTGTTCTATTTCCACGTGCCGTACCTCTTCCGGATATATTAGTTTTAGTTATTTCCCTTTAGTAACCTAGCTGGGAAGACGAGGTTCGTCCATACCTTTGCGCATAAATGAATAGAACTGCAATTGGAAATCAGTTCCCCGAATTCACATTCCGAACTGTTATCCGTTACACATCCTGCACATCTTAGCTTGCAGCACCTAAAATTCTCAAGCAGTCCTCCATCTAGAAAGTGACCAATCTCGAAGTTGTTTAACTTCGGCGAACACACGAAAACCAAAGTTATTAAATATTGTATTTAGCAAGGAAACGGACGGGAGTTCCACAGGAAGGAAGTGCGAGAAAAATGTTGGACTCTATGTTGACGGTTGCATTTAACTAATTCAACAGTAAAAGTGTGGAATCTACATGCCAATCTAGTAGCACACTTAAACTCACGTTGTGCAGGTAACAGGGGGAAACCTCGTCATAGCAGTAGCCATGAAAATATTTGTAGAAAAGACAGAGGGACGCCACGTCACGTCGGTGAGAAAGAGACTGGAGTCGAGATGCCTAGTGAGAAGCGATTAAATTGCAAATCCTTCTTTCCATTTTCGCAAGAATCTGGAGATTAGTAGCAGGAGTACCAGATCAGTTACGTCAACAATATTCAATGCACGGACGAATGGTAGATTTGTAAATGAACTCTGACGAGAAAAAAGAGATTTTGGCACGAAACAGTGACCCAAGATTCCTTGCACTAGATGTAACTATTGATTCAATGCAGTCGTTCCACTTCAAACATCAACCACGATGTTGGCGAGCAGGAAAGATTCTCTATGGTGATTAAACAAGAGCAGTTTCGTTTTGGAGGCATTACAATTTACGAGCCATTTTCTGCCCCAGTTAACCACTGATTGGGGGTGCTTTTCGAGAGCATTGGCCTGGCTAATTTTGGCAGCTCTGACAGATTTACTGTTAAGGCATGGGTAAATGATAGAGTAATCTGCATAAATTCCTACGGAACTGATGACATCAGCGAGACCATTGATGAAGATCAAAAACAGCGTACGACCCAAGATAGAGCCCTGGGTGACACCCGCGGTCGCGTGAAATAATCTGTTCAAAACGACATTTATATCACGATTTGATAGGAACGATTGGATTAAATCAAACAATCGTCCGGTTATACCGTAGCTCTGGAGCTTACGTAGAAGACCAATGTGCCAAACCCTGTCAAAGGCCTTCGAGATATCTAGAGCAACAGCTTGAGCTTTGCTCTTTTCTCAACATTTGTACGTACCTTTGAGTGGTAGAGCTTTGATACATGAATAGTTTTGAGACCAACTAGATCTCGATTTATGTATGTTTGAATTAGCCAAGTAGAAACCTATGGCCTGATATACACCAGATACTTTGTGAATTTTGCTTCAAGACATAATATAAATTATATAAATTCTTATTCAGACTGCAGTTCTTCGTCTGGTGTATATCGATCTGGGTAACCTACTGGGAATTCTGAAATGAACCCTTTATTTAATTTTCTCGTTCCTCTGCTCATGTCTAGGGATATCGTTTCCTTCTTATTCTTTTAGTATTGTTCAGATAATACAGTCATTGCTAAATAAATAAAAAAAAAAGCAAGGAGTCATTAAATAAACAAGTAAGAATAAAAACCAAACTAAGAAAACAAAAAAAAAGAAAAAAAAAGTGAACCAAATTTATATTTGGTTTAAATTTTACTGCAACAAATTGTAATAAATCAGCGCCTATTTCAAACGAGAGTTCATTTATTCAGTAAGTTCTTAAACGAAACCTGGAGGTTCGACATATACACGAGTACATATTGTACGCGTAAAATCAGAATAGATATCAGAAAGACTCCCCATAATCAAAAATATTGTCAGTATTTTGATCAATTCCTTCGTGAAGATTGTTTCAATACTGATTTAATGATTTTTACCGGATAGTTTTATTCAATATTCCGTATCTGGCTGAGATATACGCGTAATTTATTCATGGCAAGTCAAAAAGAATTTGTGAAAATCTAGGAATAAAAGCTGACTGACTTGTAATTAGTTATCAGTCTTTTCGTTTGAAAATAATATGTCAAAGTAATTCTAAATTGCATTCAAAACATAATTTAATAGAAGTCATCATTCACATGAGGATTCATCTGAGGACATCTGACAGCATTTTTCATCCTGTCAGATTAATTTTGGGAGGTTTCATTAGCTTTGTCGTTTCGTGAATAGAAATATTTTATTTTCAGTAGTTTTACAATTCCCTCATTTAATATAGACAATAAAGCGAAAACTTAAAGTAACCAACAGAAATTCTCAGAGCAAGGATCATGAAATCAACAAAAACGCTATGACATTCAAATAAAACCAAGCGAAATACGCCCTAGAGATTAGTTGAATAAACTGACTTAAATAGAGTTTCGACATCTTGTATGATTCCAGAAATACCATATAAATGTATTTATTAAAATCCTCTGGGGATTTTTTTTACGGTAATGTTCATCTTGCACAAGGCTCAAGAGCCACTCGGAGTAGAGGTTTATATAATATCAGCCACTGTTTATGGAGATATGTGGGCAACAGCAACTTTTGACTCTTGAACCACTTAAAATTGTAACGATCAGGTTATGTATCATCTTGGGAGTCGTTTCCACAAAGCACTGGTTTGAGGGAAGAAGTTTTTGGTTATAGATTGTTCTATTTGTTTAGCGGCATATAAACTTCTCTGGATGATTTACTATTGGAATCTATATATTTTCTACGCAATTTTTATTTAATTTTTCGAGATAATAATGGTTTAATGATACAAGTTTTATAACGTTCTCGTTATGACGATTAACTACATCCGGCAGCATGGCTTCTGATCAGGAGGTTTTGAGGAGCGTGGAACTACCTTTTAATTGCTGGTGCTTCCAGGTTCACCTTGACCCGGGGTGGTAGCACCTGTTAGGGCCCCAGCTACAGGGAAATAGTAAACTTCCAAGCTGGAATCAAAACTTTATGAAAGTGTAAAAATAGTATTTAATACAAGAAAAAGAATTACCAGCAATACCTTAAAAAAAAGAACAAATTACATTATTACCAGCCGTACATTTTTTAAAAAAGAAAAAATATTACAGCAGTGCATTTTTGGAAAGAAAATATATTACCCGCAATAAATATATATACTTGTTATGGTCCGGTTCCTTGTACCACGGTGATAGTCCAAGGTAGAACCAATAAAGAAGAACGTGAACACAGGTATGGAATAACACCGATATATTACAAACAGGAATATATACAGAGAAGTAGAAGTGTTAGTATGAACAATGAGGTTTAGTAGAGAGAACAATATAGTCTCGACCAGTATCACTATTCCAATGTCTTGCAGTAAATGTCTGAACGCGACTCTGTTTCGGACTGCCTCTGACTCGAATCTTGACTCGACTTGAACTACTGACTATATTTAGTCACCCCACCCACGTGGGCAACATGTGGCACAAGTCCGGTTTAACGTGGGACCTCCGAGCCCGTGGGCTCGGACAAAAATATGCCCATTGAAACCGTATAAACGGGTTCAGGGTCGGTTTACCTCCCCGAAAAAGACTCCGCGCTTTTGCGTAACCTCTTTCGGGTTCCTCCCCGCCCGAAGGTAGAGAGTTCAACCGAACAGCCGGTCAAGACTTGAACGACTAACTGACGATATTCAGTCACCCCCCCCCACGAGTGCGTCATGTGGCACAAGGCCTTTTTAACGTGGGATCTCCGAGCCCGTGGGCTCGGCCAAAAATATGCCCAAATTAACCCTTATAAACGGGTTCAGGGTCGGTTTACCTCCCCGAAAGAGAATCCACCCTTCGGCGTAGCCTCCTTCGGGTTCCTCCCCGCCCGAAGGCAGAGAATTCAACCGATCTGTCGTTCAAGAGTTGAGCGACGAACTCCTTGCCTTTTTCCTTAGGCGCAGTATTTATTAAGTATGGAATAGTCCATTATCATTATTATTATTATTATTATTATTATTATTATTATTATTGGTAAGATCCTATAACAATACGACCAATAAATTTTTGGAAAAAATTATTACCAGCAATAAAAATATTGTTGACATTAAATATCCACTTGAGGGCTGTATAACAAACCAAACCAAAGTAAACCAAAGCAAACAAGACTTACGAATTAATCCAGAGGTATGGGAATAAAAGATGTATTCATACCTTTCCTAAGGGTATTTGCGAGAAAGTGGATATAACGAACCCAGCTGGAATTGGAACTCGGCCCTCCTATTAACAATTCCAATTCATTATCAAACACAGTACTTGCACACCCAAGCTTACAGCACCTGGCATTCGCAAGTGGTCACCATTTTAGGTACTACCCAAGCTCGACTTTGCTTAACTTCGGTGAATGTACGGGAACCAATGATTCAACGTGATGCGAGCGTAAGCCGGGAAGATATACGATTGGAACTTACATCTCACAAACGGTATACGAAGGTCATGAGAGCAGTTCGCTAAAATGTACTTGGCATAGGAGGACATAGCCCTGAAGCCGAACTGCTGGAACTAAGGAATATAGTACGTCTGAAAACTTTCCATGGAAATTCTTAGGAAGAATCTGTCCGAATAAGACTACCTTCTTACCAATGGAATACTAAGGAAATAGATGTTGATTGTTCCCAAGGTAAGTGGCATAGAGTAGCGAGAGGCTTGCCACCTTGCATCTGTGGAAAAAGGGCTGGAGGGCCGAAAGTAATTAATCACCTACAAGATCTTGTGGGACGCTTTTGAACTCTTAAATCAACGTTAACAAATTGAGGATTAGTTTAGCTCCAGTGATGATACGGTCGAAGATAATTATTATTATTATCATCATAAAATAGTTTTGTGAGCACGTACGAGGATATGCTCACAGCGTAATAGTTAACTACGCAGAAGGTGGAATCGTTATCCCGAGTTCAAGTTGCAGTCTTGTCGACTCCGTTCACTTTCGGGCAAATACCATCTACGGCTTAAAGTCTAAGAGAATGACAATTCTGAATTTCAAAACTGTGACTATAGCTACGGGAAAGCACTTCACTATCATTCACAAGAATTTCTGCAATTCGCTGATAATGGTGAAGTTGAAGTTTTGGCGAAACATGACTTGCATCATCGTGAACGGATATGAGATTAAAAATTGAGAAAGTAATATTGTAATAACTGAACACGGCCAAAAAGCAAGCTTATCTTACAGGCCATATCAAATTAAAAGAGTTTCATTATAAATGTGGCCTTATGCTGCATGACGTTCTGCTAACAAAACCATTAACATAGTAGTTACTTTAGTGAGTTCGAACCTCAGTGAATGCCGCCATATTTGTTACCGTGCTAGACGAAGCTAATATTGATATTAATATTATTTTATCCGTGATGTTCTTTCAAGATAAGACAAAATCCTAGCACTTATCTACCTTTTCTTTTTACACCTAAGTAAGTGAAAAATTGGAGTGATATGAATCCACCATTTTCCTCGGGCTATGGGTTAAAAAATCATTTTTATACTAAAAGAAACAAACTGTAATACAATATTCACTCGAAAACAAATTCCTTCAATCAAAAATAGGTTTCGGCTGTAAATAAACCACAAAGGGTTGATAAACTATAAAAAGCAAAATAATAATTCCTTTTTAGTAACTATGAACCATTATCATCTTTTATTCCAATTTTGATTTGACAACACCTTAATTAGATTTCCTCATTGCTCACATTGTATCTATGTTATTCTCACTATTTCTAATCAAAATAACATATCTGTCGCTTCAAGTCTCTTCATCATCTATGATTGTTCAGCGTTCATTGCTATGTAGGAAATTAAATATTACAGATCAGCTCTGTACTTTTCCTTCGTTTCTAACGACTTTTTTCAATTTCTTAGTAAAAAAAAAAACTTTGCTTCATATCTGAACGAGATCATTCACTATTCTTACGTGCTTTTCGAATACTGTATCACTGTTGCTATAATGAGTTTGATTCTCACTGAGTTGCTTATTGAGCATCACATTCATATGGAATACTCTTGAACAAATGATGAGCATCATTAAACATCTGTTCGAAGAAATAAGACACAAAATAAACTTTTACCAAACAGAAACTATGATCTGCAACTAGAATGTAGTTAGTGATGGCACATACCTTGAATCCATCATCAAAATTCAATATTTGCAATTAATAAAGTCTAAATATTTCAAACACCTCGGTGTATGAATCAGTTATAGCAGATTTAACATGAAGGAAGGGAAGTGAATATATTAGGTTGGTGCAAAAATAATGTCGTTTTCTCACATATGTTACTATGTGAGAAAACGACATTATGTCTGCACCAACCTAATAGAACAGGTCATGCTACTGATAGCTTTCGCACAACATTGTAATTCTCTATGAAAACAAAACATTAATCTAAAATCTCAAGTTATGTTCTTAAAAACCCCTAGTCAGATTGAGACATTCATATAAATGTCATGCCCAAAGCCAAAATCATCCAGAAATATTTAAACTGTCAGTTGTATCCAACTGCTTCAAATGATTTCGATTCGGAGGTCTTAATGAAGAGGATACTTCAGGCGCTACAGAATCAAAAACAAAGATATCCACAAAATAACAAAAAATTACATCACTTAATTAATTGACTGATCGATGTGTTTTTATGGCTTATCCAACATTTGCAGGTTATTCAAAGCCAGAATTTTTTTGAAATAATAATGATTTTTTTTACTGATCCATATTCTACTAATTAACTCATATAAGGTGGATGAGGGGTTGATTAATTCCGAAGTGAATATAACCGGTGCAGAACTACTCAACACCGCCATCTCAACACAATCGATTTAACACCGCCGACTCAACACCGCCGACTCAGCACCGCCTTAACAATTCAGGACCGAGACAACTCAGCACCAGAAAAACAACATTTTTATAATCGAATAAAATGAATTTCTTTAGGATTAAAAATTTAATTAGTGAATAATTTTACTTTATTAAAAATAGATTTCTTTACGATTTATTTTTATTAAAAATAATTTTAAAAATATTCACTAATAAAAATTTTAATCCTTGATAAATTACTTTTATTCGGTTATAAAAAAAAAATATTGATTTTCTCGTGCTGCTTTGTCTCAGTTCTGAGTTGCCTCGGCGCTCAGCCGGCAGTGTTGAGTCGGCAGTGTTGAGCTGTCCCTACTCGAATATAACCCTACCTCGATTGTAATTGGAACTCGGTCGGCTCCACATTTTCCAATTCTGAGCCATTATTCATTATATCACCTGTATATGCAATCTTACATCGCCTGTTATTCCCACTATAACGCTTAAGGACATTCATCAGCAATAATTAAAATGGCTAGCATGTGTAATCCAAAGAAGAGAAAATAATGAAGCAGTTGACCTACCACACTAGTTAAAACAAAAGGTTAGGAAGAAAACCCTACCTCCTAATAATATTTTTAGTTGCGCTCTGTCAGCAGACAAACACGATTGATCTGAAGACAGAGACGCAACTGAGAGATAAAATATAGTTTGTCTGCCCAAGGGTGGATACTACACTTTGACCCCAGCCTGAAGGCCAGCGAGCGAAGAAATGCGTATCAGTGGTTGTTATGTCAATGAATACCGAATGATTCCTCATAAGGAAACGGTTGATTTTACCACTAGCATCATCACGGTGTAGCTGTGACGGATATAGCTTAGCAAGTCTTCATAGTGTTCTTGTTATTCGTTTTGCTTTCTTTATTGTATCGCTGCAACTTTCGGCTGTAAAGCTGATAACGTGTCAAGTGTTATGTTTCGCAAGAATACCTTTGCATGATGAAGCATATTCTGGGACGTTGAAAGGGGAAATGATGAGCAAGAGGAAGGTCGAAAAACTTTCAGTATAATTCCATCACCCGCCCACTTTTCAAAGCCACACACGGACATACAGACATATATCCAACACCCTCTTCAAATGAAACAATTGTCTTTTTCATCCTCTGTTGCAGGTCACCTCAACTCATTTCCCGTACCTCACGGGGACAAGAGGCAAGACAGTTGAGTGTTTGCACAATTTTATGCATCGTCGGAGTCAATGGCGTTTTCCAATTCCTCCCTTTTCTTTTCGATTTTATTTATTTATTTATTTATTTATTTATTATTATTATTATTATTATTATTATTATTATTATTATTATTACAGTTTAAGAGCGGTGCTTCCAAGAATGTAAGGTTGTTAATGAGAATAGATGGGAAGCTTGCTGTTGCACAAAGGACGAGGGTGAAGAAAACGCGGAATCCTTAAATCGACACATACACCACACCCACAAATAAACGCCGCCTCACAAACATTATATTAGTATTATTCGTGCATCCGTTCACCTTTTCGTCTTTCCTTTTCTTTACACACTTCTTGTCGCCACTTACCTATCAGCCCCAGCCACGCAAAGACCCAACTGAAATTATTTTTACGGTGAAAAGAATAGAAATTTTGAACCACACTCCATCTTCGAAAACATTTTCACGGTGAGATGGTCTTGTGCCAAGCGAATAAAACAAAAGCAAAAATAAAATCAACGACCAGGAGTTGCCAAATACTTCACAGCAAGTAATATCCAGATAGCAATGAGGCGTTTGCATCATCATCATCATCATCATCATCATCGTCATCATCGTCATCATCGTCATCATCGTCATCATCATCGTCATCACGGCCGCTGAGTCAAGCGAAAAATTCCCATCCGCCAGCTCATCTCTCAGATATGAAAGATCAATAAATGGCAAGAGATGCAGACAGGGAAATCCAGATACATAGATACGAGTAGATTACTGCAAATATATAGACACGCACGTACTGACCCTAATACACTTGTACATACATAGGAACAAATATATTGTTACGAAATGTCATGGATAATTACAAAGATACGGACAGATTGCTAGGAACTCATGGATACAAGAAATTCAACCCAAATATGTACATGTGAATAGACCAATCCAAATTGATCAGTCAGTCAGTTATGTGCTATGCGTGGTACACGTTTAGGCGATCATATATCTTTCGATACATGAGAGACGAGGCAGATTTTTTTCCTGCAGTAGGTTGCCGTTTCTTTCCGCGGTAGACCAATTGCCATCCATGGCTATAGAACCCGGTTTGTCCTGCTATTTTACCCATAGCTGAGGGGAGAAGAAGAGGATTCATAACTTCCCCAAGGGTATTAACACGTAAGTGAATGTAATGGAATCGACTGGAATTGATAGAGACAAAAAAATAACGATTATAAAAAAAAACAGTTAAACTATTGGAAATATATTTAGAAACGGATATGTTAAACAGTTTAGCGTGGTTTGTTTTGTTTTACGGTATATCAACCTCAATAGGTTATTTAATGCCAAGAAAAAAATTTTTATTGCTGGTAATATTTTATTTTCTCAAGAAACTGTTTCTGGCAATATTTTTCCTTCAAAATTGTATTACTGGTAATAAGCTTTTTCAAAAAAGTATTCCTCGTAATAGTTAACTATTTGCCCATAGCTGGGACCCAAACAGATGCTACCACCCCAGGACAGGGTGGACCTGGAAACACCAGCAATTAAGGGATGGCTCCACGCTCCTCACAACCTCCAGATCTGAGGCTTTGCTGCTGGACGTAGTTTATCGTCTTATACAGGACGCGGATGTAGTTTAACGTCTTACACAGGACAGATCTTAAACAGATGGTAAAAGTCTTAAATATTCTACGACATTAGCAAGTAAGGCTTGTTAGTTGTAAAGAGTGAGTCAAAAGTCGTGCAACAGCAGGAGAATTTATTAAAAGTATAATTACACATGAACTTTTTATTTACTAGTTATTGAATTGTTATATGTGCTGTTCAAAATGGCCTCCTTTCTTTTCAAAACCCATTTTAACTCTGCACGATTCATTAGCACGTCGGTGAGTTTCCGCTGTCATTTTACTGCATTCGTATTTAATTCTTTCTTTAAGTTCTATATTACTTCGTCAATATTGTTTCTGTAAAATAAGAAAATATCAAAACTATTTTAGACATTTAAAACATGATTAATTAATTAACCCCATATGGTGCGCGACTTTTGCATGAACCTGTATATAAATATAATAGCAGTTTATCGTACGATTATTATGCAAAACAATTTTCTAGAAATTGGTTATCCCAACCAATCTTGTAAATCTACAATTGAAGTCTATATTTCTCAGCGGAACTCAAGCACCGTATATATGCGACAAAAGCAATGTTTATAAATGCAGTGAACCACAGATGATAAGTAATTTCATATCGCATATGGAACGACAGTGGAGTGGCTTCTTATTCTATTCTCTTCGGTTTGGAATTCAGAGCATACCGTCTGCTTGCTATCAAATGATTGAGAGTCTAGCCTACTGTTTAACCGGTTGCTTAAGAGGAAAGATTCGCAAGTCTTGAACAGCATTAGTATGAAAGTTATGTTAACAGACAAAGCAGGAACGTGCATTCGTCTTTACGATTCTGATTCTAGCTAATCATTAGGATGGTCGCGCATATGACTTCACAGTCTACCAATGAAACTTTTCCCCACTGAACAAGTGAAGCTTTTTCTTATTTTAATCCTAATTAATACTAATTTATTTACATCTATCTATCTATCTATCTATCTATCTATCTATCTATCTATATATATATATATATATATATATATATATATATATATATATAAATATATAGATATATATATATATATAGATAGATATATATATATATGTAAGGGGGTGCGTGTGTGTGTATGTGTGTCTGTGTATTAGGATTAATATATATATATATATATATATATATATATATATATATATATATATATATATATATAATTATTTATTTAAAAATATGATTCCAACTCGCTACATAAGAGGTCTCATGTTTCAAAACAAGAGCCGAAAACTTCAAAATAATATTTGAATTAACTTGAGTTAAAGTAGGCTCTGTTCCATCTTCAAGCGAAATTTTTTGGGAATGACTTATTTCTGTAATTTACGAGTTTTAATAGTATGGTCAGAATTGAAATCAAAAATTTCCATGGTAACATCAAGGGCGGATTGTTTAGAATAGGCAGGGGCGGGGTGTTAATAATTTGTATCAGTATAGAGTTACTTTCATAGATGCCGGGTCACGGTAAGGTGGGGGTGGCTAAATTTACGACGGAGGAAGTTTTCGCATAGTCTGGCTTGAGCGTCTACGAAGATTTATTTATTTATTTTTATTTTATTCTTTTATTATATCACTTTATGAAAGGGATTTTGTGTACATGAAAAGGCCGCAACGTTTGTTATTTGACGACTTCATAAAGGGTTATCAATTTTTGTAGGTTATTAAAACTATGTATATGGGCTATGGATTTTAAAATTTATTTTTTTGTATGCGTGTTTTTTTAGCTAGTTATTCAGAGCGTAAGTTCGGTTGTGCCGGCAGAAAACCGTTAATTCTTGCCGGTTGTTTAATAGGTTTTTATTGTTTAGAAGATTAATAATGTGTAGTTTCTCATGGAGGCACAAAGGGCATGGGTCATCCCAAGTTTTGCAAGTTCTAGTCCTGTTAATGATTTTCCATTTTACTTTAGGTTAGGTACCTCCACTTTTTCGCGGGAAAACAGCATAGCGTAATAAACAAATGCCACAAACTTACCGAAAATAAATTTTTATCGTCAAAACGCTTATGTTATTATTAAGACGAAAGACCAAAGTGTATTTTAATTATTTTTTGATATTTTTTAATATTTTTTAACACGTTCGAAATTTTGGTTAAAGTTTTCTTTTTTTTACGTCATCGCGGTGCTGTAAAAATAACATTGTTTTTTTTTGCGCTTTTTTCCCGTTGAAAACCCATTGATTTGGAAATTCTTGTAAAATTAAAGTAATTGTCCGATTTTAATGAAATTTTAAGGACTTATTTCACCAATGAATGAAATTATTTTTGAAATATTTCTTTTTAGTAAATTTTAGTAAAAAATATTTTTTTTTTTAATATGTTACACCCCACTTACTTATTTTCCCGAAATTTTTTTCAATTCTTTTTATTTCCTTACAATTTTTTTTTGTTTAAAGTAAGAGTCATTGGAGATGGTAAATCACCTACTTTTTTTTTCTAATTTGTTCCAACTTTTGTAAAATGAGCTTTGAATAGAAAAATAATGAATCCAATAAAACTATGATATTACTTAATTAGAAAAGCTTTTAATTGCTTTTGTAAATAAGTAATATTAAGGTCATTATTGCCTGAAGAAATAAATTTTTTCTGATGAATAATTAAATTTTACAAGAATTTTTTATTTGTTTTACATTTTGATTATAATAATTTATAATAGTTTAAAAATCGTGCAAAACTCTGTATTAGCTTATTTCCTTTTGATAATTAGTAATTAAGTAGAAACAAAATTTACGAGTTCAAAATTGCCAAGTTTAATAAATTTAGTGATTCCACTTTTTTTTCAAATAATTTTTTATGTTGTATTTTTCTACTTAATACATTCCTTATTTCCATGTACGGTAGACTGAAATTGCCATTATTATAAAAAGAGTTTTGTCCCTTTATTCTAATAAATAGACATAACAGTAAAACTAAAAATAAAAGGGTTCACTCAGATTTCTAGTAATTTTCATTTATGGTCATCCGTCGTAGCTGTCATCACTTGTCAATCAACACGTGGATCAAGTATCGGATCAAAATTACGGTACCAATCGTTAATAATTCGTTGTATATTTCTTTTTTATGCTATAATTAAGTAATATTTTTTTTAAATCAGATTAATTTAACATTAAATTTTCTAATTTTACTAAAATGACGTGTCAGAAATTTTTTTAAATAAATTTGTGTTTGTTTACAAATTTCTTAAAATTAAGAAAATGGCGGGTTTTTTGAAAATTTAAAAATTTAAAATTAAATTTGACATTCCAATGTATATAGTTTCTATCTGAAATATACCAGAATTGTTTACTTAATGGAAATAATAAATTTAATGATTCAACTTTCAAGTAAAACTAAAATGAAATATTCAAGCATATTTTTTCATTTTAAAAAATGCATTTTAAACTTAGGTATCGATAATTTATGCCGAAAAAGTGGAGGTACCTACTTTAGGTGTCCTATTTTTTTTCTTTCTGTCGTTCTTAATGAAACATGCATAAAGGAAGGATTGATGTAAGGCAGGGTTGAGTAGTGGATAGAGACTCAGATTGAGGAATCGGAGAGCCAAATTTCAGTTGAATCCAATACATTCACCTGGGAAAGATATGACTTATGAAAGATTACCCTCCAGCTATGGGTAAATAGCAGGACAGACTAGGTTCTGTAGACTTGGACGGCAACTAGTTAACTCTGAATTCAAAATCTGCAGAGGAGACCGCTGGCAGTGCACCAGGTCTCTGTATTCGGCCCTTCTGCACAAAACCTTCACCGCTATAATCAAAACTCACCTGCTGGTGTCGTGCTCTTTGGTTCCAAGGAACTGATCTGATTGACCCTCATTCGTCGAATTCGACGGGAGAGTCGAGTAGTATATATTCTTTCCCAGAAACTGTAACTAAGGTCTGCTCAGCATAGTTGCAATATAAACCACCGATTGGCTCCGTGGGTGTTGAACAAACACAAATGGGCTTGAGGGATCGTCTGCAGTAGGGATTGGCTAGCCGTCCTAATAGACGGGTATCCTCGAATACAAGTGGCTAGCTATTATATAGCATAAAATATAGTTTTAAATTACCCTATATTTCTCGGACAAATGTGCTCAGTATCCGAGATATCACGTATGCAAATATATGCAGTTTCGACAAATATATGCAGTTGCGATAGACTGTTTCATATGCAATGTTCTGATGTTACGCAAATCAGTTTATACGTATAAAGTCATATGATGGATTTGGCGCTAACAGTGATTGTGTAATTTTTGTTTGAGTTTTGTTTTTGTCTCCCGCCATATCGGGGAATATTTCTCCTGCTGTTTTCAGCATTTTGTGTGGCATCCAGTATATAATATCAAGCCGTGATATTTCTTTTTATACATTAATATTTGTCTCTCGCTATTTACATTGTTCGGGGTGTTGTCCTTATCTTCGTTGCCATATACACGATGTCCTCAGGGAGACATGTCCTAATGGATCAGTAATGCGTCAGTAGACTTGTCAGTGACTTGGCCCAAATACTTGTGAGTTTCAATTGTTGACTACAGCTGAGGTGAACCAAAAATTGGAGAGTTGATTTAAAGGAAGATAACTGAAACTGAGACATCTAGAAGAGGCATGGCACGTTGAAGTAGAACGATCTACCCGGGTGGGCGAAATAAAGTGTCCCGCTCGGAATTCCGATCACCTGAGGAAGAGCGCGGCGTACAGTGACCGAAACGTCGTGAATATGGTAAGGAGGATGAGGACAACAGTCTGAACAATGTAAAGAGTGTAAATAATTAGAATCTCAGAAATATAGCCAGATATTGTGTCTCACTGCTCGAGAGCTACATTTTCAGAATCGCTCGTTTTCTCTTTTAATACTAGTTTCGCATGATGTTTGGTTGGTCGAAGTCCTTCATATGCTGACCTTTCCAGCTGATGTGTTTTTAACTTGATTCCACTTCTGTTATTTAACTTCGTTAGGGGAATGATGGCTTTTTTTTTTCTTTAATTTTTCGATCTATGTAATTACTCATATTGTTTGCCTGGATAAGAATGAATCATGGTATTATTATTGAGAAGACATTCGGATTTTACATTCTTTTTGCTTACGTCTATCCAGCGTAGAGTTTTTGAAGTTCCGTGGTCTTCTGGAGAATGGCTTTTAATAAATATATATTCTGCTGAATGCGCCATTTTTTTCCGAGCCGATTGAATGTAACTAGAGAAAAGCTGTGAAAAACAAAAATGATGAGAATAACAGATAAATACTTAAGTATTAAAAATATGTTCTAACATTAACACAAAAATGTTATTTTAACTTAACAAAGCATTCAAATAAATCAACATACATGCACTCACGCGCTCTCACAGACACACGTACACACCCGCCCACACAGGCAAGTACAAATATAGTCGCACACACACACACGCACACACACACACGCACACACGCATATAGTGTATAGGGGCAGTTGATCATTATTCAGACATGTCATGTAAAATAAAACAAAAATAATAGACATTCGTTGCCTGTTATATTTAACAATACATACATACATACATATATATATATATATATATATATATATATATATATATATATATATATACTGGAATGGAGCTCAGTCATGCTGAAAAATCTTGCATTCATCAAAATATGTTGTCAAATAGTCTTTTACCAATTGGATTTAATTTTCAATATTGAAGTTACAGTCAGTTTTAACAAGTTTTCCTGGGCCATGATTTTTTATTCACTCCCAAAACATCAGAATGTTACCTCCAAACATCTTTGTTTTCGCCTTGTAACCTGGATCGTTAATGCTTTCCTAACGAACTTTTGCTAAATCCCCACTTGTTAGAATTTACCTTCATTGTAGCTTCATCGGTGAATGTGATTTTACTCTAACATATGCATATGATAGTTGTTTAGTCAACTTAATCTTGCCTGAAGTGTTTCCCATTTAATGCTATGTTTTTATGTTGTTGCTGTTCAAATTCACCGCTTCCGCCATGTTTTCAAAGAATGTAGTTGGCGAAATCTACTGAAACCTTATTTAAAGAAGCGGCGCTCATCCATCAAGTCGAGAAGTTTTCTTTGTCAGAGCTTTCGCTGCCCTGATCAATTTCCGTACCATCCTCTATTGCATATTTCGATGGCAACTATATCTTACTCGAACCGAAACACTTCCTGTGACTCGAGAATTCAAAAGATTTATTAAATGGCGTTTCTTGAAATTCTAAAATGTCTCATTTCTTGCTCACTGGCACTTCTTCAAAACTTGTGTACTAGCTTTTAGAAATCTTCACCATTATATCAGACATCGAAAAAATTCAGTAAATCAATGTTGGAATTTGTATTGTACGTAGGAAATAGATTAGTGTTGTTGCGAAAATATTATTTGCATTTTAGAAAGAAGTGAGAACCAGGTAAGCGAACACATTTACATGGCTATTTTTAAAAAATTTTCTAACATCCCCTCTTATTTAGAATTCTTCCTACGAAAAAGAAAAAAAGCATTGCAGAAAGCCTAATAGCTATCTATACAAGGCAGGTGTGTGTGTGTGTGTGTGTGTGTGTAACGAATGCACGGCCGCAATTTTCGACAGATTTGCACTAAAATTTACATGCATATGCTCCAAGTTAGCAGAAAGGCCAAGACCGCATTTTCTAACTCCCATCGATAGTGGAAATAATCGATTTTTTCATGCTTCTACGGCAGTTTTCGTGTAGCTTGCGGCGAGAGTGAGAGTCAATAGCTGCCTGCCACGAATAGGCAGGAAGACTCTATTGGCCAGCGTGAAAGCCAACAGCTGACTGACATGAATGTTAACTAGCATGCTAGCATGCAAAAAAATCGATAGCTGCATTCATCACAAGTGGGAAAAATTTAAATCTGCATGGCACTTTACTCCAACTGGTTCATTCGCGTGCTTAATCTCAACGTATGATTCTGATTCCGCATAACTGGGCTGGGTGTGAAAAAGTATTTGTTGTTAACATTCTTTTTTCATTCGGTTTTTCCAGTTACGAGTCCTTTTTTAAAGCTGATCGTTTTGTGTTCATTTTGTTTAGTTCTTTTTTCGTAACAGATTTAATGTTTAGTATAGAGCTTAGAAAAAATTTGCAGTGTGAGATAGGCAAGAAGTAAGGCATGTAGCAACATCAGCCCGGCAAAGGCCACTCCTTTAAAGGCAAGGAAGGGTAAAATTATTTTAAGTCAAGTGATAGCGATTACTGTATGAGTCGTACAATTTTTGAATCAAGCACGGGCAACGCCGTGCCATGCTGCTAGTTTTCTATAGAAAACACGATCTGAAACATATACATTCAAGCTGGCAATTAGAAAAAATTTATTGTAGTCTAAAGACCTGCAGTCTTTTACTTACTATTATTGGTTGGTTGTTTTGCTTTATGGCATATCAACCTCAGTGGGTCATTTAATGCTAACAATTTTTTTTTAAATAGATTCATAGCGATTTTCAATTACTCATATTCTTGAGTACAATCCAACTTTCAGGAAATTTACAATCTTCGATGGTTTTATGTTCGTAAAAATTTTTTAAAATATTTTTTTCCTCAAAAATGTATCGCTGGTAATATTTAAAAAAAATGTATTGTTGGTAATATTTTTCTTAAAAATATATTGCTGGTAATAGTTATTTTATATTCAAAAATTGCTGTAATATTTTCTGAAAAGTTTTTCTGGTATTAAAACCTATTTCACACATTCATAAGGCTTTTTACCTCAGTTTAGGGTTAACTATTTGCCCATAGCTGGGACCCTAACAGGTGCTACCACCCCGGATCAGCGTGGATCTGGGAACACCAGCAATTAAGAGGTGGTTCCACGGTCTTCAAAACCACATGATCAGAGGCCTTGCTATTGGGCGTAGTTTATCGTCTTACCCTGGGCACAGATGTAGTTTATCGTCATACCCAGGACGGACTTACTATTGTAGAATCGTAAATTGGCGTATTAGATTTTAAAATATCTTTCTAACTGACGGATCAATTTTTGTATATTCGAATTGAAAATGTAAATGAATTGTTCATAGTTTATATCAGTTTATTTAATATTTAAAAAATTCAACAGACCGAAGTCACTTCATTAGAATACTCTGAGGCCTTTGTACCTCAATGTCAAATATAGTACGTTTATTAATTCAAGTTTATGAATATATTTGATGTTAGTGAACGCGATATTATTTTTTTTAATTTAGATGTTTGTGATCCCACATTAATATGGTGTCAAATTCCTTGTGAGAGTTTACATATATTTTACATCCCGGGTTCCTAAACTATAAGTGATTTTTTAAGTATCGTTTGTTTTAACGTAACATAAAATTTAAAATCGTTTGTTTACCTTTGTTTCCTTAGTATTATCAATATCGATCTGTTTTATGTTCATTTTTCTGTTTTTCCTTATATATTGCCATATGACGAGTCAGTTTCTGAGAAAAGTTTGTGGCTGTTTATCCTATATATGGCATATAAAAGTATTTTCATAAATATGGTTACTATAGGGTAAATATTTTTGTACACATTAATCTCATATAGTGGATATCACTGAGTGTTTTTGTTATTGACAACAACATTCAAATTGTGTGTATCAGATAGTGAATCGTAAGGACTTATTACATTCTGCTAGATTTATGTATCTATGAATTATGTATAATTTAGAGTTTATTTCATTTTGCTTATAATCTGAAAGCTTCTGATTACAATGGAATAAATTAATGGTGTCGTGATTCCTGGTATGTTGAACCCGAATAAGATTTCTCATAATTATTCGAAGACTTACTTTTATATACCAGTGATAGTTTTAAGAATATGTTTTGATATACATTACTGTATGTGTACGATGTTAAATGCAGAAAGGACGACACACATATGTGCTCACACACACACGCATATACACAAAAGCGACAGAACTAAACAAATTAACGCGTGTAGACGCGATACTTCCAGGAAACTGAGGTGAGGCGTAAAAATGCGATATTATAAAAAGATAAAAACTGATATAACAGAAAAGAATATATATATACGTGCCTATATAGAAAATAAAATATTTGTTGTATAAAATGGATGTTTTTTTATCATTGCACAAGGGAATTATTAATGTACTGCCCATAATTATTTCACACACACACACACACACACACACATATATATATATATATGTGTGTGTGTGTGTGTGTGTAATTTAATGAAAACAGACAATTTTAAAGGTTCCTGGTCATAATTTATTTCCTCAGGGAGTTTCTTTTTACCTGGATCATCAGACCTCACTTAACCAAGGACGAAAAATGAATTCAAATTTATATATAATTTTTACACATTTGAGGGATAGTATAAAGTTGATATAAGGTGATATAAAGAGTGGTGAGAGACAGTATGACAGATATGGTCGAAATTAGAGAGGGAAGTGAGAGATAGGAATGCTTCTAAATTTATTTTATTACAATAATTGATAGTGAGGAAGGAAGTGGTATATATCAGACAATGGCCTATTTAATAGGTCAAATGTTCGGAAACGATTTAGAGAAAAAGAAGAGAGAAGCAAAGAAACAAGAAATAAGAGATGGACTTAGAGCTTTGAAGGAAAAAGAGTGGTGTATAAATTTGGAGAGGGAAATTAAGAGAAGTAACGTATGTGGACAATCTGGAAAAACTCAGATTTATATATGTATATATATATATATATATATATATATATATATATATATATATATATTTAACATTTTTCGGTTAACGTTTGATAGTTTTATACATATCTCTGTCTCTCACTTTCTCTGTCTCTAAAGTCTCTCTCTCACTCTCTCTTTCTCTCTCTCTCTCTCTCTATATATATATATATATAATTATTTATTTAAAAATATGATTCCATCGCTACATAAGTGTTCTCATGTTTCAAAACAAGAGCCGAAAACTTCAATATAATTATTTGAATTAAATTGAATTAAAGTACCAAGCTCTGTTCCATCTTCAAGCGAATGTTTTTTTGAATAACTAATTCCTGAAATTTACGCGTTTTATAAGCATATTCATTATTAAAATTAAAATTACTATGTTAACGGCTAGAGCAATTATTTAAAGAAAAAGGACATAAGTTTTTAATAATTTTTATCAATATCTCAAAGAGGTCAAGTCAGAGTAAGGTTGGGTTGCCTAAATTTAAAGCGGAAGATACTTTTTTTATCGTGCATTATTTTTAAAAAATAATAACAAAAATACTAAAGAACTTTGGATTATTTACCTAACGAGTTCTTTCCTATTTTCTATATATTTTTACACACACACATACATATATATAATGAAAATAAAGAACAGTAAGAAATATAATTCGGTGTTCTTATTGATATTTTTATTATTACTTTAATTTTTAATTTATAATATATAATATATATATATGTGTGTGCGCGTGCGTGTGTGTGTGCAATAATTATAGGTAGTAAATTAATAAATCCTTTGTACAATGTTAAAAAAACATCCGTTTTATACACCAAATATTTAATTTTCTAAATAATGTACATACTTGCTAAACCACTTAATTAAATGGCGAATAATTTTCACATAGGTCGAACATTACAGAATAAAACTTTCAGATTATACCTCAGCGAATACCGATGTGTCCGCATCCGAACTTATTGATGCAAAGCCGTAGACGCGTGCGGGTGTGTACGATGACGCGTCTACATTTCTATATAGATATAATTTGCATATTGATACATCAAATTTTCGAAGGTATGCGCCTGCCAGAATTAATTTATTAATGGATTTAATGCACAGTTTCAGTGTTTCTTGCTCCTTTCATCTGCAACTGAAAGTGGAAGCACGTGAAAATTATCAAATTATTTGAAGTGCCCTTCAAGAAATTCGAAACAGACGAAGTGTCAAGCCCCCCAGCGTGAACAGGTTTAAAGAGCACTACCAATTTTTAAATCCCCTCAACCAAACGCAAGTAATTTAAAACGTGAAACCAAAACTGATACGCCAATTTAAGTGTATGAATATTTCTGCAATAGACTTGTCTTTCCTTCTTTATAATTTTGTGTTTAACAAAGTTTGAAACGTAAATGTGATTTCCAGATTGAACACAGACTCCAAAACTTTAACCATATACACAAAGTTTAGTCAAAATATGTAGCTTAATTAATGTTTTTTAATGTGACTTAATAAGTCACAAGGCAAAAAAACAGTTCGTTGTAAAGAGTGTTCCAATTACTTGGACTAATTTTAAATGTGAATTAAGTTTAAGCGTCTAATTATTTTTTTTCCTTTTTCTTTCAGATTTGGCGGACAATTGGGTGATATTATTTTTCACACATAATTGCCATGACGTAAATAACATGATCTAGTAGGGAAATATTTTTTTTTCCCAATAACATTGATTTATTATACTGATGACTTTGATCCGTCTTAATGAAACACCCTTATATATAATCCGTCTTAATGAAACACCGTTATATATAATCCGTCTTAATGAAACACCCTTTATTAATCTGTTGATTGTTGAGGGTTGTAAAGCTCTTATTACAGCTCTTGTTTTTACCATAGTTCGAACTTTGATCACAAACCCTAATTTTAAGCACACAACTAGACACATGCAATAATTTTAAATGTTAATTAAATTTAAGCGTTTAAATATTTTTTTTTCTTTTTCTTTCAGATTTGGCGGAGATTTGGGCGATATTATTTTTCACACATAATTGCAATGACCTCCACAAAGTTCTTAGTAATGCATATCCGTATGTTCTGCTATCCAAGCTGTTTTGGTATCTTAATCACAGTTTCCATCTTTTGCTCTTGACTTCAATATGTCCTGAGGGTGTCAGATTCTAAAAGCCGTCTTTCCTCATTATTTAGACCATAAATTCTATTTGTTAGCTTATAAAGCTAATTACGAGTGTCCTTTTAATTCTCACTTTCTTTAAATCTTCCTCTTTGGTTAAAGGTTCCGTCCATATTATTCTGATCGTTCTTCTGTAGACGCACATTTATTCGGCCGCACTTGTCATCTACATCTCAGGAAATTAAACCGTACTCAATGTTATGTAGGTGGCTCGTTATTTCATATCAAGCCAGCTCTCTTTGTTTCTAACGAAACTTTACTATTTCTTTCATTATTCGAATGTATATTTACATTTTTAAAATTTCACATTCTCTTAAAATAATTTCCAGTTCTTTATGACCAAAGTTACTTTCCAAAAGCTAAGCAGATTATTAAGAGACAGAAAATTTTCGTTAGAAACAAAGAAAAGAGCACTGGAATGTTACGTTATATCAGTCGTTCTGTATAGCAGCGAAAGTTGGACAATCTCAACAAAGAGAAAGAAGAGACTGGAAGCATCAGAATTGTGGTTCTACAGAAAGATGCTGAGGATACCATGGACCGAACACGTGAGTAACAACGAGGCTTTAGATAAAATGAAAACAAAAATAAAACTTATACTTAACATCATGAACAAATTTCTGGGGCACGGAATGAGGAAAGACGGCTTGGAAAACCTGATATTCACAGGACATATTAAGGGAAAGAGGAACGAGGAAAACAGCGCCCAACATACTTGACGAGCTTGAGAAAGTGGATGGCAGAACAGTGTTTAGAATTAAAGAAAAGACATGATCGCGTATGTTCTGAGGGTACACATCACATAAAAAAGAAGGGCTTCATAATCTATGGCTCATGACAAGACGGTCTCACTACAAAAAATATTCACGGTAATTTTTCACAGCAGATGCCTCAGCTATTTTCACTAGAGAAGACAATATGCACAAAGTTATAGGTTAGAAATAGAGTCGGGAAAGTTTGTTTTTCTTGATGAGGTTGAGCAAATAGATGATTTGGGATAAATAACAAAAAGAGAAAACCTATTAAGGCCTACAAGAAACAGGAAGATGTGGAGGGCTATGATCGCTTACGTCCTGAAGGGGTAAGGAACATAAAAGAAAGATTTGCAGTTCACTCTTGAGTTTTTTCTTTCTCTCTGGGAAGCATAATTTTTGTTTTCTTATAACGGATTCTTAGTCCTTTCTATACGATTGATTTTACTGCTTTCTCGAGGGGTTCCTGTCGTGGTATTTTCTGTGTTTGCTATCAACCGAGAAGTAACGACGAATCTTACGTGGTTACGATTGGGCTCACCAGTAATAAATTCTGCCAGGATTGCCGCATTTTATAGGTGAAATAAATCCAGTAAGAAGACCAAGTATTCTTGTGCCACATCATGCTCCCGTAGACAGGTAGATAAATACGAAGAAGAGTAATCCTTGCCATACAATCCTTTCTAAACTTGTATAATTGCACACTGGTTCATAAATAAGAACTCCCTGTTCCCGAAGATAGGACAATAGGTTCGAGAAACACCTGGGGATGATTGGAGGGACAATTACTAAAACGCTGTCTTCATAATATGTAAGACTAGAGTATTATTAGGTTGATGCAAAAATAATGACGTAATAATGTCGTTTTTTGACGTATTTTTTAACGTCAAAAACCGACATTATTACGTCATTATTTTTGCATCAACGTAATAGTTTGAATAAATGAATGTTAAAAGAATTAAGGACAAAGCAGAAATAGATGTTATTTTGGCTTTGCTATCTTCATGTCATGAATCTACTTTGGTATGCGATTTAGATTGTGATGTAAAACAAGAACCGTTTTCTAGCATTTTTGTTGATGTACGTGCTGCTTATCGCAAGAATATAATTAATAGAATATTCTTTAATATTTTAATTACATCTTCTTTATAATATCTATATTCGGCTCACCCGTCGAATTCGACGTATAAGGGTCAAGCAGATCAGTTCTCAGGAAACCGACAGCCCGACAACAGCACATGAGATTTGATTATAGCAGTGAAGGTTTCGTGCAGGACCATCCACACTTTTAGAAGGACCGAATGCAGAGACCTGGTGCACTACGTTCCACAATGTCCCCAAACGACCCTCCGCAAATTTTGAATTCAGAGTTGTTCTTCTCCTAGACCATTTGCCATCCAAGGCTATAAAACCTACTCTGTCCGGCTTTTTACCCATAGCTGTAGAGAGAAGAGGATTCACACCTTTCCCAAGGGTATTAGCACGTAATTGAATGTATTGGTTTCAACTGGAATTCGAACTCGGCTATCTATGTGTGTGTGTGTTTGTGTGTTTGTCTGTGTGTTTTACTATGTAGATATTATTTTGAATCAAAATTTGTACGGTGTATACATTTTAGCCGATGTACATGTTGTTTGTCGCTAGTATTTACATAAAATTCAACTTTAATACTTTAATTACTGTATTTTCCGGCTTGCAAGACGCTGCAGCTTGGAAGACGCACCCTAATATTGGAAAGAAATTTCTAAGAAAAAAGTAATTCTCATACAACACATTCACTATGCGTCCCTTACATACTGGCACTACGTATTGTTTGTATTAAGCACTCGTCCGATTTTGTTTGTATAGTAATGACATACTAATCAAGAGCAGAAAATCTCCCGCTGTTGCTAGTAAAAAGGGCATGTTTAAGCTTGTGGCTCGGTTTCAGGAAGGTTTGGAAATACATTTAACAGCTAAGTCCTGAGGTTGCATCATGTAAAATGTAGAATTATATAGATAGCATTATAATGTAATGCCTAAACATACAAATCCACTAGTCTATCTTTCAAGCCAATTAGGTGACCGTCCAAGCTTATTTGTGCCCGGGCCTTGCCTTACATCCGTCTTGGAAAGCGTACACGCATTTTTCAAGGTATTTTTAGGAAAAGCTGGAAAATACGGTACATTTTCTTTATGTTATAATATGTTTTACTATGTAGATAACTTTCCAAACCGAAATTTGTACTGTGTAGACATTTTTCCTTGTAGATCATAAACCAACGAAACACCGTAGAAATATTTGTACGTCTAATGGCTTTCGTCATTTAGGACTTCAAACACTAAAGGGATATTTATGTTGATGCACAAAAGAAAGGGACGCCGAAATTATAAAAATTTAAATTTTAAAATAGAAGATCTGCCAAGACTTTAATTAAAAGAGAAATCTTTTTACTAAGGCGATATTATATAGAAAATGCTTTCATTGCTAGATCATCCAAAATCAATTTGCCTCAAGGTTCTTACTATATTTCATCTTTTTGAAAGATCGTCTTAGTGAAATTAACATGGGAGAATTTTTCAAGACTTTTGAAATTCGCTAGAACTTGAATTTTTTATTTAATAATAACTGTTCATATGAAATATACACTTTTCTCGTAAAATATATTTGTAAAAAACAGTTGGGTACCATTGACTCTAAAAATGATCCGTAATAACAGGATTAGATAACGTATTTGTTTCTCTTATCTGTTTTCTTAGCAAAGTGGTTTCATTAACAATTCTTCTTAGACCTAAGATAAAAATCACAAATATGAACGTTGTTATTAAAAATCCTAAATATACTCACATGTTTACCTTTATTTGTAGACACTTGAATTTCTTCCGTCAAATCCACTTTGTTGCCAATTAGTATAATCGGTACAAGTTCCAAACTTTTATAACTGTCTGAGATTTCCTGGCAAAAGAAAAGTAAACTGCCATTTAAAAATACGTATATTTTTTATTTTAACTCAAAGTCGTAAACCAATTAACAGCAAAACATAAACATCCCTTTTGTCCGCTAAATTCCTAAAGGACGAACCGGGTCACACGAAAAACATGTTCCACTTTGTCATTAATTTACCTAATATCCTCCCATAAATCAGTGTATAATAATGATAATTACACTTCGCAAATATGGCTTATTTACATATCAGGAAGGGGCAGCTGAAGTTTCTAGGACACATAATGAGGAAGGAGGGCCAGGAGAATCTGTTACTCACGGGTCGAATAGAGGGAAAGAGAGACAAGGGAAAACAACGCGTGACATACCTAGCGGCCTTAAACAAGTGGATGACAAAACGTGATTTGGGGGTGGGGAAGCAGAGGGAAGGAACTTGTTGAGAGCTGCAAATGATAGCGGGAGATCGGGAGACATGATCGCCTACGTCCTGAAAGAATAAGCACATAAAAAGAAAGAAATACAAATCACGTTGAATTACCGATCCCCGTATGAACACCGAAGTTAAGCAACGCCGAAACTGTTCAGTACCTTGATGGTTGACCGCTTAGAAATACCAGGTCTTGCAAGCTTGGATGTGCGCGTGGTCTAAGAGATAATAGCTCGGAATTGTTAATCTGAGAGCCGACTTCCAATTCCATTTGCGTTCGTTATATTCATTTATGCGCTGATACCCTTAAGAAAGGCATGAACCCACCTCTTACCACCTCCACTAGTTATAAGTAAACCTTGTATCAGTAAAGCCATTATTATTTCGAACAAGAGAAATAAATAAATGAAAATTGCATACAAAATATTTAGATATCAGTATTAACTAACACATAGATATGTCATAGATATTAACAGATAGGTATAGATATGACACGTAGATATTAATAGATAGGTATAGATATTACAGACACACATACACACACACACAGATAGATAGATAGATAGATAGATAGATAGATAGATAGATATGACACGTAGATATTAATAGATAGGACTAGATTATACACGTAGATATTAATAGATAGGTATAGATATGACACGTAGATATTAATAGATAAATGTAGATTTGACACATATATATATATATAAATAGATAGGTATAGATATCACACATAGATATTAATAGATAGGTATAGATATCACACGTAGATATTAATAGATAGGTATTGATATGACACATAGATTTTAATAAGTATAGATTTGAGACATATATAAATAGATAGGTATAGATATGCACATAGATATTATTAGATATGTATATATATATGACATGGATATGAATAGATAGGTATATATATGACACACACACACACACACACACACACATATATATATATATATATATATATATATATAGAGAGAGAGAGAGAGATGTATAGATATGACACGTTGATATTAATAGATAGGTATAGATTTGACACATATATATAAATATATAGGTTTAGATATGACAAGTAGATATTAATAGATAATTATAGATATGACACAGATATTAATAGATAGGTGTAGATATGACACATAGATATTAATAGATAGTTATAGATATGACACGTATATATTAATAGGTGTAGATATGACACGTAGATATTAATATATAGGTGTAGATATGACACGTAGATATTAATAGATAGGTATATATATGACACGTAGATATTAATAGACAGTTATAGATATTTCACATAGATATTAATAGATAGATTTTAACTAGCACATAGATACTAACACATTAATATGACGCTAAACAAAAAACAATAAACCAACCAATGTTTCCTTTTTGTTATTGTTATTGTTTTTTTTTAAGTTTTTAAATTCCCAAAAATATAATAAGACAATCCACAAAATTACTTCAGACTAGGTAGGTATAGAAAGGTAAGTACTGGTCTACTGGAAGTATAGAAGTGGCGTATGTAATACAATATGACTGGCAGTAAGGAGAACATTTAACGTAAATTATCAACAAGCATTTTCAATAAAGCTTCCTGAGGAGAAAAAAAAAGCAGTTAATGATTGCCATTAATTAACTCGAAAATATTATTCCTCTCTCCCAAAGATAAATTTTCAAATTGCCGCAATTACCATTTATATGAGTGCTTTTATTTCCGACCTGGAAAAATTGAGCATCGGATAAGTTACTCGCTGACAAAGTTTCATCATCTCTCTTTCTGTCACGAAAATGTAAAGTTTTATCATATGGTAAATAATGAAAAAAAATACTGGATACCCAAAACGAAACTTCAAGTGCTGTTATGGCAAGGCTTTAGAGTAAGATAAATACACCGGTTTTGTATCCCTGTATGGAATATTTTGCAATTTTATCGAACTGACGTTGACTGAAAATACATAACTGATTACATTTCTAAAGTGAAACTCGCTCAGGCATTTGAAATGTTAATGTACAAAATAAGTTAATTTTGGCGTTCTACAGATGGCTATCCATTTCAGTCTATATTTTGAATATCAGGAAGAAACGTCCTTTATATTACTCATCTTTTGTACTGTGAAAAGGCAAAGAGAAAAAGGCAACTAAGTTTCAACCCTAGGGAGGAGAAAGAAAAGAAAAATGTAGACTAAAATTGGTAGAAAAAATTGCAATAACAATATAGATTCTGAAGTTTTGTATTTTAAAATTAACATATGCCTAATAGTGATTCAATAGTTTATCTAGTCCATTACGGAATATTAGGTAATTAACTGATTTGAAATGTTCACTATAAAATCGTCTATCTATATGAATAATATTTACTATTGTATTCAGTGTGTTGAAAAGGAAGGCGAATTTGTTGGAAAAGAAATATTTGTCGAGTAAAAGAAATTAATTCTTCATTAGGTTACGGAATTATTGATCTCTCTCTATATATATATACATCTATCTAAGTATAACACTATATATATATATACACACACATATATATATATATATATATATATATATATATATATGTGTGTGTGTGTGTGTGTGTGTGTATGTATGTGTGTATGTATGTATGTATTATACTACAAAAATAGATGCTGAAGACGACTGGCAAAAATTTGGCCCGATTTGAAATAGACTATACCCACATTAGATAATTTGGGATTTTTGTTGTAAAAAATACATATGCTCTGTTATAATATAGACATTGCGCTCTCTCGTGGATCAATTTTAATATTTGATATTACTAGGATCCATCTGGATTATATACCAACGGATCTATTACCTGTAATATATCTATCTATCTATCTATCTATCTATCTATCTATCTATCTATCTATCTATCTATCTATCTATCTATATATATATATATATATATATATATATATATGTGTGTGTGTGTGTATGTGTGTGTGTGTACGTAAGTGTGCGTGCATATATATATATATATATATATATATATATATATATATATATATATATATATATATTACAATGAATCATTCATATAGAAAGTATATTAGTAAAGTTAATGATATAAAATGGAGAAATGCTTTCGCAAACAAAGTTTTAAAGGTGCATTAGCCTAAGGTATTTCGCCATTTTATATCATTAACTTTACTAATCTACTCTTTTATGAATGATTCATTGTAATATAAATTGAACTGAACTACATTTTATATATATATATGCATGCACAGATAGATAGATAGATAGATAGATAGATAGATAGATAGATAGATAGATAGATAGATAGATATTGTGTGTATTTGGGCATCAATTTTCATTCACACACAAAGACAAGTAAATGTCATTTGTTAAATAATTATTGCTTTCTTTTCTATATTCCGAAACGTTTTACTGGTTTCTGGTGAATATTGGAATATAAGTTGTCCGATGTGTGTGTACATCAGTAATCCCAAGCTTAATGATGAAAAAAAACAAAAACACAAATATCATTCATTTCCAATTCACACAAAGACTCTTTAGTAATAACTAATTCAGTGACAATTTCAGATCAAAATTTAGCTGTGTCAGATTACAAACTTATTGATGGATGCACCCTCGTTTGTTTATCTATCTATCTATCTATCTATATCTATATATATATATATATATATATATATATATATATATATATATATATATACGCACATATATATATATATGTGTGTGTGTGTGTGTGCGTGTGTGTGTATATATATATGTGTGTGTTCTTGTTCTTGTGTGTCTGTCTCTATGTATGTACGCGTGATTTTGAATGTGTCATTGGAGTGTATCCAGTAACTCTGTGCCATCAGAGTAGTTCTGAAGCTCTGGGGAATTTGAAGTCAAACTTAACTTGCCATTACTCTCGGGTACACTACTCCGGACTGGTAGTAACTGTTTGGCTTCGATCTATGGGTCAGATAGATCTCTCTATGGAAAACCTGGCCGGTGACCTGCTTCGTTCATTGGCAGACATACCTCTAGTCTTTGTTAAGTCAACTATCAAGGAGGAGGGATTCTGGTATAAAACCAACGACTACGATTGCGTTCATTAACGCGTCCTTTGCGTGTAAATGCTGTCACTATGTCGAGAGTGAATTATCGGCGTGGAATTAGAGATCTGAGTTCAAATCCCGACCTATATTCCTGCTTTCTCTTTCGCCGGAAAGATTTAGATTTATCAGTCATTTCCATCCAACCCACCGATCATAGAGCAGTGTAGACTAGGCTCCTTAACCTTGGTTGGTATCCACTCTAGGAGATAGAAATTACTGAATTAAAAAAAATCGTGAAAAAAGCAACGTAAAAATACTCCACTATCTTTCCTGAAAAAAAATGGCAGTTCGCACAAAGTAAATAAAAAAAATCCGTTGAGATGTGCTGTGGGGTGTTAGTTCGCAAAGAGAAATCGGAAAGCCACTTACTCACAAATACCCTTCGAAAAGATATGAATCCATAATTTCTCCTCCATCTATGGGTTGAATAGCAAGACAGACTATAACCAGTCTACAGCAGAAAGAAACGGCAATCTACTTCGGGAAAATCTTCTGCCCAGTCAGTCATGAAGCGATGTGTAAATTGTCATCAATTTATATTTTTTAATTACACGCATGCGCGTTGTTTAATTTTTTGACAGCGCAGTTTTGTAGGGTCAATTGGGCACCGTTTGTGAGAGAATGAGCACCATGATGCAATTTACTCCGTCAGGAATATTGAAACGGCATACTGCACCGCTTGGCAATCGCACCGGAAGTTCCAATACGAACATTTCAGTGTTTTAGTGTCAATCTGAGGATAGTTCAGAGGAATCGGAAACGGTGATTACGAAGGTATGACAGCTCGGAAAACTCACTCTGGTTGTTCTGATAAAAAAACCCCTGAATTTGTTAGTGAGGGCCACAGATTCAACACGGAGTTCTACATCAAATGCCTTGAGGAGGTAGTGCTGACCTGGGTGAAGATGGTGGCTGTTGGATGACCCTATATCTGGTAACGGGACTCTGCAGCACGCCACATAGGCAGGGGAACCCAGTCAGTTTCTGCGACCACATCACTGCTTACATATGCCCACCTAACTCCCCAGACTGCAGTCCCCTTGATTATTATTTGCTTGGCGCAGTTGAGCGAGAGGCCAAAAAAACTTCATGTAACGCGAAAGATATGCTGAAGGCAAGGATTATGGCAGCATTCACCAACTTAAACAAAGAGACTATCCAGATGAGATTCAGGAGATTGCGAATCGTCTGGGGACTGTAGTCAAAGCCAATGATGATTTTATTGAATAAATTTACTCTTGTTTTTTCAAGATATTTTTGTGTAATTTGGTAAATATATCTGTTAAACTGAGATCTCAGCGTTATTTTTATTTTTGTATAATGTAGATGACAATTTATCCATCGCAACCAATATATCGCAGAAAATAATATATAATTTTTTTTTTATATACCAGAACAATGTTAAGAAAATGAATGCCTATGTGAAAAAGTTTTCACTCGACACGTTCCGTCTTTTACGTTTTCGCCGTGATGTTTACGCTGATGTAACAACACATGCAGATGAAGTGAAATATACGCTGAAATTTTGACCTTTTGAATTTAAGTTTTTGGTGTTTCTTTTAAATTATTTCTTGCTATATATTCTATTCAATTTAATTTATTTTTGTTATGTTTTTTCTCGCTTTTTTTATTAAGTATTCCATATTGCGAAAATAGATCTTCCAAGAAAGGTGAAATCTAACAACCTGGACGCAAATTCGCTTTGGATGTTCCAGCGATCATAGAACTTTCTGTATATTTTATATTAGTAAACTGCTTTCATCTTTAATTTAAATAGAATTTATTAAATCAAAATCTTTATGGAAACAGTAAATAATTTAAACGTATGGAATTACTTAATTAATATGCAACTCTCGACTAAAGATCATTTATATCAGATGTTAAATAACAATAACTAATCAATGCAAAATGTCAAAAATACCAACCAACTACCAATACATCCGTACAAGATGTTACTAATACTACCAGGAGATTAATACAAAATTATATTAAAACCAAATTACTCTTATAAATAGAAAGATAAGCCATATGCAGGCCAACACAATTCAACTAAAATTTAACAAAGAGCATTTTCAAATTCCAAGTCGAAATGAATTGTAAGGTAGAAGGCAGACTGTGTTTACAATTTACGGTTAATTCGGATCTTTGGTTTAATAAAACTTTCTTATCAAAGAACCTCATAATTTCCAATTTTTACATATACACAGAAAACAGGGTTCATATAAGGATATACATGTTCTTGTCTTTTTTTAAAAAATTCCATAACACTTTAGGAGATTTATTATCATCTTTCAAACTCCAAAAATATTTAGAAAGTGATGTATTACTTCTTTTAGTATTACTAGTAAAGGACAATACATGTTGATACCACCTAGTCTTGAAAGAATTCTTAGTACTACCAATATAGAACTTTTCAAACATTGGATTCTCTATTGTAGATATAGTTAAAAAACAAACAAGAGATTTAGTTTAACATTTTTTTAGCAATGGGAATGGGTCAGAATTCCTACAGTTACACTGGTCAGTATCATTAACAATATTTTCCTTGGAACTTGTATTGATTCAGATTATTGCTTTAAAATTTTATTATTGTGTAACTTTATGAGCATCTCAAGATTATTGGTGCAATTATAACTTAGTTTCCATGTGTTTCTGTTTAATATTTTACTAAGAGTGTTATTTTAGGAAAATGTTTATCAATCAATTGGAAGAACTTATGGCCTAATTTAGTACGTTAGTAATTGATTAAATAGAGGTGTGTACCAAATGATCTTCCTGCCTCTATTTCTTTTCTTTGGATAACTCTCATCATATTTTCTAAATTTGAATTCAGTGTACTTATAACCAGTATTCTTCAGAAATTTATTATACACACCGGTATATTTATTAAACACATCTTTGATATATATGACTATAAACGATATATTTACTGAACACTCGCATTTCAGTAGACATTCCTGTTTCTCTAAATAGTTCAAGTGACATCCACCGACTCGGATAATCTAAAGTCTCAATCGAGAAGCGGTGCCTGTCGGCAATGATCAAAGTAGCACATTTTCTTTATTCGGACGCACGCGTCACCTTCACTGTCCAAAAACAAGGATGTCCACTCTTATACGTATATCCACTAAATGAAACGTAAATCTTATAGTAAGAAGTAATTGTACTGGATTATTAAAAAAAAATTAGCTCATTATATATATATATATATATATATGTGTGAAAAATGTGTGTATATAAATATCAATATATATATATATATAAATTGATTCATCAAGTCTGATAGAAACCTCAGGAAGCACTGGACGGCCGTTTTGTCCTATATTTGGGACTCATCAGCAGTGCGCATCCACTACCGAAGGAATCGAAACCGCGACAGTTAGGTTGGCAAGCGAACACTATACCAACTGCTCCGCCGGGTCTCGATGAGAAAGAGATTGCAAATCAGACTCTAAGAAGCCCCGCTCACTCCCACATTCCGTGGTGGAACTCAACTGAAATTCTCTCTGACCATAGGACTGAGCCTCCTGGAGCCACGACTACTCTCACCAAGCCGCTCCAACTGGAGCATTAGAAGCTGGTTCAAGCGAAAATAAACACACATAGTAATGAGGAGGATTTGATAATTATATTAATTGATTCATCGAGTCTGATAAATATATATATTTTTTTTTTTTTAACATACAACGTGTGTTATCACGTGCGATACCCTGCCTTCATCAGCCGCCAACCATGGGTGATCTAACGGTTTCGGTGGCTAAGGCGGGACCGCCACCCCAGGCGCCACCAGTAGCATTTGCCACCAGGCAGAGTATGAAGATAAGCTAACTAATTGTTCCTTTAAGTAAAATCTATCTGCAATGAAAGTTTCTTGAACGCGTTTGCCGTTATTGACGCGTTCTTAAAAGTCGTTATAGACGACCACGCAAATATCTCACTTGCGCATGTTAGGTCGTGATGTTGCGCGCATCTTATTTGCTTGTTTCGATCTCGACCAAATTCAACTTGACGCGTGTTGAACGGTTTTTTGAAGGCGATGCGAAACGCTTTTCAACCAACGGCCAGTGATGCCTATTTTTGAAAGGAAGGAAATGACCGAATGTCCCAGAAACCCACGACACCCAATCTTAATAGGCATCACGTGACACGTCCAACCATTTTCCATACACTCGGCACGCAGTGACTCGTACCGGTTTTTCTTTAGTTCGTGCGCCTCCACCCTGTTCTCTTCCCAAGGGACTGTTAGTTCTATTCAGAAGACAGTCTTTTTAGAGTCGGACCACAACACAATGTCGGGACGCTTGTCTGTCTGTGCGATGTGTATTAGAAATTTTAAGGATATCATAAGATCCTCTGAAACCTTCCAATCACTGGCATCACTCAGCAGCTTTAAATTGGGGGTTGTTTGTTTTTTCTTTGCAGGGCATTCCCCTTCCTTATGGAATTCAATCTTAGTTTCCTTGGTTTCCATAAGCTGTTGATTTGCTGTCTTACATTGAGTTCTTATCAGATCCCTTATCACATCTAATATCTTGTTGTGCCGCCACGTGTACATATGGAGCGAAAGTGGACAAGCAGAAAGCACATGACGCAAGGTACCTCGGTCTTTTTGACACGAAAAACAGAGATCTGTATCTGTGTATCCCCACATTTTCAGGTTTGTTTCATTTGGGAGAAGATCGTATGTAGATCGAAGAAGGAAAGATATCGCCAATGGTTCCAACGCAATTAATGAATTCCACGAAAGTTTAATGGTTTCGATATCATTCCATGTTTTCCATTTAGACTGTTTTCTCTTGAGTAAAAGCTGTAGTATTAGGTTGGTGCAAAAATAATGTCGTTTTCTCACAGAAAGTTGAACGTCAAAAAACGACATTATTTTTGCACCAACCTAATACTTACTTATATATTATATGAGCGGTACTTATTAGAAAGTGCTCAATATCAGATATAGAGCTAACAAACTCACATCAATCCAACCATATATATATATATATATATATATATATATATAATTATTTTCTTTTAAAAATATGATTCAATCGCGACAAAGAAAATTTCCATGTTTCAAAACTGAAACTATATTTATAAATTTAATATGGAAGTTTACTCTGTCGCGATGACTCATATTTTTATAAAGATAAAAATTATAATATAAAGAAAATAATTATAATATTTTGCTGTAGTTTTTGTATCAAGCTTTTTTTTTATTTTTTTATTTTTTATTTTTCATTATTATTATCATTATAAAAATAACTGCTAAGAACACCGGAGTATTACTCTTACTGTCCTTTCTTATATATATATATACATACGGAGAGAGAGAGAGAGAGAGAGAGAGAGAGGGGCGATAGAGAGAAATAGATAGATACATTCACGCATCGTTCATAAATCTTAGTTTATAATTAAATTTATCGAAAACCAGTAGTTAAAAAAAATAAAAAATGTGCACATATGAAAATAACGTTTAACTATTGGTTCAGAAGTGAATTTTTTCCTTTATTATTTATCTTCCAAATACTTTATCGACAACAATAATAATAAAAAAAAAAATGTTTTCATATATTTAATGGTAATTTTATACTTCTATTCTTTTCTCATTTATTGGTTCGTTTGCATTATTTTCATTAACGTAATGTTATATATCTTACCTATGAACACTAAGGGGTATGTCTCAATCCTCATAAATAAGTTGGACACTATTTTAAGTAGGGTAATATGCTGTCTAAGTAATCTACCACTAGCAGTGGTTTACCTACAAGACACCGCTGGCGAGTATTGTATTTTCTTGATGTTATAAAGATTACCATTTCATTTCCAAATTCAGTTTTGGTTATTCCTCATATTATGCGTATATTATCTTCTCTAAGCCTTCTGTCCTCATTATGTGTCATGTAAATTTTCTCTATCTATGATTCTAAGTATAAGCATCCTTTTTTGTTTCCCTTTTACATAAAACGTCTTCATTACTCACACAATTCTATCCGTGGTATTATTTGTTCATCTTGTCTTCAATTTGTCCAGTGAGTTAAATTTACTAAGTTCTGTTTCTTCATTCATGCAGACCTTATGGAAGAACCAAAATCTTTTGACCGTCATCAGTTTGCAGAAGCTTGCTATGCAGGTTACTGTTATATACCGTACCTATGAACACTAGTGGGTATGTTTCAATCCTCATAAATACTTTGGAGACTATTGTAAGTGGGGGTAATATGTTGTCTAAGTAGTCCACCAGTAGTAGTGGTTTACCTACTTCACTTCGCTGGCGAGTATTGTATTTTGTTGATGTTATAAAGATTATAATTTCATTACCAACCTCTGTTTTGGTTATTCCTCAATTAGTAATCGTTCCTAGATTACAACAAGTAATAATTAAAAATTTAGACTTATTACTTTAATGACAATGTATCATTTTGACTTAAAAACGAACCCTTCACTCCGACATCTAGTTTAAAATATATATGGTCGTTTCTTATCATACTAGAGAGCGTGTGTTCCCAAGAGCAAAGCCACTTAGAACTTCGACAGTTTTAGATTTACTGATGGTGGTAAAGTCGTAGAGAAGTGACCAGAGTGAATGCAGCCAAACCTAGAAGAACCCAACGGCGGAATAGACAAAGATCTACATGATCTCAACAGCCAAACCGGCGGAAGTGTGAAGCGTCAGTCCGGCTGGCGTAACCAAGATGAGTCTTGACAGACCAAAGCATCCGACAGCCCGATACAAGCAGGTTTTCTAAATTTCGCCTGTCTCCACCCCCTTTGAACCGCATGTGGCCTTATCCGTCACGCAGAGTTGTTCGTCCAAATCAAACTCACGCGAATAACCCCGTCAAACTCTCTGTGACTGCTCTTCAGAAGTAGGCTGGGCCTTCACAGCCATCTTCGCCATCGCGTCCGGAGGAGAGAAATGGAATAAGGAAAGCGGATGGCGAGATCCGATGCTTGGATGCGAGCGAGTGCCGAAGGCATTATTGAAAATAGGAGACGCCAATTTAAACTGTCTCCAGGGGAATATGACTTTAACTAACAACTTCGTTTCTTCATATATTTTGAATATTTCGCTTAAGGTTTTTAATTTCTTGATTTCAAAAGAAAACCTCGTAATTTTCGAACATATTTCAGTGAAAGGTTTTCACTTTTCCAAATAATAGTATATAATTACATTTTAGATATATGAACAAAAGATGTTTTTTAACCATTACCACAAGGTAGGTGACTATTTTCACCAAGAAAAATGTTACTATAATTAGCTACCCCCCACGAGGGTTGAATGTTGCACAAGGTCGGTTTAGCGTGGGTTGGTGTTCCCTTTTGAACCCGTACAAACGGGTTCAGGGGCAGTTTACCTCCCCGAACGAGACTCTGCCCTTCGGCGTAGCCTCGTCCGGGTTCCTCTCTGCCCGACTATTTAGCTGGAACACGTCGCAGATCGTCCAAGCAAAATGTTAGTATATTTAGCTACTCCCACCCACGAAGGTTGCATGTGGCACAATGCCAGTTTAACGTGGGTTGTCCGAGCCCGTAGGCTCGGCCAAAAATATTCCTTTTTGAACACGTATAAACGGGTTCAGGGACAATCTACCTCCCTGAACGAGACTCGGCGGAGCTTCGTCCGGGTTCTTCTCTGCTCGAAGGTAGAGACTTCGACTGTTTACCTGAAGCAGGTCGCAGCTAGTCCAAGCAAAATGCCAATTCAAGGTGAATTTGAATTTCTTGGTTGTGTAGTCATGATCTTCTATGGCAACATCTAAAACAATCTTGATTGAAATTGAACGCCAGGCAGTTGAAATGTCAAATATATACAACCAGTATATAAAACACTATATTTCGAGGGGATTCCATATACAGTAAAAATTGGAGGTAATATTTATTAATGATTCAGGGTGCTAAATTTTAAGGAGATATGTTTTAACTTAAGCCTTCTTTTTAATACATTGACAACTAGCAGCATGGCCCGGCGTTGCCCATGATTGATTCAAAAATTGTACGACTCATACAGCAATCGCTATCACTTGACTTAAAATATTTTTGCCCTTCCCTGCCTTTAAAGGAGTGCCCTTTGTTGTGCTGATGTTGCTATATGCCTTACTTCTTGCTTACCTGACGCTGCGAATTTTTTCTAAGCTCTATACTAAACATTAAATCTGTTACAAAAAAAGAACTAAACAAAATGAACACAAAACGATCAGCTTTAAAAAAGAACTCGTAACTGGAAAACCGAATGAAAAAAGAATGTTAACAACAAACAATTTTTCACACGAAACCCAGTTCTGCGGAATTAGAATCAGCGTTGAGTTTAAGGCAAAAGAATGAACCAATTGGAGTTAAGTGCCATGGAGAATTAGATTTTTCCCACTTGTGACGAATGCTGCTATCGATTATTTTTGCATGCTAGCATGCTAGTTAACATTCGTGTCAGTCAGCTGTTGTCTCTCACGCTGGCCAATAGAATCTTCCTACCTATTCGTGGCAGCCAGCTATAGGCTCTCACTCTGGTCAGTAGAAAATGGCCGCAAACTACATAAAAACTGCCGTAGAAGCTTGAAAAAAATCGATCATTTCCACTGTCGATCGGAGTTGGGAAATGCAAAGTCGTTCTTGGCCTTTCCGCTAACTTGGAGCATGTGCATGTAAATTTGGGTGCAAATCCGTCGAAAATTGCTGCCGTTCATTCGTTACACACACATCCTGCCTTTTATAGATAGAGATTTTATTTAATCTTCAAATGTTCTTGCTTTCAGATGTAAACTTGAACATTTTCCAACATATTTCAATGAAATGTTTACCTTCAAAAACTGTTTATAATTATATTTTCTATATATAGGAAAGAAGGAGGATACGGTATAAGAATACAATTCTGGACTCTTAAATAGGAAAACATTATGTAGACGTTTCTTTTATGATGACACTGAAAAAGGAGTTGTATCTGCAAAAAGCAACAAGATATATAATAGCTGATCTCGGTTATTCTTTACTTTATTATAGTTGATTCAATTCTAATGATACAAACATATATTTACAGAGCTCATATTTCAATAGTATATAATGGCTTTCGAAACAAGTAGCCATTTTTCATTCTGTCTCTAGTTAAAGACCTCCCGATTCTTGCTTTTGTTAACGACATTTACCAGCTTAACAATCGTAGACCTTATAACCCTCAGTTCAGTATTAAGTCAAGCCTCTGGCGACTCGAAGACCAAAAAGAAATCGCTTACCGCTTCCACGGGGTTAGATATAAAAATAGAAATGTTTCATTTATCAAAGCTACTGACGTGAACCTAATTTAGTGAAAAAAAGGCATCAATTCAGTGAGATATTCCGTGTGTGTGTGTCGAGCTGAATTACTTGAAAGGAAATGAATAATGAGAGAAACGAAAAAATGCAGCAGACCGAAACGAAAACATTGCGGGACAAACAAATTTGGTTCTTCTACAAATTTTGTCGGACTTTTTCAGGTGAGTAATTATCATTACTATACACTGATTTCATTGGTGCAGTATCTCTATCTTTATTGTTATAATCGACAACATTTCGACCGCTACATTTTATAGCCTTCATCATTTCTCTTTTTTGATACTGGACTCTCTCGTCAGTTTTTCGACGTATGAGGGTCAAGACACCTACACATATGCTTTGATTATAGTGGTGAAGGCTTTGTGTAGAAGCAACCATACTTTTTAGAGCCGAGTACAGGGATCTAGTGCACAACGTGCCATAAGGTCCCCAAACGACCCTAGATCAGTTGCCATAAGCCAGACTGTCCTGATGTTTACCCAGATTCATACCTTTCCAAAGGGTATTACCACGTTAGTGAATGTAATGGATCCGACTGGAATTCAAACTCGGCTCTCTAATTCCTTATAATTCAACCATACCTGTTTGTTTTTTATACTAATTAAAATTTTAATATTTGCTGTTTCCTCATAAGGAAACATTTGGCATTCATTGGCGGAGCAGCTAGAGCTACATTAGACTGAAATTTATGAAATGTTACATTGAAAACAATTTTTTTCCAGAAAATACGTTTCTGAAGTCTAGTCGCTCTTTTCCGGGTTTGATGACTGATTTCTAGATTTGTCTTTTTTTAGGTAGCTTCGGAAAGTCAGCGTTTTATTTCTGCCACTTTTCTCTCGTCGAGTTGTACCCCTTATCTATTTTAGTGCTGCTGTTGTTGAATGTACAGTTATTTTTGATTCTGTAGCGCCAGTACACAAGTTTCTAGGAAGGATGATCCTCACTAAGCATAGGTTTCATTCGCTTGAAGCCATTTTAAAGCATTGATGTGAGTAAGCGGGTACAGCGGAAAGTTTAAATGTTTTTGGATCTATGAATGGCTTCCATATATAATTTTAGATCTGAAAATAGTATTTAAGAACATGGACTTTTAGGCTAATGTTTTTTGGTTTCGTAGCAACTTGCAGTTTTGGGCAAAAATAGCCCTAGGATGGTTAACTCTAAGATCAATTTCCTTATTTTCTATTTTGAAGTGTTTAATATTTACTAAATCCAAATTCTGTATTTTTATGTTGGATTCAGTGTAGGTACCATCGCTACTTTCATTATAATTCCATATCATAGTTACTGTTTTGGTTTGGTTTGGTTTGGTTTACGGCATATCAACCTCAATGTATTACTTAATGCCAACAAGATTTTCATTGCTGTACTATTTTTTTCAAAGAGTATTTATGGTAATATTTTTTTCCAAGAATTATTGTTGGTATTTTTTTTTTCAAAACGTATTGCTAGTAATATTTTTCTTTTCAAAAATGTATTACTGGTATTTTTTATTTTATTTTATTTTTTATTTTTTTTTTTTTGCAAAAATGTATTGCTGGTAATATTTTTCTTTTCAAAAATGTATTGCTGGTAATATTTTTTCCAAAAAAGTATTGCTGGTAATAATTTTTTCTTAAAATATTTATTGCTGGTAATAATTTTTCAGAAAAATATATTACTGGTATTAAAACCCATTTTTACACGTTTTGACACAAGTTTGGGGGTTAACTATTTTCTCATAGCTGGGACTCTAACAGGTGCTACCACACAGGGTCAGGGTGTGCCTGGGAACACCAGAAATTAAGAGATGGTTCTACGATTGAGCTCGTGGAGAGTTTGTAGACTGAGTATGGCGAAATTCCTATTAAACTTAGAATACTCTACTATATATATATATATATAGCTGGCTACTCGTATTCGAAAGCTGCTAGCCAATCACTGCTGCAGACGGTTTCTCGGGCGCATTTTTGTTAATTCAACACCCACAGAGTCCACCTGTTGTCTATACTGCAACTATGCTGAGCAGACCTTAGTTACAGTTTCTGGGAAAGAGCGTCTTATCTGGAGTGAGCAACTACATATAAATATTTATATATATATATATATATATATATATATATATATATATATATATATATATATATATATATGTGTGTGTGTGTGTGTGTGTGTGTGTGTGTGTTTGACTAACAGAAGGACTGATCAAAATTCATGTTAAAAAATTAAAAAAAAACAAATGAAAACTATAGATAAAGTTCATTTTCTCCATCAAGACATTCATTTCTGTAGTTTACTGCTATTAACAAGCATATTTTTTTTTCTCCTGATGATGGCCATGTTGGCCGAAACTAGCCGAGGAATCTAACTGAAATAATAATTTTTAGTATTTTTTATTGTTCAAAACACAGACAGATAGACAGACGCACACACACATATACATACATACATACATATATATATATATATATATATATATATATATATATATATGTGTGTGTGTGTGTGTGTGTGTGTGTGTGTGTGTGTGTGTGTAGCGAGAGCTGATTTTCCGCAGCCATTTATTTTATTTCAACATTTGCCGACCTGTCAGTTTATTTCAACCTATTCTTCCTCCTTTCGTGTTTCCATTAATCGATTTGTCTTTTTACAGCTTATCAACTCTTTGTGGGTTATTTGAAGCATTCGCATACTCGACTGGAATTCGAACTCAGATAATTTCATTTCTCATCTGATTTGCTAGCCATTGCAACACTCGCACATACTCTTTCTCCCGAAAAAAAAATATCCTTTTATCCTTACTTACATTCCTTTCCAGATTTGGGGCACGCCCTTCTTCATGAATATAAAACATTCTAAACAATGTATACATTAAGAAATTAAATTTAGAGGCAGATGCTGAATATTAGTAATTCTAAACAATTTAAGGCGTACGTCAATATCACGTAGAAACAGCAGTTCTCGTACGATCGCCGAAGTTAAGCAAAATCGATCCTGGTCAGTACCTAGATGGGTTAACACTTCGGAATACCAGGTGCTTAGATATACGGTGCTTTCATGCGTAACAACTTGGGACTGGAAATCGGAAAATACAGTTCCAATCGAAGTCAGGTTAATTATATTCAGTTACACGCAAATACCCTTGAGAAAGACATGAATCCTTCTATGGGTTAATTAGAAAGAAGTGTGTCAGTAAATTATTGTTCTCCCAAAAACATTCTTATAATATAAAACTATTTTCTGGCTTTAATTAGTCTGCAAATGGTTGATAATCCATAAACAAACGGATCACTCAAGATAAGAACTTAAAATATATCAGATACATGGGTGAGAGAAAATTTATAATTTTGATATTCATTGATCGTTTTTCATACTAATGTTTACACAGTACAAAACACAAGAGCCACTCAAGATAGCGGGTTACTGTGTGGTGTTGCATGAGCGAGAGGACAGGTAAGAAGTGATGTACCTGAGATTATATAGTAAAGATAACGGCTAACTCTTGACTTGAAGAGGTCAAGACTGATGCTATTAATGAAATGGGTAACCATTGGTCGGGCTATAATCGACCACGCTATGACTAAAGATCAGGATATTAGTCCCATTTTGATCTAATTATTATTAATGAAAAATATACGTAATTGTTATATGTCATGGCTCTACTTAATATGTATTTGTTAATCCATCAGTATCCGCACATAGGATAGTGATTATCCGCGCGAGAAATGAGATTGGTGCGCCGAGTTAAAATTGCAATCAGGGCCATTGCGTTCGCTTTCAGGAAGATTGAGTCCATCTCTCCCCCAACCAGTTATGGGTTAATACCAGCCTAAAATTTATTCTCTTTCGTTGTTTAGCATTAGGTCTAGCAAGAGGACACATGTGCATTTAAAATCGATTAAGTGTTATACTGGTAAAAAAAAAATTCTGACATCCATACATAACTTGGTGAGGCTGTGAACTTCTCCACCAAGAAGTAAGACTACAAGATGTACATTATCATCATCGTCATTATTCCATCAGGATAGCTCGAATTATTTTCCCAATAATGTAATACTGTCGAAAAAGCATATCAGAAAGAGAATAACCTTTCATAAAACGGTTCATGTGTTAGTAATTCTTGCCTCGAAAGACGCCCTATGATTTCGCGAGGTCAGACGGTTTTTGCATAAAACCAAATAAAGTTCTCGTGCTGAAATTTACATGAATTGTTAATTGAAATTTTGCTTTGAGCTAATCTCATTTCTCAAATTTTTACAGCTATTATCCATAAGCACACGCCAACATGTATTCATATTTGTGTGGGTGTGTGCATGCGCAATTGCATTGTTTTAATTATATGTATAGTTAAGAGAGAATTGTCTACTCTTGACAAAATGTTACCGGGAAAAAATCGAATACGAGTTGAGGAAAAGAAAAATTGAAACGAAAAGAAAAAGAAAGAAATATTTTTGGATAATAAAAAAAAAATAGTTTTATTTTGTTTACATATAAAAATATAAAATTATTGCTCTTCAAGAAAAAATGATAGCCATGCAGACTTGTATTACAGGGAAATATATACTAGTAAATAAAAAAATTAAGCGGGAGTAACTAAAGATTCAAACCATTTTGGCATTGAGCACTTTTCCCCGGTTATCTTTTTAGCATACTTACTTAGGAGCTGATTACTTATTTTTCCTTTTACTAAAATATATATGGCTTTGGAATAAGGAACTTTGAAGACCTGGTATTTTCGAGCACACTTTTGCTTGAAGAATTACACTTCTTTGACAGGGTCCTATTTTTTCCCATGCTCCCAAGCATACTTCTGATTTCTAATGTCTTCTTTTTTATATTTGAATTAATGGTGATTCTTTTCCATCTTGGACGTATGGGCTCCTCTACACGAGTGAGTTTAGTTGGTGTGTCAATATCATGTGCACATCCGCTACTGTCATTGTAACTATCTTAGGCCTGATGAGTTAAAATAAACATATCCATTGCACAAATAAATAAATAAACCGTTGCCGAGTGAATGAGGAGGGCTTGCCAGCGCATGAAACTGTTGTTATAAATAACCAAGAGTGGTCTCTCCTTGTTTTATGACCCTCCTCTTTGTGAGAGCTATTTCTGTTTACTGGGACTATAAAAGGTCACTATACGCGAACCTTGTATTCTCAGTTGAATAATGCTTTCTTAAACTTCTGTCATTACAATTATTAATAGTTGTTGGTCAATGTTCGTGTTAATGAATAATTAAGAAAATAAAAATACTTATATAAAGTTACCTCCCTTGATTTGCTATCCTTTTACGTTTAATGATTTTTTTTATATATTTTGGTCTCTCCAATTTTTATTTTATTTTATTTCTTTTTTTTTTTTTTGTCCCCACCCTGTAATTTTGTAACTTGGATCCAGATCTATACCCCTATATTAGATTCTCATTATATAACTATTAAATACTTAATATACGATATAACGTTGTTTCCACGAGACACAGAATGTTTTCTTTTAAAATAGTAACGATCGTATAAACAGTTGATCACCATTATAAGTACCTGAAGATTTATTGAACGTGAAACTTCGAATCGTATTTTCGACGTAAGGTATTACATTTATTAATATCTACTTTATAGGTCGGTATTAGCACATTGAGCAATTTTGCTGACACTAAAAATTAAATAAAATATTTATTTGCAAATTTATATATGCACGTGATCGCACACAGATACGATTGTATGTATCTATATTTATTTAAGATATATATATATATATATATGTTCTTTTTATAATATCTTATAATAAAAATATAATTTATAGATATATATATATATATATGTTCTTTTTATAATATCTTATAATAAAAATATAATTTATATATGATCGACTCTCCCGTCGAGATTCGACGTATGAGGGTCAAGCAGATCAGTTTCCAGGAAACCGACAGCCCGACACCGGCACATGAGATTTGATTAGAGTGGTGAAGGCCTCGTGCAGGACCATCCACACTTTTTGGAGGGACGAATACAGAGACCTGGTGCACCGAATGCCACAAGGTCCCCAATTTGAATTCAGAGTTGTCCTTCTCCTAGACCAGTTGCCATCCAAGGCTATAGAACCCAGTCTGTCCAGCTATTTTACCCATAGCTGGAGGGAGAAGAAGAGGATTCATACCCTTCCCAAGGGTATTAGCACGTAAGTGAATGTAATGGATTCGACTGGAATTCGAACTTTAATAATATATTGGTCTACTTTGTATTGAGTACTTTTTTAAAATAAATGCTGTGAACAGTGGATTTTTACTGCATCTGTTGTTTCTCTCATTTGTGTGTATATATATATATATATATATATATATATATATATATATATTACGACAAAAATCTAACCATTGTCGTTTATCAGGAAGGTCACTTCTTAATGTTCTCGGTCTGGAGAAACAATATAAGCATCCGTCAGAAAAAGCCTTTGAAAAGAGCCGAAATCTTGTCAGTGAAATTTTGTAAAATGAAGTCTTAAGAAGCAGTTAATGGTTTTGCAAGCATGAAGTGATTGTGACTTAGGGTTTGAGCATACTGGTGTTGAGCATGACGGATTAGGCGGTGGCCCGTAGACATGGTATAGTGTCTAACAGGATTATCTTGCTAGATCAATTACGAGTAAGTAGTGGGTGCTCCATGATTTCGATCTTGAGCCACATCTATGCTAAGCTTAGAAAATCATCATGACTGATTATGTAGTTCCTACCAGAAATTATAACTATTGTCCAGTGAGTATAGTTGAAGTACAAACTACAACTGGGCAATCAGGGTGTTGAACAAACATAAATTCTCGAGAGTCGGTAAGGTGTGAATAACCGGTCATCTGAATAACTACACAGCAAATTCTGTCTGTCCGTCCGTGTATCTGAAACCCCTTGGACCACACATGCCCTACATAGATAGATTATACATTATTGGAATAAAGATGTTCCCATGATTGGAAAATCTGCTTTTCCTCTGTTGCTTGAACATTCAGCATTAGGATGAGTGTCCGGATATGATGCGAACAATTAAAACTTCAAATGTTAAAATAATTGAAAAAAACAGATTTTAATTATTTTTTTTTATAAATATATATTGATTTTAAAGTAATACAAAAAGTTAGGGAATTTAATTTTTTCTTGTTTTAAATTTGGTTTAAATTATCTCCGAAATTTTGTGAATTGAAGAAATCAATTTTATTTCTTCAAAATGTCACGGTTTCGTGACGTGAGGATTTGAAGTGCCGCAGAAATTGTGATTTGAGGAACTTAGACCAATTGAAGTTCCACGGATATTGTGATTTGAAGAATACAATTTTCGGCCTGAATCGGGTTTTGGTCGGAATTGGACTTATAGACAGAATTAGAGTTAAAGTGACATTTTGACGTTCCATGAAGTGAATTAAGGAAGTCAAAGTTACTTCTTCAAAATTATCATTGCTATATATATATATATATATATATATATATATATATATATATATATATATAAACTTTCATAACTGAATCAATAAGGTGGCAGAACCTCATACGTCGAAACCTATATATATATATATATATATATATATATATATATATATATATATATATAATATATATATATATATATATATATATATATATATATATATATATATATATGCATGTATGTATGTATGTATGTATATATGTAAGTATGTATATTGACCGATTGATTGAAAAATTCCTAATAATATAACAGATATGATATTATAATAGATAATAATGGACTTGCGATACAAGTCTTTCTAATTAACCCATAGCTAGAGGAAGAATATGTTGGTTCATAACTTTCTCAAGTTTATTTGCGCGTAAGTGAGTATAAAAAAAAGACAACGGAAATTTGAAATCGACTCTCCGATTAACAATTCCGAGACATTATCCATTACGCCATCCGTACACCCAAACTTACAGCACCTGCTATTCCTACATGGTGAATAATCTAGGTAGGTACTGACCATACACGATGTTGCTTAACTCCGGTGATCGTATGGGGATCGCTGTTTCAATGTGATGACGTATTTATTACTACATTAAAAAGTCAGTTTCAGAACCAGTAACAAACTTTTATCAAACAATTTTGTTATGCTTTTGAATATTTACTATACAGTTTGCTAGTGGAAAATGTTTCCGTGTGAATAGTTAGCCATTCCATAAGACCCATTCAATATAGCTCTACATTAATCACAGAAAACCCCTCCTCTTTGCACTTTGTCCCGTCATGGCGTGGGAAGTCATGGCTCTTGACAACGTCCTATATTTTCTAGCTTTTAATAAGATGTTTTGTGTTCATATCCTTTGTAATCCCTGCCTGCTCTGAGAGACATTTAAATATGCTCGTTAGGTAGGCTGCTTTCCTCTGTCCCTCATACATTCAGTATGTCTTCTGAGTGTGAATTTCATCAACCCATCTTTCCTCATTATGTGCTTTAGAAATGTCATCTGTCTTTCTGAGCCTAAGGCAAAATTTCCTTTTGGTTTTACGTTTGCTTAAAACTTCTTCGCTTTTCACATACTCCGTTTGTTGTATCCTTAGAATTCTTCTGTATTACCACATTTCTATTGTCCCTAATCTCTTATTTATTTGTAAAGAGATTGTCCAACATTCCCCGTCATATAAGAGCGATATCACAAAATAATACAGCACTTTGTTCTTTGTGTTCAATGAAAGATACGGCTTACGACCATATCATGTTAATCATAGTCAAGCCTAGTGGATAGTTAGATGGTTGATCACTTTGGAATACCAGGTGCTGTAAGCTTGGATATACGGTTGGTGTAAAGAATAAAGGTTCAAAATTGGAAATCCGAGAGCCGAGTTCCAATTCAAGTCGTGTCCGTTATATTTACTATGGATCCGATTCTCCACCTACGGGTTAATTAGTTAGATTAGGTGTAAAAAAATAAATCCATTAAAATAGATTTTGGAAGATATTTGCTGTTGTGAAATCAGTTTACATCTCCTTCCCTGAAAAGATACTCCTTGTGGTGTTTACTTTCATATTTGTAGTTATTCTCCATCTTTTCGGTTTACATCTGTAGCACCAGATACTTAAGATTTTTTTTTTTTTTTTGGTGTGGGGGGAAACCCCCTTTCCTATTAATTTTCTTTCTCTCAAAATTCTTAAAAAGATTTCTTCTGGTTCTTATCTTGCCATTTTTTACAATATTGACCACGTTCTGTTATGTCTGTTAAATATTATTGCAATTTCCAACATTGTATATCCTATTACGTTCTCCGGTTTCACTTTTCACGTCAAATATAATCTTACGACCCATGGCATTATATATGTGAAATAAAAAAAAATTATCAATAACTCTTATAAATATTTATTTACATTACAACGGACAACTCTCGAGGAGTATTACAAAAATTCACTTTACCAAACGAGATGCTACTAAACAAACAGAAGCTATAAGCTGAGGTTCACATGCTATATTTATCATATAAATTTATTTTGAATATCTTATCAAAATTAATTTCTTTCTCTCTTTTCCTCTCTCCCCATCTTTCTCTATGTGTGTATGTACATATATATATATATATATATATATATATAGAAATATATATATATATATATATATATATGTGTGCGTGTGTGTGTGTATGTATATATATATATATATATATATATATATATATATATATATATTTTCGTATGAAAATACAAACACAAACATAAACATACCCACACACACACATATATATATATGTGTGTGCGTGTGTATATATATATGTATGTATTTTCGTATGAAAATACAACACACACATACACACACCCACACACACACATATATATATATGTGTGTGCGTGTGTGTATATATATATATATATATATATATATGTATGTATTTTCGTATGAAAATACAAACACACACATACACACACCCACACACACACACATATATATGTGTGTGTGTGTGTGTATGTGTGTTTGTGTGTGTGTGCGTGTATAAATATGAAAGAAGTTGGAGCCAGACAGAAACAAATACAGGCGTAGGCAAAGCCAATTACAGTAATCACATGTATTTATGTTAACCTCTGGTGACGGAAGTCAATCTTCAGTGCCAGACAAAAGCCAAGATTTCAATAAATTTAATTAAGGTGGGACATATTCCGGAAAGTTAGTCGAATTCGAAAAACCCTGTCTGTTAGACAATTTTTACATACAAAGTATGAAAGTCGATTATATTAATCAATATTTTGGATAAATATTCTTAATGATTTAGTCTTCACTTTAACCAAATGTAAGACATTATGAATAAATATCTTCATGTTAAAAGAAGAAGCTTTCATATTTCGAGGTTTAATTCTGAAATTGGTTCGCTGATTCGTTATCTGTTTTTGATTAGTGACATATCAACACCCTAATGCGTTATGCCAAAATCTAATCTTCGTACGCTATTTTATTTTGGCGCGTTAGCGGGGATAATTATGGTTTTAATCTCCATAATTTACCCGTAGCTGGGGGATAAGTGGATTCATGCCTTTCACAAGGATATTTGACAGGAATAACCATGATCGCTTAGATTCTGAATGCACAAAGCACAGAGAAGAAAAAGAGTATAGATAGATGAAAAAACTGAAGGAAAACATTTATACGTTTTGCTTTAGTGTTTGTATGTGTGTGTGTTTGTGTATGTGTTTGTGTGTGTGTTTGTGTGTGTGTTTGTGTGTGCGTATGTGTGTGGCGCCACCTGGTTGTATGAAAGTAAGAAGTTCGTTTTCTCTGGGAAGAAAATTTACCTGGCAAGGAAAAATGTACCAATGTTCTACCTCTTCCTTTACTTTTAAACAGTTGATTACCATGAGTCAATTGGCGGACAATTTGGGAAGCCCCACAAATATTGTGCTGAATATACAGTGTACAGGAAAAAAATAATGGTTAATAAAAACAGCATTTTTAATATAACAAATTAATATATCTCAATGAAACTTTATACACAATTAGGCACATACTTAAGGTACAAAAATCACTCGATGTGATCCACCATTGGCGGCCCCACCTTTCTCCAGGTGGGACTGGAAGCTGGGAAAGGCTTTGACGACGGCATTCCTATCCATCAGTATCTGTCTATATTTCTGAGATGAGGTATTACGTACACTATTTACATTATTCGGACTATTGTCCTCATCTTTGTCGCCATATTTATTACAACGTTTCGGCCGTTGTACGCTCCGGCCTTCTTCAGGTATTTGGAATGTCGAACTGAACACTTTATTACGCTTTTATTTATTTCGGAGCGAAATAAAGGGTTCAGTTAGACATTCCAACCACCTGAAGAAGGCAGGAGCGTACAACGGCCGAAACGTAGTAATAAATATGGCGACAAAGATGAAGACATTAGTCCGAAATATGTAAATATTATTCCTGTCCATTTTGGACATGGCGTCCCTGATGACTGCCTTGTTGTAGTGCTTGCTGTCACCTCCCTATCCAATACGCCTCACACAAAACAGTCGAGAGTATTACAGTCCGGTGATGAGGAGCGGTGTTAGAAGTCGGGACACCAATTGAACGGTGAGCAAGTGGCGCCTCTTGAAAACATAAGATTCATAATTCAAGTTCTCCTTTGACAATAGACCCAATTGTGCGCCTGCTTGTGGCCATTTCCATGGCGATTTTTCTCGTGCATTTGCTGGGTTTCTCCTTGACAACCTCGCTAACGTCAGCGACAAACTCGGGCATTCTAGAGGCGCCACAGCGCTTTTTATGAGTCTTGAATTCTGATCTCAGTGTGAGAGAGTCTGAGACTAAAGAAAATATTAATAAGGGGGAGAGAAAAGTAAAAGAATAGGGATTAAGAAGACAGAAGTTATCGAATGATATTTTATTTAAATTATTGAGGATCCAAGTTGAGAGGTAAGCAATAAACCGGAAGAGTGCACCACAATCCAGAAATATGAGAGAAGATAGTATCTCAGACTACAATCTTAAACTTTAGTGTAAACCAGACCCTAAGTAAGGAACAGTAAGAGACTTCTACTAGTGAGAAGTGCGAGAAATGAAGCTTAGCATAGAACTTGCGGTTACATTTAACATTTCAACTCGAAAATAATAAAAACTTCCACCTATCTAGTAGAACGCTTATAAAGTTTTGGTAGAAAAGAGAAAAGGTCATCAGAACAACTGTCTTGAGAAAAGATTATAGAAATTGCGCGAGGAGCTATATTACGAGGATGGGTAAGTAACTGAAGCCGAGATGTCAGATTAGAATCAATACCATTGCAGATTCTTTTTATTTTATCTAGAATCTATAAATGCATAGCACAAACCCCAGACCAGACGTGATACCAGTATTCAAAGTCTGGGCGAATTATAGATTTATAACTGTGTAAGATAGATACTGACTACGCATGCATACTCCGACAAATATCTCTTCATGAGCCATCCTACCGAACATCAACTTTCGACCGAATGTTTAAAAAACAAACAAACCGCTCTCTGCTTTCAAAAATATAAAATATATTTGAATATTCTTGATGGGCTGTCGCCGTCGAAAATTCCCGTTCAATCGCGATTTCAATCTTTCTAACTAATTCCAAAAATGCTGGCGTTGAAGAAGAAGATGGAGATGGAGGGTGCATGCTAGACTTTTATAACTTGATGCTGGCCTGTGACTCTTGCAAATATTCACAACGTAATTATGCATGCGAATTTATGGTTTTGTAAATACGCATATCTGTTTCGATTTATCTTCTTTCTTCTTAGTTTTTTTTTTAACTTTATTTATTGATATGTAACTTTGAGAAAAATAAACAGAAACTTTTGATCCTTTGAATTTGAAAAGAACGTTGGCTAACTTTCAGAAGGCCGATGTACAGCGCTGGATTGCAAAAAATAAGGAAACATTTCTTGCAGATTAAATTTCGCGAAATGAAGGCCTCTGGGCTCATTATGAAAGCCTCTGTAAATTCATGTTTTATATTCTTTATTTATTTTGGATGTCACTGAGTAGCCTGCCAAATCTCATCGCGATGCGGTACACGTCAAACATTTGCGGGAGGGGGAGGAACCTCTTGCCATCGTTGTCATTAACATAAACATTAACGTCATGTCCTAGCGATAACCATCTGCGGTGACTTGACCTGAATGATTATAAAATAGCTGCGCCAGAAAATAGACGTTGGCACAGGAAAAGAGAAAAGACAGCCTAACGACCTTGAAAAGTTCTTCATGGGTTGCTATCTATTCCTGAAGGCAACTTTAGATTTTACACGAATTACAAATATCGGAAATAGCAATCGATCCCCAACTTTTAAAATTCACCTTGGATTTTACAAATCAGAATGCTGCCATTTCTTCTTTGCGTCGTGTCCATTTAGAATGTGAGTGATCATATCTCTCCCCTACTTCCTATCTTTTTAGTTCTACGTAATGTTTAAAATGGGGAAGGAGGTACTTCAAAATCTGATACTTACGGCTCGACTAGAGGGAAAGTGGTATGAGGGAGATGGCAGAGGGAAGGAACTTGTTGAGAGATGCAAGGGATAGAGGGAGGTGGCGAACAATGATCGCCTACGTCCTGAAGGGACATGGCACATAAAACGAAAAGATACCATCTGCCCCTGTCCTGTCATCCATTTACTCAAGTCTTTTGGGTAAGTTACTTGATATTTCCATCGCTCCTGCCTTCATTATACCCCATGTGTATCAAAATTTCCAAGCCTTCTTTCCTCATTATATGTCTCAGAAATTTCAACTATTTCTTATTGATATTAAAAGTGTACCTTTTGTTTCCGTTTTTGTTTTTAAACAGATTTTCTATTCTTTTATTTTAAAATCAGGTCAACCTATTTTGCGGCTCGTGTGAATATTTCAAATATCTAGTTCTTTGGAAAGTGCATTCGATTTTTGTAAAATTTCTTCGAAAAGGTAAATTCACCAATCGAGTTGGCAGAATGCTTGCCAGAGTATTGGAACCACTTAATCAGAAGTTTTCAACAGTTCCTATCACATTGGAAACTAATTACCAATAGAGGCTCACCAGAGAAATAATTTCTATACGACACACGAAATTCAAAATCAGCTGAACCTCAACGAAAAAAAAAAAATTTTTTTCAGCCAAATCTTTAAAATGAAATTAAAGCAAGTATACTATCGGATTTATGGAGGCTGATCTTTCAAAATGACATTTACCTGTATAGCTTGTTTGCTTAACGGCATATGAACTTCTTATGGTCCATTAAATGCGAAATTTAATTTCCTTGTGAGTGATAGTAATTTCTTTTACAAAATATTTTAGCCGGTATTTTTTTTTATTGATCCATTTTTCTTTTTTTTTCTTTTTTTTTGGGGGTCAAAAATCCATTTTTTTTTCAAAAATGTGTTCCTGGTAAGATATATATATATATATATATATATATATATATATATATATATATATATATATATATATATATATATATATTACCAAAGTGTATTGCAGGCCATTTTTGCTTTAACAGAAATGTATCGCTAGTAATATTTTTTTTACAAAAATATATAATCATAATATTACTTTTACAAAAATTTATTGCTGGTAAATATACGTATCTATCTATCTATCTATCTATCTATATCTATATATATATATATATATATATATATATATATATATATATATGTGTGTGTGTGTGTGTGTGTGTATACATATATATACATACATATATATATATATATATATATATATTCATATATATATGTGTGTGTGTGCGTGTGTGTGTGGGTGTGCAAAGTGTGTGTATATAAATGCGTATGTATAGAGACAACACCACCCATATACATACATATGTCAAATCCCATACTATCCACATATATTTATATATGTATGAGTCCCGACGGACAAGCAAGTGTGTATGTGTGTCTGCGTACCTCATCGGGTGTACGGACATGCATCTATGTTTGCATTAGCATGAGTGACATCACGACAACGATTCCCCCCACTTCCATAATAACACCAATACACGCAATCTACATAAACCCCAATTTTTAAAAAAATTAATCAGTTTTCTGACGATCTCAAATGCGTGAAACCCAGGGTCACAAACTCGCATCAATCCAACCATATATATATATATATATATATATATATATATATATGCAGAAAATTATTACTGGTTATATCTCTTTTGCATTTTTTTTTTTTACAAAAATCTATGGCTGGTAATACTTCTCTTACAAAAATGTATTGTTTGTAATCTTATTTTTACAATAATGTATTTCCAGTAATATTTTTTTTAATTTTTTGCAATAATGTATTGTTGGTATTTATTTTCCTTACATAAATGTATTGCTAGTAGTTTTTTAATGTCTTATTAAAATGTACTTTTCCTAAATCTTTTAGGATGAAAATCTATTGCTGGTATATTGTTATCTTTTTTATTCATTCATAGTGATTTGACCCCAATTTGAGGGTTAACTAATTGCCCATAGCTGGGACCCAAACAGGCACTACCCACCCTAGATTAGGGTTGACCTGGAAACAACAGCAATTAAGAGGTGGTTCCACGTTCCTCAAAACCTCTCGAACAGAGGCCTTGCTGCCGGATGTAGTTTATCGTCATACCCAAGATGCGCGGTATAGTTAGAAAAAGTAAAATCCCAACATGTACAGAAGTCAGCGGTTACGCCGTTTCGTTCTCTCTTAGCAAAATGACAAGGTAAAACCTGACAGTTCTTATTCCCAGCCACTGAATAAACTTTAATGGACATTGACCTTCCCCGCATCATGATGCGAAACAAATGCGTCTTGGTAGACGATGATGTGACATGACTGGGCGTTCATGTCTCTTTTTCGTTCAAAAGAGCATTTAAAATAGTGTTATACATTGGTTAAAACCACTATTATAACATACACACACACGAACACGTTTACATTTGCAGTTAGTGCTAGTATAACACTATTTAAAATGCTCTTTTACAAAAAGTAGCAACGATGGTGGATTTTACGGAAAAATGGTTGAGATTTTGAGCTGATTTGAAAGTAGCAAGCAGTGTAGGAAACGTTTGAATTGAAAAAAAAAATAACCTTTTTCTTGCTATTATAAGTATAGGTATGGCTAAATATCAGATTTCTGTTGATGAAGTAAAATCTTGGAAAAATTATTTTTAAACAGAATAATAAAAAATTAGTTTGATAATTCTAAAATCTATGTTATCAATTCGGAAAGCAGATGTTGCATAGAAGAAAAAAACACTCTGTGAAATAACGACTGTAAAGAACCCTTCGGCATTTTTTTTCTTCTCTTTACGCGCATTGCACACAGGAATTAAAACCAAGGTCCCGTCAGAAAAATCATTTCCGTTTCCACCCACGATATTCAAAATCAGCTCAAATTTAATAAAAAAAAAAAAAAGTTAATTAAAAATAATAATGAAAATTTAAAAAAAAAAATTAAATAAACAATTATCGACATAGCCACTGATTGGGTGACCGTGAGTAGCACAGAAATTATCAATCACACTGTTTCGTTTAAGTCTATAATAAGTCTTCTTAGTGTAACGGCAATAATAAACGTGATAATACAAAAAAAAAAATGTAACGAGATTGATGCTGAGTTGTTAATGTAAGCTACCTCGTGTTACATGCATTTGATAGAAGATAGCTTTTCTCTTTTTAATACCGAAAAAGAAATTAGTAAAACAATAAAACAATTGAGACACGTGCGGAAATTAGGGACAAGAACGTATTTTTTTTTTCTTTTCATGATGTTATCTACAATATTGGTTTTGTGTGTGTAAAATGTTCTCAGGGTTATTGCTTCTTTTTGTTTCTTTAAAACTTAGGATTACTGACTTATAATTGTTCCGTAAATTTCGTGGTTAATTGTAAACTTTGAAACCGACAACTCTAGATTTTCACGGAGTAAAGAAGATACGTGTTGTCCAGTTTTTTTGTTTTTTTTTTTTGTTTTTTACTACACACGTCCTTGTGGTGAAAAGATAGTTTTTATAATGACGAAATTTGAGATCTTTATTTCTAGAAGGATGACATATCATCATGAATCATAAAACAAATGAACATGACTAATTTATTGCTGGTATTATTTTTTTTTTTAAACTGAACACCATTCGAACACTACTTCCAAATAAACTCAAAAACTGCCACTCATGTTGTGATTATATATTTTCAGAGACTTTAATCCTATAAGATTTTTCTTTACTTGTGCATAAAAAAATAGAATAATATAGAATTTAATGTGTCTCCTTATCGAACTATATAAATTCTAAAAGTAAATAATGTACTTAGTCAGCAAATTTGTTATTTGCGATATTATGTAATTTGTTTTTATTTTGCCATCCATCTAAAACTATCTGATGGTCTCGAACAAAAAATACTTTCCCGAACTTATTCGAAGCACTCAAAAGCTGGTGGCCTTTTGGCATTAAAAACCATTAGATCAATTGGCAACTAACAAAACTGCCTCATTTTGGATTAGCCATATTATAACCTTCTTAAGGAGTATAAACCTTTTGCTAACATAGAAAATAGAACCTTCTTTTTCTGCTTAAATTGTGTTCAACCTCCCTCGCTCCAGACAAGCCGAGAACGTTCCTAGAGATCAGCAAAGTGGCTTGTATATCTACTACTTGAACAGAAGACAAAAACAGTGTTGCTCAATGTGTGTCGTTGATATTTGATGCATTTGAGTTGTAAGCTACGTTGAAGGAAGACATAATTCAAAGAGATTGTACCAAAAATCAACTTCAAATTGGAATTGTTGGTGAGTCTAATTATTATTATTATTATTATTGCCTTTTCATTCTGGATTAATTTCTGGCATTCTCTTTATTTATTCTACCTTCTTTCCCCTTTGCCACTCTCTCTCTCTCTCTCTCCCTCTCTCTCTCTCTCTCCCTCTCTCTCTCTCTCTCTCTCTCTCTCTCTCTCTCTACTTACATCCTACATATCTATCTAACACTATTACTTCCACAGTGGTTATATTTGGCGTTTCCTTATAAGGAAACATTCGGCATTCATTGGCTGGCCAGCCAGTACTAGCGTCGGTTGAAATTTTTAAAAATCTTTCTCTTAAAACAATTTTTCAGGGGAATAGAATTCTCAGGTCCAACCACTGATCCGGCTCTTTCTAGTATTTATAGCGATTTTATAAGCATAGCTTAGATTTGGCGCAAGGCTGAAAGTATGACGCACCCAAAGAGGATCGAAGTCACTATAATGTAGAATGTCAACTTCTTCATTATGACATAATGTTCTCTCCAAGTTAGATGTAATATACATTTTTGTTTTTGATGTTGATGATAGCCAATGAAGTGATATATTTTCTTTTATTTGATACAATTTTTTCTTTTTGATTCTGTAGCACCAGTCCACAATGTTCCAAGAAGTATGAGCCTTGCTCATTCCGACATATTTCTTTTCAGCGAAGTAATCTTTACACATTGCTCTGAGAAATTTGCTCTATGCAGCTGATAATTTAAATATTTCTGAACGAGTTTGGCGTCAGGCATGTCATTCATATGAATCTTGAACTGACGAGGCTATCTAAGAGCATGACTCAAGATAATAATAATAATATAATGTTCTTTATTTCTATAACAACTGTAGGTGTTTATTTCTATAAAATATATATAATGATCTTTATTTCTATAACAACTGTAGGTGTTGGCCTGAAGTACCCCAAAGTGTATACTTCTCTATGTCCAATATCCTTTTCTCCTATATTAAATTTGCTATAAATGATCCATACAACGAGGTATATAATATATTTATTATAAAGAAATATTTGTCTTAAAGTGTGCTCTATTGATGGAATAAAGTGCTCAATATCAGAGATAGATGGTGTATAAATATAAAAGTGAACATTGGAGTCAACACTTAGAGGCAACAGGATGTTTCATGCTAGACACAATTGTCAGGCCACGAGTGTTGTTTTTTTTCTTGGTTATTTATATATACGGGGTCAGTGGTGCATTGTGGGTAGACTATTTTGGCGGTTATTTTCTCGGAAGTCATTTATTTGTTTATTTATTTGGGTTAATTTATTTTGCTTGTTTTTATTTATTTTTTTATTTTTATTTTTTATTTTTGTTTCTTATCTTATATATTTATTCATTTATTTTTTTATTTAAATAGGCGTTTTATTAACGTAGTAAAAATTTGTTTATATCGCTTATTTAATAGTGTTGTTTTGGTTTATAATATATTATATATTATAATGTTTTAAATTTAATATATTTATTAATTATGAATTAAAGACTATCACTGTTTTTTATTCAAATTCCAGATCCTAGTCTTATTTTGTGGAAAGTTATATCTTGAGTCTTATTTCTTGGAATACTTTGTAGAGGACGTTGATTTTTATTCATGATCATTCATGTTCCATCTATGAATACATATATGATCAGCATAGCCCCAGTCATATGAAGATATTGTACTTGGATAGGGAAAGTAGGATTCTGCCTATTAGTAGATTAACATCGGAGTCTCTAGGTTATGCATAAATGATCAATGCCCATCACTTCACAGTTGTGTTTGTATATAAGGAGTGTGTCGAATTAGAAATGATTAAATAGACTAGGATTCTCATTTCATTCATGTCATACTTCCAGTGATGCTTGAAATGTTTTCGTATTGCTGTACTTACCAGACGAATACGATTTTGTGAACAGAGATACCTATATAACAGAGATACTTACAGAGTAAAAGAGGTGTATCGATACATAAATGCGAATAGAACAGGTGTAAATGTGAATAGAGATAGATATGAGGAGATTAGAGCTTGCGCATCGATAAATAGATAGATATATTAATGCTAGATAGATAGATATATTAGTTCAAGATAGATATTACTACGAGATAGATAGCTATGAGAAAGAAAGAGATATATATTAGTAAGAAATAGAGATAACTATTAGTTCAAGATAGATATTAGTGCGTGTAAGATAAATGTATAGATAGATATTAGTGTAATATAGTTAGATATATAGTAGTGCAATACAGATATATGGATAGATAGATATTAATGCAAGATATATAGATATTAATGCAAGACAGATAGACATTAATTCAAGGTGTATAGATATTAGTCCAAAATAAAATAATATTAGTACAAAATAAAATTATGTATAATTTTTCATGTATGCACAAAGGACATGGGTTATTTAATGACCTGACCTATGTCCTTTGTGCATACATGAAAAATTATACATTATTAATTTTCTGAAAAATAAAAAATTACTTAATCAAAGAAATGAAATAGCTATTTTTTGCAGACACCGTCAAATATTTTTCTTAAATAATAATTAATTTTGAAAAAGATGAAAGATGAAACATACATATTAATACTTGATCTTTGATTATTTTTTAAATACGAATATATTTCTAATATATTTGTAAAAAATAACGTAGAGAAGTAGGAACAGTACTTTAAATTTATAGGAATACATTTTAGATATTAAGAATAGAAATTAGTCATATTCAGACGACCCATTTATGAAGTCTTTATGTATAAAATTATAAATTAAGCAGCCAAATAAAAATGCGAAATATTTTTTATCATTAAAAAATCCAGACGACACGCGAAAAAACGGATGCCATTTTTTGTGAGCAAGCACCCTTACCCCACCTTAACTTAACATGATTTTGAACGTAACTTATATTTGATACATAATTTGTCTAGGGAAATTAAAACCTAAATACCCCTTATCAAAATGAGTGAATTTTCCGTAACAATAAAAACTTAAAATATTAAAATTGTCTGTGCTTATAAATGAAGTAAATTTCTTAATAGGTTATTCCAAAAAATCTCTTGATAATGTAACGGAGGTATGGATTTTAAAATTTAATTTTATAATCAAATTTAAAATTTTAGTTTCTGTTTTGAAACCTGGTAATTCCTGTGTAGCGAACCATATTTTTAAAATAGAAAATAATTATAACAGATATTAATTCTAGATAAATAGATAGACAGATAGAGAGTTGGTAATAGATAGGAATATACACAGATGTCTATTATAATTTTAAATGTAAAAGAAGCAGCATTTCTTAGAAAAGAAATTACAGAATTCATGTTATTTTTAATTCATTTTTCTTTTTTTCCAAAATATGCTTTATGAAAGATCGATTGTCTTTGCTGACAACTAACATAATTTGTGACTAGATTTTACACCAACAATAAAGATTATCTGTCATGAAAAGTGATATTTTTTTTGTCGATATATGAAATATATAACATCTAAAGATGTGAAGGATTTGAAATTTTCAATACTTGTTAAAAGCTTACATGTTGGAAGAGAAATCAATGTATTTTTTTAGTATATTTTCTTCTGATCTTTGAAAAAAATTCTTCAAATGATTTCATACTTTCTATACCTATTTTCTAAAGTCTGATATATATCACTATCTGGAAGACATGTTTCGATGTTGTTCCGACGTCACCAAGAATATGCTTTGCATTATGGATACGCCAAATAACTGATGTCAATTAGGCTTGATTTTTTTTTTATTTTAACGATAACATTACAGAAATTAGATTTTAAGCAATATTTTTTTTTATTATGGTCTAAATATCTCACTCAATATCAGTACATCGGCGAAACATAGCAAGATATTTTTTCTGAAATTGTCTCATTATATATATATGTATGTGTGCAGGTGCATGCATGGGAGTGTTTATAGGGTGGTAAAGCAAAAATTTATATCAATATAGTAACTACAATAAAAAAAAGAGTCTGCTTAGCAAAGTCCAAATTACTGTTTATAAACAACAAATATTCGATGATCTTTCCCGAACAATCAAATCTGCTCAGCAAAGGTGACAACATAAAGGTAACAACATTGACAACATATTACAAAATGAATTAAATCCAACAATCATTTCATATATTTTCTGTTTATGCTCTTTTTTTTTTTTAAATAAACAGTATTAATTATATTTACCGGCATGGATTTCGAGAAATTTCCTAGAAAATACGATTTCTTCGATAGGAATCAATCTGTGTCCTATAATTTGGACTTTGCTAACCAGATGCTTTCTCTGTAGCTAAGTGATATACCACGTCAGATCAACTGACGGTTCCATATAAGATACAGGTTTCATTTGTAACGGTGAACGCATATTTTCGACGAAATTTATCGAACACCCAGGGCAGGAAACGTAATTGATACGGTTTATTTAAAAAAAAAACAACAGAAACAAAACAAACAAACAAAAAAACAGAGCATTTACTATTAAATAATGTATAAACTATATATATATATATATATATATATATATATATATATATATATATATATATATATATATATATATACCGAGAGAAAGAGGGATACAGTGTGAACATAGATATCAATACTGACTTTCTATTTCACGACTTGGTTTATATTTTCAAATATATTTTTTTTTATATTAAGCAGATTCATCTTTGAATATGACAAATTTGACACAGTATACATAAACAACACACGCGCGTACACACGTGTGCGTGCGCACGTGTTTAAAACACACACAGACATTGAAATTGCATATGCAGTAAAAAATCTTTTTTCGCCTGTTTGATTTTTATGATTTTAGTAGTTTTATAGAGGTACTACCAGCAGCATAACCCGTCTTTCACCAGGTGTTTCATTACTGGGAATTTATGCCGTTCAATTGGGGCAGTTTAAGTTGAAAGTCACCCAAAATTCAATATTAATAATATCAATTGGGGGCAAATAACGCACCTCCCCCAAATGGAGGGGGGTAACAGTCTTTCAAGGAAGGAACTTATTCCATGAATCATCATAATATTAATATACGATAATTTTTATTGATAATATAATTTTTTTTATATTTCTAATAATCTTTTGCGTTAGATTTAAACTCTCTTAATTGATTGTACGCTGTTTTGTACATACATTTAAATTTGGGATTTGATTTTTGCGCAAAGTGTAAAAAATCGATTTTTTTTTTTCGATTTTTCATCTTGAAGGTTGTAATTTTATCCCTTCATTTTGAACTCACAATCGATATCGGATGAAAACTATGGAAACGCATAAACAACCTCCGATCACACACACATACATACACACATACCTTTTGAGAATTATAGATATAGATATACATTTTTAATATAACCGCATTTTTATCGTCAAAACAATTATCTGTCCCCCCCACCACCATAGACTGCAGAAGCTTGTGTGATAATTAGTTGAACAACGTCAGAGGTCTTACTTACTCGGTCATGATGAGGTGTGGTTTCGTTATAGCCCAACCATCGACAGCTTCCAGAGTTTCGTATAACCAATTTTCTTCGGATAGCTTGGGTTCGGGTTGGTCTGGTTTGACCTTCAGGCACCTACAATCCGTGTCGCGCCGTGGCATCATCTTTCTAATTCGATATTATCAAGAAATCATCTGCTTGACAATTTGGTCGGCTCTGGATTTGATCCAGGGTTCCCGTGATTGGAAAGAAAACGCGCCCAAGCGTTATCTTCCATATACTGTAACTACGATACGCTCAGTTTGGTTGCAATATAAACCATAGGTTGACTTTCTGGATTGAGCGGTTGTCTGTCATAGGAATTAGTAAGCCATCCGAGTTTGTTTTGAATCGCGTAGAAGGCTATTATATTTTTGTGTGTATTCATTAGTATTTTATAGTATTTAAATTTCAAGTCGGTTATATACGCCTATACAAGGGGCAGCTGGTATATGAGGACATACAGATTTAAGATTAATACTGCTTCCAACTAATTTCTAATGCTTTTATTTTTCAGAAATCAAGTATGGCAAAGCCTGTGATAACAAATGAAATGAAAAGGCAAGCATTGATTGTGGCATTAAAGGCTGATCATAGCGATTTGGATATTGCACGTTTCCTCAGAGTTGCAAGATCGTTTGCCCACAAGATATGAAAAGAGTTAGAAGACGCTGACATTTCACCAATATCTGTATCAAAACGTAAAAGACATTCTGCACGTTCTGATAAAGTGAAAACAATGTGTTCAATTGCCAAAAAGCTGCATATCTCTGAAAAAAAAACACACTTCTTCCAACAAGGTAAATGTAGCTGCTTACATTGAGGTTCTATAAACAGTTGTCAAGCCCTGGATTCACATCATATGCAACAACAGGTCTTACATATTCCAGCAAGACTCGGCTCCATTCCGCAAAGCTCTACGAACACAAGAATGGATGGCTGACCATTTGTACAACCACATCACACCCAACTTTTGGCCTCCTAACTCTATAGAACTCAGTCACTAGACTGTGGAGCGTTGTTGAGAAGAAGGTTAATAAACAGCCTCATAACACCAAAGTCTCTCTTAAACCTTCAATATTTCTAGTAATGTCTGACATAAATAAGGACCAATTAATCAGAGATTGCAGACAATTTTGACATCGTTAGAGGCAGGTATTGATGCTAGTAGTATTATTATTGAATAAAATTAAATAATAGTTAGCTAAATTACATGTTTACGTGTTTGTAATCAAATATAATTATATTAATTTGTTCGGCCAGTTTTTTACTAATCCATAAAATCTGTCCTCAGATACCAGCCGCACCTTTTATATATAAATTTATATACGTTTCAATTCGAGTGCTATATGGAATTGATTAGCGGCCGTCTGTAATAGTAATTAGCAAGCCATCCGAGTTTGATTCAAAACACGTAGCTGGCTATTATATATTCGTGTATATGCATTAATGCATTATAATATTTAATATTTCAAGTCGCTTATATATACCTATATATGTCAGTGTATATACGTTTGAATTTGAGTGTTATATGGATTGGATTGGCGATACGTAAATATGACTTACTGAAAGCAAACAAAGTTCATGACAAAACATAGTAAATTCTCATGGAAGCAGGCGTCGCTTTTAAATCAGTCATTCAGATGCCACATAGATTTAGACATTTAATAATGTGTTAAAAATAGCATATTTGCTTTTTAGCTCGTGCACGATGTTTGCCTCGCAGCTGGAGTCAGTTTCGCCTCCCCCACCCCACTGATTTCGTTTCTCAATATATTTTCTTGATAATCTCTGTATAAATTTCAACCATAAAGTTGGAGGCTTTTCGCAGACCCGAGGTTAGGGAATCTGCCGACACATCTGACAAGACCGGATGAAAAATGCTAAAATAGGCCTTGTAAAACTGTTACTTTCAGCATCAGGGAAAGCCAGAAGCTGCGGGATTCTCGCTATATTTTGAACTATTTATTAACACTTGCGAAAAATTATGCCTCAACAGTGAAAATGAAACTTTCGTATTTTGTAGAATTTTATCTACGATTTTTTAAAAATTTTATTCAAAATACTTTTTGAATATTTGATGTTCATTTTTGTCAACTGCGTTATGCAAGCAGAAAACATTAACTTCTCGATACAAAAATGTTAATACATGCAGAATATTGAGTTATGAATTGTAATGGTAAAAATAAAATATGAATGGTAACAGTAAGAAATGAATGGTAATGTTAAAAGAAAAAATGAATGATAATGGTAAGAGTAGAAAATGAATGGTAAAAGTAAAAAAATGAATGGTTAAAGTACAAATTGAATGGTAATGGTAAAAGAAAAACAGGAATGGTAATATTAAAAGTAAAAACGAATGGTAATGGTAAAAAGTAAAAAATGAATAGTAATGGTAAAGTAAAAGAATGAATAGTAATGGTAAACTAAATGAATGAATGGCAATGGTAAAGTAAACAAGTGAATTTGAAAAGTAAAAAAATTGAGTGGTAATGGTAAAAGTAAAAAAATGAACGGTAAAGACAAAAGTAAAAGAAAAAATGGTAATAGTAAAAGTAAAAGAATGAATGATAAAAGTAAAAAAATGAATGATAATGGTAAAAGAATGAATGGTAATGGTGAAAGTAAAAAAATGAATGGTAATGGTAAAAGTAAAAGAAAGAATGGTAATATTAAAAGTAAAAGAATGAATGATAAAAGTAAAAAAAAATGAATGGTAATGGTGAAAGTAAAAAAATGAATGGTAATGGTAAAAGTAAAAGAAAGAATGGTAATATTAAAAGTAAAAGAATGAATGATAAAAGTTAAAAAAAATTAATGATAATGGTAAAAGAATGAATGGTAATGGTGAAAGTAAAAAAATGAATGGTAACGGTAAAAGTAAAAGAAAGAATGGTAATATTAAAAGTAAAAGAATGAATGATAAAAGTTAAAAAAAATTAATGATAATGGTAAAAGAATGAATGGTAATGGTGAAAGTAAAAAAATGAATGGTAACGGTAAAAGTAAAAGAAAGAATGGTAATATTAAAAGTAAAAGAATGAATGATAAAAGTTAAAAAAAATTAATGATAATGGTAAAAGAATGAATGGTAATGGTGAAAGTAAAAAAATGAATGGTAACGGTAAAAGTAAAAGAAAGAATGGTAATATTAAAAGTAAAAGAATGAATGATAAAAGTTAAAAAAAATTAATGATAATGGTAAAAGAATGAATGGTAATGGTGAAAGTAAAAAATGAATGGTAATGGTAAAAGTAAAAGAAAGAATGGTAATATTAAAAGTAAAAGAATGAATGATAAAAGTTAAAAAAAATTAATGATAATGGTAAAAGAATGAATGGTAATGGTGAAAGTAAAAAAATGAATGGTAACGGTAAAAGTAAAAGAAAGAATGGTAATATTAAAAGTAAAAGAATGAATGATAAAAGTTAAAAAAAATTAATGATAATGGTAAAAGAATGAATGGTAATGGTGAAAGTAAAAAAATGAATGGTAACGGTAAAAGTAAAAGAAAGAATGGTAATATTAAAAGTAAAAGAATGAATGATAAAAGTTAAAAAAAATTAATGATAATGGTAAAAGAATGAATGGTAATGGTGAAAGTAAAAAATGAATGGTAATGGTAAAAGTAAAAGAAAGAATGGTAATATTAAAAGTAAAAGAATGAATGATAAAAGTTAAAAAAAATTAATGATAATGGTAAAAGAATGAATGGTAATGGTGAAAGTAAAAAAATGAATGGTAACGGTAAAAGTAAAAGAAAGAATGGTAATATTAAAAGTAAAAGAATGAATGATAAAAGTTAAAAAAAATTAATGATAATGGTAAAAGAATGAATGGTAATGGTGAAAGTAAAAAAATGAATGGTAACGGTAAAAGTAAAAGAAAGAATGGTAATATTAAAAGTAAAAGAATGAATGATAAAAGTTAAAAAAAATTAATGATAATGGTAAAAGAATGAATGGTAATGGTGAAAGTAAAAAAATGAATGGTAACGGTAAAAGTAAAAGAAAGAATGGTAATATTAAAAGTAAAAGAATGAATGATAAAAGTTAAAAAAAATTAATGATAATGGTAAAAGAATGAATGGTAATGGTGAAAGTAAAAAATGAATGGTAATGGTAAAAGTAAAAGAAAGAATGGTAATATTAAAAGTAAAAGAATGAATGATAAAAGTTAAAAAAAATTAATGATAATGGTAAAAGAATGAATGGTAATGGTGAAAGTAAAAAAATGAATGGTAATGGTAAAAGTAAAAGAAAGAATGGTAATATTAAAAGTAAAAGAATGAATGATAAAAGTTAAAAAAAATTAATGATAATGGTAAAAGAATGAATGGTAATGGTGAAAGTAAAAAAATGAATGGTAACGGTAAAAGTAAAAGAAAGAATGGTAATATTAAAAGTAAAAGAATGAATGATAAAAGTTAAAAAAAATTAATGATAATGGTAAAAGAATGAATGGTAATGGTGAAAGTAAAAAAATGAATGGTAACGGTAAAAGTAAAAGAAAGAATGGTAATATTAAAAGTAAAAGAATGAATGATAAAAGTTAAAAAAAATTAATGATAATGGTAAAAGAATGAATGGTAATGGTGAAAGTAAAAAAATGAATGGTAATGGTAAAAGTAAAAGAAAGAATGGTAATATTAAAAGTAAAAGAATGAATGATAAAAGTTAAAAAAAATTAATGATAATGGTAAAAGAATGAATGGTAATGATAAAGATAAAAATTATTAGTTTCCATTCAGGATACATTCGGCATCTATTAACCGAAGAATGATTATTACTTTCATAAAATCTTTTTCTTAAAAGTTTCTAAGTGAATTAGATCTTCAACTTTCACTGTTATCGCTGATGTAAATTTCCTTCACATGCTTTTGTTAAACGCAGAAACGTGGAAAGTAAATATCGGAATTTTATCATTATTTACTATTCTCGTTACATGTGCTTTCAATGTTTCTCCAGGTGACTGTTGAAAACGTTCAAAGTATGTATTTTGCTATTTTCTAAGGCCCCTCATTTGTTATTTTGTGGTGCCTGATTATAGTGTCTGATGAAGGATCGTCTGCATTTTAGATTTATAGGATTTTTTTCTATTTAAATCCATTTGTAATCATAGAAGTGAAAACACGGTTGTCAATAGCTGTTGGCTTAGATATCTCTGAGCAAGATAGCCTACATGCATGTGAGAATCAAGATACGAAGAAGATATTTAAAAATATGATTCGTGTTTTTTCAATAGATCTACACTTATAGGTCTTTCTTATACTGACAGTAATTTCTTTCCAAAGCTTTTGTTTTTGGCTATGTGAAATGTTAACACCTTCATTGTATCATTAGTCTCCGTTTTAGTTATTATCAGCGACCGATTTTTTTTTTCATTTTGCTATTGGAATCGTTCAAGTGATGGAATCTAAGTTCTGGTGATACAGCCCTTAATTTGCACGTGTCTGGATCTGGATCTGTTAGGTTATTTGTAACCATGTAACATTACTTGAACTGCTTGAGTAAGTCGAAAAAACACCATTACTTTTCACTGGTTTTGAACAACTCCATCTCTTTTTATTTAGTTTTATTATCATTTTACCCCATTCAAGGCAATAAAACCATTACAACGAACGGATTTACTCAGTGTGTGAGTATAAATATATATATATATATATATATATATATATATATATATATATAGATAAATAGATAGATAGATAGATAGATAGATAGATAGATAAGCATTTCACACCAAGGAAGGCGGGAGTGCCACTACGGCCACATGGGGCTACAGAGTGTGTAAGTAAAGGAAAATGCTGGGTATGAGGCGGATTGAGGAAAGGATGAAAAGGAGTGCACAGGAGAATAAAAAGAAGAATGGACATCAAGACAACTATACTTTTGAAGATTATAGCTCTCAGGCTGTGCGAGAGAAGAAGCTGTTGGAATAAAAGAAGCGGATGCATTTAACTGTTTTGAGAACAAAAGGGTGGGACCGTGATGCAAACCTAGTAGCACGCTTAAATTCATGCAATCGGGGCACCAGTGAAAATAGCTCGTCAGACTAGATTCCATGAAAATGTTTATAGAAAAGACAGAGTGGAGCCATATTAGGTCGGTGAGAAAGTGACTGGAGTCGAGATCCCAAGTCACAACCGAATGCATATACATCTTTGGTTTTTGTCGAGAACCTCGAGATGAACAACTGGGGCCCAGACCATATATGGCCACATTATTCCATGCCTGGACGAATGGTACATTTATAGATGAAAAAGGTAGACTCAGATGAGAAAAACCTTCTAGCGCGACACTGAGAAGCAACTTTCCTTGCAGTTGATGCAGCTATTGATTCAATGTAGTTGTTCCACTTCAGGTCCATGGAAAACGTGAGACCAAGAAGTCGCAGTGACGCGCTCTTGTAGAGTTGAGAATGAACCTTACTGATAGGAGGCAGAGACGTTTCTCTATGGTGAGTAAATGACAGCAGTTTCGTTTTGGACACATTAAAATTCACAAGCTATTTCTTGCCCCAGTCAACCACAGATTGGACGTCGTTTTCGAGACCAACGGCCAGGTTAACTTCGTCAGCAACGCCGGACTTACTATTGAGACAGGAGTAAATGGTAGTGTCGTCTGTGTAGATGCCGACTTGAGAACTTTTGTCGTCGGGAAGATCACTGATGAGGATCAGAAACAGTGTAGGGCCAAGGATAGAGCCATGGGGAACACCAGCGTTCGTATGGAAGGAACTGGAAGAGAACATCTTCAGAACAAACTTCATTTCACGGCTAGACAGGAATGATTGTATTAAATCAATTAATCGTCCTGTAATACCGTATTACTGAAGTTTACGGAGAAGGCGAGCATGACAAACCCTGTCGAACGCCATCAATATATCTAGAGCAACAGCTCGAGCGTCGCCATTATTATCAAGAGCTTGGTATGCATATTCAGTTATGGCCGTAAGCACATCAGCTGTAGACCCGGCAAAGAAGAAACCATATTGTTTATCAGAGAGAAAATCGTGGGAGTTGAGTTTCTTAACTAATTCCACATTGAATAAAATCTCAAAGACTTTGCCGAAGAATGGTAAGTGGCTGATGAGACGGTAGTTATATGGGTCAGAAGAGTCTCTAGAGTTCTTAAATACCGGCAAGACAGAGAAGGACTTCCAACAGGCTGGAAAAAGAATCGGTGAGGTAATAGGTGTATAGTATGGAGATTTGCAGCTAGATAAGAGGGCACATTTCTTTAGGACTACGGCTGGTATCCCGTCATCACCACTTGCCTTATGAGAGTCTAATTTGGAGATGATTTCTGACACTATTGACGGGGTTATGTACATCTCAGACAGTATAGCCTCAGTTCTGGGGAAAAAATCAGGTGTGGGTACCACGGATAAGTCGTGTATTGAGTTGGATGAGAATCTCCGAGCAAACCATTCAGCCAAATCTGCTGAGAATGTTAGGACTTCGAATTCATTGAATAGAGGAGGGATTGAGGATTTGCTGTAGTTCAGCACACTCTTGCAGAGCCGCCAATAATCTTTAGAACCAAACTTGCGAAATGCAATACGTTTTTTTTTATCCTAACAGCAAACAGTAACTTTGCTTCATTGAGGACTCGCTTGCACTCATTACGAGCAGAGACAAAGAGACGTGTGTTGCAATCAGACATGTCACTCCGGTACAGACGGAAGAAATGATTCCTATGAGCTCTAGGAGCAGAGCAAACAGGTGAAAACAAGGAGATGAGCACGATTAACTTGGTGTTTTCTTGCTCGGATGAAAGACTCGACGCCGGCTTTTAGCCAGGATGAAATAAAATAAACAATAAAAATATTTGTCGGCATTAATTAACCCATTGAGGTTGATATGCCGTAAAACAAAATAAACCAAACTAATCTAAACTAAACAATACATATTCTATTCATACGAATCTATCCTAATAATGTTGTCGGCATTAAATAACCCATTGAGGCTGATATGCCGTAAAACAAAATAAACCAAACTAATCTAAACTAAACAATACATATTCTATTCATACGAATCTATCCTAATAATGTTGTCGGCATTAAATAACCCATTGAGGCTGATATGCCGTAAAACAAAATAAACCAAACTAATCTTAACTAAACAATACATATTCTATTCATACGAATCTATCCTAAAAATGTTGTCGGCATTAAATAACCCATTGAGGCTGATATGCCGTAAAACAAAATAAACCAAACTAATCTTAACTAAACAATACATATTCTATTCATACGAATCTATCCTAAAAATGTTGTCGGCATTAAATAAACAATTGAGGCTGATATGCCGTAAAACAAAATAAACCAAACTAATCTTAACTAAACAATACATATTCTATTCATACGAATCTATCCTAATAATGTTGTCGGCATTAAATAACCCATTGAGGTTGATATGCCGTAAAACAAAATAAACCAAATTAATCTAAACTAAACAATACATATTCTATCCATATGAATCTATCTTAAAAAATGATGTCGGCATTAAATAACCCATTGAGGTTGATATACCCCAAAACCAAAACAATCAGACTGGCTGCGGTTTCGAATTTTATAGGAATCTACCTATTTCTGTTGCTTAACTTGTGGTCCTAGAATGTAAAACATAGAAAGGACTAAAGAAGAACAATTCAGATACTAATGAAAGACATTTGAATCGAAATACTGCGGGAAATAGAAAAAAAAAAAACATAAATGCAGTTCAGAAAAAAATGGCGCCTAAAGTTAATTAAAACTTTCAAGATATCTACAATGAATTCAAAATGGGCAATAAAGTATAAAATATACCCAGGCAATGACCTAGAAAAAACTGAAACGTCTACGAGCCCCAGGAAAGAATAATATTAAATCTATCTATAATTCTCAAAATATGTCTGGTTGGTCTAATATTGTTTATGCGTTCTCACAGTTTTCATCCGATTTCGATCATTTTTTTTTGTTTGATATATAATTCTTCATTGCCGATTTTGAGTCTAAATTGTTGGCGACAATGGCTCTCCACTACTTCCTGTCCATTATAACTCTCAGCAACGTTTTACTATTTGCTATCTGTTCTTACTATTTGCTATCTGTTCTTTCATAAAAGATTTAATTAAGATATATAGTTTAAATTATTACAATAATATTATTTATTATACAATTCCCTTTTCAGGGCCACCGCTTATTCAAATTGTTACCCCCACCCCCATTTGGGGATGTGCCTCAGTTGCACCGAAATATTGTTATTAATATTTATTTCAGGGTGGGCTGACTTTAAACTTAAACTGCTCCAATTGAACGGCAAAAATTCCCAATAATAAAAGACCCGGTCAAAGACGGGTTATGCTGCTAGTTAAATATAAGGGAATAAACAGCCAAACTATTTCTTTCGAAGAGCATGTATTCGATACATTTGTCTGTCGAGTCTCTCACGCCAAAAACCAATTCCATAACCAAGCACAGTAGCATTACCAAAGTTATCCTTCCTGGATTTACCAAACTGTGAAAAATTAATCGTTTATGTCTTCTTACGCATCGATTGCCGGTCACTTGGAGTTCTGCAGCCGGTTTGAAAAATCAATATCGGAAAAAAATATTTCTTGAGGAGCACCCAAAATAGTTCAAACGGATGCACGGCAGCCATTTCTGTATTCTTTACCACAAGATAGTCAAGTCCCTCTGCCTCTTCTCTGTCCAAATCCTGTCTGCCACATCGGTCTCGGTTTACGCCAGCCGACTCTTTCCATAATGGATAAAATGTTCTTTGCCATAGAACGTCCCAGTTATATACAAAGAACTGCAATAGGATGTTACCTAGTGTAGTTCAAATTCACTACGGAGAAATACGTAAGGCTATCTTGCTAGGTGATAGATGATTTCAATAGATATATGCCACGGTAAGCATGTCTGAACGAAGGACGCAATAATGGGGAAATTAGTAAGGATTGAATGCAGTCAATTCTTTGAATCTCTATTCGGTTTCAAGTTCACTCCAGATCACAAGTGGAACTCATATATACGATCCATTGCTAATGATACTAAACAAAGTTCCATATATATTCTACCATTCTATTCCTTTTTTTTTCTTTTTTTAAAAGTAAGATTAAATCAAAAATCGTATATGGTTGTCATATCCGGGATGGTGCTAACTAATTCCTACCCTCCAGAGAATTCAGAATATTTTACAAGGTCTTGTTATGCAAGACTTATTTTCAACTCTGCGAATTCTTTCCCAGAGATACAACATTCCCTAAACTCTACAATATTAATATCTTCAAATCAAAGTTCAAACGTTATCTATCCCCCTTTTCCTCCTGATCTTCCACTCCTATTAATTTCTTTTATATTAATATCATACAAATCATTTTTAACTCTCGAGCTTCAGTGGACCTCTCAACATTATTGAATGATATTTAATATTTAAAAAATAGCAAAAATGTGGTATGTTTATCTAGGTAGAGATCACTATACGATCGGAAACCAACATCTAATACCTTATCTACAGGGCTTTCTGAAAGGTTTCCAGTTCAACCAAGCTTCAGAAACTATTTAATTTAGAAGCTTACGGTCAAATCGATAATGATGGACGAAGAGCTTTATAGTGATTTTCCAAGCGTAGCTTAGATGTGGCACAATGCCAAAAGTATGAGGCACCTAGTGAGGATAAAACTCACTATTCAGTCGTAATTGTTCTATCGAGACAAGCTTGCTAACCATTACACTACGTCGAGGTGCCCAGGACGAGGAGTTCTATATGGATGGAAAGATGTGAAGATAATAACGATAAGATAGAATGATTACAAATAAACCTTGACTTAATTTTGTCCTTTTTCTCGATTCTTCATAGCACGTATTTATTAATTACGTAATCATAGTTTAAAACTTGACATTTGTATAGGATGACCCAAAAAACGGGAATTTTTGAAGTGCGTATTGCCAGACATGAGCAAGTAGCAATACTGCGAGACAGTGACCTTAAGCAAGTAAACATTTCGCCATTTAGAATTCAAGATGAAATTCACAGTATCCCAGCTGAGATGTTGTAGCAGTTAATGAGGAATCTCAACAGCAGATTTCAAGAATGCATTCGTAATGGAGGACGCCATCTACAGGACGTAATTTTAAAAAAATGAAAATTCCATCATTGTTTCTTAAATGGCATGTTTTAAGGTTTCTATTATTATGAATAAAATATTTTTCTTCCATCACTCTTGGTTATATTGGATTGTTAAAAAGTTCCCGTTTTTTGGGGGGTCACCCTATACATCGAAGCAATGTGCAGATGTCTCTTCAATATTTCAAGAGATCGATTTTAAAACTGTATATATAATGTAAACAGGGTCCCCTTCGAAAATGATGGCAAAAATCAATACTTTATATTCTGACAAATTTCGGATACAAAGTGTGGCACCATTTAACGAGGCAGAAAGGGAAAGGAAAGAAAAGAAGAAAGGAAAAGGCTAAGAACCGAATCGTGAGTGATAAGCAAGAACACACACACAGCTAAGAGACAATGGATAAAAGGATATTTTGATAAGTAACAAATGGCGAAAGAGTGTCATTACAATGACAGGGAAATTTTGAGTAAAAAGAAAGGGAAGGAAGGAAAGAATCAGATATGTTTTGGCATCGGCTGTGTTATCTAAGGATATGAAAACAAACTATTGGTACGGGAAGACATCTTATTATCAACTACAGGCCGGCTGGCCAGAGAAAGAGAGAAAAATGAAAATGTTATTTCGTTAAGTGACGAAAAACAGACAACTAAAAAAGGACTTGGACAGATATGAAAAATTAAAAACCACCCACGGAACATCCTTGGCCTGCGATAATAATTGTTATCAGGAATTTGTACCGAAGGAAATGAATGTGTTTTCTTTCTTTCTTCGAGGCGACAGACGGACTGGAACTTTGGAGATGTTCCTTTTTGAGACCATGTCAAGAAGACCACACATTCTGATAATTAGCGATAAAATACCTGACGTAAACCACGTGTAGAACCAGAGTTATGACCGCCATTGTCATATTGTCCCGTTCGCGGCTGGAGAGATGATAAACCATTAAGGGGAAGAAAAGGGAAATAGAAGAGATAATTTTTTTTTTAAGCAAGATATTTTTTTTTTCCTGAAACAAAGCTGAAGATTCGTCTACGCCCGACTAAAACATCATTGGTCGAGTGGTGATCACGTGATGCCCGAGGGAGGCTGTTGCCGCCCATCTGGAGGATGAGTAAGAGAGGTTGCCACGAAGATGTGGGGAGGGCAGTTCACGCCCCTCTGAAGTATGATGAGAAGCTGGGAGTGAGGAAAGGTTCCCAAAAATAGAAAAAGGTGGAAATTCCTAACTAGAGAGGTGGATATGTATTTAGAATTATCGAGGAACCCTCCGGCGCCGACAAACCAACCCCGGTTTTGGTCGGCGCCCATATAAACGAAGCCACAACGAGCAGAAATGAGTCGAGACCCAGCAATTCCCAGAGTCAGTCTCCGGTTGAGGCAAGCCTCGCAGATAGCTGACCAAGATTCACGCACTTTCCAGACCCAAATCTTCAAACCAAGAACAATTATTTTGAAGAGCGACTTAGATCCAGATCACCGAAATAAGTTTTTCTTTTGACTTTCGTCCAAAGACCCACCGAAACACCAACTTCTTAGAAAGCAGACGACTTGAAGTGTTAAAACTTGCCTAGCGGAAAACGACGTGTCACAATCCATAGAACGGGTCGGGAGATAGATGCAGTCCTACGTATCGAACAACTAGACATAAAGTTTGTTACCTTTTTCTTTGATACTTTGAACTTTTGAGTTTTCATTTTATTGCCTTTTATGCGTATTTTTGTGGTATCACCCCCGTTGGACTCGGTTTGCAGTACGGCCCCGATGACTGATTGATTTCCTCTGCCTAGATCAATTCACAACGTGGGTAGGCAGACTGGGAATCAAAGTAGGACGTCACAGTTGGTGCCGTGGTAGACTGGGATAGAACGACACGGCTGGTGCTGCGACCAGGGGACGACGTCACAAAAGGAAGACTTAGTGAATGCTACTCTACAAAAAATATTTAAAAATGCATTGTCAGATGATTTTTTTTTTTTTTTATTTTTACGTTTGAACCAGTTAATTTATGTACTGTTCCGAAAGCTTGTAAGATAATGACGAAAAAAAATGAAAAATTAGATAATCTTGGACAAACTAGGTACTCCTTATCTCATCGTTGGAAATAAAGAAAATAATATAGGCTTAATCAATGCTGTGTCAGTCACTTTTGGATAGTCGTGAGGTTGCCTCTCTCTGTCTTTTCTATGAATACTTCCATGGCAATTTTTCGGATGAGCTCTTCACCATGCTACTTAGATTTTTTTAAATTTAAGCGAAGCACTAGTCTGGTGTCGATATTTCATCAATGTACTCTTGAGCTAGTTAGATGTAGCCGTAAATTCTATGCTAGCAGTTTATTTTCTCGCACTTCTCATTTGTGGAACTCCTTTCTGGCTCCAGGCTTTCCAGCCGACTTCACTTTGAAAAATAAGTTAAATGAAGTGTCAAATGCTATCTACTGTCCTTCTGATTCCTCTTTCCTCTTCCTGCTCATTATTAATGTTCCTGTTCCTAATTTTTCTAAATCCAGTATTCCCTTGTGTCTTAGTGGCTTTACAGCATTGCATGTGATCATACCAATTTTACAAAAAGGATCACAAGAGGAAGAAGAAAGAAAAAAAACAGATTTCACGACATAACTCGAGATCAAAGAAAATTGTTTAACATTAAACATCCGGTTGTGTTCAAAATACTTGACTCCATGGAAACTATGTCAAAAACAATAGTACAGCCCGACCTCTTTAATTCAGCAGAATTTGAACCAGGCTACTGCCGACCGACACATAAAATAGCGGATGCCACAAGTCATAAATACAGTTTTACCCGCTCTTTCCATATATATATATATATATATATATATATATATATATATATATATATATATATATATATATTGGTGTATTTTCAAAAGAAGAAACAAGCTTAAAACAGGAAATAAATCAATCATATAATGCTTAGCAAACATTTTTTTATTGTTTCATTTAATACAAAGTCTAAAAACAAAGGTCTAAAACCCCAAAATAATACCATGCTTCCTAATCTGAACGGTTAAATATGAAGCTGTATATAACAAATGAGCAATGACCGTATCATCAAAACACGCTGCTGTTGTCGGCTGATTAGGAAAGTTGTCAACAATGTGTGGCGGATTAAAGAGATCGGGCTGTATTTAGAATGCACGATTGGAATATTCGGAGGAAACCGAGGGAAAGAGCAAGGCGTTGCTAAAATCTGCGAGAACTAAAAGAAAATGTATGAGACTCCTGAGATTACTAGGAAGGTTCGGAGATGAAGAATTCAACGTATGAAATAAGAACAAAAATAATAATAGAAACATTTGACCCGTAAATGTGATGGATGTGGAATGTAGAGACAAGAATAAGACGCATTGCCATTCAAATATGGAACTCTATGATCGTAATATTTATCGAAAGGCATCTTGATAAAAATTAGTAAATATGCAAACATTTTTGTTCTTAGAAAATGCGCGCTCTCTCTAAAAAGACTTCCTTTGCCTACCTGTTAAGATTAGGCTGTTTTTAAAACATCCGCATAGCTATGAAATCTAGACTAAACAATCATGTAAACCCGGTGAAATCTTTGATAAACAAAAGTTATTCATTATTTAAATCTCAAATTTGGCAGTATATGCTGAAGTTTTGTAGTGTAGATAAACGACTGACCTTCTCTACCCTAATTGTTGAACTTAGACTCGTCCCATCGCCTGTGAGTAGAGCGTCTGCTCATTGGAACAGTCGACGCAATGTGTGTTGCAATGTGTAGTGTTTGAGTCGTACGCATTGCCGCACTGAACTACGGTATTTTTAATTACTGTATTATTTACCATGACTCTCATCTAATTAAAACTGGTCTTTACTAAACCTTTTGTTCTGCTGTTTTCCTTACAGTATTATTAACCAGAACTACGAGCGTAAAAAAAAGAGACATGGCAACTGAGGAATGGTTTTACCGACAAATATCGAGAAGAGTTTCTAAGAAATGAGAAGGTTTAACGATAGCAGGAATTACAAAAAATCTGTTAATAACATTTGCAGATATTAACAGCCGAAATTTATGACAGATGAGCAATGAAGGCTGGGAGAATTTAATACACACATGACACATTGAAATCAAGGTTGAAGTGAAAAGCATGATATGAAATAAGAGAGTGTTCGGTTACTTCGTGACCAAAAACAAAAGATCATCCTACAAGAAACATACATTGCCTTCTAAAGCAATATATAAATGAATGTGGAACCCTTAAAATTATAATAATGTATAGCTCATCAATTTGCATAAATACGGTTGCTTCACAATGAGATATAGAAGTCACGAGGTTCTTCGTTTTTTTTTTTTTTGGCTACATCGATTCAAAAAATGTTCATAATTGATTTATTTTGGGGGTGCCCCTGTGTGGAATTTCGTTAGGTCTGCAACTGTTAAATGTTTACCAATCGAAGACTTCGATATCAATCTAGAAGTCCTGGAAACATTTCCGAGTCACCCACAAACGATGATAAGGCAACATTTATCAAAGGCGAACATACTATCACTACGGGAAACATGTTTAATATAAAAGACGTCTCTAACCTGATCCGTGTACGTCACTCCTATCAATATAGACCTTAGTTTCACTTCTAAATGTTGTGAACTCCAACAGAACACATTGTTACTGGGTTACGAACTCGACTATAAGCCGGCAAAAAAGCTGAACAAAATGGCTAGTTGTATTCTACAGTTCAAGAGCGATGTTTGGCGATTCTGATTAGGTGCATTATTCTACATCATTGTACCAATAATGGTATTTTTTTTTCGCCGATAACTACGAAATCTTAACGAACGCAGTGTACTCTAAACAATCCGTGATTTTCGGTTTCAAAGACACCAGCATCGAAGAGGGATGTGATATGACGAAGCGCCCATCTTAACTGGGTGCCGCTTCCTCTTTATCTTTTACTGACGATCCCATTCTTGCATCATATGTGAGCACCTTCAGTTTTTCACTTCCCACTCAAATCTATCCAGAATTCAGAAATTCCTTTGATGCTACTGTTGCCCGAGAAAAACAACACATATCAGTTACCCACTCAGAGATAAATCGTCACTTTCTGGTACCAAGGAATAATTCCGCAGTTAAACAACGTTAAATCCTTTCCACGTCGAAGGAATTCCAAGACTTCACTGCCATATTTTAACTATTTCGTTACACATACGCAATCCAGTGTATTGGAGTGTATAGCATTTTTATAATCCAGTTTGTTAATGATTATTTTAACAACTGCGCGAAGAACAAGAATTGTGTACAATACGCTGTATGAATAGAAAAGCTTCTAAATTTCCTTTCATAATACCTTCTATAAATTTCGTCTCAGATAAATACACATCAGTGTTTGGGATAGCGATATATAAATTTTTATATATTAAGAACAGTTTTGGAGGAAAGATGCATGACGAAGTGGAAAAAGGTTTTCGTTTGATGCATTTCGTGACTTATGACTTCATCGGATCTAAGTTCGTATAGTCGCATCAACGTAAAAGAACCTGATCGGTCGAAGCGGCGAAACGCGTCGTACGAAAACTTTTTTTTCCCACTTTGTCATTCATCTTTACTACCAAAAAAAATAATTTTTTTCCTACCTTAAAAAAGAATACCCGCTTTGCTAGGATCAAAGTGTAGTATCTGCGCTTTGTGAGCTGCCGGGTCGGGTGTCTGTCGATCTCTCTGCTTGCAGAGAGGAACCAGGACGAAGCTCCGCCAAAGGGTAGGGTTTCGTTGGGGGTGGTTGACGGAACTGGGCCGCCTCGGCGGGTTTGGATGGTTATTTATTTTTGGCTGGGCCTACGGGATCGGAGATACCCACATTAAAAAGGCCTTGTGCCACATTCGATCCCCGTGGGTGGTTTGATAAATAGCATCTTTCTTACCAAAACATCAATATTTGTTTTCAGTTTTAATATGAGTTTCCAGTGTTCAAAATGCGTAAATTCCTTATTAATACAATACAGTAATTTCAAGAAAGTGGTTGTTCAAGTTTTATACGATGAATTTAGTTAACTTTTAGCATAAACAATGATTTAACTCTAAATTCAGGTAAGACATTTTATCTTAAAAAAAAAATGTCTAAGTTTTGAATCAAATACATTTCTCCCCAAGCAAGGCTGGAATGTTACTAGTGTACAGTGGCGGGGATACAAGTAGTGAAAGTCAAAGTGGAATCTGACAATATGGAGGATTGAAGAAAGAACTAAGAATTAACGGGAGTCAAGACAAAAGATGGCGATTGAAGCTGAATTTAAATTTTTGAAGATTGTAGTTATCAGGGAAGCAAAGAAACTGAATAGAGTTCGACAGGCAGGAAATGCAAGAAAAGATACTGATGGAGCAGAAGTGGTGGTTGCATTTAAATACTTCAACAATCAAAGCTTGAGACCTAGTTGTCAATCTAGAAGAATGCTTAAATTTATGTACTCGGAACACCAGGGAAAAAAGATCGTCAGAACAGTTGCCATAAAAATATTTTCAGAAAAGACAGAGGGAAGCCATATCACGTCGGTGAGAATGTGACTGATGCCAAAATGACTGGACAGGATCGATTTCATTACAAATCCTTCTTTGAATTTTGTCAAGAATCTCGAGAGGTAAAGCAGGTGTAGCAGACCTGGGCAACAGTATTCAAAGCACGGACGAATGGTAGATTTGTAAATATTCAAGATGGAATCAGATGAGTAAGGTTTTCTGGTATGAAACAGTGACCCAACATTCCTTGCAGTAGATGCAGCTATTGAGTCGATGTAGTCATTCCATTTCAAATTAGTGAAGAACGCGAAAGAAAGAAGCGCTGTGTATTGCTCTCCTGGAGTCTGACGTTACATGATGGCAGAAGTTCTCTATAGTGCTTAACTGAAGACAGTTTTGTTTTGGAGCTGCTAAAATATACAAGCCACTTCATGCTGCAGTTAACCAAAAAAAATTACCAGAATTTTTCTATAGTCCCATATTGAATTCGCAGAAACAAATCTAATTAAATTGATTTTCATCATTTTCATCATTTGCTTTAACAAATTGTAACTTTACTTGATGCTAGGACACTCTACGACCTATGTAACACAGGACTAGCTGCCGTGTGTTCGGATCAAAGATGACTAACCCCATTGGCCCAGGAGGTTTATGTTAGACATTTTCATGACGATCGTTTTTGAGTATAGAATCCAGAGTTTGGCAGTGAATATTTCGGAGACAGAAGGAAAGTGTAGTTCAGGTTCGCAGTGGATATCGTAGCAAAGTAGCAGAGCGTAGTTCTTCCTTTTATCATCTTCGCCTGTTAAGTTGGCACTGGTCCTTCTGGAGGGTAAACAAAGATGGCCGCCTTTATACACGACGGATACAATGTCCTGCGGCTTCTGATTGGTTAACCTTCTAGACTATAAAGGAAGTTAAGTCATTTGGATTGTTTCACTAGTCATATGCATATACCCAAAAAACCGTAACAGTTTTCTCTGAAAATAAGCGTGGTTAGACAGCAAACAAGATTTTTTAAAATGGCGGATGAAAATTCTTGTACAGTCAACGATCATCTAGTACATTTGTTTAGACAAGGATCTCTAGCTAGCTTTCTCTCGTTATCTCTCTCTCCAGGACATCGGCTGTAGATTGACCTGTAGAGTGATGAAATCCTCTGGGCCTAGTTGCTTGTTGTAATTGGTTAAGGAATAACAAAACAAGAAGTTTCAGATAAATAGTATATTGAACAGTAAATACAACAAAAAAGGGTTACAAGACCTGAGAGTGTGTGTCGGTTGACCAGCGTTCAGTCTATATCACCGTTATATTTAACAGCGCCCTCCCCACGAGGGATATATGTGGCACAAAGCCGAGTTTAACGTGGATCATCCGAGCCCGTAGGCACAGCAAAAACATCCCCGTAGAAGACGCATAAACGGGTTCGGGCCTATCTACCACCCCGGACGAAACTCTGCCCTTCGCTACAGCCTCGTCCGGGTTCCTCTCTGCCTAAAGCATTAAGTTCGACAGGAGCTGCGAACAGTTACAGCCCCGGAAAAACAGTCTATATCACCGTTCCTCCGTGGCTTAATTTCCTACTAATTTTATAGTAAGTGGAAGAGTCCACAATAGCCTCATTAAAGGGAGCACACCACAACATAGTGAATACCTCTCAGTTTGTCAACGCAGATATATATAAGAAACTTTTCAGGTACTCAGCTGGGCAGTGACTCGACGACCCCACCCTCTCCTGGGACTGACGATGATACGTGTACCGGCTATTTGGCCTAGAGATAATTACTCTCTGTTTACTCCTTAGCTAGCAATGACACCTATATAGAGTAAATAACCTTTAACAAATGAGCTTATGCAAAGGGTTGACAGAACACAGATTAGGAGATATAGCGAAAAGACAGCTTACGAAGATCTACAAAGGACATGAAATCGGCGAGAACTCTGATCGTCCAAGTTCTGAATGGACACGACTCACAGAAGAACAACAACATTGGAAAAGCTGGTGAGTATTCGTTAAACATGAAGTTAACGTCAGCAGAATAGAAAATCATAATCCGTGAGCCAAAAAAAGTGTTAACTGTTTTATATAATAAACATTTGAATCTTGTGCAGACTAACAAATATAGATTCCTCATTGAGCAGTTTGTTTCTGTTTGGGGTGAGGGCGTTGCAAGAAAGACTAAAGTGTCTAGACGCCTAGACAAATATTTATAGATTACGTTTTCATTATTCAGAAAAAAAAACTCAGTCAATACCTATGTCTGGTTGTTGACTTATTGAAGGAGAATAATATATAGGCGAATTGAAATGGAAGCGGCCGGGATCGTTATAGACCTCACAATCCTTTCCATTGCTGCATCATATGTGCTTCGCGAGGGCTGCATACACTTTTGAAATCAGAGTAGCTGCTATCCACAGCTAGAGAACACAGCATGTCCTAATATGTAATCCCTAGTCGGTAGAAGAAAAAACAGAATCATAACTTCCTCGATGTTATTTGAGTAAAAGCGGACGTAACGAACTCATTCATAGTCTGTCTATATTTCTGAGATGAGGTATTATGTACAATATTTAAAGTATTAGTAATAGTCCGAATAATGTAAATACTGAACTCATTCATGTCTATTATCCATCATCCTGCCCACTCACCACACACATAATATATATATATATATATATATATATATATGAGATTTTTGTGGCTTCAAGAACACCAAAAATCTGTAACACGAGGGGTAGTGGAAAAATCAGGCATGGCTGACCGCATATGGAGAGAAATGGGAGATCACCGTTGAAATCATAGAAAAAGAATATCATTGGAAAATTCGTAAACTTAAGGAATTAGCACATATGTAAGGCCACAAAAATCTCCTGAGCCAACCAAGCATAGAAATGAATACAATATGGGAACCAGTAATAAGGAGTGCAAGAGAAAAGCGATAATAACAACGAACATTGCAATATGAGCTCTCGTAAAAAACATGCAATGATAACAGCAAAAAATTGCAATAGGAGCACTGTTAAAAAATGTTTGCTGAAGACATTAGGTTTATAATACCAAGAAAATCAAACTCAAGGACACAGTGGATAAAGGCGTTAGTTAGATCCAGATCCAAAGAGTGTGAGTTCAATACCCGCTTAAGGCAGTGAAGAACTTGGAGGTGGGAATTAACAGGATATAACTGATAACTGACCTCCATTATACATGGAACGTGGAACTAGAACAGTCTACTCTAGCGAGCGAAATAAAGGGTTAAGTTCGACATTCCAACCACCTGAAGAAGGCCGAAGCGTACAACGGTCCAAACGTTGTGATAAATCTGGCGACAATGATAAGAACAATAGTCCGAATATTATTCGGACTAGAACTTGCAAAACTTGGGATGACCCATGCCCTTTGTTCCTCCATGAGAAACTACACATTATCAAGCTTCTAAACAATAAAAACCTATTAAACAACAGGCAAGAATTAACGGTTTTCTGCCGACACAACCGAACTTACGCTCTGAATAACTAGCTAAAAACACGCATACAATAAAATCCATAGCCCATATACATAGTTTTAATACCCTACAAAAACTGATAACCCTTTATGAAGTCGTCAAATAACAAACGTTACGGCTTTTTTATATACACAAATCCCTTTCATAAAGAGATATAATAAAAGAATAAAATAAAAATAAATAAATAAATCTCCGTAGACGCTCAAGCCAGACTATGCGAAAACTTCTTCCGTCGTAAATTTAGCCACCCCCACCTTACCCTGACCCGGAATCTATGAAAGTAACTCTATACTGATACAAATTATTAACACCCCACCCCTGCCTATTCTAAACAATCCGCCCTTGATGTTACAATGGAAATTTTTGATTTCAATTCTGACTATACTCCTAAAACTCGTAAACTTCAGAAATAAGTAATTCCCAAAAAAATTTCGCTTGTAGATGGAACAGAGCCTACTTTAACTCAAGTTAATTCAAATATTATTTTGAAGTTTTCAGCTCTTGTTTTGAAACATGAGACCTCTTATGTAGCGAGTTGGAATCATATTTTTAAATAAATAATTATATGTATATATATATATATATATATATATATATATATATATATATATATATATATTAAATTGCATATTAAATATTTGATATGCATACAAATTAATTTCATATAAATATTTGATGTGATGTATCCTTTCCTAGGTTTAGTCTGTATAACCGTTTGACATGGCCGTATTTTGAATTAATTTGAATCCCAGAGCTACAAAAGACGCCAGGATATAGCCAACAAAATCTAATAATTGTGCATCTGAATGCAGTTTTGTGCTCAGTAGCCTCTACAATAATTTGAAACATTACCATTACCACAAATCCATTAACCTCTAGAATAATACAATAAACCTATCCATAATGCACCATTGATCAGCATATATAAATAGTCGAGCCAAAACACAATGCACATGGCTTGAGAATTGCGTTTAAGAAAGATATAGACTGTCGTAGTTGAATGTTGACTTCAATGTCCACATTCACTCACACACACACACACATATATATATATATATTATGAAAGTTTGACAAGTATTTTAATATATTTTATTTTTATACGTTATTCATATAGACACACGATTTTGTAGCTTAAAATCAGTAAATCGAACTTTATAACCAGCACGTCAGGCTATATGACGGTTTCGTGTAAGATAAAGATTCGATTACTGTTAGAGGAATATATATATATATATATATATATATATATATATATATATATATATATATATAGTCAAAAGACAAATAATAAATATCATCAAAATTATTGTCAAGGTTATCATTTATTTATTTTTTTATTACTCAAATTGTATCAACCGGCCTATTAAGCCAACACGTATGTGTGTGTATGTGTGTATGTGATATACGCTTTAATTTTTTAAAAAGTAGATTTTTTTACCGATAAAGTATGAATTAATCAGAACATTAAGGAAATCTTGTATTATCTTTCTTCCTAACTTTTTCTGAGATTTCAAAATGGCTGCTACAAGACCCGCCATAGAATAAGTGATTTGAGAAGAAGAAAATGCTGAAAGTATTCACAGGATGTTAGTGAACGTTTATAAGGATGCTTTCTCTTGATGTAAGTAAGGAGATAAATCAGTACTTATCATGGAAATACTAGCGAGAATGAAAAGAATGACTTTCGTGATAGGGCCTAGTTACTTCTGTAGGTGAGGGTAAAGTATGACAGTCTGCAGAATTGTCACTATTGCAAAACTGTGAAAACACTGAAGAGGAACCTGGTTACTCATAAATCTGTGCAATTTTGGTTTTAAGAATGCTAACAGACTGGATAAAGGAACAAAACATGGTAGTTAGTAAAGAATTTCTGGTGTTGCACAAAATAGGGAGAACATTCCGAAGCATGGTAGTCACGGAAGATGACCCATACAGCAAGTAAGTTCATGGTAACAACCTCAGCTGGTTAAGTGATGACCACTGTATTTAGGGATTCGAAAAGGATACATACGAGATATATCGCACGTTTAAAAAATTTATACTCAGTGGCATATCTCTCAAATCTGAACTTTATGTGAGCTTGTTGCTGTAATTTAGAGACGGGCTTGTTCGAGTTTGGTCAGATTTGGAAATGAGGATATAAATAGCGTGACATAAATGCCGTACAAGCAATCTGAGGGCATCAGATGGACAATCTTGCTTCATGAACACTTCCGTCCATGATAACTCTCATTGAACTCATGAAAAAGGCACTTAGAAGGCAATCAGTTCTCGATTTAAGATGAGATGAAAAAAGCAACTGTCACGTATCTAAATAAAAAAAAACAACCAATGTCTTTTACAAGGGGGGCTTATATACTCAGATATAAAGATGGATATCAAGAAATGGGGAAGTTGTTGATTATGTTGATGTCTATGTTTAGAATGCTGTGCCTTCCGTCTTCAAGTTTGTATGCTGCATTTGCTTCTGCTGTTAAATCTGCTTCAATTAATGGAAATATTCTCGTGGCTAAGAAACAAGGAGATTGCTATGGATTGGTCTTGGAATCATGAGACGTCTGTGTTCATTTTGCGCTACTTTGAGTGCTTCTACGATGAAAACCGTTCTAATTAAAGAACGTACATTAAATTTTAACGGAATCTTCTAACATGATTTAGAACGAAGGAGGAAAATGTTGATGACCAGAATTTGAATCTATTCCGAGACTATCCTGTTCATTTTTGTTATGTTTACTTGATGTTTGCACTATTAAATCCGTTGTAATTAAAGAAAAATACATTAAATTATAACTGAACCCCGGACCACGATTAAAATGGAAGGCGATTATGTTAACGAGTAGAATTGGGAACATGAGATTTTTTTTTCAGTTTATTTCGCTACTTTTTTTATCTTATAGTTTTTAAATCTATTTTAATTAAAGGAAGAAAAAAAATTTTTTTTTTTTTTTTTGCTAACCTCCGTATTAATGTCCAGAACTTTTCCCCCATCAGAGAATTTACTAATATTATTAAAAATAGAAGTAGTTAAAGGAATGTTATGGATATGCTACTAAAACAAATGTTTTCAGATTAGCTAAATATTCAGAAAATCAAAAAGTCTGAAAGGAAAAGAAATTTCAAAAAGAAGAAAAGGAAGATGAAAGATTGGTTAGGCAAGGCAAGTATTATCCAATCCCACTAAAACTTCCACGCCCTGCAACTCGAGACGAGGTTGCAATGAAACATATGTAAAAGTTATTAGTTGGTCTGCAGATTCACCACCCATACTTCCGTTCACATCCGAAAATCCTATTGTAGTTTTCGAAAAAGAAAGCCAAGGGAACGCTAAGATTAGTAATTAGTAATATTCTAGCGACAAAGCGGCTTTCAAGTTTGGTTATAGTCTTGGAGTTAGTGGGTTCAATCCCAATCTAATATTTTAAGATTTTAGACTTGTTCTATGGAAAAAGCTCCGGTTTTAGATAAAGGATTCTTCAAACATTATTACTTTTGAGATTATTTCATGATTGATACTTCTTAAGGACAGATTATGAATATTTTAATAGATTGTTAAGTGGAATTGGTGTTATATAAATATGACAAAACGTTAATTCTCACTAATGATTACACTCACGCACATACTTTCTCTGTCCTCTCTCTGAACACATACAAACATATACTAGATTTGAATCCGAAATATTTACACAAGTTTTCGGTATTTTCATTATGATCTACTGACTTTACCTCTACTCTGCTCTTCAACAAATAGGGTCGAGTAATTTTGACCTCACGTAATAATGAGAAGGTGTAGGTAGTGTAAGGGATATCGGCACGAAAGTAGAATCGGCGAGCCGAGTTCAAATTCTGGTCTCATTTGTTGTGTTGAGTTTCGCTTTCGGAAAGGCATAAATCCATCTCTACTTCTCCAAGGTTATGGTTAATAAGCAGGGTAGATTGAGCAGGGTAGATTGAGCTCTGTAAACGGCTGCAGTTATTGTAATGACAGAACAACTTTGAATTTAAAATATTGGAGAAAGCAATGGGAAACTACCCCACTATATTTCCGGTTAATTCACATATATGAAAGGAATCTTTGATTCAAAATCATTTATGTTCTGGGAGGTTGAGGAAAAGAAGGAGGAGAAGAAGAAGGAGAAGAAAGAGAAGAAGGAGGAAGAGGAGAAAAAGGAAGAGGAAGAGAAGAATAAGAAAGGGAATAAGAAAAAGAAGAAAAGAATAAGGAAAAGAAGGAGAAAAGAAGAAAAAGAAGGCGAAGAAGAAGAAGATGAAAGAGAAGGAGAAGAAGAAGAAGGAGGAGGAGGAGGAGAAGGAGAAAACGGAGAGGGAGAAGGAGAAAAAGGAGAACAAAGAATGTGTTGACTCCCAAACGCAGATTCTGCTATGAATATCTAGAAACACTTGACCATCTTGTATCAGGTATATATGGTATTAGCATCCACTCAATAGAAAAATCGGCCTGATAGGGTGGGACAAGATATGCATTGTAAAATTTGCAACCTTTACAGGGAGCAAACTTTAAGAAACTGGCATGAACTCTACCCAGGATCTGTAACAATTTTATGAGAATTTACAATGTATGGGCGATTTACTACCTGAAAAATTAAGGCTAATCCTCCATAAGTAGTGATCAAAAACCGAAAAAACACAATTTGCATTCTTATTGACATATCAGTTTCTACAGACTGTATTACAATTTTGCAAATCTTCCCAAAAATATCAAGATACAAGGATCTTGAAGTGGAAATCTAAAACATGTGGCATATAAGTACGTCCAGTTTTGGTTGGGGACCTTAGGTTGGATTAGAAAATATTCCGAAAGAATTACTGAATAATAATAATAATAATAATAATAATAATAATAATAATAATGAATATCAATAATTTGTTCGAACCATGGTATTGAAATCCCGGGTACATGGTACAAAGACCATTCGAATTATGTCGGAAATAGTGATGGAATCACTATACAGTGGAATATCCCAATCCTCAGAAACAGGAAAATTGATGCAAATCGACCAGGCAGAAAAGATTTCAAACAAGGAACCTGCAAAATAATTTATATGACTTAACCAGAAGAATCTCATAAAATGTCAAATTATAAAATAATATATATATATATATATATATATATATATATATATATATATATATATATATATATATATATGTGTGTGTGTGTGTGTGTGTGTGTGTGTGTGTGTGTGTGTGGTTAAAGTGGTCAATATCAGGAATAGAGTGTATGTAAATATAAGTGAACATTTAAATCAACAACCAGAAGCGACAGATTGTTACATGCTTGAACTCAATCGTCAGATCGTAATTGCATATAAATGTGTGTTTTTTTTTATTTTGTGTGTGTGAGTGTGCATACACAGGGTGCGATGGATAAATTGGCGCCATTTTTATATCTTAATTTCGCGCATGTGCATTGTATATTAGGGTACGTTAGGCAGCGTCTGTGAGTAAAAGGCATCATGGCGCAATTTACCCCGACAGTAATTTGGAAACAGCATGCTGTCCTGCTTGACATTCGAGCCAGAAGCTTCAATACGAATATTTCAGAGTGTTTGTGCGTCAATCTGAGGACTGTACAGAGGATTCGGCAATAGTTGTTGTTTCATGTTGGACGCCATCGTCAGACGGCACTTATATATTTATATGTACATACGCTCTATCTCTGATATTGAGCACTTTATCCAATAAATATAGCACACCTTAAAACTATATTTCTTCATATATATATATATATATATATATATATATATATATATATATATATATATGTGTGTGTGTGTGTGTGTGTGTGTGTGTGTGTGTGTGTGTCTGTAATGTAATGGATTCGACTGCAATTCCAACTCGGCTCTCCGATTCCTCACATACTTGCAAATACCCTTAAGAAAGGTATGAATTCTCTTCTTCTCCCTCCAGCTATGGGTAAATAGTAGGATATACTGAGTTCTATAGCCTTGGATGGCAATTGGTCTAGGAGAAGGACAACTCTGAATTCAAAACCTGCACCAGGCCTCTGTATTCGGCCCTTTAGAATGTGTTATTGTTTCTGCACAAAGCTTTCACCACAATAATCGAATCAGATGTGCTGGTAGCTTGGCTATCGTTTCCTAGGAACTGAGCTGCTTGACCCTCATACGTCGAATTCGACGGGAGAATCGATTGCACACACACACAAACACACACACACACACACACACACACACACATATATATATATATATATATATATATATATATATATATATATATATATATATATATATATATGAAGAAATATAGTCTCAAGATGTGCTATATTTATGGGATAAAGTGCTTAATATCAGAGATAGAGCGTATCTAAATATAAATATAAAAGAGCCGTCTGACCATGGCGTCCAGCATGAAACAACCTGTCGCCTCTGAGTGTTGACTTCAATGGTCACTTTATATATATATATATATATATATATATATATATATATATATATATATATATATATATATATAATTAAAAGTGAACATTGAATTCAACAATGTATATATATATATATATATATATATATATATGTGTGTGTGTGTCAACAGCATATACACACACACACACACATATATATATATATATATATTTGCTTGTGTGTGTGTGTGTGCATTAAAGAGAAAACAACAAGCGTAGCAATTATTTATTTATTGTACTTCGTTTAAATAACCTTCGGCATTCAATCTATATGTTCTGCATTGAAAACCACTAAAACATTGGTTGGAATTTTCAGTTAAGAACAAAAATGTAGACGTTACATACAAAAGACTCTATAACTAATCTAGCCGAATTGCCAAAAAACACATAGCAATATATGAGTGAATTTGTAATTCAATTAGTTATATTTTCTGCATCTCGAATTTAATGTTTACAATTAACTTTATTATCGTAAGAATGAAAGAAAGAAATTTGTCTTTTAAATCGTTAAAAATCAAAAAGATTTCAAGAAAGCTAGAATTTAAAAAAAAAAGCAATGTAACTTACAGCAAGCAAATGAAATGAAGGTGGAGCTGAAATAGGCAGTAACGTGCTGACACTCCCACGAAGCCAGTTTTAAGCGAGACAATGTATAAAAGAAGAAATAACTTTATAAATCGAACACTCAAATCGCTAAACAATTTCTATGTGTAATTTTCCAGAAATTTTATTTTTAAAAACCTTTTATTCATAGTTACTCTATTATTAAATTATTATCGATGTACATTCGGTAGCTGTCTATGGTCTTACGGCCATATCACGTCGAAACACCGGCTCTTGACCGATCAGCGAGGTTAAACAACGTCGAGCATGCTCAGTACTTAGATGGGTAACCACAAGGGAATGCCAGGTGTTTTAAGTTTAGATGTGTGGCTGGTGTAATGGATAACAGCTCAAAATGAGAAACCGGAAAGCCGAGTTCGAACTCCAATCGGTTTCGTGATATTCTCTTACAAATGCTGTTGAGAAAGGTATGAATCCATCTTCGCAAGTTCAACTATTTAAACCATAGGAAAATCATTATTACAACCAAAAATATCTTCCGGCTTTAAATAACCTGCAAAAAGTTGATAATCCGTAAATGCAAACAGATCAGTCAATCGATCAATCTATATCCAACGTCCTGTCTTCACAGAAATAATTTATTACATCTTAAAAGAACGATTCAGATGTCTCGATAAATTATTCGAAAAATAAAAAACATGTTCTGTGTGTGTGAGTGTGTGTGTTTTTTTTTGTTTTGTTTTTTTTTTGTTTTGAGCCACTGACCAGATTATGAGAATCACTTGGTGTGAAACAGCTGGTCATCTGAATAAGGTAATAATATTGGTAATATTAGCTGTTCCCTTATAAGGAAACATTCGGGATTCACAGTTAAGTAACTCGTGCTACTTCCGGTTAAAATTTATAAAACCTTTCTTTTAAAAAAGTTCTCAGAAAAATAAGTTATTCAAATCTGAGTAATTGTTATCTCTCCTTCGAGTAATGATGGGGCCTCCTTCCTTGACTCCTCTGAAGCGGTGCGAAACATTAATTATATCATTATTTTCTCTTCCAGTTACATGTTATAGTCACATTACTTTTTGCTGCTGAAAGAAATCAAGTGATGTGTTTTCTGCTATTGTGTATAGTTCTTTGTGATTCTGTGTCACCACTTCATGAGGTTCGAAAAAGAATGGTTCTCAAACGTAGAGGTTTCATTGCTTCGAAGATATTTTAAATCATTGTACTTAGAAAGCGGTAGTATATAGCTGACAGTTTAGATACGCCCTGACAAGAATGGTTCTCAAACGTAGAGGTTTCATTGCTTCGAAGATATTTTAAATCATTGTACTTAGAAAGCGGTAGTATATAGCTGACAGTTTAGATAAGCCCTGACAAGAATGGTTCTCAAACGTAAAGGTTTCATTGCTTCGAAGATATTTTAAATCATTGTACTTAGAAAGCGGTAGTATATAGCTGACAGTTTAGATAAGCCCTGACAAGAATGGTTCTCAAACGTAGAGGTTTCATTGCTTCGAAGATATTTTAAATCATTGTACTTAGAAAGCGGTAGTATATAGCTGACAGTTTAGATAAGCCCTGACAAGAATGGTTCTCAAACGTAGAGGTTTCATTGCTTCGAAGATATTTTAAATCATTGTATTTAGAAAGCGGTAGTATATAGCTGACAGTTTAGATAAGCCCTGACAAGAATGGTTCTCAAACGTAAAGGTTTCATTGCTTCGAAGATATTTTAAATCATTGTACTTAGAAAGCGGTAGTATATAGCTGACAGTTTAGATAAGCCCTGACAAGAATGGTTCTCAAACGTAGAGGTTTCATTGCTTCGAAGATATTTTAAATCATTGTACTTAGAAAGCGGTAGTATATAGCTGACAGTTTAGATAAGCCCTGACAAGAATGGTTCTCAAACGTAGAGGTTTCATTGCTTCGAAGATATTTTAAATCATTGTACTTAGAAAGCGGTAGTATATAGCTGACAGTTTAGATAAGCCCTGACAAGAATGGTTCTCAAACGTAGAGGTTTCATTGCTTCGAAGATATTTTAAATCATTGTATTTAGAAAGCGGTAGTATATAGCTGACAGTTTAGATAAGCCCTGACAAGAATGGTTCTCAAACGTAGAGGTTTCATTGCTTCGAAGATATTTTAAATCATTGTATTTAGAAAGCGGTAGTATATAGCTGACAGTTTAGATAAGCCCTGACAAGAATGGTTCTCAAACGTAGAGGTTTCATTGCTTCGAAGATATTTTAAATCATTGTACTTAGAAAGCGGTAGTATATAGCTGACAGTTTAGATAAGCCCTGACAAGAATGGTTCTCAAACGTAGAGGTTTCATTGCTTCGAAGATATTTTAAATCATTGTACTTAGAAAGCGGTAGTATATAGCTGACAGTTTAGATAAGCCCTGACAAGAATGGTTCTCAAACGTAGAGGTTTCATTGCTTCGAAGATATTTTAAATCATTGTACTTAGAAAGCGGTAGTATATAGCTGACAGTTTAGATAAGCCCTGACAAGAATGGTTCTCAAACGTAGAGGTTTCATTGCTTCGAAGATATTTTAAATCATTGTACTTAGAAAGCGGTAGTATATAGCTGACAGTTTAGATACGGCCTGGAAGAGTTTGACTCTATACATGATATTCATATGATAGTCTCGATCTGGCTTGGATATTTAAGAACATGACTCAACTATATAGTTTTGTTACAATTTCTCCTATAGTAAATCTTTTATAATGTATCCATGCACTGGGTTATTTGAAGTGTTTATGATTTGATATGATTTAAACATCTTGAACGAGGGTACGTACAATAACTGTTTCCATTCTTGGGCTTATGTTTGGCACTGACATGAAGTGAAGCGATTATGCTGAAACATTTACAAGGTCAGCTGATAGAAAAGTTGGTTAACTTTGACGTGTTAGATCAGTTTTATCCTTTGATCCCATCTTGCACATTTATAAATCTACAATTCTTCATGTTCATTGAATATTGCTGCCATATCTGATCTAGTGCTCCAACTATCTATGTCGAGATTCTTGACAAAATCTAAAGAAGGGTCTGTAATGGCAAGTCAACTTCAATCAAATTGTCATCACCGTAACGTGACTTTCCGTTGTCTATTTCTACAAATATTTTCATGGTAATTGGTCTGATGAGGTTTCTCTCTTTGGTGCCTTGACTGCATGAATTTATGTATACTACTAGATTTGCAACTAGGTATCACTCTTTTACTCTTGAACTAGCTACTTACAACCGGAAGTTATTTATTTTCTCGCACTTATGGCCTGTCGAAATAACTTCCGGTTTCTTTCTTCCTTTCCACCAACAATTTGCAAAAATTTAAATACGACAATCGCCATTACTTGTCTTCCTGAAATCTGTTTTTTTAAAGTTTTTTTTCTTACTAAAGTCTTCTCAGTTTTTTTCACTCTCAGTAACCCATTGCGTCTCAGTGTCCTTATCGCCTTACTTGAGCCGAAATGACTAAAAAAAGAAATTCCAGATCATATTTTCTGTTTAGAAAGGCTTATCTTTTTTCCATAAAACTTTTAGTTTGAGACGTTAAAACTTTAATCTCAATCTATCTATATTTCTAAGGTGAGGTATTATGTACACTATTTACATTATTCGGACTATCGTCCTCATCTTTGTTGCCATGTTTATCACAACGTTTCGGACGTTGTACGCTCAGGCTTTCTTCGGTTGGTTGGAATGTCGAACTTAACCCTTTATTTCGCTCGCTGGGGTAGACTGTTCTAGTTCCACGTGCCATGTCTAATGGATGACAGTTATCAGTTCCACCCTCCAAGTTCTTCACTGCCTTAACCGGGTATTGAACTCACACCGTTTGGGTCCTGTCAGTGAATCTAACTAACGCCTTTATCCACTGTGCCATGTGTCCTTTATTTATTTTTTTTAAAACATACTACGTATTTTAGCACGTGCGATATCCTGTCTTCATCAGCTGCCGACCAGGGGTGATATCACAGTTTCTGGGGCTATGGTGGGACCACCACCCCTGGCGCCACCATCAGCGTTTGCTACCAGAAAGGGTATGAAGGTAACCTAATTGATCGTTCCTCTTTGTATATTCTCGTAATGAAATAAACAAAACGATCGTTCATCTTTGCAGCTTCTACCCATAATGAAAGTTTTATATTTCCTGAACGCGTTTGGCGTTATTGACGCGCTCGTAGAAATTGTCATAAACGACCACTCTTTTATTTGCTTCTAAGGATATTTTCTATTCTCTTAATATTTTGTTCAGTTTCTGAAAGGCATCTTTAACTATTCGTAAGCGCTTTAAGTGATACTCTTTTCGTCATATGTTAATAAACTACCGATATATTCACGTTTCCGCGAGAATTTGATCTTGACGTTCCCTAACTTAGAACGTGTGTTGTCTCTTTGGCTGAAAACCATGCATTGTATTTTCGTACATTGAACTGTTATACCTTATATATCTTTCTGAATGGCATTGGATTCCCGAAACTTTACGTACTGACCAAGAAGAGACTTGAAACGATAGAGATATGCTTTTACAAACTGACGCTGAGAATAACACGGAGAGAACACTTGAGGATCAAATACGTTTCAAAAGAAATGGAAACAAAAAGTGCTAGGAAAATTTGACACTCGCTTGAAGGAAAAGGACAGAAAAACAGCGAGTAACTTGCCTAATAAGTTGTGTGGATGGCAGAGAAAAGATGAAGAGGAATGATAAACAGTCAAATGTTGCTTAACAAGAGCCAAACAGTTTCGAAGACTCATGTCCGCCCATGTCATGAGTGCACACAGTATATAAAAGAAGATGCCTCGGGATCACGTAAGAATGACTGCCTACTACTCTATGATAATTATAATGGAAAAATTAACCGTTTTCATACCGGAAATATTCAGTATAATATTTACACACGAATATAAATAGAATGAATTTGTATGGAAACGGAAAATAACGTTGTAAATGATCTAGATATCCTGCAGTATAATAAAACGGAAAAGAATTTCTGTATAATTTATTTGATTTATATAATATATTAATCCTTTGTTTATATTTCTAAGCTGATGTATTTTAACTATTTACACTATTTACATTGTCCAGACACCACAACGATTCGTCCGTAGTACTCTCCGACCTTCTTCAGGTGATATTTGTTTGAATTTCGAAACGAACCCAGAGTAGTCAATCTTCAGAAACGCCAACATACAGATTGACTACTCAGGGTTCAGTTCGAAATTTAAAGAAATATCAACTGAAGAAGAAACGTTGGGAATGTGACAATAAATGTGATGACAACAGTTTGAACAATATATTATTAAAAAATTGATAGTTCTTCGAATTAAAATTATTTCGTACTTCTAGATTCGGAGAAAATCAGAACCTACAAAATATAGAAACAGATACAACCACTTAAACTGATGAAACAAACCCGTCTTGATCTCAAATCTCATCGAATTTGTCTATATTTCTAAGATGAAATATTTTAACTCTTTACACTATTTACATTGTTAGGAATACTCTTTATTATCACATTTACAACGTTTCGGCCGTTGCATGCTCCGACATTCTTCAGGTGATATTTGCTTGAATTTTGAAACGAACCGAGCGTAGTCAATCTTCAGAAACGCCAATATACAATTTGACTACTCTGGGTTCGATTCGAAATCCAAACAAATATCTCCTGAACAAGGTCGCATCACCCAACGGCCGAAACGTTGGGAATGTAACAATAAAGATGATAGTAACAGTCCGAACAATGTAAATAGTGTAACTAATATTAAGGCTGTAGAGTCCCAGTCAAGAAACGAGCTGCAGCTTTATCACGCTAGGAAATTTTATTTAGTTTTACCAAATTACAACATTGATATGAACTATCTGAAAAAGCTTAGTTGATTAGTAGATGTACTATCCTGCTATAATAAAAGTTATTTGAATGACATTAGCAATTCTTAAAAAGAGATGCAAATAAAATTGTTAAATAATGTATTATCTCTTCTTGTAAATATTATGCGGCTACATGTAAATTTAAATCGTAATTGTCCAAATAGTGTAACAGCAAAAATACCCAATTGTTGGATAAGCTTTCAACCGTTGTATCTTAGGAATGATTAAAGATATCTTATTGAAAAATTTCCGAGGCTTTTATAACACTATTGTTCTCTAATTTTAATAATAAGAATATATTTATCTTTAAGATAAAATGGAGATCCCTCTTCCTTTTTTGACCTCCTGATCAAGTTTTCTTCTCTACTGTTCCCGATTTTTAAAACTTATTCACCTTTCTCGTGAGGGTTCTCGAATGAACTTTGAAGATGGAAGCCATAGTATGAATGTTGGTACCATTACTGAAGGCCTGAATGATCTATTTTCCCCTCACTATTGCTCAGTTAAGAAGAGAGTGGGTCTGACACAAAACGATTCTAACTTGTTCCCTTTCTAACCCGAAAAAACTCAAATGGTTTTTCAGTGATCCTTTCGAAAAATGGCGTCAAAATGGCGAAAAAAAGAAACTCACTTAGTTTAGGGATTTTTTTAGATATTAAACATTTTGTGGCATGGACAAATATCCCATGCAGTTACACGATTTGGATGGATTTACTGTTACACATGATATATTCGTTCTTTTTTTTTCTGATTTCTGTGAACGATCTCGAAGAATAACTTTTCTTGGTATTTTTTTGCTTCTTACTAACTCTGGTTATCGAAGCTGTTGTTTACCGTTATTAAAATTTTATTTCAGATTAGATAACTCTTTGAGATGGAATTTTCAGTAACTAAGAATGAACATGTTCGTCATCTTCTCTTTGCTTTTAATCAAGATCACAATGTTGCCTAAGATGTGCGAGACATTGATGCCGTGTATGGAAATAACTTCATTAGCGACAGAATGAAACAGATATGGTTTCCCGCTTCTAAAAGGGGAAGTTTCGATCTCAAAGACTCTCTGCCCAACCTTTTCAGTTTGATGAGAACGAATTGCATACGCTGATTAATCGATCAACACCAGGATACTCGTGGACACAAAGAAAGGGCTCAGTTCGGGAGGTATGCCACACCCACCATATTCTGATTAGACCCCTCAGTTTACCACATTTTTCGGTCGCCTTTTAACAATTTCAGGGGTGTTTCGTTCAACAACGTTGTGGAGCTTAAAACGTGGCTTGATGAATGTTCGAGTCAAATCTTAGTGCTTTCTGTTGTCAGGGCATTGAATAGTTAGTAGATCGTTGACTGGATGTTATAAACAATGAAACAGGATATATTGTTGTAGGATTCATCAGAATTATTAATAAATAACAAATATTAAATAAATTATTAAAAAAAACGAACGAGTTTATGTGACAACCTAATATTTCAAGCCATTTCTAAAGTATCGAGTATCTTTTGTCATTAGAAAACAGTTTATTTTCATGCCACAACATGGAACTTTGTATATCTGTAAAGGTCTGCATGACTATCATGAAAACAACTTTTCATTTTAGTGATCGCTATTATAAATAGTTTCAGACATATCACTCAATCCAGTCCTGAAAACGAGATATGGTACTAATAAACACGAAGATAGTTAAAAAGAGTGGGACATATTATGAAGAAAGAGGTCTCGGAAAATCTAACATTCTCAGGAAGTAATTGAAAGACTGAAACAACGAGTACACAACCTCATCAGTCTGAGGTGAATGGCCGGCAGAGCGGGGACAATTAGGGACGGTAAACAGACGTTGTTTAGAGCAACAAGATATAGGAAATAATGGAGAGCTATATCCACTCACACCTTCTTTAATATTTATTTCAGTTTGTTTTTTTCATGGATATGTTACAAGCTGTGTAATCTGTGTATTGCATGTTGTGAAGGCTGTGATGGCTAAATCCACCAATTATAAATCTTGGTAGGTCGTCTGGATCTCTTAGGATCGTCTGACGGGACATCTTAAATGTCCTGTGAGAAAACAAATCTTTTCGTGCCACTCTTTCTAATGTCCCTTATTCCTTAAAATGCTTCTCTAGGCTCGTTGTTTCCAACGTAATTAATGAATTAATTAAATATGTTTCTTTTTAAAACTGGATCTCTTAATATTTCCAGTCCTGTGTATGACGATAAACTATAACCTGCGGCAAGGTGATCGGATGTTTTGAGAAGCTGGAATCAACTCTTAATTTCTGTTGTTCCAAGTTTCACCCTGGTGTGGTAGCATCTATCAGTATCCCAGCTATGGGCAAATATTGAACCCCCTAACAAAACGGTAGGAAAAACGTTTTTATAGTAAAGTTACTAGCAATAAACTTTTATATTGTAAAATGTCCAACAATACCTATTTAGAGTAAAATGTCCAACAATACATTTCATACACTATTTTCATTATCCAGACTATTGTCCTCATCTTCGTCGCCCTATTTATTACAACGTTTCGGTCGTTGTATGCTCCGACCTTCTTCAGTTAGTTGGAATGTCGAAATGAATCCTTTATTTCGCTCACTGGGGTAGACTGTTCTAGTTCCACTTGCCATGTTTAATGGATGTCAGTTATCAGTTATCTCCTATTAATTCCCCTCTCCACGTTCTCCACGTTCTCCACGTTCTCCACTGCCTTAACCGGGTATTGAACTGAAGGACACGTGGCACAGTGGATAAAAGCGTTGGTTAGATCCAGTGAAAAGACCGAAAGAAATACAGACAAATACATTTCATCCGTAGTTGAAGGCATACGTTTAAAATATATTTAGTTGAAGCCATAAAATTATGTTAAAATATTTAGGTTTCGGCATTAAATACCCAATAGAACTTGATATACCACTAAATAAAATTAACTATTCAACCAACATAAAAGAACTTTCATGGCATTAATCCATATAATATTCTACAATTTCTTAAAGAAATCAAACTTTATAACATAAAACAAGCCTATCATCCTCTCTTGTAATCATGTCTCTTCAAACATGTATATGCATAAAAGCTGTGTATTATCTACCATGTATTCCATTGTGAAAGCAGGTTTGTATTTTTAATACTTCAAAGCTCCCCAAAAATAAAATTTCGGCATTAAATATCCCATAAGGAGTTGACATGCTGTTAAACAAACACCCAAATCCAAACGCTAATATTTCAAAGATTTTTTAATTCCTTAACTCATAAAATGCCCGTGATCTATGAAACATAACTCTATGACTTCTTGTATTCGTATTTCTCGCTCTGATTTTTATCGCACTTCCTGTCCCAGTGTAATAAAGAATGACACTTTTTTTTTTTACATATTTCCTGTTTACATTTACTATGATCTCTATTAATTGCAATCCTAAGAAATATTTTTTTTTATATATAAAGTCCCTTCACGATGTGGGAGTTTATGGCCTGCCATAAATTCATGTTTTTTGGAGTGCTTAATCATTTTTGTCTTTTTGCTATCTCTCCTAAACCCTGTTATTTCAGCCATTTACACAAGCTCGTCAAGTAGTTCATCCTCTGTTCCTCTAGTGATTAATATGCCCTATGAGTTTCAAATTCTCCAGGCCTTCTTTCCTTATATTGTCCTATCATAAAAATCGAAAATACGAAGATACTGGAACATTTGTTTTTCAACTTTCACCGGAAACCAGCAAATGTTTCCTAATCTAGGAGGAAATAAAGAAATTCTTAGCAAAGATCTTTCATTGGTCTGTAACCAAACTTGTATTTATAATAGTAGTGTATAAAGAAAATAATAAAAAGTAGAGAATCAGGCAAATGCGAATATCTTTCGTTGATTGTTCCAAAGAAAAAGGAGAGTAAGGTGACTGTTCCAATCGTTTTGAACGCTTTTTTTGTGGTTAGAAGTAGCACTGTAACGCTTCGTTATCAGAATTGATGAGTGGCAAAAAAAAAAAAAAAGATTTAAAAAATGGCGTCACGCATAATTCACCAAAGCCAGATTATTTCAAGACAAGCACTTGACTCGGCGACGATAAATCAACATTCCTCAAAGTCGGAAATGGAATCCAGCCTTATTAGATTAGGTATTTAGGTTTTTTGTTCTTGTATTTGTAATTTTTCTTTAATTTTTTTTTTTATTGTCGCTAATCTTTCATGCTTTTTCTCCCTTTTCTTCCTCTACCCTAGGTTTTTTTTTTTTTTTTATTATTATTTCTTTCGGTCTCTCCTTGCTGCCTTCACCGCATATAAACCTTTTCGTCTGTAGTTCTCGTTTTTTTTTTTTTTTTCTCCTTTATTAAATCTCCCACCTTCTTTATTTACCGTTTTCTTTTTTATGCTTTTTGCAGGTATCGTTTAAATTTTTTTCATTGATTAACGCTGGAATCTTATTTTAACCTACTTATATTTTTATTGTTAAATATATCTAACGATTTCTCTTCTTTCTATTCTTCATTTTTTTTTTTCCTTTTCTTCTTCCTTTTACACCATTTAGAAAAGTTATTATCTTCATTGCTCATTGTTCGTTCTTCTTCCTCTCGAACTTCTTAGCTTCTTCATAAATTAATTCCTTCTTTTTAAACTTCTAGTTTTATTTAACATCTCCTCATTTTTTTTGTCTTTCTCTTCTTCTACCATTATTTCTTCTTTATACATTTATTTCATTTTCATTCATTGATTAACATTGGTATATTTTAATTCTTTTATTATTGATAAAAGATATAAGTTCTTCATTTCTTTCTAGTTTTCTACTTTGTTTTTTCGTTTGTTCTTTTTTCACTTCATTTAAATAAGTATTGCAACTTCTGCAGATTTTGTCTAATGCTTCTTCCGCACACTTTCTTTCTTTCTTCTTTTTCTTTCCCACACTTTCTTTCTTTCTTTCTTTCTTTCTTCTATTTCTTTCGTAGAGTTTCTTTCTTTCTTCTTTTTCTTTCGCACACTTTCTTTATTTCTTCTTTTTCTTTCGCAAACTTTCTTTCTTTCTTCTTTTTCTTTCGCACACTTTCTTTCTTTCTTTCTTTCTTCTATTTCTTTCGTAGACTTTCTTTCTTTCTTCTTTTTCTTTCGCACACTTTCTTTCTTTCTTCTTTTTCTTTCACACACTTTCTTTCTTTCTTTCTTCTATTTCTTTCGTAGACTTTCTCTCTTTCTTCTTTTTCTTTCGCACACTTTCTTTCTTTCTTCTTTTTCTTTCACACACTTTCTTTCTTTCTTTCTTTCTTCTATTTCTTTCGTAGACTTTCTCTCTTTCTTCTTTTTCTTTCGCAAACTTTCTTTCTTTCTTCTTTTTCTTTCCCACACTTTCTTTCTTTCTTTCTTTCTTCTATTTCTTTCGTAGACTTTCTCTCTTTCTTCTTTTTCTTTCGCACACTTTCTTTCTTTCTTCTTTTTCTTTCACACACTTTCTTTCTTTCTTCTTTTTCTTTCACACACTTTCTTTCTTCTTTTTCTTTCACACACTTTCTTTCTTCTTTTTCTTTCGCACACTTTCTTTATTTCTTCTTTTCCTTTCGCACACTTTATTTCTTCTTCTCATTCTTCCGCAGACTTACTTTATAGCTTCTTCTTCTGGAGACTATTTCTTCTTCTTTTATAGAGTTCATCTCTTCTTCTTCTGTAGACATTTTTTCTTCTTCTTCTTCATCTTCCGCAGATTTTATTCCTTCTTCGTATTCCTCTTCTTCTTCCGCAGATTATCTTGATTTCTTATTTCGCATACATTATTTCTTCTTCTTCTTCTTCTTCTTCTTCTTCTTCTTCTTCTTCTTCTTCTTCAGACTTTCTTTATTTCATCTTTGGTAGACTTTATTCCTTCTTTTTCTTCCTCTTCCGCAGACTTTATTTCTTTTCAGGAGAGTTTTGATTTTTCCATGAATTAATACTGCCATCTTATTTTATCTTTTTATTGTTTTTATTTCTTAATTATTATATTTTTTCTATTCTTTTTTTCCTTTCATTTTCCTTCGTTCTTCTTTTTGTTCTTTTTAATACGAGTAACCTTTTACATCTATTCATGATTTCTGCTTTGTCCTTTTTTTCTTTGTCCTTTTTTTTATCTACCCAGGTTCCCCGTTCTTTGGTTTCTCATCTTGATGAAATTCGTTTCCCATCTATGCTACTTCCGGTGGAAAAAGAGCCGATCTGCATATTGTTGTCAACCATTCAAATAGAGATTGGTTAAGCAATTTACTGCATGCCTAGCTTTCTCCTCCCTGAATAGCTTATATATAGCACCGAAGCGTTTTATTAGCTGTTCTGTTTTTTTTATGTTTTTTTTTTGTTCCTTGAAAGATAAGAGTAAAGAGAACAAAAAGACTTCCATACGCTACCTCCCAAACCCACTAACAAGGATAACATATTTTTATGTGATTAAAAATTGCTCATAATACGAAAAATCAGAGTTATGGTAAGATTAAATTGTTTTTTACTCTTAATATAGTAATAAATCTAAACTTTAATAAACTGATTACGAAACGAAACTTTGTTTTGTGTAATTATACAATGGGGCTCTCGCCAGCTTTCACTGACTGGTTAATGACTACTACATGATGCGTTTTCTTTCTTGTTCGTGTGCTGCAAAAGCTGAAAAAGGCACATTGCACAAAGAGGCCCACGACTGCATGCATGTTTTGCAAGGCTAGAATAAAATCAACAATAACATAACTCTGGCATCTCGTCTGCAGTCGCTCTCTCACAGACGTGCCGTCGCGCCTCTCTGTCTTCTTTTTACAAATATTTTCATGGTAATGGCTCTGATGAGCTGCTTTCGCTGGTTCCCAGACTTCAGGAATTCAAGCGTCCTACGAGGCTGGCATCCCGCTCTCACCATTTCACTATTGAAACTGTTAAATGTAGCCGTCTCTTCTACTCCAGTAGCTTCATATCTCGCACCTCTTGCCTGTGGAACTCCATTCCCTTTTCCTGTTTCCCTGATAGCTATAATCTCCAAATATTTAAATGTAATGTCAATCGACATCTCCAGTTGCTTTGATCCATCCACTATCCTTCTCCTCATCCTTTTCTCTATCACTTCTATCTGCTCTCGCTCCAAATCCTCTGTAACACCTTGTGTGCTAGTGGCTTCCCGCCTTGCTTAGGGTGAAATGCATAAAAAAATTATCCCCAGCGTGTGGAAAGATTCGAATGTGCCTGTGAATTGTCCAAAGTAAAAAAAAAATGGCGGTGTCACGGGTCACATATTTAAAATAGTTAGATCTCGGAGTAAGATACACTCTCGCGAGATTATCTTTGGGCATATGCAAGTTTTGGCTGTCAAACTGATTACAAGCATTGATTGCTACAATAAGTTTAAACCTTTAAAAAAAAAAAAAAAACAGTGGCTTACAAGGAAACGGGACTCTTTCCCCGGATTCTTCCGATAGATTTCTCAGAGGAGTAGAATTTGGGTTTTTCCCGTCAGTATGGATGCTGCAGATGTAGCATCTGTTGTGTGCTGGAGGCCTTATCTCCTCCCACCGTTACGTGACATCTATTACGTAGCAGTGGTATGACCGGCTATATCAACTTAGCCCAGCAGCCCGTGTGGAAACACTTGGGCCCTCACATTAAAAACCGACCTTGTGTCACAGCCTCAGTGGAAGTCAAGTGAATCTCAGGCTTACAATGAAACGAAAGAGGAAAAAAAAAGCAGCTGCAGCGAGAAAATGGAAACTCGAACAATGTTTCAATCATTCAGCGCTTTACTTGCCCGATGTTGGTGGGTGACAATTGGGACGACTTCTGCCATGTCAGGCTAGGAGATCAACTCTTTTCGTCAATTCTCCCAACCCCCACCAATTCCCTGTTCATCTTACCAACACAGCGCGGGGAAGGTGACACGAACGGCCGGTAACGGAACTACCCGAGATACAGCCTGTCCTCTGCCAAGGTTGAACCACAACTTTACCCGATCTCAACCGTGACCGTTAATACAGACAACAAATTGGAAGTCATCAATATCCGTGAATTGATGTTCTTAAAATCTGACACTTGTGTTATGAATAATCGAAAGTGGTCTCCCCTTGTTTTATCAATCTACTACTTGAGAGAGCTAATTCTATTTACTGGGACTATCAAAGGACACTATACGTGAACCTTTTATTCACAGTTAAATAAAGCATTCTTAAAGCCTCTATCTGCGTCGTTACAAATTGCATATTATATATATTTGAAGCTGTAACAATTTTCATCAAAATATGTACAATTGTATTTTATAATCATTAGATTTTTATGGCATAGGGCGCGTTTTGTACGTCCCCTTGAAAGAATGCGGTATTATGGTGTATGGAGGATTGATTGGTGACGGACGATTTTTTTTATGGTGGATGAGGAAATTGTAATATGTGAATGGGTCGTGAATCATATTAGCTAGATACAAGATAGTTAGTTTCGACCAGCCTCAATCCCTCCATTTTTGGCCTTGTGCCCTAATTATGTATTTTTATATATTATGTACAATTGTACATTCACCTTTTATCCACACTCCCTGTGTTAGACCCCCAAAACAAAAGGGTGGATATTTGAAAATTCCGATAAAAACATTGTCTATCGTTTTAACTATAGTGTAAACCGGACCTACTACATTTTAATTCAGGTTTAAATCTAGGCCATATCTACGTTTTTAATTCCAATATAAACCGGACCATTTTTTCTTAATTGTTTCACCGCGAGCCAGGTAATAAATCCACAAAGACGCAAGGAGTTACTGAATGTAAAAGAAAGAGAAAAAGGAAAACATTTAGAAGAGAGAACATATAAAATAACAGGAGTTAATAAGAGTAAAGATAACGATTGACACTGAATTTACTGTTTTGAATATTAAAGTTGGCCGGTATACAAAAAGCCAGAAGAGAGTAGCACAAGCGAAACGTACGAGAAAAGACAGTACTTATGACAGTAATCTTCTTGACTCTAGTGTAAATCATACCTGTCTAACTTTTTGACTCTAGGGTAAATCAAAATTTGTAACTTCTTTAATCCCGTGTAAAACAGATCTAAGTCTAGCTTTTTTGGGCCCCGGTGTAAGCTGGACCTCTACTAATTTGTCTCGAATACAAAACGGACGCAACATATACATTTACTATTCAAATCATTAAATTAGTTTCTGTAAAGTAGAGAATTATTGGTAATAACGATTCTCTTCATCGCTGAACTTATTAATGATTATTCCATTATCTAAAATACTTTACGTTATGACTTTTTATTAAAAAAAATTATGTAATGCAAAATATTATTTTTCCCACAAAATTAAAGTATATACCGAGTAACCCGGATATAAGAGAGTTGTCGGGACCGGAGAAGAAGTATCTTATATCCGGGTTTGGTCTATTTTATATACATTAACACAGGCTCTAATTTTGGGAGCAGAGAAAATCTCTCTTATATCCGAGTTTCTCTTATATCAGGGTCTCTTATATCCGGGTTACACTGTATTTTGGTTTTAGTTTTTTCCTTGTAAAAATAATAGCATATAAAACGTGCACTTTCCTTCATGTACCAGTTTTCCATACTAGTACTACTCTTTAGTAACAACTAACAAACTTAATTTATTTTGCAAATAACGAACTTCTATTTTTTTTAAAAAATCATTTCATTTCAAGCAAGCCAATAAAAACCCAAAGTCGTCAGTGACAGTGAAAGGAACAGGACAATAAAAGAAAAGCGTACAAAGTGACTGAAGATGACGATTAAGATTGCATTTAAATTCCAGAATATCGTAGTTGACAGGAAACCGGAAGAAAATTCCACAAGAATTACAAGAGAATAAACAATATAACTAAAACTTAAAACCGGGATAATAAGAAAGTTGTCGGGACCAGATAAGAAGTATCTTATATCCGGGTTTCTCCTATATCCGGGTTTGGTCTATTTTATATACATTAACACAGGCTCTAATTTGGGAGCAGAGGACATCTTTCTTATATCCGAGTTTCTCTTATATCCGGGTCTCTTATATCCGGGTTACACTGTAATTGTAATTTCAATATGGAAATTATGAGACCTAGCTTCCAATCTAGTACTACGCTTACATTCGAGGTAGCAACGAGGAAAATAACAATTATTTTGAAAAATGCAAAAATGTGGCACAAGGCCAAAAGTGAGGATAGGGGAAGACTATCTTATCTGAAACTTAACTAGCCACGATTACTGAACGAAACATATCACATTATTCTTTACACCAAAACAACACATTCTTACTTGCCATTCTTACTACAGCCATCAAAATACCTCAAAATCTACATGTAGCTCTAACTAGTTCCCCCCTGTATAACGAGGAAAGTTCATTAGAAATAATTACCCTGGAAATAGGCATAGACGAGGTAAAGAGGAAAATACTGCTGTCCATATCTGAATCTTAGCTTCCATCACTTTCGTAACGGCTTTGGGAAAGTGACTAAAGCCGAGATTCAGGTCAGGAAAACATAAAGCAACTGAGTCCAACGTGTTCGACAGCTTTAAACGTGTTTTGCCTGAATAAACAGTCTAATAAGTTCTATGATCTAATCTTTTTTCTTCATCTTAGTACTGTTTTTGTAGCTTTTCTCATATTATATGGAAGCGATAAGCACGACGGTGCTTTTTTTTTTGTTGTTAACAATGCAACTTTATTGAAAAAAAAAACGAAAAAGAAATATTGCTAATATTTGACGTAATGTTTTACATCATGAATTATCATTATTACATGACTTGATTTTCAGAAAGCATTTTGGTCGTGGTTGTTCAAGTCACAACACTTCGGTCGTTGTATCCCTTCTTGTCTTCTTTTCAGGAATATCGAACCGAAGATTTTATTCAATCTCCGTCAGCAGGGTATTCTTATTTCTCATTCCATACCCTCCTCAAAGCCCTAGCTTAATGGATAAAAGTGTTCGTTAACATAAAATTTCCCTAACCGGTGAATCTCTGGTTCTGATCGCGCTAATGTGAAACCTACTCTGGTTCACGGGAAGTAGCGAACAAGTGACACTTAGCTGAATAAGACATTTGAGTTTTAATAGATAGGAAAAATCATGTAACATAGGAAAAGAATAATCTATCCTCATGAACTGAGTAAAAGATTCGTTTCAAAATGACGAACCATATTTAAAGACCAAAGAGAAGAAATGATGAATGTCGTTTTAATGATTACACCTCAAACATGGCGATGATGCAACTAGAATGCAGTCGGGTACAGGCAGTGAAAGGGAATGTTGGGGTTGAGGAAAGGGACAAAAAACAAACCAGAAATTCAGGATAACGGAAGATGGCGATTGATGTGGCAGATTGTAGTCGGCAGGAAAGCAAAAAATCAAAAGGGAGTTCGATAGGTGGGGGTCTGCGAGAAAAGATAGCGTAAATAAGTGGGAGGTGCATCTAACTAGTTCACCAGTAAAACGGTGAGACCTAATTGCCAATCTAATAGCACGATTAAATTCATGTATACGGGGCACCAGGGAAAAAAAAAGCTCATCAGGGGCTTTCCTTCTGGAGGGACTGTGCAGGAGATAAAAATAGTTCACCCCCGCCACGTAGGAGTAGATGCTGCGGTTGTAGTATCTGTTGCGAGTCGGAGGCCTTCTCTCATCCCTTGTGCCCCCCGTTGTGTAACATCTATTCCGTAGCGGTAGTATGACTAGCTTAGAGAAGCTCTGATCAGCTAAAACCAGCCTAGACAAGCTAAGACCAGTGGCCCGAGTGTTTCCACTCGGGTCTCACGTTAAAAACCGATCTTGTGTCACAAACTGGCTCAGTTGTGGGTCGGAAAAAGCTCATCAGATCAGAAAATATTTGTAGAAAAGACAGAAGTAAGCCACGTCGCGTCGATGAGAAATTGACTAAATATGGATTTTATCAAGAAGATCCCAATAGACAGCAGGTGTAATAGCAACAAATACGTAATATAACAAATACTGAATGTAATTTTTTAAGTAATAAGGATGCTTCTATATACTTTTTAGCTATCAAATGAAGTGACGTCTTTTTAGCTATCAGATGAAGTGACGTCTTTTTAGCTATCAAATGAAGTGACGTCTTTTTAGCTATCAGATGAAGTGACGTCTTTTTAGCTATCAAATGAAGTGACGTCTTTTTAGCTATCAGATGAAGTGACGTCTTTTTAGCTATCAAATGAAGTGACGTCTTCTCAAAAGTTATCTTCAAGCAAAATATTTAAAGCATCATCCTCATAAGATGAAAGCTGATTGTAGTGAAAGAACTATCTTTTATTTCGATATCAGAGAGTTGTCTTCCCAAAAGCACATTCGCGATTTCCTATCAACCAATGTGCCGAGCTACTGACAAGATATTTTTGTCGACAAGACGAATGAACACAAGCCTCAAAGCCCTTTCCATGCGAAATAAAAATTAACCAGGATTCGAAATCTGTTATTGATTCCAGTTTAAATTCCAAAAACATAAATCCTACACAAACCCTTTCTGTACAGATTTCATTAAACTAGAAAATATGAAAATATATTTCTTTTCATTTTTTTTTTCTGTAAGCTATGTTTTATTTTCTAAAATTTTATCGCAGGCAGAATTCACTCAGATCAGTCAGTTATGTGGCATACATGGTACATAATGAGACGATCGTATATTTTACGATACATGATCAAAGCAGATTTTTTTCCCGTAGTAACTTGCAATTATTTTTCTGCAGTAGACCAGTGCCATTTCTTATCTGCGGTAGGCCAGTTGCTATACAAGGCAAAAGAACCCGGTCTGTTCTGCTATTTACCCATAGCTGGGAGGAGAAGAAGAGGATTCATACCTTTCCCAAGGGTATTAGCACATAAGTGAAAGTAATGTATTCGACTGGAATTCGAACTCGCTATCCATTACGCCACTGTGCCTCCTAAAGTTTGTCTATTTTTTGTCGTTTTTAATTTTCTTTTTACCATTCTGTTAAATTGTGTTTCTCTTACACTGATAGAAACTATATCTTAAATCCTAATTGTAATACTTGCTGAACTGAATCATTTTATTAATGATCCTTGCAAGAATTGTCTCCAACTTAAAACTGCCAAATTTGATTGCTCACGCATATATATATATATATATATATATATATATATATATATATATATATATATATATATATATATATATATATATATATATATATATATATAGTTTCTTTCATTAAATCTATCAGTGACACTACAACGTCGATTAAATTATTCAATTGTGCAAATTGTCTACAACCGAGCGTAATATACATTACATATTTTTTTTTACGAGCAATATTAATGCTTATTGTATATTTTTATTTTTTTTAGACCTGATAAGTTTCGGTTTACAAATGAACCAATCAAGCGAGTTGGTTCCTGATTAATAATAATTACAGTATCGGAGAGAAGCTGATTGGTAAGTTAGATTTTGTATAATTATATTTGATGGTAGACTTTCCAATACCAATAGGAATTCCCCACCCAATTTAAAATTTATTTTATTACACTGATTATTTCCTAAAATACACACGCACACACATACATAAATACATACACGCAAACATCTAGGTTGAGATACAAGGTTTTATTAGAAGTGATTTTTTTATTTTCTCGGAGAGCCGAGTTCGAATTCCACTCGAATCCCTTACATTCACTTACGTGCTAATTCTCTTAGGAAAGGTATGAATCCTCTTCTCCCCCACTACCAAGCTATGGGTAAATAGCAGGACAGATCGGGTTCTATAGCCTTGGATGGCAACTGGTCTACCGCAGAATTAAATGGCAACCTTCTGCGGAAAAAAAATCCGCCTCGTCAGTCATGTATCGAAAGATACATGATCGCCTAAGCATGTATCACACATGGCACATAACTGACTGAGATAATCGTACTATTATTTCTATGTGATTTTCAACATTAATAAAAAATTACTTGGCCATGTACTTTCAAAATCAAGTGACTTGACCAGGAAATATATATATATATAAATATAAAAGTGAACATAGAAGTCAACACTTAGAGGCGACAGTCTGTTTCATGCTATATGCAATCGTGTGGCCTGACGATTGCATATAGCATGAAACAGACTGTCGCCTCTAAGTGTTGACTTCTATGTTCACTTTTATATTTACACACGCTCTATCTCTGATATTGAGCACTTTATTCCATAAATATAGCACACCTTAAGACTATATTTCTTTATATATATATATATATATATATATATATATATATATATATATATGGTAATTTCTAAAGAATTAAAGGATTTATTTTTAATCTAACATTTTTATTACCTCAGACGTTTTTTTCAGTGGATAGGCGTGTTTGAAATAGACGCTGCTTTTTATTTTCAAAAGTGTCTATCGCGTATATCGGCCTCTGCACTAGAGAAATATTAATGAATAAAACGTACCCTCAAGCGGTGGTTTGTGCTATAAAGACGGATACAGGTTCGGACCTAACTTTCTTTATTAAATTTACTCGAAGGCACAGGCCAATAAAGATGATGTACACTGTTTGAAATACAAAAATGAGTCTTAATTTCAATTACTTTCGAAAATACGCTTTTAAGTAGGCGCGCAGGGGGGTCGTCAGTGATGTTTTCAGGGAGTTTCGGGTCTTTCAACGTCATACTCGCCATCACCAAATCGACCAAATCAGGGGAGATCAACCCCTGATTCCCCCTTCAGATTAAACGCTAACAGCTACTCTGGCCTTTTTAAAGAATAAGAGGAAGAAAGACCACATATTCCGCGCATCCGATTGGATGTTAGTAATTAAATGTTAGTTTTAAATGGCCCGCGGTGGGGACTGGCTTCTTTTCTTTTTTCGGTGGATTGCAGTTTCGATGGATAACTGAGGAGGTATCTTAATGTTCCTAAATCTTACCCTATTTCCTTAAGTATTTTAAGGTTTCCTTAAGTATTTTAATGTTCGAATAAAAAAAAAATTAACAAAAGGCCTTATGTTCGAATCAAAAAAACATAAATAAACAAAAAAATCTTGCGTTCGAATAAAAAAAAAGAAAAATGCCTGACGTTCGAAAAAAAAAAAAAATATATATATATATATAGACAAACGGTCTTACGTTCGAAAAAAAAAATATATATATATATATATAGACAAACGGTCTTACGTTCGAAAAAAAAAAAAAAGGTCTTGCGTTCGAATAAAATAAAAAAAAAAAAGTATGTGAATAATGGACAAAAAGTCTTACGAGATGTGTCGCGCCGAAACCGCTGTTATACGCGGTACCTTTTAAGTTACTATTTGTAACTTAAAAGGTACCGCGTATAACACGGGTTTAACATAAACACAACATATTTACAAATCATACAATTTACAAATTGACGAGATAAATTCTTTGGCTGTACTTGTACAATTCAACTCGTGTATTTACTCACATTCGCACACAAAAAAAGTTATAAATGTTTTTTAAATTAAAAATGTTTATAATATTGCCATGTTGCAATTATATTAAAATTATTTACAAATTTACCCGGCTTGATAATTATTTGTTACATTGATGTCCAAGAGCTATCACGCTTAATCCATAACCATTTTGCTGTCCTTTCGGCTGTATTAGTCCACTAAAGATAAATCTTTTTAAATAATATATACGTATATTTTGAGTAACTTTGGATGAAAAATAATGACGTTTGTTGACGTTAAAAATACGTCAAAAAACGACATTATTACGTCATTATTTTTGCACCAACCTAATGCATAAAGCCATTTGGAAAGCTTCTACTTTGACATGTTTCCCCGATGAACCTGCCCATCAGGAGGCGAGATAAGTATTTTAAGAATGAAGCAGATTTCAAAAAGTGAAGAGTTTCGTTTTATTTTGGAAAAATACCGAAACATGAAAATGCAATGATTTCATATTCTAAACCTTCACAACTCCTGTCAAAATCTGTATGCGCGTACGTATTTATCGAAAATATTTTATGCCTTACTTTCAGGATAAATTGTACTGTATCAAGAGCCATCAAGTATTTTACAAGCAGTATTATTGAGCAATGATTCGATTCGAAGGAGAATTAATGAAATGTCAACGTATGTAACACTCTATACAGAGTGAAAAAAAAAAGCAGAAAATTCTCAATTGCAATTGATGAATCCGCGCCTCATGATAATGGCGGTATTCTTCTAGTATACGTCCGTCTTATAGATGAAGACTGCAAACTGTGTTAAGAAATGCTGCTCGCAAAATCTTTGGAAATCGACACAACTGGATCATCGATTTTTGAGGCTTGGTTTAATGAAAAGTAAATATTCTTTGAAAACTTGCATTCTTGTGAATCGTGCAAAACTGATGGCATGTCATCCATGGTGAGAAAACGCAAGAGATTTATTTTCTACTTTAAAAGAAAAAAAAAATCTGTTCTTTGATTCTAACAGTGCAATGTGCATCATTTAACGCACAAAAATATTAGATCAGCTCTTTAGGAATCATTGGTGATATTGTTATTAAAATAGTTAATAAAATTAAATTTAACAAAGTATAAATGATATTTTTGGAACTTTTACAGCGACAGCGAGAAACAGCATATCAAAATCTATTTTGAGATGGGAAGTTACATAACTTTCCATAAGAAAATGCATAGCCAGATTTCTAACAAAACTTAATATATTCTTCTTTGTGTGGTGTATCCATTCAAGACATTGGCTATCATGGATCTCCCCAACTTTCCTGTTCTTTGTCGCTCTTCATATTTTTTTCTTTTTGAAATTTTTCCTAAATATTGTTCCGCTCTCAACTTACTGAAGTTCAAATGTTTTTCTATTTTACTTGCCTTCATCCCGTCCTGTGAGTATCAAATTACCCAAGCCCGCTTTCCTCATGTACCCTAAAAATTTTGACTGTCTGTTCGTAATGTTAAATAAATGTCTTTTTTTGTTTCCTTTTAATCTAGAACTTCGTTGTTGTTCATATCTTCGGTCCATGGTATCATCGGCCTCCTTCAGTGGAACCACATTTCTGTTGCTTCAAGTCTCTTCGCCATTTGGCTGTCATCAATATGGCTGAATCTAAACCTCAAGATAGCAACACGTTGAAACTTCTTTGACTTCTATTTTCCACTGACATGAGGTGAAGCGACTCTATTGATTTGCTAGGAAAGTTGGTTCACTGTGTCCTCTCAGACATTCCTTCTCGTCAGAATTCATCTTGTACATTTATAAATCTACCATTTGTCCGTGCATTGAAGACTACTACCATATCTGGTCTGGTGCTTCTGCTGTATATTTCAAGATTCTTGACAAAATTAAAAAAAAAGGTTTGTAATATAATCGATCCTGATCTGGCATCTCTACTTCACTCAGTTCTCGCACTGATCTGACGTGGCTTCCTTTATCTTTTCTACAAATTATTTCATGGTAATGTTTGTGATTAACTTTTTTTTCTTTGGCTTCTCGCCTGAATGTATTTTAAATTGCTACTAGATTGGTTTTAATGTTTTACTGTTGAATTAGCTTCATGCAACAGTCTCTTCTATTCGAATAGTTTCTTTCCTCACACTTTTCACCTGTGAAATTCCCTTTCGAATTTTTTTTTCTTCCATGCCTCTACGATCTTCAAACATTTAAATGCAACGTCAACCGCCATATTGTTTACCTGAACCCTTTTCATTTTTGTCTCCTCTCTAAAATCTGCTTATTCTCTTTCACTCCCATTTAACCCTTATGCGCCGCAGTGGCTTTATCCCCTTGCTTGGGGTGAAATTAAATCTGATAGATGCGCGTGAAGATGTTTAAGATTAAAACTTAGAAACATAAATATTGAGAATGAATAAACAAGAAAATGTCATTTTAGTTTCAGTAAGAATTTTTTGGGAAGTGGTTGCTTAAAGGGAAAAAAAACGTAATTGTGGAGGGGCAACAGACAAAAAGGCCGGGAAACAAATGTTTAAATACTCAGTCCTTTTATTTAGATCAGAAATAAACTCTATCTTTTTTTCTGTTATTTGGGGGTGGGGACAATGATTGTCTGAAGAAGAAAAAAGAAAGTGGGTCGGGCTAAGAAAAAATTGAGAAAGCAGTGTCTAAATATTCAATCTTTTTATTCAGTGTAGAAATAGACTCCATCTGACGTTCAACTTTAGAAATCTACAGTTCTAACGATTACTTACAAAGAGACTCCTGAATTAAAAGCTGAACACAGTAATACCACTGACATCTGGGAACTAAAATGTCACTAAACATGATCAGACACATATGTACATCGTTTGACAAATCAAAATATAGTTAAAAATGTAATAAACATTGAAAGAAAAAATATAATCTGATCGGATCCTTTCAAAGATAATAATGAATTAAACAGTGATATTCCAAAGTCAACTAGACTTTTCCCTTGTCAACCATTATGGGATATGAATGATAATTTTTTTTTTTAAATTTAGTATATCAGGGGAAAAGCCGAGTGATAAGGAGGCCTTCTTTCCCGCATGGCTATTAGTATAAAATGAATAATCTCAGCGAAAAATTCCACTATTTTTTTTCTATCCTCTTACTAACAGCACTAGCCAGACACTCATAAAGAGATGCATAAAAATTCGCAGACTTTAGAAAACGAGACATATCTTAAATAAAATTTCACTAGATATGACCAGATAGTAATGCATATACTTTAAAAAGGAAAAAAACCAATAAACATCGAAAAGTAATATATATATAAAAAAGTGAACACGAAAGTCAACACCGTTTGGCGAGTCTGTTTCATAGTTAAACGCAATCTCCAGAGACATGGCCTGAGGATTGCGTTTAAGCTTGAAACAAACGGTATTGACTGAATGTATAAAAGATATTTGAATACACATGTAGACCTACCAGACTCTAACATATTCGCTGATAATACAAATATAATAGTATCTTCCACATGTAAAAAAAGGCTAAAAATAATGCAAGCCTTATTAATAAAAAAAAAAGCCAAAATCAATGATATCAATTCTGAACACAGTCACAATATGCTGACTGTGTTTTGAAAATAAATAATTCCTATAACTCTAGATACATACATAAAACAATCCATATATTCAATGAAAAGTAAAACAAAATTCATCTTTGATAACAGCTAAAAGTATAGCCGAAATCACTTGTAAAACATTCGGGCAATTTTTATATAATTTACGTCCTGAAGAACAAAAATCACATGAGAAATTATATATAAAACTCAACCATCACACTTTGTCAGTCATTTTCAACGATATATATATATATATATATATATATATATATATATATATATATATATATATATATATATAGTTAAGTAATGAAAATCTTGGTAATCCCTATCGATAATCCCAAGGTAGATGAAAGCTCTATGTTAAATCAGAGCGAATAATAACTTTAATGTTTCATGGTTATAATTTATTTCCCCAGGAAGTTTCTTTTTCCCTGGATTATCAGACTTCACTTCCAAGCATGAAAAAAATGAATATATATATATATATATATATATATATATATACACACACACACACACACAAACAGATTTCATTTTCGGATTAGGTGTTGAACATTATGTAAGAAGTTGTGGATAAACTGTCCAAACTTTGTTGGTTTGTTCTCAATATTCTCGATTTTCGCAGTCATCATCAAGAACCGATGTGGTGTCTGTGTCTTAGAATTATTTTGTGTGTGTCGTGGTACTCTTTGGGTAGCTGGACGTTTGAAATGGTTTGACGTGACGTCATGTGTAACGGCCACAGGGAAGGAAGCCGCACAAAAATAATGCCTTTTATTTTATTTATTATTTACTTACTTTATTCATTTCAATTTTTGTAATATTAATATAATATGTGCGTACATTGATTATATTATAAGCACTTCAAGAATCCATCTCCCCTGGTGAATGATATTTTATTTAATCTGTACTGTTTATTTTGTATAATAATAGTGGTTTGAGTTTTTCCTTCCATTGTTTGCTGTAGAGTATTTGTGGTGTTATCTACTAATATATGTCTTACGTTGATAGTTACATTTGGTAGTTCATGATATGCTGGTTGATATGTTCACGGATTGCACTGAGTTTCGACAGGTGACAGGTCAGTCTGCGAAAGTGTCTGTTTCATGTGTGCCTACTGTAAGTATTTAATGTCGGAGATGCAATATCCCATTGGGCATAAGAATACATAGACAACATTATTTTTACATAGGGGTGATTTATGAGGCCTGGTGTTGTTGATAATAATTAAGTTAGATATTATAAACTTTTTATAGTAGACGATAAATCTTCGGAGTTTGTTACGATCATTGACTGATACGGATCGGTGAATTATATTTTTAATTGCTTTCTCATCCTGTTGATAATTAGGGTGCATTTGGTTGCGATAAAACAAGTTTATGATGTGTTTAGTTTTGTTTGCTTCAAAGAGAGGTCTGGTGTATGTATGTACCAGATTAACGTCACTTAAGTCAGAATTCAAAGGAGGTAGGTAGGGAAAACAATTTTCAAATGACAAGACACACATTCATATCATAAAACAGAAACCCCCCCACACACACATATATATATATATATATATATATATATATATATATATATATATATATATATATTTCATTATCCTTATATTCAATATCGACTATATGAAGGGGATGTTCACAGTTTAGTAGATACCATCACCACAAACAACAAAACTACAATAATAATAATAATAATAATAATAATAATAATAATAATAATACATTGGTTCAATGGTAAATATATAATGCAAATATTGCTCGGCTTTAATAATGAAGCAGATGTTCTGAGTTTAGCAGATATTTATCATTACTACCACCACCACAACTAGAACGACAACAACAACAACAACAACAACAATAATAATAATAATAATAATAATAATAATAATAATAATAATATATTGGTTCAATGGTAAATATATAATGCAAATATTGCTCGGCTTTAATACTACTAGTCATTATCTATCAGTATTATCAATACTAGTGACATTCTTAAATCTCCGTTTTCTCATGACCTAGGAGATCGTAGCCCTTCATAAATACATTTTCTTTATTTGAGTTTTTTTTTTTTTAATCATTTCACTTCAAGCAAGGCGATAAAGCCACATGGACGCAAGGTGTTGCTACTGTAAAATTATTTGAGAAAATGAAAAATGTTAAGGAGATGAAACAAGAAGAGAAGAGGAATTAAGAAAAGAAAATATAACGATTGGCTTTGCATTTAAATTTTTGAATATCAAAATTGACTCGGAAGCAAGAAAAAAGTGAGAAAAGAAGAAATTGTTAGCATATAACATACGGTTACATGGCAGATCCGGACCGATAAAATTGCAGATAGAATCCTTTGGATCTCATCAAGAATCTCTAAATCCATAGCAGAACCACCAGAGCGCGTATCATGAATTCTTGATAAAGAATGATTTTCTTGTCCACTCCATTCTTGTGTACACAGAGTTGCTGTCCTTCTAGTCATGCTGTCGACAAATTCACGAGAAATCAGAATAAACTATCATAGCTTCGAGGAAAATAAATGGATTTATGCTTCTCTTCAGGAATTTAGATTAGAATTTCCGAGTTGGAATATATTACATCACATATTATTCGAATTTTACACCTTTTACTGATCAGAAAAATGGCACACCAAAAATCGAATGCGTGCTCGAATTGAAAAAGATGCATTTCAATAGCCAAGCAAACTATTAACAAACAAGAAAATTTCCTTATGAAAAGAGTTCAGAACTGCTATATAATATCAGTCCCCATCTATGTCAATAAATGCTGGATAATATCCTCACAGATGACGAGAAGATTGGAGGCATGAAAAATTTGGTTCTACAGAAAGATGTTGGGAATACTATGGATGGAGTATATGAGTAACGAAGTCTTAATAAAAATGGAAAGAAAAGAACGTTCATACTAAGAATCAGGAAGTGTTTTCTTAGAATATAAGAAGGAAGAAGGGCTTGGCGAATTTACCACTCACAAGATATCATAAGAAAGAGAGAGAGTTGGCTAGCTGCTTGATCACATTGTGTGGTTAGTTGATGGAACGAGAAGTGGGAGGGATGAAAAAAAAACAAATGTTAATAAGAGGAAGTTGGAGAGAGCTATGATCGCAAACGTCCTGAAGATAGACAACGCATAGAAGAGAATTACTCAAAAGATGATGTTGAGTACTTTTAGTTATTAATCGAAATAATTTTAGCATATATCGATTCCTTCTACCACAAATGCTTTCAATAATAATCGATTATTTGGTTACAAGAAGCAGTGAAATGTTTTTGTTTTTTTGTTTTTATATATATATATATATATATATATATATATATATATATATATATATATATATATATATATATATATATATCATTCCATTTTCTTTCAAGACTGGGACGATTATGATCCTCCACAGGTTCCCTTTCTTTATTATCTGCAATATTCTTTCGCTAAAATTCTAAATTCAGTGTTGTAATTTTCTTATGCTGTCAGAAAAGAGAGTCTAGTCTACTCCTTTATTTAATCCGTAGATCGTGGGGAAAGACGGGTTTATGACTTTTCCAAAGGCACTATTGCAGAAGAAATGAAATTCAACAGCAGCAACTTGAACGAGCAATACCACTTTCGGCGCCGATAATCTTTAAAATACACGGAGAGTACAAAGGAAATAAAGGCAATTCCTGGACTAATTTCATTGCCTCCATAATAAACCTTTTTCATAACGATCACAATTTATTGAAATGATTTATCCCTAAAAAATAGCCTTTCGCAGTACAATTTTAGTGTTAGTTTTATTTATATCTATAATTCGCAAAATGTGTGTGTGTGTATGTATGTATGTATGTATGTATGTATGTGTGTGATTGGATGTTGTTTTCCACAGTTTTCATCCGATTCGATGACATTTTCTTGTTTGATAGATAATTCTTCAGTGCCGATTTTGAGTCCAAATTGTTGGCGACAATGGCCCCCCACTATTTCCTGTCCATTATAACTCTCAGAAACGTTTTACTATTTACCATCTCTTCATATATATATATATATATATATATATATATATATATATATATATATATATATAATTATTTATTTAAAAATAATAATATATAATAATAAATAAATAATAAATAATTATATTTAGGCTCTACTTTTGTATCGAGCACAATTTTTTTAAAATAATAACAAAAATACTAAAGAACTTTGGATTATTTACCTAACGAGTTCTTTCCTATTTTCTATATATTCCCCCCCCACATATATATATATATATATATATATATATATATATATATATATATATATATATATATATATATATTTCATAAAAAATGAAATAAAAATATTTTTAATTATTACAATAATATTATTTATTATTATACAATTTCCTTTTCAGGGCCATACCCCCATTCAAATTTTAACCCCCCCATTTGGGGATGTGCCTCAGTTGCATCCAAATGTTGTTACTAATATTGATTTTCGGGTGGGCTGACTTTAAACTTAAACTGCTCCAATTGAAAGGCAAAAAATTCCCAGTAATGAAAGAGCCGGGAAAAGACAGGTTATATTACTAGATGTAATTAGGTTGAAACCCGAATTTTCGCCCTATGATATGAAAGGTCCAGCCAGCCTTTACAGGATAGCTTTGTATCCTTTCAATAATTCTATAACATTCTATTAAGACAATTCTAAGTTTATCCTGTTACTCTACGCTTTTGCTGAGCTTAGAACTGTCTGGTTTCGGAGCCACTTTTGCGCTATTGCTGACTATGGGAATTGCATGTTCCGTTAGTTTTTCATGTCAGCCTGAAAGCTGATATCGGATTTAAGTTACTAAATTGATACGAATATTATTCTTGTTGATCCACATATAACTAAAATGATGCCCGCTTTTGGTGTATTAAAATACATTCATAATCTTCCTAGCGAAATTCGATTAGCATGCGCAACATTTTTAGAGCGAAGAAGACATGCTCAGTTACAGATTATGTACACCCACCACTCAGATAGGCGCGGAGATTTACACACTGACTGATATATATATATATATATATATATATATATATGATTGGTGTATAAGGAATAAATTCCAATAACCAACAAATACTATCCTTAAAAGAGTGCTTAATACAAATATAATTATTTATTCGAAAATTGTAGCATAAATATGTTATAAAATCACTACAAAAATGGCCATTTTGTTCCAACACTTCTGGTGTCTTACCAAGTGATGGTGTTGAATGTAGGAAAAAGGGTTGTAATAGGTTCAGATCAATGAAACATCCCACGCGAGGGGAAATGGTGTTACATAAGCTGGAATGACCAATCAAAATACAAGTATATGAGAATTTAAAAGAAACTTGACGGCGGACTCAGGTTATAATAATTATTTAATTCTTTAATGTTAGGGGTAGACTAAAATAGTATTCATTATAACTAATAAATATTAAATTATACTATAAAATTATTTATATATATATATATTTAAAGTCATCCACAGGAAGACTGTTTCGCAGTTCATGTGGCTAGACATCCGGTTGCCTCTAGCTAGGATCGAAACCCGACTGAATTGGTGCCACTCGGAGATGCTACCACTAAGCCGTCGGTGCACAGCAATGTTGCAGGTGGATTTTTAGCGTATTTATTTTTGTACAAACCCATACCTACTCCCTAGAAGGTTCAACTGGAATTAATTTTTATTTCAGGAGCCAATATAACGTCATCCACAGACATACTGTTTCGCTGTTTCACAGCTCATCAGTGTGGCTAGACATCCGGTTGCCTCTAGCTAGGATCGAAACCCGAATGAATTATATATATATATATATATATATATATATATATATATATATATATATATGAAGAAAAATATTTGGAAAAAACAAACAAAAATCCTTAAATGCAATTATGTTGTTTTAATATGAAATGTCATTTCATATATTCATATATATATATATATATATATATATATATATATATATACATATATATATATATAATATATATATACATATATATATATATATATACATATATATATATATACATATATATATATATATACATATATATATATATATATATATATATATATATATATATATATACATATATATATATATATATATATATATATATATATATATATATATATATATATACACACACTGTGTGTGTATTTAGGTAGCATATCTTCATTCAAGTATGTTTGGTTGAATAATTTATACATATTATGCCTGTTTATTTTTTACTTTAATCCTCTCAAATTCACGAATCAAATTCTTAATGTGACTATTAAACTCATTAAGATAAAGGCTCCATTTTTTTTTTTTCATTTCCTTTATTTTCTAAATGACTTTCAATCTCATATTCAGGGGTGAATTGCTAAGACAAAAAAAAAATTCATGTAATTGATAGTTGCGATTTTTTTTTTTTAAATGCGCTCTTTCAATTCAAAAATTATTAAACGTGGGGAAATGGAAGTAACTTAATTTATATTTTCCAATTTAAAAATATGACGGTTTAAGTATTTTAAAACATTGGTGTTATATTTGTAGTATTTTTTTTTTAGTTATTTACTTGGGAAAATAAAAGAAATGAAAATAAAAAACTACGGCGGCTTTTTTTAATTAATTTAATAGCATCACTAAGAAATTGATTCGTAAACTTGAGAGGATTAAAATAAAATAAATAGACATAATATCATAATATTTCTTGATTATTCACCAAACACGCTTGAATACACACACACACATACACACACACACACACATATACATATATATATATATATATATATATATATATATATATATATATTTGTAAGAGAATATGAATACAATGAGAAAACATGAATACAAACGGGAAAACTCATCTTAGCCGCTTCGTTTCGTTCTCTGACTTTATCAAGGCAAATTTCCATTTGCCTTGATAAAGTCCCTATTATAGAATAGAAGGACACATATTGTCTATGAAAATTTCTCGGACATTCAGGCCGATAAATGTCTATAATAATATGTTTGTTATAAACAGAGCATTTACTTAAATATTTATATCTATAAAAAGAACGTATAAACATGAAAAATTGTCTTAAAATAATTGTCTCCATAATATTCCAATGGAATATATTATGACCATGGAATATTAGTGTTTAATCCTTTTTATTATATATATATATATATATATATATATATATATATATATATATAGTTGGTGCAAAAATAATGACGTTTTTTTGACGTATTTTTTAACGTCAAAAACGACATTATTTTTGCACCAACCTAATATAATGTGTGTGCGTGCGTTTGAACAGAAATCTTAATGTTATACATGTTTAATTGAACGTAACGAAGAAGTAAAAATTGCTATATGTTGTTCTAGTGTTCATGCATTTTTTCTTTTATGCGGACGAAGAAAGTGTAGAAATTGTTTTGTCCGAATCATTGTCATCATCGCTTTTGGGAAGTCCATAAGTGATTTTCATGGGGTTCATTGTTAGTACATTGTTCTGGGGGTTTTGTTCTGTGCTCTACTGTGAATATGTATTAGGTTGGTGCAAAGATAATGTCGTTTTCTCACATATGTTACTATGTGAGAAAACGACATTATTTTTGCACTAACCTAATAATAGTAATTCTATGCCGTGCTGGATGGGAGTAATAGTAATTACATGTTGATTTGTTTTTAAATACTGCGAACACGTCCAGACTTGTTTTAAATCAACTGATATTGAAGGTTGGAATAAATTGTTTTATGTAAAGTGCTTTAATTATCTTTATCTGAATAAAAATTAGCTAATTGGATGAATCTAACGCGCTGGATTAAAAACCTAATAAAATTAAATTATAAAAAGGTACGGTTCTAGGCTTATAAAGGAGATTTGTTGTTGTTTTTTTTTGGGGGGGGTCCACTGTGTTACTCCTTAGAAACTGCTATTATTCTTGACTTCTATCGAAGCCTTGTGAGACTCGTTGTAAATTGATCGATGTAATCCCTTTCGTGTATTACTGTTTTCTTCCTTTTTGTAGCGTAAAACAAGAGGAGGGAAATAAACATGGGTATACGCTGCAAACACTGAGCGATTCAAACTTGACTGAATCTACTGGATTGGGTGGGTTTAGGAGCCAAAGTATGCCGTATTGGTTATCGGTAATGTAAAGGAAATCGGTGGACCAAGTTCGAATACTAACATGACAGTGTTGAGGCACGTATTTTCTTAACTCTTCGTTCTTCATAATTGCAATCAAAGTAATTGCCGAGAGAGGGCATGTGGTGGATCTGTGGGTTGTTATCTGTAAATTTATTGTCCCCTACTCGGATAAAACTTGGTTTGAACAGGCACATATAAAACAGACATAACTCGACTCGGCTTGCTACAAAATGTAGGGAATCCCTAAAAAGAACCCAAAAACTTTTAACCATACCCAGTCTTACACTCCAGTCAGTCTTCCCATCCATATATATATATATGTGTGTGTTAGTTAGAGAGTGAGGACGGAAATATACTAACAGAATATTCATTTTGGACAGAGATATTTTGCATTCTTAAACTTAATTAAATAACTATATGAGAGGATCATTAATTCATCTGATTCCGTTTCTTCCTACCACACACACATACATTGGACTCACCATCCAATTCATCAGACCTACAAATTCAAAATTTTATATTATATTCTTACTCTGTGGTGGACATTGAGTTCTACTTGGATTCTATCCTCTTGGGAACATATATATATATATATATATATATATATATATATATATATATATATATATATATATATATATATATATATATAATGTATTGGGACAGCAGATCATTATTCAAACATATATTGTTAAATATAACAGACAACGAATGTGTATTATGTTTGATCATGAGCCGTTCTAAACTTCGCATTGTTGCTTTAATTTCCGGGGAGAATAAAGGCAAAAACTGTAAACCATTTGGATATTTTTTATTATGCTGTTCCTTGATCTAAGGTTTCGGCTACATGAGCCATCATCATAGTGGTTATATGGATATTTCCCCAAAGATATTCACATCAAAGTTGATATCCTGTTATGTTTACATCGAAGTTTGCTATACGACGATAACGATCGCGGAATAGCAGACGCAGGTCGGAAATTCGTGATGCGGTTCAATGACGTCGTATCACGTGAAAGAACGAAATATTAAGAACAGAACCATATGCTGAGATAAAATGAAATGTGTTTTGACCGGTTTGACATGTTGTACGTTCAGTGTCGTGTGGCATCAATATATATATATATATCTATATATCTATATATCTATATATATATATATATATATATATATATATATATATATATATGAGAAATGCTCCGAACGTAATACCCCCTATTTATTTCTATGTAAATTCAAACAGATACAGGGAGCATAACAACACCGTCCAACAGAGCAACTGTCTGCGTGCGTACACACACACGTATACACGCGCACACAAAAACGTGTGTGTGTCTGTATGCAAAGAAACTTGTCCGGAATAAGAATTTTACCCTCGAGCCTACTCTTTTTTTTTTTTTTTTGTAGCACTGTTCAGACGACGTTTGAAAAGCAGTTTTTGAATACAAAACTATTTTTCCGGCCTCATCGGTGGCAAGTAAATAAATTACATTGCTGTTTTTATCTTGCTTTTTACCGAAGGGAAATCTCACTCGATTGCTCACTCCCTCTCTATCTATCTATAACTCACTCTCTCTCTTTTCTAGTGTCTGTTAAGCACACACACTCACGTGTAAAAATATTCATGTAATCACACACAATGATTTATGTATTCTTATACACTAAAGGAAAAGAATATCTGTAGCAATAAGAGATGCATATATGTCTATATACGGGTTCCCATTTGCAATCCATATATACCAAAGATCCTGGGGCCGACTAGGAAAGGATTTTAAAGAAGATTCTGATGTTTCGTCGTTTATTCCTATTTTGGGAAGTTGATTGGGCCGGAAACTTTATATTAGAACTCATAGTAATGTAATTTATGAGAAGGAAAAATATACATTTCTATATGTATATTAGTATTTCTTTGCTTTCATATGCTAATAACATGCGTTTTGCTCGCTAGTCATTATAATTTTATATTATTTTCATCACACAGCCGTGTATATATATATATATATATGTGCATATGAATATATTCATATACGCGTATGTATAAACATATATATTCATAGACAAGTATATATATATACATACAGATATATACAGATATATATGCATATAAATATACATATATATATACATATATTAAAATATGCGTTATATATATATTCATACACATGCATATATATATATATATATATATATATATACACACAGATATATATGCACAAATATGTATACACATATATTCATTTATATTTATATATATATACATAGACATAATCATATACATATATATATATATATATACACACATATATACATATAAATATATGTATACATATATCCATATACCTATACTTATATATATATATATACACATTCATATATATGCATACATATAGATATATATATATATATGTACACATATATATATATACATATATATATTTTGTATACACGCACCCAAACACTAATATATACACATATATAAATATATATATACACACACACACATTGTTTTCAACGGTTAACGTATATAGTAGTGAGTTTAAAAATGTCAGGATATTCATATCGTCAGCTGGTAGGTATGAATTTTACATACGACCGCACGAATGATAATGTACGGAAGGCGGCACGGCTGTACCTGATTTTGTTTCCAAACCGAAGGCAGCTGAGTTATTCAATCTTTTCTACTGTTTATCATCTTCATTGCTGAGACAGTTTCTGTGGCACCACAAACTAAGGTAACGCCTATTTTCAGAATGCATCTTGGATTGTACATTTAACTGCGTCTATCGTCAACCTTAAACTTCATAACTCAAAAATGAAGAATTTACGGACATACGTTTATAGGGATTATTTCGTTGTTTAGTCTGGATAACCCTCCTCCAAGTTTGTGACTTTGTTTGATACAACGTGTATATATATATATATATATATATATATATATATTATAAGTTAATAGACTTAAAATATGGTTTTTCGCTACACAGTTCCAACCATGTTTCAAAAATGGAAGCTAAAAGCCCCGAATTTAATTTTGTACTTAAATTAAAGACATTAGTTCCTAGTTCCATTTCATCCTCAAGCGAATTTTGGAGTAAATTCGTTTGAGGATGAAATGGAACTAATGTCTTTAATTTAAGTACAAAATTAAATTCGCGGCTTTTAGCTTCCATTTTTGAAACATGGTTGGAACTGTGTAGCGAAAAACCATATTTTAAGTCTATTAACTTATAATATTAATGCTCTGTAAATTTACATTGAGCACTTTTTAGTAAAAATAAAAATATCTATAAGAACACCGGATTATATATCTTACTGTTCTTTCTTTTTATTAATATATATATATATATATATATATATATATATATATATATATATATATATATATATATATAGTCATGGTATATTTGGCCAGCAAGTATCCATACAAACAATATTAAGAAGAACCGCCAAGGTCTGCCTATTCAATCCTTTATTGTATTTTTCAAATTTGCGACTAAGGTGTGGATTATTCTGCTCAGAATTGTGGATAATCTGGTAGAAGTTTCTACTTTTCGATTGTTATTTTATTTGAAGAAGCAACGCGCTGTTTGTGTAAAAACTGGTATTCTTTGGAAGTCTGATAATTAGAAATAGTCTACAATGAAGTCCTGTGTAACCGTTATTGGGAAGAAGGCCACACCAAAGAGAATCCGATTTATATATATATATATATATATATATATATATATAAATATATATATATATATATATATATATATATATATTGTGTGTGTGTGAGAGAGATAGAGCGCGCGCATTAAATTCATCATATTACCTCAATACGTCACACATTAAATAAAATATCAGTCACTCACCACAGACACGGTATCATGAAGTGCTATCACATTCATACGCGTTATGCACACAGTCACCAAATGACTATCACCCCTCACCATATATATATATATATATATATATATATATATATATATATATATATACATATATATATATATATGAATAAAGATACAAGGAAAACTTATATTTTGACGACGCGTTACAACCTCTGAGGGGCTTTATCAAGGTAAATACGCCGACGAAGATAAGTTTTCATTTTGTCTTATTCATATTGTACAGATATACTCTATCTGAAATTTTTACATACATATATATATGTGTGTGTGTGTGTGTGTGTATAATTTATTCGAAATTTATAACACAAATATATTATAAAATCACTAGAAATATAGCCATTTTGTTTCAACACATCTGGTATCTTATCAAGTGATGGTTTTGAATGTATAATAAAGGGTTTAAAAACACCAGAACATTTGAAACAAAATGGCTATTTTTGTAGTGACTTTATAACATATCTGTGCTATAATTTTCGAATAAATTATATTTGCCCTACTCTGTATTGAGCACTCTTTTAAGAATGGTATGTTTTAGTTATTAGAATTTATTCCGTATACACCAACACTATACTTGGATATATATATATATATATATATATATATATATATATATATATATATATATATATATGTATGTATGTATGTATGTATATATATATATATATATATATATATATGAGAGATATTTATAGATATAGATATATAGTAATTTATACTAATAATAAACATACAGTTTTTCCTCACTGGTAGAAACGACTCATGTCAGGTGTTGATTGAAAATTTTCAGTCATCCCTTGACAATTCCATCGTGCATTAGTTGTGTTACCGGGGAGTAAAAACATGTATATTTATTATTTGTAGATATTGTATCTCTCTAATTACATATCGGACAGTTTTCTTATGATCAGCACTCAATGTTCGATATTTGCTCGGATACAAATCTTTGTGTATATTTCTCTTATTAACACAATGTCTCAGTGCGCTTATTTCGGGAATTAAATTATCACCATTCGTATAAGTATTCAACAATTTTTATTAAGATGAATGACTGTCTGCCTTGTTCTTATTATCTTTAAGAATTTGCGAATTACTGATCATATGATAATGTAAACAGTGTATCATGGAAGCCTTAATACATGTATACACAAACATAAAATGCCCAAATGAAAGATAAAACGGAAAACGGTGCAGTGATAAGTTTTGATGGGGGTGAAATTGAAACATTTCTAAGTTGAGAGAAATATTATATTTGGGTAATCAGGACATGGAATATTAAACCATTTAGAAATCTTAAAACAGGAAATAAGCTGGTTAAATATGAATATTTTAGGCGTATGTGAAACAAGGTGGGTAAACAATTGAGATTTTTCCAGTGACCAACACAGGATCACATATGCAGCCGGATAGAAAAATGAAAGAGGAGAAGGATTGATATTAGATCAAGATATGAAGAAATGTGTTCTGGTATACTGACAGATACATCAAAATAATTCTTGTTAAAGCGAAAGGAAAGCCTTTCAACATATCTATTATAATGGTTTATGCACCGACAGCACAAAGTACAGAAAAATAAACAAAAACAACGTCAAAATGGAAAATTAAAGAGGCCAAAGGCAGCACCAAAATTAAAATACGAGACACTCTTCAATGACCCAAAACTGAAAGAGAAATATATGGACAGTTACGAGGAACAAAATAAAAAAAGAAATTCGAAGTTAGATACATTAACAGAGGCTTAATAAAAGAGATAAAATCATCCCAAACGAGACGAAGAAAACAAGAATTGATGACAGATGAAATTCCCTACCTGATGAAATTATTTAAATAATTCAGAATGCTTTCTACAATGATTCAAGGATCACAGGATCATATATCCAGTCGTATAGAAAAAATGAAAGAGGAGAAGGATTGATATTAGATCAAGATATGAAGAAATGTGTTCTGGTATACTGACAGATATATCAAAATAATTCTTGTTGAAGCGAAAGGAAAGCCTTTCAACATATCTATTATACCGGCTTATGCACCGACAGCACAAAGTACAGAAAAATAAACAAAAACAACGTCAAGAAATTACAGTTGTTATGGCAGACCTGAATATCAAAGTAGTCAGAGAGAAAAACGTTGATATAGTAAATTTATAATAGGAAATCATAATGAACGCCAAAAAAAATTGGTCGAATTGTGTACGGAGAATGGCCAGATAGTAGCCAACACCTGCTTTGAAAAACACCCAAGATTAATATGGACCAGGAGGAAAAACAAAAATACGACCATATGACGATCAACAAGAGGCAGGAATGTAGTTTTATATTATAAAACAGATCTAAATGCAGACTATGGTCACGACCATCTTTAAGTAATATGTGAAACTACGAAAATTCAAGAGGCTAAAGGCAGCACCAAAATTAAAATACGAAACACTCTTCAATGACACGAAACTGAAAGAGAAATATATGGACATTGAGAAAAACTTTTACGTGGAACAAAATGAAAATAGAAATTCTAAGTTAGATACATTAACAGAGGCTTTAATAAAAGAGATCAAGATCATCCCAAACAAAACGAGACGAAGAAAAAATGAATGGATGACAAATGAAATTCCCTACCTGATGAAATTATTTAAATAATTCAGAATGTTTTCTACAATGATTCAAGGAGAGAACCCCAGATAAAATGTTGTTAATTTAGCCAGTAATCGGGTAGAAGTGATACTCATCCTGAAAGGTTATGAAGAAGCAGAAGTCAAAAGATTTCCAGCAGCTGAGAACAACAGTGAAACAAAATACGTGAAATAAAAGAATGGCAATTAAATTTACGAATTCCTGTTGGTTTATCGTCCGGAGATTGTGACTGGTGTTCACGTCAACAAACGAAGAGCGGCAAAAAATTTATTCCCCGCCTCCTGTCACAAGATCAGTAAAAATTTCGTTCTTTTCGACGTGGAGTCAGCAAGTTTATGTCAATAAATCAATTACGACTGAGTAGTAAGTTCGATCCTCATGGGTGCCCCATACTTTCGGCCTTGTGCCACATCTAAGCTACGTTTAGGAAACCACCTTAAGTTGTAAAGGATAAAAACGGAACTGCTCTCAGAGACATATTTCCTTCAAATGTTCATAGCTGGAGATGGATCAGGACATTACTTACGGCCATGACATTAAAAAAAATCCCTATTTTCTAAATTGACTCTTGAAGTTTCTAACATGAACATGCCTCAGCAGACTAAGAAAAATATGAGGTCCAGTTAGCGACATATCAACCACTATGGGTTATTCAATGATGAAATTTGAATATTTTTAAGTAATATTATTTTATTTTTTTTTTTTTTAGATAATAGCTGTTTTAGTGATACAATTTTTCCTAATTAACCAATACCTAATGTTAAAATAAGAACATTCATACCTTTCCCAATAGTATTTGGGCAAAAGTAAATTTAACAAACTCAACGAGAAATGGAACTCGGCTCAATGACTAAAACTTTCGGGCCATTATACATTACACCATCCGCACATCCGAGCTTACAGCACCTGGTATTCAAGCGAGGTACTAACAAGGATCAACATTGCTTAACTTTGGTGATCGTATGGGAACCGCTGTTGCAATGTGATTTAGCCGTAAACGTAAGTATGTTCAGTTTCACGTTTTGAAAGGAAGTGGTAGCGTACACGGTGCATTCTTAACCCCATCATTGGAGGGACTGAAAGGGAATTCATGTCACAGAATGTTATGCCATTGCTGTCACCCAAAAGTCCACTACTCCGACCGAAACAATAAATTAGAAATACAGCAGTGAACTGCCTTGCTGCTTGAAGTACGCAATAATAAGCGAATGACTGTAACGGCAAAATTACCTGAGAAATTCACCATGACAACCGGACAGCCGGACAGCCGGACAGCTGGACAGCCGGACAGCCGGACAGCTGGACTGCCCAGTACATAAGATTTTATTACAGTGGGGAAAGAACCTTGCTCAATTTTCGGGAGAACTCATTACAATGAACAGAAGCATATAGACTACCATGAGGATCCACCTCCAATGCTTTTCTCAGGTTTTTGTTTCAAAGATTTCCTCCTTCTCGACTAGATTCCAACCATATCTAGAGATCCCAAGCTGGTCTATTCGGTAACTAATAGCTGGGGGAAAAGAGACGGATTATTACAAGGATATCCATAAATTTCTTTGCCCGAAAGAGAATCTAGCGAACTGAACTGAATAGATACATAATGAATTTTTAATTTTATTCTGACATTTTTATTACTTCAAAGGTTATTATTCTGGATACTCATATTTGAAATAAACGTCCCATTTTTATTGTTTTCATTTTAAACTGTGCGCATTACGTCTATCACCCTATCTATCTGAATGAGGAATTGAGCGTGATAAAAATGGGTGGTGGGGAAGTGCTTTGTACTTTGATCCCACTTCAGTTAAGTAACAAGTTTCATGCACATTAATTCTATTAACGCACTATACTTTCCTTTAAATGTCGAACATTTTAAGGCAAAAATCTGCCTGCATAAAATGTCTTTCTACCAGTAAACTACGCAAAAATAACCAATAATTTTGGCACCTAACACTCTTACAATTTAATATGTATATATATATATATATATGTGTGTGTGTGTGCGAGTGAGGTAAATTTAAGTAAGTCTATTGGTAAAAGTCCATTCTATCAGGGATAGAGCGTTTGTCAATATAAAAGGGACAAGGAAGTCAAATGAATTTCATTCCTGTCAAGTTAATGATGATCTAGTTGAAAATTTAGTGCTTCATTTCCGTCTATAGGATTATATGAATTATATAACAATTTTATTGATGATATTGGTATCACATTGTTGGCTTTTATTCTTCAAATTCAATTAACCGGTCTATTATACTATTAATTCTCTCTCACTTACTCCCTCTCTGTATACACATATAAATAAATAAATAAATAGTTGAATTCATGTGAGATTGTGACCAGGGTTTCACACTATTTGCTATTTGGAGTTTGACTGACGATCGCAAATAGCGTAAAGCCCAAGGTCACAGACTCACATCAATCCATCTAAATATGTTAGCTCTATCACTGATATTGAGCGTTTTCCAATAAATACCGCGCATATATAATATACAAATAATATATATAAAAATTGCATATATATATATATATATATATATATATATATATATATATATATGCATTTTACATTTTATACTTATTAATTTCGCGCAAACGCGTGGTTTGTTTTTGATTTTGTCAACTGCACAGTATCGTAGTTGAGCGAAAGACCAAACCTCCTTGTAACATAAGACATGAACTGAAGGCCAGGATTATGGCAGCATTTCACCAATTTAAAGAAGGAGACCGTCCATAGGAGATTGCAAAGTCGTCCGGAGACCGTGGCTGAAACCAATGGCGATTTTATTGAATTAATTTAAACTTTAGTATTTCAAGATATTTTTGTGTAATTTTGCTAAATAAATCTGTTAAAATGAGATGTCAGTGTTATTTTCATTTCTGTGTAATTTAGACAATAATTTATCCATCGCACACACTATATATATATATATATATATATAAACATGTGTATATGTATAAATATATATATATATATATGCATGTAGATATATATATAAATTCATATATATATGATCGACTCGCCCGTCGATTTAATTATAGTGGTGAAGGCCTCGTGCAGGACCATCCACACTTTTTGGAGGGACGAATACAGAGACCTGGCCATCCACACTTTTTGGAGGGACGAATACAGAGACCTGGTGCACCGAATGCCACAAGGCTCCCAAACGAGCCTCCGCAGGTTTTGAATTCAGAGTCGCCCTTCTCCTAGACCAGTTGCCATCCAAGTCTGTTCTGCTATTTTACCCATAGCTGGAGGGAGAAGAAGAGGATTCATACTTTTCCCAAGGTTATTAGCACGTAAGTGAATGTAATGGATTCGACTGGAATTCGAACTCGGCTCTCCGATTCCTCAATCCAAGCCAATATCCATTACTCCACCGTGTCATATATATAATGTGTGTGTGTATTCATGCATGATATATGGCAAGTCAGAGATATGTATTATGAACATTTTCTATCAGGGAAATATAAATAAAAGTTTGTCCAATAAAAATGCGGGAAAACATGGAGCCAACAGGATTTCGTTATCGAAACTGGTGTTATTTTCTTCGCATTCATTCATGTAATAATCAAATTAAATAAATGGTCAGATGAAAATGGCAATGCCCGTTATAAAATCAAATTCATCAATCGGCATACCGATGATGATGATAAATATACCCAACTACTAAAATCCGAATTCTAAAGCCACTCCACAGTGACATGCATTTCGCTTCATCCTTCTAGCATAACATTTTCCGGGGCGAAGATATAACAATCTGGAGAATGATCTCTACCCTGCGGGAAAACCTGCAACGTCTTATAACCTGAAGGTGCTAATGGTTCCTCTTCTTATTGTTGATGCATTTACAATTACTATCAAAAATATAGCAAACACATTAGAAGAACTGGAAATTGTGAACATATGCATAATTACAAATTTCCTAAACTCAGTCAGATTCTTAAGAAGAAATTTTGAAGCGCGGAAAAGATTTGCCATCACTTGATCTACCATGACTAATTAGGATTAGGTAGGGTTGTCTATCGTTCAGATTTTTGAACAGGAGTAGGGGTTTATTCCTTGTTTCCTGTTTAAGATTATGTTTCCGATTCCTTCCAAAGTCTTCTCATTCTTAATCACACCCAGTGGGGCCTTGCGTCTTAGTGGATAACGCATTATCCCCTAGATTGGGGCGAATTAATAACAAGACAACCGCCTCTGCCTACCGGTGTGAATCATAAATTTTAAAACAAATGCACAGAAATGATCATAAAAAAAGAATGAAATGTCTAGGAAAAAAACTAATAATGGCGGCTTGTTCCTAAGTGCATCTGATAGCTTGGGTGTCTAATCCCTGTTTCAGACGCCTGCTCAGGCATGTTTTTATTTCTTGATAAGCAGATCTTGCTTGTAGTTTCTGGAAGATCGGCCATAATCTGAGATGATCAGCCGTTTCATTTGTCCAATATATTAGGTTGGTGCAAAAATAATGTCGTTTTCTCACATATGTTACTATGTGAGAAAACGACATTATTTTTGCACCAACCCAATACTTGTAATTTTACGCTAGCATAACCACCGATGGCATCTGTTTCCTTTACTCCAGTGAACTGACATGTTTTGTCTCAACACGTGTTGTGGTTTACAGGTACTTACCAATGGAGCCGAAGTCGTTCCCTTGTGTCATTCTTTCAAAAATGAACCATGGTGAGATTCGAACCCGCATTTACATGGTCGGAATGCTAACGTACTCACCACTCAGCTGCACATCAATTATTTAAATGCAAAATGATTAACGGCTAACTGTACAAACGACTTTTATTTTATCATGCTATTCAATAATATACCGGGTGTAACAGCAAAATTGTCCAAATCGTGTAACGGCAAAATTGTCCAATTGTTATATTAAGCTCTTAAGCGTCGTATCTTAGAAATGATTAAAGATATCTTACTGGAATCCTCCGAGATTTTTAAAACTCTACTGGACTCTACTTTGAGCAATGATTGTATAATTATTCTCCAAACATACCATAAATACCATGAGGAAATCGATCATAAAGGAAAATGACATGTTCATAATTAATTAATCATATCTAAGGATCGGAAGCTCATTAAGGTTTGAAATAAAGTTATATATATATATATATATATATATATATATATATATATATATATATATATTATTCCAGGATCATTTTCAAACTTGTCCAAGATTATCTTCACCCTATCTAACCTTCTATCTTTCTGTATTGGAGTAACAAGTTTCCTCATATGTTTCACGTACGATTTCATTTTCAAGACTTTTTCACTGCTTTTTTGGACTGTCATAGCTGAAACTTCTCTCTCATGTGTCAAACGTCTTTTGAATTGAGTTGGATCTTTTTGAGTAGATCTTTTCAGCGCTAAGCTATAATGATGATCTCTCTTTCTGTTATGACCTACAGGGCCAGTTTTCCACTCTGCTGCGCCCTTTTTTTAAACTTATTCCCCGTTCTCTTGATGGTTCTTGAATGGACTCGGAAGATGGAAGCCAGATTATGAATGCTGGTAACATTACTGAAGGCCTAAACGATTCTTTTCCTCTCACCATTGCACATTTGTGAAGACAGCGGGTCTGACACAAAACAATTTTAACCTGCTCTCTTTTTAGCTGAATTATTAAAACGATTTTTCAGTGATTGTTACGAAAATATTTTGCCAAGATGGCTAATCTGAAAACATGGAAAAAAGAAACTAAATTTGCTTAGTGTTTATTTTTTTTAGATAGTAAACATTGTGTGTGATGGATATTTTATGCTGTTACAAGATTTGGACAATTGTGGTGTTACACCCGGTATGAAGAAAAAACACAGAACCATTCCTAGAGAAAAATTATATAGGTATTTGAAATTCAAAACTGGCCAACCAGTCTAGGCCACCTAAATAGATCTTGACGATAAAGAAAAGAGTAATCTACTGCTATATAATCTTTATTCTCATGTTTTGCAGCGGATACTAAGCAGTTCCCTGATAGATTAAGAAGAGAATATTAGCAAAAAAAGATGTGATTCCCTAGATGCATATCGGGAATACAAAAGACAGGACACGTGAGTAACAAGGAAGTTTGTATTTTTTTTTTTTTTTTTTTTTTGCAGTCATGTTCACCGCAGCTAGAAGAGGTAGAGGGTTACTTTAAGAGGAAATTTGTACGAATATGAGGAGAACATAATGGTTAGCCCTAGACTTGACTAGGTTAAAATTGCATTGATCGGAGTTACCTCCACTTAGGAGTCAATTCAACAGAGCATTAATTCGCTGGAAGAAGCTGTTCCTATTGAATACGGAGAGAATGTGGATGGTTTGCTACTACGGAAGTGGCATGTTGCGTCCTTGACGTGAAGGTTTCAACTGGCAGAACCAGAGATTATAGTTCGTTTGAGGACTTTGCGTGTCGATAGAGCAGCAAGAGGCTTGCCACATCCCGTCTGTAAGACAGAAATTGGAGTGTGGAGAATAGTCAGTCTCCCACAAAGGCTCGATGACGCTTTTGGACTCGGAGAGTGAGGTCTGGGTAGCTCTCGCTCAAATATAACAACAGTATTTCATTTTTTTGCCTGAAAGAAACTAGAGATTAGAAAGACATACTTAAGATCAGAAAGCGTTATTTGAAATTTCTGGAGTTCATCATGAGGACGAACGGGTTGGAAAATGTAATACTCACGGGAGTCACTGAAAGAAGGTGGGGGAAAATGGAAATACCGGTCATTTTGTGTAAATGGTTGGCAGAGCAGAGATAAGGAGGGATGGTATAATGTAAAAATCTGCTAAGAGCTACAATGAAAAGAACGTTGTGGAAAGGATACTCACTGATGGCGATGACATACGTCTTTTATTCATGACGTAGCTCACATACTTGAGATGTGGTTGTTATGCTGCTTATATTAACGCTGCCAGCCTAAGAATAGAATGTCAAATCTTGTTCACTAACTTTTGAATAGATCGAATAAAGGCCAACATGATATGGACAAATCGAAAGCATATGAACGCAGAAATTCATGATATCTGCTTAACGTTGCAAGTTAAAAGGACACTGCTTTGTTCGAATGTAATCGTTTCGTAGGCTTCTTCGCGCAAGTTTGACAGACAATGAAATACTGTCTGTCATAACTGGCATTTCTCCGTGCAAAGACAATATTTGTTTCATGCTCTCCTGCTGGGTCTTTTGCTAAGAGCCCTAGTGTTGTGAGAAAGACTTGAATAGCTTAACTGAAGATCTTTGCACCTTTATTGAGGATTAGGTAAGAGCAACTTAAAACCCGACGACATCAGCGCTGATACGTGGGTCTGTTGTCCGCCATCTTTGAATTGTTGGCGTTTGAAAGATGGCTTGCACTGAATGTCAATACTTTTATTTGAACATTGAAGCAATGGTGGATAGAATACCATTGAGAATGAGGAATTGGAATTTTAAGTTTTGTTGATTTGTTGCACGCTAGCTATTAGAAAAATGCAGAGGAAGCGAGAAAAAATTGTTTGCCATTTTTTTTATATAATTATTTTTTTTCTTTTAAGGTGATGCACGAAGCTACTTTTTGTTCATTTTATTGTCCTCTTTTGTTTAAGTTGATAATAAACAGCCGAACGTTCCACAGCGAATTTGATGATAACATTTAAACTGCCTGGCTTCAATTTATGTTTCTTCTTCCTCTTATTTCGAGCTGTTTTTCTTCATATGCCGCTCAAGAAATTGGTGTTGGTGATTATAATCATGGTTTTCGCTCTCCTTATTCTCCATCAAAGGCAATAATTAATATTCTATTTTATCACGAATGAAGAATATGGTAATAATAATTATTATGCATCTTTTTCGTTTTCTTCAATAGTTTTAAAATAATCATTTCTTTTCTCTCATGTTAATGATGATGCGGTCGATATTATGGAAATACTTTATTTCGTTTGTCCTTTCTTTCATTCGTCGTTTCGTTCTTCTTTTCTTTCTTTCTTTATTTCTTTCTTTTGTTCTTCATTCTTTCTTTCTTTCCTTCCTTCCTTCTTTTCTTTCTTCCTCTCTTTCTTCTTCCCTTTCTTTATTTCGTTCTTTCTTTCTTCCTTATTTTATTTCTTTCTGTTTTGTCTTCCTTTCTTTTTTGTCTTGATTTCCTTCTTTCTTTCTTCCTTCCTTCTTTTCCTTCTTTCTCTCTTTCTTTTCTTTGTTTCTTTCTTCCTTTCATCTTCCCTTCTTTCCATCATTCCTTTCTTCTTTCTTTCTTTCTTTCTTTCTTTCTTTCTACTTCCTTCCTTTTTCTTTCTTTCTTTTTTCCATCTTTTCTTTCTTTCTTTCTTTCTTTCTTTCTTTCTTTCTTTCTTTCTTTCTTTTTTCTTTGCTCTTTTCTTTCTTCCTTCCATCTTTTTTTCTTTCTTTCTCTCTACATCCTTTCTTTTTTCATTGTTCTTTTCTTTCTTTCTTTCTTTCTTTCTTTGTTCTTCCTTTCTTTCATTTTTTAATACATCGTCTCTTTTTCCTGTCAAACATACTTCGTCCTTATCTTAAGTTTCTTTTGTTTCCTTATTTTCTTTCTATATTTTTCTTTCTTTCTTTCTTTCTTTCTTTCTTCTTTCCATCTTTTCTTTCTTTCTTTCTACTTCTTTTCTTTTTCCCATCTTTTCTTTCTTCCTTCCATCTTTCTTTCTTTCTTTCTTTCTTTCTTTCTACTTCCTTTCTTTTTTTCTTTGTTCTTTTCTTTCTTCCTTCCATCTTTTCTTTCTTCCTTCAATCTTTTCTTTCTTTCTTTCTTTCTTTCTTTCTTTCTACTACCTTTCTTTTTTCATTGTTTCTTTCTTTCTTTCTACTTCCTTTCTTTTTTCTTTGTTCTTTTCTTTCTTCCTTCCATCTTTTCTTTCTTCCTTCAATCTTTTCTTTCTTTCTTTCTTTCTTTCTTTCTACTACCTTTCTTTTTTCATTGTTTCTTTCTTTCTTTCTACTTCCTTTCTTTTTTCATTGTTTGTTTGTTTGTTTGTTTCTTTCCTTCTTTCTTACTTTCTTACTTACTTACTTTCTTACTTTCTCCCTTTCTTTCATTTTGTAATACATCGTCTCTTTTTCCTGTCAAACATACTTCTTCCTTACCTTAAGTTTCTTTTCTTTCCTTATAATCTTTCTATATTTTTCCCATCAAATTTCGCTTCCTTTGCATTTGTATTGCTCCTTTTTCTTGTCGTAGTTTTATTTTTGTCTTTCTATTCTTCATTTTTGCTCTTTTTTTTCTGCTGCTAATGATTTTTTTTATCCTTATATCCTCCTTCTCCTTCTTCTTCAATATGTACAGGTGTGTTTGTGTGTGAGAGAGTGTACGCACGCGCGTGCGTCTGTGTGTGCATGCATTCGATTGATTTCTCTTCAATATCTCTTTTGTTTTTTGTTTTTCCTGAAATCCTTTTGCTACATTTTTTTTAAAACTGCGGACCCTTTTTCTACTTTTTCTTCTGCTTTTTCCTTCTCTATAGCCTTTCTTTCGTTTCCTCTTCCATATATCCTTTTTCTTTTGAATAAGCCCCTTCTCCGTCCTTACATTTTTCTGACAGCTCCCTTCCCTATTGAATCAGTCTTCTTCCACTCCGTTTTATTCTTAGTCCCTTCACCCACACCATTTATTCAGGCACTTTCTAATTCCGCCTGTCCCTTCCCAAATTCCGTCGTTCCACTCCCATATTTCATTTATCCTTTTTTTTTTTTGTTTTTTTGTTTTTGTTTTTTGTCAGCCCCTTTATTCAAGCTCTTTCCGTGTTTGAGATCGTGTGGGTATTTTGCTTGTTTTTACCTGATTGTATGCATCTGTTTGACTTGATGATCAGACTTTGACAAAAAATAAAGAAACAGAATTCTTTAAGTACAATGCGAAAAATGTTAACAGGTACAAACACGTCTTTGCCATCAAGTGGAGAGAATCGAAACATTATTGCGTAATGTTTCTTTAAAATAATTCTTTTTTAGCTTCTATCCGCAGCAGTATTGCTTTTTTTTTATTTTTAAAGATATAATTTAAAAACATCTCTTCATTTATTTAAAGATGATTTTAAAAACCTTAGCAGTTTCTCGAATAAAAAATGCACCTTTTTTTTTCTTTTTTTTTTTCGGAAACACATGCGAAAATATTCGCTTTGTTTGAAAAGCGTATTTAATTTTCACCGAGAAGGAAAACAATATTATAAAAAAATTATTGTCTTCAGACTCGACGTCAATCTACCATGTCTCTTTTTTTCTTTTTTTTTTTTCCTTTTCTTTCATTCTGTCGATCTGTTGACAGAAGTGCATTGTAAATAATGAATATAAAAGGCTATTCAAAAAATAGTCATACATTTTATACGCTATAAATTATGAGTCAATCAAAGCAGAAACAATCTTTAATAGTAGGAAAATACTTCACGAATAAGTTTATCGCATCTTCTATCCGGCGGATGTGCGCATGGTGCTTGGAATAAAAAAAAATCGGAGAGGTGAGTTCCAATTCCGGTCGAGTTCGTTGCATTCAGTTAAGAAATGCATTAATACAGATCTCCCCCCCAGCTATGGTTTAAATAACAAATCTGTTTACTGCATTTGTCGGTACGTAAAATTCATTTTTTTAATTGAACCTCCACCCCTCTCTAGACTAATTTTCTCCCTTGCGCTAATTACCGTAGTTTATCATTTTAGCTCAGATGGGGAGTTCTATCGAGCCCGACTCCATAATAATTTAAATTGAACGACTTCTCTTTTTCTTCATGTTTGATGAGTGAAAGAGCAGTACGCCATCAAAGTGATGGAAGGGAAAATATACAAAACCGAATATACTTATCCTGACAGACAGTCTGATAAGGGTATATGCGACACATGCATAACAGCCAAATGTTATCATTAGTATTATTATTATTAGTAGTAGTAGTAGTATCAGTAGTAGTAGAATTAATATTATTAGTAGTAGTGTAAAAGGAATTATCGTAACCATGTCCCGGTGACTTTCGTCAGTGCCAGCTGATATATCGTCAGTAAATAGCTTTCAGCAAACGCATAAGATTAATCAGCAGGAAACGGCAAAAGAAAGTAATATAAATGAAAGAAAATATTGATAATGATAAGATTATGTTTTGCTTTATATTTAACTGTAGTAGCAGCCTCCTTTATTTTTTTTATTTTTTTTTTTATAAATATTTTTCGGCTTTTGCAATCTTTTATTACCTGTAGTCATGTAGAATTCTCACACTTATGACTTCCTGTTTAACGTTCAACTCGTCTGCTAGCTTAATGTTACCTGCTATGTCTAAAATGCATTTGTAACGTTTTTTTTGGTTTTTTTTTTAAGGTAGTGATAGCTTGATTTAATCATTGCATATTAAAAACATTTTCCCTGCATATAACTGGTTAAAATAAAGGTGTATCTGATATGTCACTGAGTCTTTTAAATCGGCAAATACGCTAATTTATTCAACTCAATTTCTTACATGAAACGGATTCATTGTCATTAATACTTTTACTAGTTTATCCATTATCTTATTTTTGGTGCTTTTTTTTAATCACAGTATCCGGACTGTTTATGACTCTTAATTATGCAGCACTTATTTGGAAATAAAGAATTAGCTTCTGGCAAGATTCAAACTCTAGTCCGTTTTTGCCATCAATTAATTTTTGGTTAGATGAATGAATTCACAACAACTCCAATTGTTATCATATTATGAACACTATACTTACTTATTTTAATCCTTTATACACAAACAAGGCAATAAAGCCACTACGATGCAAGGCTTTATTAAGAGTGAAAGAAACAGAGAGAACAATAAAAGAACAGGAGATGACCAATAAAATAAAATAAAATAAAACGATAAAAGAAGCGGAGATGACCATTCGCATTGCATTTAAATTTTTGAAGATCAAAGTTGACAGGAAAGCAGGACACCGAAAGAGAGTTTCACAAGCAAGAGGCGAGAGAGAAGAAACAATTAGCATACAAATTACGGTTGCAACTACCAATTTCAACAGTGAAATTATGCGACCTAACTGCCAATCTAGTACTGTGCTAATTTCGTGAAGTCGAGATACCAACGAGGAAGGCGCACGAGAACAATTACCATTAAAATATTTATAGACAAAGCAAATGGAACTGGTTAAATGTGGCAGGAAATGGCTTGTAAATATTAATGTCTCGAAAACAAGACTGCTCTTATTTAACCAACACAGGGAAACTTCTCTGCCCGCCATCAACATGGCTGATGTCCGAATCGAGGAGAGCATTTCACTGTGCCTTCTTGTCCTCATGTTTTCAAGTGACTTGAAGTAGAACAACGTTAAATCAATAGATCTAAATCTATTACAAGAAAACTTGATTCATTGTGTCCTGCCAGAAGTTACTTCTCGTCAGAGTCCATGTTGCACATTTGCAAATCTACTAATCGTCTGTGCATTGAATACTGTTGCCATATCAGGTCTGGTGTCCCTGCTCTTAATCTCGATGTTATTGAACAAAATCTAAAGAAGGATTTGCAATGTAATCGACTTGGCATCACAACTTCAGTCACGTTCTCACACATGTGATGTGACTTCCTTCTGTCTTTTCTACAAATATTTTCATGTCAACTGCTCTGACGAGATTTTCTTCCCTGGTGCCCAGAATATAAGCGGTACTACTTAACTTAGGATCTAGGTCTCACCCTTTTTCCTGTTGAAATAGTTAATTGTAACCGACACTATTATACCAACAGTTTCTTTTCTCGCACTTCCCAACAATGGAACTCCCTTCCACTTCCCTCCTTCCTTAATAATTACAATCTTCAAACATATTAAATGCTACGTCAACCGCCATCATCTGTTGACTTGAACCCCGTTCATCTTTTATCCTTTTCTCAATCTCCCCCTATACCCAGTTATTTCTTTCACTTTTACTCTCAGTATCTCCCACTGTCTACTAGTTGCACTCCCTCCTTGCTTGGGGTGAAATGATTAAAACAAAAAATAAAAATAAAAATAATAAAAAAATGAAAATTGAGAATCTGTCTAGTGATCTATCTGGTTTTCTTTCCACTGAGTGCGTTTATCATAATAGGATTTCTCGGCCTTCAGAAGAAATCTATGAAGCATGAAGTGCTACTCGTTTCTTACGGGTTTAAATTAGGATACAATTTCTCTGAGATGAAAATATTCAAATCGAGGCTCACCTCAAATGCCGCATGAATGTCTTCACTGGTGATCAACTGAGAATATATTGTGGAAGATAAGTCTAGTTGATTGCTTCGAGCTGTTTCGACAAATTTTAGATTTCTCTCGTGACTGGACCCATCATTGGGCTGCGATAAGAAAAATGAACTTCTGGAGGAAATATATTCTTCATGAATTGCAAGAAAATTACAAAGTGCGTCTTTTTTAAGCGTGATCAACACTATTTACTTGCAGCAATTGGGTAGGTTCATCTTTTTTTTTTTTTTTTTTTACTCATTTTTTTCAACATTGCACTCGTTTCGAAAGCTGGGGTTTGACGTTTAAACACTGAAACCAGAGAGTCACAGCTTTTTTCAACCAATGATTGAGCATTTAGTTTCAAACATCGTCTGAAATGACGTACACAAATACCTAATTTCGGCAGGTTTTTACTTACAAACTGACTTCAAAATTTTACTATTTTAAGAATAAATTCAAATAAATTTGATATTTTTTTAATATTAGATATATTGAATGGAATTATATTAAAACCAGAATTCTAATTATGCATCACAAGCAAAATATGCAATTTTCCTATTTTCGATACGGGTAAGCTGTGTAAAAATTGTAAAAAAATTTAAAATGGCTAATCACTTAATAAGGTCCATTTGTTAGGTTATAATTGATAAAAAACAAAATTAGATAAAACTGTATATAACACGATAATACTGCTGGGCACAAATTATTAGACAAAATGTTTTAAATTTGCATTGTTTATTGAACATCATACTAAAACTACTCAACAGTATCACATATTACATCATACTACAATTAAATTATTTAGTATAATTTCCCTTTGTAGTAAATGAAGGTCTTATTTAATGGCACAATTATTTAGTAATAATGTGCTTACGCCTTGCTGCTTATCTGTATACACTTTGTGAAGCTACAGTAGTTAATTCAAGTGCTCTTTCCACGCCTTGCCAATGTGCAAGTAAATTCGGTAACTCCAACGTTATTCCATTCATTAGAACCTATTGCAGATAATTATGTGAAAAACCTTCTGAAAGTGCAGGTTCAGAAATTCCATTTTGTGAGAGGTTAATCAAATTTGATCAGTGTGTCGCCTCAGACTTGATGAATGTAATATTTTTCAATTCTTTTTCGGTGGCCCGCTACTTCTGAAACAAAAGAATAATATTACTGGAAAATATACCTATACTTATTTATATTTTTGTGATCTAATTTGAATTAAATTTTAAAATTAGTCTTGTAAATTGGTATAACTAATTAAGTATGAATGAATATTTACTTATCTAATAGTCATTTTTCATAATCTCTGAATCTTCAACATTAAAAAATATCTTGTGGAAGAAAAGCGAAAACATAGTGCTGTATATTTTTAATGCAACATTCTATATTTCGGTCGACTGTTTGGTTATTCTGTTTATCATGTTGAAGATTTACAGTTATTGGTTAAGGAATTGATTATCCCTTTTAATTTCAAGCCAACCAACAGTATATATTTCAATTCTAGATTGCATAAGATTGTGCTAAAAGACTTTCACTGATCACTGGAATTAAATTCTAACGGACCAATTTTAAACCTAAAACGTAATCTTCAAAAACCTGTAACGTTTTGAAAAAAATGCTTTCAATCTGCCCTATTGCAGCAATGGAAATCCTTTTTTGAAACAAGTTTGAATTTTAGAAGGAGTTGTTGAAATGTTCTCGAACCAACCCTCTTCCCAAAAGCTGTCTAAACGGTAAAGACATTTAGGTCAGGGGAAAACGTTTTAGCATCGCTTCGTATTTGATGATATTTGCTAACTCAACTTTCATCAAAGCGAGGCTGAAACGCCTCCCATGTTTGTAGGTTAATGATAAAAATGTTAACATGAATCAGATGGGCTAATATTGTTCAGAGAAACATACACACGAGAGTCTGTTACATAAAATAACAGCTCTTAGCAAAAAACACACGAAAGATCACTTTCATCTTGCATTTGAAGTACGGGGGAAATGGGAGCGATTCGAATCCGTGAACGTAGCATCGCCTGTTTTGGTAATAATGGTCTGAGCTGGACGAACTCATGAATGGAACTCGTCCGAACATTTTCCATTGAGTATAACGATAGGGTGGCGTTGTTGTGTCTATAGGAAAGAGGTTGCAGAACAACGAATATATCAGGTTCAACAAGACCGCGTAAACTAATTTGAGATCTATCAAGGCTGGCCAGCTCAGTTATTGTTGCAGTATCCCATTTTTACTCTAATCTGTCACATAAATAAAGCATGAAATATGTTACGTGCTTCCTGAAGGGAGAAAATAAGGAAACCATTTTTGCAGCATTTGATCGTATATATATATATATATATATATATATATATATATATATATATATATATATATATATATATATATAAAAGTGAACATAGAAGTCAACACTTAGAGGCACTATGTTCACTTTTATATTTACACACGCTCTATCTCTGATATTGAGCACTTTATTCCATAAATATAGCACACCTTAAGACTATATTTCTTTATATATATATATATATATATATAAAGTTCCAGTTGAGTGAAGTTGAAGAATGTGCACGTGATGTAATGCTTGAAATGAGAAATCGAAGGGAAGTGTTCGATTTCCTCTTATTTTCGTTATATTTACTTACTCGAAAATAACCTTGGGAAAATTATGAATACCCCTTTTCCCCCAACTATGGGTTAAATAATAGAAATTGTATCTATAAAAAAAAATATTGCAATTCACTAAGAAATGGTTAATTGAATAGTCACTTAAGAATTAGTTTTACAGTCCAAAATATATTTTGGCTTTAAATAACTTCTTTTGTTTTACAATAATGTTCATCATGTACTAGGCCCGGAGGCCACTCGAGGTAGAGGGTTACGTTAAGGGGGTTGTATATATGGATAGCATGGGAGGAAATAACGGTTTTCTCTTGACTTGAACAACTAAACATTGCAGTGATCGGGGAAACATTCTCTAGGGAGTCTGTTCTATAAGGCAGCCGTTCGCGGGGCGAAGCGGTTTGAGTGAATGGAATACAGAGGAAATGTAGGTGGTTTTCTACTATTTAATTGGCATGGCTGATCTTAACCGTGAAGTTCAGATTTAGAGGAACCAAGGAATTTAGTTTGCCTGAGCACTTGCCATGAAACTAGCGACAGAGCAGTCAGAGACTCGCCACATCCTGTCTGAGTGAGAGAGAGAGAGAGAGGTTGAAAGTTATTGATTTAAATGTCACGGCTAATCAACTAAATCACTCAGCCGACCTAGTGTTAACGTGTGACCCTCCAGACGTCAAACGTGTGACTCTACAGATGTCAAACGTGTGACCCTACAGACGTCAAATCTGTGACCCTACAGACGTCCAACGCATGGAGCATCAGCGTGGCTACAATCGTTTATCTTTTTTAATCAATGCATGTGTTTGACTCTCTACTCCTCGTTTGTTTTTTTGTTTTTTGTTTTTTTTTCACTTTCGACCAGGCTTCATTAGGGTGTTTGTTACGATCTGGAAGGATCTCGAATCTTGCTCTGGTAGGATACACGGTCGAAATAAACAAATAGACAAGGAAATTGGTCCGAACCAACATCGTACAACGCAAACGCGATTATTTAGGATAACCTTAAATAGATAATTTCATTAGAATAATGTTCTCGAAAGTTTTTCAGAATAATAATACCTTTTTCATGTTGATTGACGTTTTTATCTCATCGCTTCGAACAGTATTTCCTCCGACTTTTTTGTTACCTATTTGCGTTTTAGAATATTCAATCTCATTCTCCTGCCTGAGGGTGCCAACATAACATAGCAAAAAAAAAAAGTGGGGTGTGTAGATGATAAACTTAATCTCAATGAACTGAAATACCGGTTGAAACATCACGTTTAAAAGGTAAAACAGTTTTTGATAAAATAATTTAATATTCTTTTATACAGGGTACGGCAGAATCACCTCCAACAGTTTAAACTCTCAAATGTTTGGTGCTAGTGGAATTAAATGAGTGGTGTCCTCATTAAGCTAATGTTTTAAAATTTCTTTTTAAAGATACCATCAGTGACCATCATGGCTTGAAACGGTGTACACCGTATGTCTGCTGATGAAACGTTTTTTTTTTTTTTTTTTTTTTTTGTTTGCTTGTTTTTTTTTTAAGACTAGTGCATCTGTAATTGCAACATAAAGAGGTTTTCTTTCTCATTTCATGTTATGTCGGAATGGTGTTGTTCCGGATAGAAAACCGATGCTTGCTATGAGTTGAAAATTTCTGGGTTAAAAAGAAAGCCACCTTGAAGGACGCTCGAACTTCCGGGTGATGGAAAACTTTACAAATGGTGTACAGAGATGTATGTTGAAAAAAGACCACCATTCGGAAGATGTCATTTTTAATAAAATCTGTAGTCCTTTGTTTAAACAGCATTTTTTTTTTAAATATCATTTATCGTGGGTGTTTTGTCAACATTTAAAATGTGTAAATTATTTCTACCTCCCCCTGTACATATATAAACTAATATAATATAATATAATATAATATAAATATAAACTAATTTTTCTTCCGTTTGAAATCCGATATTTCATCAGCTACAGCCAATGTCGTTTTAGTTTTAGAACTGTAAACAGTGATTTGTTTTTAACAAAAGATTTTCGTTATAATTTTATGCTATAGGATTTTTTTCTTATGTCAGAGGCCTTGCTGTTGGACGTAGTTTATCGTCTTACGCGGAACGCGAAGAAAGAGTAGGTTTGAGTAAATTGACCAATGGGTATAAAATTAAAATTAAAAACCGGGTGCCAGTAAACCGAGTGTCTGCAAACCGAGTGTCTGCAAACCTAGTGCCTGCAAACCCATTGTCTGGAAACCGAGTGCCCAAACAGCTCATCTGACCATTTTTTTAAAAAATCATTTAAACCAAGTAAGGCAATAAAGCCACTAAGACGAAGGGAGTTACTGAATATAAAAGAATATAAGAAAAAATAAAATACTAATAGGGAGCGAGAACAATAAAATAAGAGAAATTAAGATGACGGAAGAAAACGAGATTACTTTTAAATTTTTGAAGATCAAATTGGGCTGGAAAGCAAGAAGCCGGAAGAGAGCTCCTGAAGCGAGAAGTGTGAGAAATGAAATTGTTGACATAGTACTTACGCATACATATAGGCATTTCAATTGCAAACACGATGTGATCTTTTTACCTAAGCAAGGCAACAAAACCACTAAGACGCATGGAGGTACTGAATATAACAGAATATAAGAAAAGCGAAAGCACTAATAAGGCACGAAAACAATAAAATAAGAGAAATTAAGATGACAGAAATAACGAGATTACTTTTAAATTTATGAAGAACAAATTTGACTGGAAAGCGAGAAGCCAGAAGAAAGTTCCACAAGCGAGAAGTGTGAGAAAAGAAATCGTTGGCATAAAACTTACGGATGCATCTAGGCATTTCAACTGCAAACTCGATGAAATCTTTTAACCCAAGCAAGGCAACAAAGCCACTAAGACGCAGGGAGTTGCAGAATGTGAAAAAAAAATTAAGGAAAAAGGAAGCACAATTAAGGAGTGAGAAAAATAAAAGAACAGAAAATAAGAGAAGAGAAGATAACCATTGGCATTATTTTAAATTTATAAAGATCAAACTTAACTGGAAAGCAAGAAGACAGCAAAGTGTTCCACAAACGAGACGTGCGAGAAAAAATAGCTGTTGGCATAGAATTTACGTTTATATCTAGCCATTTCAGCTGTAAAATGATGGCACCTTGTCGCCAATTTATTATTGCGCTTGATTTCATAATGTCTAGGAACTATAAAAGAAAGCTCATCAAAACAATTACAATAAAATTATTTGTATAAAAGACACCTGGAAGATAGATTATTGCCATGGAAGTTTTGATAGAAAAGCTATTAGGTTGCTACTTTGAGTCTATGGGGAAAAACAATGTAAAGCGGAAAATAAGTAAACTCTTACAAGATTACATACAACATTTCGAACTCGTAACCTGTAAAGTGAGGATTTGGCTGCTCCAAACTAGACGTGTCGGCACTACTCCGTTTTATTTTAGTTTGTTTTCTCCCTCGTGTAAAGATAAACCAAGGCTGAAGAGGCAGGTACAGTTTGGGGTCGTAAAAGCAGCCAACCATTTTTACAGCATCTTTATCGATTGATCGTAAATACGAGCCTTCTCGAGTTCTAAGGTAGTCTTGTATTCCAGTAGATGTTTAAAGCACTTTATATTTAAAGAAAGGTCCTGAAAATGCCTTCAAATTCCCAAAATCAAACCAAATCACTAAGCATCATTTTCTTTATCGTGAAGTGTTACTAGATCTACGTATAGTCTTTCAGTGTGTCCTCGTCTTACTTCTAATAGGTTAACATCATAAAGAATGTAGACTACGTTAAAGAATTCTATTATCCCCGGTCTTAGACTTGCAAATTCCATGAACATGAAACCATGGGAATTATACAATCAATAGACAAAAGGAAGATTCTGAATAGAAGCCAGCAATCAAATGTACCAATCGCCCCCTCATTGGGCGAATGGTCTTGTACTTATAAATACTCCGTGAAGTTAAATGTCATAAATATTTCTTAACAGGGGATTAAAGATCATGGAAACATCGGCCTTATGTTGAACGAGTCAACATATTTGAAAATAGACTCATATCTAATCATAGTGAGGTAGAGTGAAGATGTATAATCCTTTATGAGAGCTGATGGTTAAGGGTAAGCTTTCACATCGTGGACTGCAAATATAAATCCAGATGTTCTACCTTCCTTTTCATTTGGGGTTCAGTGTACGGTGCAGAGGTCACTTACGAATTAGAAAATGTAAAAGATGTTTGAATTTGAGATCAAAGATTTTTCTCTTGTTTACGATCTTCTTTATTGTTTTTATTTTATTTTATTTTATTTCTTCTTCTTCACCTTTCTTTTTTTTAAGATCTTCTTTGTATATTGCTTTCTTTTTTTCTCCTCCTCTTTTTCCTATGTTTACAATTATATTTTGATTTTTTTTTTTTATTCTAACATCCCCTGCTTTCACATCTTCGGACTTTTTTTTTTCTGCAATCTTTCTGTTCTGCGTTTTATTTAATTTCGCCTCCATCCATTTTCTTTCTTAATCTTCATTAAACTTCCCTATTCCTCATCTTTCTCTCCGTCTTCTTAACATTTTCTCTTTCTACACATAGTATTTCTTTCTTTCTCTTCATTTAATCGAACATCAGATAGAACAGAATATGATACAAGACCAAGTGGGAGTCTCGTACATACATTAAACCAAACACCAAAAATAGCCCAACACCCTTGGCAATTCCACCTCTTGTGGACGCCTCAAGCGACAGGGTTTAATCCTAGCCTTCACACAGTGATAGATGTACTGTCTTTGGAGACGATCGAAGTATGACTGTAATTGATTCATTTAAAGACGACACGAACGCAGATGAAACGTCTCGATTTCTCTTTTATTTCTTCAATTCTTTTTCAGGAATCCCCTATATTTGCCCAGCATTTATAAAATGTAAACACTTTAAATAATGTAAATATGAAAGAGTTAATTTCAAAACAGTTAAAACGTGTTAAATTCATTGCATTTCACTCCAAGGTCCGTCCTGGGTATGACGATAAACTACATCCGCGTCCTGGGTAAGACGATAAACTACGTCCAACAGCGAGGCCTCTGATCAGGAGGTTCTGAGGAGCGTGGAAACACCTATTAATTGCTGGTGTTCCCTGGTCCACCCTGCACCGGGCGATAGTGCCTGTTAGGGTCCCAACTATGGGAAA
>OZ010572.1:41035838-41070838 GCA_963932145.1 Acanthosepion lycidas | reverse complement strand
GCTTGAGAGTCACTCAAGACAGAAGCTTTTTTGCAAAAATGTAGAAAGAGAAGGTTAGAAATGCAGATTATGAGGCTATGTAGGGTAGATAACGGTTGACCTTAAATTTGAAGAAGTTAAGATTGCAGCGAACTAGCAAGAATCCTATCGGGATTCTGTTCCACAAAGTAGAGGTTGTTGAAAAGGAATCTTCCTTCTCGCTAATGGAATACATATTGATATATCGGTTTATGTTAGCCGCATTAAATATAAATGTAAAACATAAGGGATTTCAGAATTCGTGCCCACCAATACTTTGTTATATGTATTTGCATCTTCATAAGCCAGTATCTTCCTTTTTATTCAATGATTTCGCAACACATTAGTCAATGAAAATGTGACAAGATTTATGCTGAATGGAGTCACTTATATTTGAATAACTAAAGTAGACAATGTGAAGAGATGTCATTTGTTTTGTATAATGAATACAGTAATGAATTTTTAATAAAGAATCTTCGATGAGGATTCAAAAAGACATAAATTGACTTACGTTATTTTTCTGTTTCTAAAATGGTCATATTGATCTCTCTAAGTGTTATATACAGTATCTATGCACACTAATTGGTATATCACAAACCTCATAAATACATTGGACTCTATTGTAAGTGGGGGTAATATGCTGTCTAAGTAGTCAACCACTTCTAATTCACACCGCTGGCGAGTATTGTATTTTGTTGATGTTATAAAGATTACCATTTCATTTCCAACCTCCGTTTTGGTTATTTCTCATTCAGTAATCCTTTCTAAGTTACAACATAATGTATGGTAATATTAGCCTTTTCCCTACAAGGAAACATTTAGAATTAACTGAGTGAGCAGCCAATACTGCTTTCGGTTGAAATATATAAACTTCTTCTCTTAAAACACTATTTTAGAACAGGTTTCTCTAGACCAGGAGTTGTTTTTTTAAAGTTATATCACAAGGCAGTAGAGCCACTAAAATGACACAAGGGGGGTGGGAACGGAGTGTGAAAGAATTCGGAACAGAAACATTAATAATGAACGGATAGAGGAAAGAGTCATCAGGAGGGCAGTAAATAACATTTGATATTGCATTTAAATTTTTGCAGATTAAAGACTGACTGGAAAGCATGAAGACGGAAATGTGAGAAAAGAAACTGTTAGCATAGAATTTACAGTCACATCTAGCTAGCTCAGCTGTAAATTGATTAGATGTCAACGCCAGTCTAGTACTGCGCTTAAATTCAAAAAGTGTGTGTACCATAGCGAAGAGCTCATCCGAACAATTACTATGAAAGTATTTATAGAAAAGGCACAGAGAGGTAACCTTTCGCTTGTGGGAAAGTGGCTGAAGCCGAGCCGCCATATCAGGACCGATAATATTGCTGATTCTTCTTTTATTACTATCAAGGATCTCAAAGTAAATAGTAGGGACACCGGATATGTGGCAGTAATATTATAAGCGTGGACGAATGCTTGACTTATAGATATGTACTGTTATAGCTCTTTCCCGGATTGATAGGAGGTTTCATTCCTAGCCTTCTTTTTGAAGCGGTGTAAAGTGACAACATAGTGATGTCGATATTTTTTAGCATTTCACTGAATTATTGGAAATCCTTTCTTCCGAAATCTCTCTTTTTTTTTTTTCTTCGAAGTTTACATTCTATTTTCTCCTTTCTCTAGATCAATTTCATTTAACATTTCAAACGAAAAATTTAATATTATAGATAAATTTAAATGACGGTTAAACTATTTCGATGATTACATACGATTTTATACTATATTCCTTCATCTGATATATCTATTAGGACTCGGGTGATAATGGCTCTCCAAGACTTCCTGTCTCTTGTTGCTAAAAGCGATGTTTTACTCATTCCACGTTATTTCTGCTTTCCCATCCCTCTACGCAAATTCGTTTGCCATGTCACACGCTGTTTCTTTCGGCTCCACTTCCTTCAATGTGTTCCGGCAATTTCAAGTTTCAAATTTAAGTATAAGTGTCACGATTTTGTATACGCTTTTTAACTAAAACGTTGTTTTTAAATCGAGTTCAATCCAAGCAAAGCATCAAAATCCACCAAGACACAGGGAGTGGGTTACATGGCGTCGAAAAATTAAGAACAGAAACATTAATAATCGGCGGGAAGAGGAAATAAACAATGATCGAGATTGCATTTATATTTTTAGAGATTAACGTTGGCTGGAAAGCATGGACCCAGAATCGAGAAGTGCGAGAAAAGAAACTGTTAGCAAGGAATTTACGGTTACATCTAGCAAACTCAGGGGTAAATTGATGAAATCTCGACGCCAGTCTAGCGCTTCACTTAAATTCAAAAGGTCTAGGTACCGTAGCGAAGAGCGATATTTATTCTGATATATACACAGAAATGTGGCACAAGGCCAAAAATGGGGATTGGGGAAAGGACGGTTTTCTTCTGTCTTAAATTTAAACTTAGCTAGCCGCAAACACTGACCCAATCATACAAACAATATTCCAAAAACCAAAACAACACATTCTTACGTACCTTTCTTACTACATTGACCATAATACTTCATTCTCTCTATGAAAATACTAACTAATCCCCATATATACAATTCATTGTCTGGGGGGGGATGGGAATAAAACAACATTTCTAAAAATCTAGCCCCAATGAGTATTTATAATATGAAGCAAAACTATTCACAAGAAGCTAAACAAAATAATGTTAGTAATAAAAAACCCAAAATCACTAAATGTGGCAGAAATACCGTAGCGAAGAGCTCATCCGAACATTTAACCATGAAAGTATTTATAGAAAAGACACAGAGAGGCAACCTTTCGGTTGTGGGAAAAGTTACTGAAGCCGAGCTGATAGATCAAGACTGATAATATTGCTGATTCTTCTTTTGATTCTGTCAAGGAGCTAAAGGTAAATAGCACGGTTGGCAGATCCATATGTGGCAACAATATTCTAAACATGGATTAATAGTAGAGTTATATATATGTACGATAGATTCTGGAGCGATAAATTGTCACATACGACACAACGAACGAATCTTTTTACAGCTGACCTTGCAACGGATTCAATATTTTCTTTCCTCTTAATGTCAGCTGAGATCATTTACCTGAGAAGGTGCAACGAATAATTTCCCTGAAGTTTAGTGCCAGCCATTTTGATAGAAAGCAGTTATATATATATATATATATATATATATATATATATATATATATATATATATATATATAACATCAAAATTGTCCAGATCGTGTAACAGCATAAATGTCCAACCAACGAAATGTTTAATATCTTAAAAACAAATAAATTAAGTTTCTTTTTTCCTGGTTTTCAGATAGGACCTTTAACCATCTTCGCAACATTTGTTGCAAGAAACACTGAAAAATCCTTTGAGTTATTCAACCAGAAAGTGAACAGATTAAAATAATTTTGTGTCGGCCCAACTATGTCTTCGCAACTGAACAATGGTGCGAGGAAAAAGATCATTCAGACCTTCGGTAATCCTACTAACACTCATACTTTGGTATCCATCTTCAAAGTTCATTCAAGAACCATCACGAAAACGGTGAATAAGTTTTAAAAAGAGGGATCAGTAGAGAGAATGCCTGGATGAGGAGATCACAAGATTAAAAGTAATCATCATTTCAACTTAAGAGTTAAAGAAATCAGTAAGAGTTTTGGCAAATGAAAGAGGAATTTTTTTTCATTTCACCCCAAGCAAGGCGGGAAGCCACTAGGACGCAAGGGATTACAGAAAGTTTAGAGCAAGATCAGATAGGAGTGATAGAAGAAAGGATGAGGGTAGTGGATAGATCAAGGCAACTTGAGATGTCGATTGACATTACACTTGAATAGCTGGAGATTATAGCTCACAGGAAAACAAGAAAAGGGAAGTGAGTTCCACAGGCGAGAGGTGCGAGACATGAAGCTATTAGAGTAGAAGAGACGGCTATATTTAGGAGTTTCGACAGTGAAGGGGTAAGAGCGGGATGCCAGCCTCGTAAGGCACTGGAACTCATGACGTCTGGGAACCAGCGAATGCAGCTCCTCGGAGCAATTTCCATGAAAGTATTTGTAGAACAGACAGAGGGAGGCGACGGCGCGTCTGTGAGAAAGTGACTGTAGACGAGACGCCAGGACAGGGCCAACTATATTGCATATCCGCCTCTGGAGCCTATCAAGAACCCCGAGGCAAACAGAAGAGGCACCAGACTATATATGGCAGCAATACTCCATGCAAGGGCGAATTGTTTATTTGTAGATCTGGAGGATCGACTCCGGGGAGAAAAACTTCCTGGAGCGGCTCAGGGAGCCAACTTTCCTTGCAGTGGACGAGGCAATTGACTCAATGTATTTATTCCATCTCAGGTCAGCAGTCAACGAAACCGAGAAGCCGCAGAGAGTTGCTCTCGAGAAGTTGAGCGTCAAACATTCTAATGGAGGGAAGGGAAGGATCTCTGTGGTGATTAATAGAGAGCAGTTTTGTCTTAGAATCGTTGAAGTTGACCAGCCAATTCATGCCCCAGTTCACAATTGATTGGAGGTCCTTTTTGAGACGCACGGCCAGGCGAGTTTTGTCAGCGAGACTAGATTTGTTTTTGAGGCAGGAATAAATTGTGGTGTCATCCGCGTAGATGCCAACTTGGGAAGTTATTGCGTCAGGAAGGTCATTTATGTAGATAAAGAATAGAGTGGGGCCTAGGATGGAGCCTTGAGGAACACCTGCGTTCGTGGGATAGGAACTGGAAGAGAATCCCTTGAGAACGACCTTCAATTTACGGTTTGACAGGAATTATCGTATTAGGTTATATAATCAACCCGTAATGCCATAACCCTGGAGCTTGCGAAGAAGGCTGGCATGCCAAACCCTATCAAATGCTTTGGAGATGTCTAGTGCCACGACTCGGGCTTCCCCGTTATTTTGAAGAGCTCGGTAGACTGTTTCAGTGATGGCCGTAAGCACATTGGCTGTAGATCGGGCAAAGCGGAAACCATATTGCTTGTCTGAGAGCAGATCATGGGATGTGAGGTGGTTTACTACCCCGTTATTGATTAGGGCTTCGAAGACTTTGCCGAAGAGGGGAAGGAGACTGATAGGACGGTAGTTGGAAGAGTCAGAGGGGTCGCCGGAGTTCTTGAAGACAGGAACGATCGAAGAGGACTTCCAGCAGTCAGGAAAACAATATTCCTTGAGGCAACAGTTGTATAGTTTAGAAAGGGCGGGCGCCAGTTCAGGCGCGCATTTCTTCAAGACAATGGCTGGTATCCCGTCTCCACCACTAGCCTTGTTGGGGTCTAAATTGGAGATAACAATGTTTGACCCACTCAATATGGCCTCAGTTCTAAGAGGGAAGTCGGGTATGGGTACACCGGAAGAATCGAGCGTCGAGTTGAATGAAAATTTCCGAGCAAAGCATTCAGCTTTGTCGGTAGAGGAGGTCAGGACTTTGAACTGGTTGAATAAAGGAGGTATAGAGGGTTTGCAATTGTTCAATACGCTCTTGCAGAGACGCCAATAATCTTTGGAGCCAAATTTGCGAGATGCAATACGTTCCTTCATCCGAGCTGCAAATAGTGACTTAGCATCGTTGTGGACACGCTTACATTCGTTACGGACGGAGGCAAAGAGACGTTTATTGGAGTCAGACATGTCGCTACGGAATAGGTGGAATTAGTGGTTCCTATGGGCGATGGCGGCTGAGCAAGCAGCCGAGAACCACGGGGAGGAGCGCGACTTGACCCTATATTTCCTTGATGGGATGAAGGCGTCGATTCCAGCTTTAACCTAGGAAGCTATGGCAATCCTAAGCGCAGTGGAAAAAAGTTTTGAAAATTAAATCGCACGTGAGACCTGTGTAGCACCTTGTTACTCCAGGACAGAAATTTGGGTTAGACAGGGTGACGATGTTGAAAATTAACCTGGAATAATATATAAATATTTGAACTTTATTTCTATCCTTCAAAAGCTACAGATCCTTAGCTATGATTATTTAATGATGAAAATGCCATGTTCGATTATGATCAACTGCATCACGATTCTTGTGTTAAGCTTGGAAAGAAATTATACATTCTTATTGCTCAAAGTAGATTCCAATAGTGTTATAAAAAAAACCTCGTAGAATTTCAGTAAGATATCTTCAATTATTGCTAATATACAACGGTTCAAATTTTAATCTAAAAAAGAATGGATAATTTTGATTTTACACGATTTATACAACTTTGTTGTTATACCCATGTGTGTGTGTGTGTGTGTGTGTGTACATATATATACACGCATGCTGACAAAAACATACGAAAATGGAAATAGATCGAACACACAGGGGTCATTAAAAGATAAGAATGCTGATGACTACTCCATCATTTCTCGGACCAATCTTAAGTGTTTTATAACCCTTCACTAAAGACTAACACACAAAAAAGAGAATGTTTCATATCGAGAATAAGTAACATCGAAAAAACATAGAGGAAAAAAAATTAATTATTTGCTTTGCTTGATGACAGTCGCGAGACCGGAAACCCGTGTAGCATAATTATATAAAATAAAGCATAATATAAATATCTTTGAATCCACATTACAACCAAAAACATTTACTTTTTCTTTCTTTCTTTTTAATATACACACTTTTCTCTCGTTGGAACTACTATAACCTCTTCCCTATATATATATATATATATATATATATATATATATATATATATATACCATTCTATCTTCTCCCTGCATGCTTCTTCCCTTGACTGTAATGTTCTAATTCTTACCCTTTATAATTCTTTACCAATGAACTGGAAACTTTATTTGAGCGTTGCTAAACATCGCTTCTGGTGAATATAGTCCACTTGTTAAATGATTCCTCTTGAGCTCTGTTTATTCATATTACATGAAATAGATGTTTTCCCAATCTGAATGTACCTTGTTTAGATTCGAATAGGATTTAAGAGTGTTATGCTGTGTATTCATTTAGTTATTCCCGAGGGAAAAGGTTTCCCTGTATTAATACTCAAAATATTATACCTCCTCTTAACGTGACGATATACGCGCACATAATCTGAGTTATCAGGTATCCCTTTTCATAAGGTTTTTTTTTATTATTATTATTAGTTATTAAGCCAAATATTTGATTCCTAAAGATAAATAAGTGGGAAAATATTTCATTTTGTCAACCTTTCAACTAATAAGTTCCTGCGTGTATTGGGGAGGCTGGCTTTTAGCTCGATTACTAACCATTTAGCAAGGGTAGGGAATAAACAAATATCTAATTCCCCAAACAGGATCAGGCTAGCTGTGTATTAGGAAGGAAAGAAGGAAGGAAGAAAGGAAGGAAGGGAGGGAGGGAGGAAGGAAGGAACGAAGGAAGGGAGGAAGGAAAGAAGGAACGAAGGGAGGAACGAAGGAAGGAAGGGAGGGAGGAACGAAGGAACGAAGGGAGGAAGGAAAGAAGGAACGAAGGGAGGAACGAAGGAAGGGAGGGAGGAAAGAAGGAAAGAAGGAAGGAACAAAAAATTGAACGAATGAATGATCGAACGGATAAACGAACGAATTCGCCTGTTGAAAATATAAACTGAATAAAAATACGAGTTGAATTGTAAAAAAATGAAACTGAAGCCAGAAGGCTACAACACCCTTGCTTATAAGTAAAATAAGTATAAATAGGTTATAAGTAGGTTACTTTAGTTGGTACTTATTGCTGTAGAGTTTACCTTAGGGAATTCTTGGTTGGACGTCATCTGATGACTGAACTCATTAGACGGGCTAGTATTTACTCGCCCTCCACGCTAGCGGGATATAACACACGGTCTTTTAAATGTGGGTTGCCCATACGAAACACATGGGCCAAATGTACAAACTGACCAGATCCCGCGACCATTGGCACGCTGGTGTTGATATTTTCATCAACCTCCGCCACTTTCGCGAAATGAGGGATTACCGCAGCCTAGTTTGGTATCGCCGCGAGCTGATGTACCTCAAATGTTTTCTTTGAAATATCTAAAGACAGAAACACCGCCGACGGAAGAAGAGAGGATTCTGCACTTTGATCCCCGTGCGAAACCCGAGAAAATAGGTACCGCTTGAACGGCGATGACATCTTAACTCTTTCTATTTAGCAGGCCACTATTATTTACTAATGAAATTTTGCCGTAAATCCACGGTCACAAGACACTTAGGCTGACAAAGATTTCTGAGTCCGTGCTCTTTCAATGTTGCAAGCAGATGGTGTAAGTACATGGTGTCCTATAAAAAAACAGGAAATTTGGTACAGTTTATTTAATTGTTGGAATTTTTGTTACAGTTATTTGAGAAAAAAAAGCAACGAATAAAAATTTAGTAGCTTAAAACAGAACAAAAACATGATCTGGTGTTCAAACTAAATAAATCTGGCAAAATTTCTTGGTATTTTTTCAGCCCCCAAGTTGTATGTACTTTCTTAAACAGAACAATCACCTCGCGTTGGAAATTTGATAACTGCGGCATCCTGGAACAACAAATGTTTAAAAAATAAGATGTCAGAAATTTTTTTTAGTTCACTCATATAATAAAATATATAGATTTTTTTTTTTTTGTTATATGGTAGTCATTTTTTTTTATCATATAGTAATGTATTAATAAATCATCAGTTACCTCCCTTTAAGATCTTGGAGGTATAAAATGCACCCTGTAATATCCGTCAGTAGACAAGCAGTCAGAGTAAAGTGTAATAAAGCTTTGGTATAAGTTTATTTACGGGTTCTGTTTTTACTACAAGTAAATCTAGAATTTTCTGTTTTTATGGGGCGTCCTGTATTTTCAAACATTGTCAGCATCTTTCTTTTTACACCCCGCACAGGAAAAGGAAATATCAAATAAGAGAAATAAAAAGTCATTTTCGTAGTGATAAGCCGACAGCGAAGGAAATGAAGAAGAGTCAAAAATAAATGAAAATCACGAGTGATGCAACTAAAGTGAAAAAAAGAAAATAAATTAAACAGCCATATTGGCGATGTTTGCCTTAATCCCAAGGCCAAATACGGTGACAGGAAAGAGAAGGATTGTGCTCATCTTTTCAGTTCTTGGTGTTAGACCTTATCAAATGATTTTTGTTAATGACAGACACGAAATGAATATTGCCAGAACTCCTAGAAAAGGCAATAAAGGAAAACAAGAAGAAAGGACTCACTATCAAGTGTAAGAAGAGGAAATATATGGTCTTTATCAAGAGGAACAGCTTGAAATGCTAGCTACGAATAGGAGATATCAAAATCAAGCAAGTACAGACATTTATATATCTGGGAATTTTTTTTTTTTTTAACAGATGACAATAAACGTGACACCGAAATCTGAGGTAGAATAACGGAAGATGTCTTCTAAAAGCTAAGCAAATAATAAGAAGTAGGAAAATTTTGTTAGAGTTGTACCGCTGTTTAACATGATGCCTCTCAGAGAAGGCTGGCCAATTTATTCATAGATGAAAAGCAAACTTGAAAACTCAAAGTAGTTCTACAGAAGGATGCTAATATTACCATAGACGGGGTGTTTAACGAGGAAGTTTTACCGAAAATGAAATGAAAGAGTTGTACTTAAAATCAGAAAGAGAAAGTTGAATATTCTGAGACACGTAATAAGAAAAGAGGACATGGAGAATTCGATATCTACAGGATATGTTGAAAGCAAGAGGCGAAAAGGAAAACGGAGCAAGCTAGCTTGTATAAATGTATAACAGAATAGGTGATACGAGCCATAAAAAAATGATGAATATAGGTTAGAGGTACAAAGTGTGTAAAGAGAAGAGGACGACCAGAGATACGGGACCAATGAAAGTAGTTCACCGGATGAAAACCCGGTTAATGTAAAACAACATATATACGGGCCAAACACCACCCGGGCATTCATGCGCGACGAAGCATTCTACACGTTACAAAGTGTTAGGAGTCGTAGAACGAAATGATCGCCACCGTCCTGGAGGGAACACAGAATATAAAAGAATAAATTTTGAATAGGAAGATCTACCCGGTTTGACACCACTACCTTCGAAATGACGAGCATAGAGTTTTTTTTTTTTTTTAATTTTATTTTATTTTTGGTTTGTAGTAAGAAGAAAACAAAATGTCGGTCAGTGTCATTGAAGAATATGAACTTCATGGACCAAACAGGTTGAATTATAATCAGTAACTGCCATGATTTGATAACGCGTGCCAGTGATATCCACTGGGTACATCTGCTAACGTGATGTTGTTTAAGACTATTGATCCTCCTTTTCGGATATGCAAATTGGGCATAAACAAACATCACCCGAAAACGTAGGGATTTTATGCCCTTTGCATGTCTTTTGTTTCGTTCATACATTGTTTTGTTTTCGGCATTTATTACCTAAGCGTATGGGGCAGCTATATCACATTTAGTATAAGAGAAAAGGCAATTGAAAATAGTACAAGAGTGGATCGGTGCGCATATCGCCCGGTTCACACTCATTCCCCGTCTTTTGAACAGGTTTATCCTGTTATAGGTTCGAATTTCCGGTTCATTCTAAAGTCTTCTCATTCTCTTTCACTCCCAGTAGCCCCTTACGTCATAGTAGCATTATCGCCTTCCTTGGGAGATTGATAAAAAAACAAGTTTTATGTCTTTTCGTCTGTAGAAGACTCTTCCAGTTATTTGCTTTCCTGCCAACGACGATCTTCAAAAAATTAAATGAAATATCAGTCGCCATCTTCTGTGTTCTTGAATTATTTTATTTTATTGACTTTTCTCATCTCTAACCTCCTGCATTTTAGTGGCATTATCGCCTTGCTTCGGATAAATTAGTTAAAAATAAGAAACAAATCAATAAGCTGAGTTAGAGATAGTCTTGCCCAACATTCAAATTTCAACAAAGCCAAAAACATCAGTCTGAAAACTTGTGTCATGTTCTTAACCATAGAACACTAACCATGGTTATAAAATACCCAGCCCAAATTTTCCTATTTTTACTTACAATTTTCAGTACCTGGTTTTCTTACCTGAATAATATGTTTTTTCAGTTCATATTGATGTTAGCTCAAAGTACAAAGTTTGAAGTGCCGGCATGTAAAATATTTCAAATAAAGATTTATATTTGATATTTTTTTATTCTCAAATCGGGTATGATATACCCGTGGTTAGTAGTGGTGTAACTTTAATTGATGGTTAGCGTTCTAGGGTTAAGTAGTCTTTTCAGATCGAGACCATCATACGGGTGCCATGCGCAGCGTCAAACCCGTTCAGAAATATCTAAATTGTCACTTGCATACAACCGCTAAGACCAATTGTTTAAAAAAAGCTTTAAGCGAGTAAAGTCGGCCGGTCGATGCAACGATCATCCTTCTTTTAATATTCTGGACTGGGGCTACAGATTCAAAACAATAAAAAAGATCTGTACAAAATATCAGAAATCACATCACTTGAGGACTACCGATAGCAGCAACAGCTAGAATGGATATCACATGTAATTCGAAGAGAAAATACTGATATAATCAAAAAGTTAATATTCCCTACTACTTCAAATAAAAGTTTAGGAAGGAAACTCCGTCAATACTGGAAATATTAACTGGACCTGAAAAATCTATTTCCCCGAGAAATTGTTTTATGAGAAAGATTTACTAAATTCTAAAATAAGACTGGTTGTTCACTCAATGAATGCCAACTGTTTCTCTCTAAGGAAACAGTTAATATTGTCAATGCTATTACCACATTTTTTCATTCTCCCCTCGCTATTTCAGAGATTTTGCTGTGGTTCTAAAAAAAATTTGTTTTCTTTTTTTCTTTTTTTTTTAATAACAAAAATGATAAAAAGATTACCAAATAGGAACGAAATGGAATCAGGCAGTATATTTAAACATTGTTTTTTATTATTTAAAATTTCATCACCCCCCCACTTCGTTCGCATGTGTAAAGACATCAGCGTAAAAGTTTCTTTAGTTGATTTTGTTTAGCGGCATATTAACCTCACTGGATTATTTAATACCGCAATCTAAATGTTTTGAACAAAATATAGTTTGAACGTAATTTTATGCCTCCAACTCAAAATAAAATCATTTTAATATAAATAGGTATCAGTGGTAATCGTATATAAAATTTTATTAATAGTCATTTTATTATAAATACGTATTGTTTCTATATTTTATATAAAAAATGTATCCCTGGTAATTTTTATTATATAAATATATTTTACACCTTCATAATATTTTGTGCTTGTCCGAGGGTCACTATTTCTCCATAACTGAGATATTAGCAGGTGCTACCGCCCCTGGTCAAGGTGTAGCTGGGAACACTAGCAAATAATAGATGGTTTCACGTTCCTCAAAACTTCCCGATCCAGGTCTTGCTGCCGGATGCAGTTTATCATCATACCAAGGGCTAATATCTTTTAGTACAACTGAAGTCCTAAAGTAAGCAACGCATCACACATATATACTTACAGCGTAGTAATTTTCTAATAAAACTCTTTTTAATTTAAACTGCGTTCTTTAAGGTGAAATTATAGCCAGACTTATTGCAATAAACAACTAATCCCTCCAATCTTATCAAGATTTTTTTATAATATTTACCTAGTTTTATGAATACGATGAGCTTTATGAAGACCATTAAATTATCTAAATTTCATAATCCATATAAAACGTCAATAAAATTTATGCAATGAAAGAAAAGTGTATGTAATATATATGCATATGTGAAGAAAAAAAAACAATCGAAAAATAGTACTTAGTCCTTGCAACTTTCCGACTGTATATTTTATTTAATGTGTCTTCTCTACAGATATAGTCTGAGAACTTTGACATATATTGTCCGTGAGTGATTTATACGGACTTGTGCTATTTCATCTATACACAAGCACATAAGAACACACGTACACTCAGAATTTGACGAAGTTTAAAATAGACACTAGAGTGACGTATTTCCCTTCCACACTGATGTGTTGTCAAAACGACCTTTTGTTGCCACTTTTATGATGATAACGTATACACACACACACACACCAACACCCACACTTCACGCCGTTTTTACTAACTGTCCCTGGATGACGGTCAAGTGACACCTGTTGCATATGTTCCTCCTTGCCGAGCGAGGAATTATTTCCAATAGTCTTAACCCAATTAACGCCGTTAGCTTTCACGATTCGACTGTTACGAGCCATGATTTGCCTTGGGATTGATAGTTTGGATTTACTGTTTAATCATTCACCCCAAGCAAGGCAATAAAGCCACTAGAACGCAAGAGGTTATTGTATGTTAGAGAATATCAGAAAAACAGAGAGAGATGACTAAAAGTTGCATTAAATTTTTGAAGATCAAAGTTGATTGGAGAGCAAGTAACCGGAAGCGAGTTTGTAGAGATATTATTATTATAAATAAATAAAAATAAAATAATTCTAAATAAAATAAAATAGTAACTTTTAAACTTTGTTTAAAATAATTTCAGCAAAAATAATAAAAAGTTCTCCCAGCATGCAACAAAAAATGTTCCTGACAAAAATACGGACATCCCTTCATAAGACGTTGAATTCAAACACTTCGCCAACAACTTTAGGACAGACAACACGTGTCCAAATTCTCTCTCTGTGACATGCCGTGTAATAATATTGAGGGACTTCTCCCTTTTATCACATGCAATCATGTAACATTTGTAACTAAGAATACACACACAAGTACTTACACAAAATTAAATTGTGATATAAATGTACAATTTACTATGCTTTCTCTATGTTTTATTTTCTGCGATGTGTGTGTGTGTGTGTGTGTGTGTGTGTGTGTGTGTTTTCCCGTAAACACGAAGCTATTTCTGCTCCGATGATGTGAGTAACCACCGCAAGTTCCACAAGCGGGAAGTGCGATAGAAGAACTCTTTAGAATAGAACTTACGGTTACATCTTTAGTGGATGTTAGAGAGGTTTGGTGTTGCTTTCAAAAGAGTAGTGGGCTGTTATGTAGTATCAGTCTTCCTTATAGCAATGAATACTGTACAATCTCCTCAAAGATGAAGAAGAGACTTGAAGCAACAGGAATATGATTCTACAGAAGGATGTCGTGAATACCATGGACCGAACATGTGAGCAACGACGATATTCTAGAAACAATGTCAGCAAAAGCTACACTTACAATTAACATCAGGAAAAATCAGTTGAAATTTCTACGGCACATAATGAGGAAAGTGATAATCTGATACTCACTGGAAAGATTTTAGGTAAGAGATCCGTTGAGGAGCAGCGCACAACCTACAAATAGATGGAAAAGAGGGTTTGTGAGATATTGCAAAAAGAAAAAATATATTAAGTCCTCTAGTGGAAGAGAAATTGGGGAGAACGATTATCGCCAACGTCCTGAAGGGGCACGGCACATGTAAGATCATCATCATCTTAACTCCTAATCAAACGTACACTGTGAATTAAAGAAAACTGTTGTTATTCACCATTACAACTCAAAGCTGCATACTGTAAGGATAATACTTAAAACAATTTTGGAACTCGGTTAGTCTGTTCTACCCGACACGCTATACTCACTTAGACATTCACAAACCCATTATTATCTTTTCCGATCGCGGCAAAATATTTTGATGGAAAAAAAACTTTCTGATTCAAGAATTTATCGAAAACTTGTCACATTAGAATCTGCAGAATCTTACTCAAAAGGTATGGAAGAGCTGACTGATTAGCAGCCATAAGTCATAGCAAATAATAGTGAATATATAACATGATGACTTCAAATAACCCACAAAAGGTTGGCAAATCGTAAAAATACAATCCATCAATAAATAGCATGTAATTGGACTTTGAGCAAAACTTTAACCTTTGTACTCAAAAAAAAAAAAAAAAAAAATCAACGAAGTGTCAAAAGAAAGGTTTTTCCTTTGACACCGCTATTATCTTAACTACCCCGGCTATTATCAATGTTTCAAAAAGTCATTGTTAGAATTGTAATAAAACATAGATATATGACGAAATAATAAATTTAAATATTTATTGTTCTTCTACAACAAAATATTAAACACTATTTATTATTAGACTGTTTAGTTACAGGAATAATTTTATATTTACAACATTCTAGAAACTAATGCAATTAAATCTAATGGGATGCAATGTAATGTTTATTTACCGACTCCTAAAGAGATAAATATGAAAACAGTTTTTGTTTTTATTCAGCGATTTATAAACATTAAGTAAATTATTAAAATATGTGAAACAACCATAAAGAAATCCTTATTATTTACCAATTTATAAATTTCGAATCCATTGCAATCCTTTTCAATAAAAAATATAATAGTGTAAATGAACAATCTAATAAATAGATGATGTTTATTAGAACAAAGAAAATATATGAATTCACTTTCCTTATATGTTTAGGTTTTATTACAATTCTAATCCTCACTTTTTAAAACAATGAATATTGTTGAAGAACTGAAGATAGTTGAAATAATAGCGGTATCAAGATAAAAATCGAGCTTTTGACACACAGTTTCTTTGCGGGCACGAAGATTAAAAAAATGTCGTACTTCGCTTTTTTGAAAAATAAAATTGAGAGACAAAAAAAAAAGGAAATCGCTTATAATTCAGCCCAAAAACAATATACGAAAATTTACCTGTGATAAATGTAATTTATAAAATAAATATCTCCATATCAATGATACCAAGTTTTGCAAACAAAAAGAGGCTGACTCGATATAAATGATGTAAAATTTATAGCAACTCGGTATGAAAGAATTGTGTGGCCTCGTAATCTTAGAGCTAAAAGCATTGCTTACCCGCTTCCAATAGTCATGTCAGCTTTATTATAGCTGTTCCTATAGGTACAGTTTTATTTATTGTTTCTTGGTTCAAACCAGCATCTACAGATTTACCCATTTAAACTTGATCAGACTACTCTCTTGTGGTCACCAGGTACTCTGAGTCGCATTTAAAACAAAACTCTTCTGCAGACTGATTTCAAAGACTTATTTTTGGTCGGTGCACACAAGGATCCAACGAACTTCAAGGAAGATAATCTCTTCAGGATGGGATTTTTTTTTTTTTGTTTTCCTTCAGTGTCCCATGAGACAAACGAACAAGCAATCCGTCCAAGCAAGGAATTGAGCTCATAATATCAAATGTCGCAGATCAAATAGGGGAAATCAAAATATTTGACTTTTTAGAAATTTCATTCTGCTTTGGATACGCTTTAGTGCGGAATTACGCATACACACACACACACACGAACACACAAACACACACACACACACACACACACACATATATATATATATATATATATATATATATATATATATATATATCATTTCTTAAAAATATACTCCTTTCCAGAGGCAACATTCATGAGTAAAAAAATTATGAAAATTAAAAAAAAAAACTATAAATGGAAATATTTCGCGAAATAAAATAAATAATAATTAAAATATATTTTCTTAACAACAAAAATAACAACATTTAATAAATTTCGCTATTAGACTTTAAATTATATCACTTGGCATACTCCGTAGTTTACATTTTTTTCAGTTAGCCTAAAAATTCCGGAAAAACTTCTTAAATTTTAAATTATGGAAAACTAACGCTATTTTTACTGCTTTTTATAAATACTTGTTTCAAAATAAAATCCTTGCATTTGCTTTGTTAAAGTTAATCAGAAGACGAAATACGTATAAGAACAGTTTTCATATTGTCATTATGTGCGCGCACACGCACACGCCACACACACACACACATACACATATATATATACATGTGTATGTATATATATATATATATATATATGAGCATATGTATGCCCATATTAGGTGTAAGGGAAAAATCCCAGGAACATTTTACTAAAAACGGAAAAAAAACATCTGTACACGTCAATTAAACATGCAGGCATTAAACTCCAGTTGTAAGCGGGTACATTTATTTTTCTTTGATATATATATATATATATATATATATATATATATATATATATATATATATATATATATATATATATATATATATATATATATATATATATATATATATATATATATATATATATATATATATATATATATATATTTTTAGGTTGGTGCAAAAATAATGAGGTAATAATGTCGTTTTTTGACGTTAAAAATACGTCAAAAAACAACATTATTACATCATTATTTTTTCACCAACCTAATATATATATATAGTAATGAGGAGGTTTTTGATAATTATATAAATTGATTCATCGAGTCTGATAGCAAACCTCAGGAAGCACTGGACGGCCGTTTCGTCCTCTATTTGGGACTCATCAGCAGTGCGCATCCACTACCGAGGGAATCGAAACCCCGACAGTTAGGTTGGCAAGCGAACACCATACCAACTGCTCCGCCGCAAATCAGACTCAATGAAGCGCCACTCCCTCCCACATTCCGTGGTGGAACTCAACTGAGATTCTCTCTGATCATAGGACAGAGCCTCCTTCGTCACCGAGGCCCGGCGGAGCAGTTGGTATGGTGTTCGCTTGCCAACCTAACTGTCGGGGTTTCGATTCCCTCGGTAGTGGATGCGCACTGCTGATGAGTCCCAAATATAGGACGAAACGGCCGTCCAGTGCTTCCTGAGGTTTGCTATCAGACTCGATGAATCAATTTATATATATATATATATATATAGTGCTCACATAGAACATGACTCAAGATTGCGAGAATATGAATGGTAGATAACCCTTGACATGAAGAGTTTAAGATTGTAGCGTGCAGGGAAACATCCACATGGGAGTTTGATCGAAAAAATAACGGTTCTTTGAAAAAAACCTTTCGAATTTGAACTGAAATTACATTTTTTATTTTATTTTTTATACTAAAAATTTAATATTTTTCAACTGATTTTCGGTTGTAACAGACTTCCTTTCATGCTTTATCCCAGTTTTGTCCGAAAAAAATAAAAAGAGAAAATGTCATTGTTGATTTTTTGTCGGAAATTTACTTGTGCTTCTACAACATAATAAAAACTAAATAAAATATCGTTGTAACGTAGAGAAGGATACTGAATGAGGAATAAACAAAATGGAGGTTGGAAATAAATGATAATCTTTATAATATCAAGAAAATACAATACTCGCCAGCGGCGTTAAATAGGTAAACCACTGCTAGTGCTGGACTGCTCAGACAGCATATTAACCCCACTTACAATAATGTCCATCGTATTCATTAGGATTGGGCTATACCCATTGGAGATCATAGGTAAGGTATTTAACAAATATACAAATGTATTTTAATCCTCCAACTAACCAAATTATACAGTAACAGATGAGCTGAATCACCGACAAAGAACAATGCCAAATAAAAAAAAACCATATCAGGTAAGGACTACCAACAGCCGCAAAAACTAAAATGGATAGGGCCACATTAAGTGTACACATGCTCCTCATGGCTAGAGAAATTTCATTCAACCACCTGAAGAAGGCTGGAGCGTACAACGACCGAAACGCTGTGAAAAATACAGTCTACCCCAGCGAACGAAATAATGGGTTCAGTATGACATTCCAACCACCTGAAGATGGCCGGAGCGTACAACGGCCGAAACGTTGTAATAAATAGAAGATACAGAAGAATTGTGATGATACCGATCAAAGACGAAAATTATATGTTCATCATTGATTATTCATAGCTAAGGATTGGAGCTCATGAAGAATTGAAATTGAGTTCAAATATATATATATATATATATATATATATATATATATATATATATATATATATTATTCCATGATCTTTTTCAAAGTTATTCATGATGATCTTCACCCTCTCTAAACTTCTAAATTTCTGTCGTGGAGTTAAGTTATCATCTAAGCCATCCATTTGTTTCGACATTCCAACCACCTGAAGATGACCGGAGCATACAACGCCGAAACGTTGGGATAAATATGGCAACAAAGATGAGGACAATAGTCCGAATAATGTAAATAGTCTAAAGTGATTCCTCTTTTATTTTTACTGGTTATTTTGTAACCCTGACTGCGTCGGGAGTTTTGCTTACAATTTTGTCTTGATCTTTTTATAAGTTCTAATGTGGTCTCCTCCTTGCTACGTCGACCGCATGCGTTTCACCGTACTATTAGATCGGCAAGTAGGTCCCGTCGGTTTACTGTTGATTAAGCAAAATTTAACCGTAGGAGTAGAGAGGTTCGCCTATCGCCCGGTTCATACTCCTCCACAGTCACTTGAACATGAGAAATGGTTTAGTTCTTGTTTGTTATTTAGCCTTGGATCTCCGGGTCTTTCTAAAGGCTACTTCAAATCTATACTTCTAAAGCCTCTGTCGAAAATCTGAAACTTTATAAGTTTTTCATTTCTCTTCTCCTTCAATAGGAGTAGATTTAACCTATGTGCCCGGTTCAACCACCACTCAGAACTTTTGTCCAGGCGTAGACATTTATTCTTTGTTTCCTGATTAGGATTGGATTTTCGGTTCATTATAAAGTTTTCTCGTTCTCTTTCACTCCCAGTATACCCTTGCGTCTTAGTGGCATTATCACCTTCCTTGATTAAAAACGTAAGGTTTATGTCTAATTCTTTTCTCACAATTCTCACCTGTGGAACTCACTTCTGGTTTCTTGCATCCCTGGCAACTACGATCTTCATTTATTTAAATAAAACTTCAATCGCCATCTTCTGTGTTCCTGAATTGTGCTTTCTCATCACTGACGTCGTATAATTCTCTTTTACACGCAGTAGAAAGTGATATCTTGGTAGCGTATATCACCTTGCTTGGGGTGAAATGATTATAAAACAATTATCTTTAATGAATAACTTTAAAACACCAAAATTGTTTACTATTTCATCCGGATTTGAAAAAAAGAAAACTGTCTTTTAATTTTATTTTATTCTTTGACTTCAAGATGATTAAATAAGAATAAAATGTCAAACGACATTTCTCTTAACCTCATCCTCTAACTCGTCCGCCTTTTTTCTTAAACCTTCTCATTACTGTGACACTGCCAAGACAAAATATTGCATACGCCATTCAGTAACCCTTGCTAAAACCCAAAAGCGCATCTTAGTCCTACATGTAACCTTTAGCCCTTCAAATCTTTTTCTTAAATTACTTTGTGACTGTTCCCAGTTCTTGTTTGATAATGATCATTACATTCTACTTCACTATCCTATTTAACAGATACATTTAAATCTTTTTCATTGTTTCTATCGTATATTGACCCCGCGCACATACACACACATACACATATATACAGCTAAATTGACCAAATCGTTCAAACGCAAAATGGTCCATTTGTTAGATTAAGATCTGAATTAAATTAGAAATGTTTAACGATATCTTACTGAAATTCACCAAGGCTTTTATAAAACTACTGAACTCTACTTTGAGTAGTAAAAATGTATAGTTACTCTCCAAGCTTAACAATAGAATTGTGATGATATCGATCATAAACGAAAATGATATGTTCATCATTAAGTTCAAATATATATATTATTCCATCATCCTTTACAAACTTATTCATGATGATCTTCGCCCTCTCTAAACTTCTAACTTTCCATCCTATTTATCATCTAAACCATCAATTTGTTTTGTCAAATAGAAACACCATTTACCAAAACTATACTCTAAATCATAGAATAAAAACTGCAATGAAACTGACATTATTTCATTAGAAAAGCTTTTAATTACTTTTACAAATAATATTGTAATAAAAATGTACATATTATTGGAGGATCATTTTCAAACTAATTCAAGTTGATCTTCCCTTTATCTAATTTTCTGACTGTCTGTCCTGGAGTGACAAGGTGCCTCACACGTTTCACGTACGATTTCACTTTCAAGTCTTTTTTCACTGCTCTTTGATCAGTCATAGCTGAAACTTCTTTCTCACACTCTTATGCATCGAGTTAGATCTTTTCTAATTGATCTGTTTAGCTCTAAGTTGAAATGATGATCCCTCTTGCTGTTGTTATCTCCTGAACCAGTTTTCATTTACTGTTACCTCTTATTAAAAACTTATTAACCGTTCTCTGGATGGTTCTTGAATGGTCTTTGATGAGTATGAATGCTGGTACTATTACTGAAGGCATGAGTTAACTTTTTCTTCTCACCACTACTCATTTAGGAAGACGGGTATTCTGAAACAAAACGATTTTAACCTGTTCTCTTTTTAGTTGAATAACGCAAACGGGTTTTTCAATGATTCTTACAATAAATGGTGTCAAGATGGCTAAACGTCTCATCTAAAAACATGGGAAAAAGAAACTCAAAGAGTTTAGTGTTTTTAGTGTTTTTTTTTAAATATTAAACATTTTGTAATATGGACAATTCTCCTTTTACACCCGGTACATTGGGTTAGAACAAAAATTCGTTAGTTTAGTTAGTTTTCCTTGTATAGCGCCATCTTAACCTCTCTTGTTTATTTAATGCCAAAATTTAAGTATTTTTTTTTCAATTTTATTTGTGTATTTAATTTGGATAATAATGTCTTCGTGATGCAAGTCTTACTAATTAACACATAGCTGGGGAAGAAGAAGTAGATTCGTACCTTTCACAGAGGTATTTGCGCCTGAGTGAATACAACGAAGCCTCGGCTCTCCGATTAACAATACCGAGCCGTTATTTATTACAGTGATCGCTCATCTAAACTTACAGCACCTGATATTCCCAAGCGGTCACCCATCTAAGCAATGACCAGGCACGACGTTGGTTAACTTTAGTGATGGTACGGGAATCAGTAATCCCCAAACATTCGTATCGTTTATAGTAAACTTCAGAGACCATATTTATATATTTTTAAATACATTTACTCAACCATATGTGTACTTTATTTCCCTGTACTTTTGCCTGTATTTCATGATTTCATCCACCCAGAAATTGGCATCTTTCTAGGAGAGTAACTAACTAAAGTATTTTTACAGGTTTTTGAAGAACTCGAGTTCTCATTGAGAACATTGTATACATATCGAAATAATTGTTGATGAGACGGTACAGTGTCTGGTTAATTCGCTGGCAGTAGAAGAACATTACAGACAAGCCTATACCAATTTGAGCCGGGTATTCAAAGAGAAGTAAAGTCTAGTGTTTTCCTGATGGAAGACGACACACTTCCGATTGGCCAATTGCGAACGCTTTTCATCGATTACTGCCTTTAATCAGTTCAAGTGAGAAAAGTAATTGCCTGATATTCAATGTCTGATTTTGCAGCCTTCCACTCACACCCGATATACAGTATCAAGTTCGGATGCAGACCAGCGTTTTGATTGGTTAACGATGGTTCCTTTTGTTTTTCCAACCATTTTCTATATTTTTTCGCTTCACCATTTTACAAATAATTCTATATGTCATCTCGATGATGATTCTTTTCAAAAATAGGTGATTTTTGTTTAAACTGAGATGAGAATCGAAGAAAGAAATGCCGCTAAATGGCGAAGAAGCCATGCATTGGAGCGCGATACACGCAGTTATTTATTTATTTTCACGTCCTTTATCACATCTGAATTATTTGAGCTTTTCCTCGTTGGTCGTCACTCCTACACCATCGGGGTACTTTTTCGTTCTATCTGAGATAAAATGTGTCATTTATGTCATAATTTATAGTTTTACATAACTTATAATTTTCGTATATGAATATACATAAAAATATTTCTAGGTGCGCCCTATCTGCGGTGATATGTTCTGCTTTATCGAAATCATTATCTTTGCCATGTCCATGTCATGTGGCCTACATTATAATTATATTTAATTAATGTTTCAATTTGTTCAGCATCAATGACTGTCATTCGGCCGGAAATTTACAGAGCTTTCATATCGAAACTGCCACTTCTGAAACTAGTGAACTACTTAAAAACTGGTTAGCTATAACTGTACCAATGCAAGAGCACCTATATTATATGCTGTATATACAACGATTTGTTTTCTTTAATGGAAATCAAAGAACGAAATTCACACGAATCCTAATGAAAGACGCGTTGAAATGTCACATTTAATAATATGTTTATTTGTTTTATGAGAAAGGAAATTTTTACAGAATGCAAAGGTTAGAATCAGAATGATCAGGGATTGGTCTGAGCGGCTCGTGAGCGGAGTATTCTGACAGTGATGAAATACATTTTTCTGGGTTTAGAATATAAGTCCAAAACAGCGCGAATTTAACAGACGGTCTCAAGAATTCTAAAGCGTCGATATGCCTCCCAAAACCAGGTTTGCGACTGACTAATACCATCCGCGGAAGGACGCTGAGTCAAGGTGCAACATCCTTTCCTGTCATGTCAGTCCTCCTATGGTCTCTTAAAATCCAAGCTGCTAATTTTAATAAAACTAGTACGAAAAGTAAATGGCCCTTTTCATTGTTTTATGTAGTAGTATGGGGCTCCCAAATCGACACAAAACGCAAGAGAAATCCTATGTTCAAACAAATGAGATTTTTTATTGCAAACCAATTGTTTTCAATAAAAAAAATTGTATCATTGCATGGAGTAAAATTATATCGTTTTACTCTATGCAAGAAAATAAAACTAAGACACAAGGGATTTCTGAGTTTGAAATAATTAGAAAACACTATTCAGGAAGGAGAATAACAGAAGAGTAATCAGGAAGACAGTAGATAATGACTGATATTGAATGTCATTTTTTGAAGATCAAAATTGACTTAAAAGCCTGTAGCCGGAAGAGTATTCCACAAGCGATAGAAGAAACAGGTTAGCATAGAACTTACGGTTACATCTAGCCAATTAAACTCTAAATTGATAAGACCACGAAGCTCGTGTAACTTTGCGCACAAATTCATGAAGTCTACGTACCGTATAGAAGAGCAATGGAAGAGCACATCTGAACAATTACCATGAAAGTATTTATAGAAAAGGCAAAGACAAGCTACTTTACGGCAGTGTGAAAATAACTTCAGCCGAGACGCCAGGTCAGGACGAGTAATATTGCTGATTTTTCTTTGGATTTTATCAAGAATCTTTAAGTACATAGAAGGAACGCATTATGTAGCGGCAATATTCGAGGCAGAGACGAATGGTAGACTCATAGACATGGAATACATTTCTAGAGATAAAAATTATCTAGCAGGACACAGTGAACCAACTTAATTAGCAGCCAGAACTAGCAATGGCTTTGATAGAGTGTGTCGTCTTCATGTCAGCCGAGAATGTTTTATTCGATATGGCGCAACGAGTTACTTCCCTAGAGGTTAGCGTTACACTTGCTGATGGAAGACAGAAAGTGGTTTCTCATCTATATATATATATATATACGGTTGCATGAAGAGTTGTTTGAGACCTTAGTTTTCACGCTTTCGCGAAGGTCTGAATATGGCGTGCAACCTAAGGTCACAAAAAACTCTCCATGCAGCCACATATCTAGCTCTATCACCGATATATATATATATATATATATATATATATATATATATATATATATATATGTTTGTGTGTGTATCTGTGTGTGTGTGTGCGGTTTTAGGATAAGTGTTCAATATCTTAGTATATATAATTACGGCACCTTTGGAAAGTACCTGAAAACCATACCACGGATTGACCCAAGCATTGTGTGTTATATAAGGAAGACGGAACTCTTGTGCGCCCTCGATAGCTGTGTTATTACAAAGCAACAAGTCACTGTGGCCGAGGCATGAGAATGCTGGCTTTGTTCAAATTGTTGCTAGATAACATGCTCTTTCCCATAAACTGTAACTAAGGTCTGATCAGCATTGTTGCAGTATAAACCATACTCGGACTCTGTGGGCGTTGAGCAAACACAAATGCTCAAATGCCTGAGGGAGCGTTTGCAATCGCCTAGCCGCACTAGGTATCTTCGAATACAAATCGCCAGCGAATATATATATATATAAAGAAATATATTGTCATCCATTGTTTCGCGGTATCACAGCTCATCAGTGTGGCTAGACATCCGGTTGCCTGTAGCTAGGATTGAAACCCGACTGAATTGGCGTCTACCACTAAGCCGTTGGCGCACAGCAGGGATGAAGGTGAATTCAATCGTATTTACTTTTTAGATAAACACACAGTGACTGAGAGAACTCGATTCGATTTACTGAAGAGTCTTAATGTGTGCTATATTTATGGGATAAAGTGCTCAATATCAGAGAGCATGTCATTTTCAACTAATTATTTAAAAAAACAAAAAACAAAATGACCCCAAGATCCCACACATTTTACATAGGTAAAACTCTTAGTAATGTGAAGCTGTACTTCTGAGTACAATTTTTGTATTTCTTTGCGGCAGGGCTTACGTGGGATCCCTTCAATAATTCTACAGGGACATTTTCCAGTCAAACCGATGGCTCCAACTGCAGAAGGAATTATTTATGTCCTCCTATTATTTTTATTATTGTTGTTGTTTTTATGATACTATTATTATTATTATAATTATTATTATTATTATTATTATTATTATTATTATTATTATTATTATTTATTATAGTTTTTCCGGATTTGCTTTTTCGATATAATCCTTTATATGAAAATAAGGATTTTCTTAGAAAGTTTTTGAGCATATTAGGTGAGAGATTTATTCTGAATATGTGAGTCTTATTCCAAAGCAGGATATTTTCTATTGCAGATAGTGAAGACGTTCTTTGAATTTTCTTAATGTCTCGCTATCAGTATTCTTTTTAATCAATCTTCGTGCTTCTACTATTATTGGAATAGTTGTTGTGTTTAAACGCCACATTCCTGCATTTACTACTACTATTACTACTACTACTACTACTTATTATTATTATTATTATTATTATGAATATTATTATTATTATTATTGCTGTTGCTGCTGCTTCTGGTGTTTTATCTATTCTCCTTGGATTTTTCTGACAGTTATTGATGGAGATAATGTAATACCAACAATATTAACGGCTTTAATATCTGTATGGATATCTTCTTTGATTTCCCTGGCACTGCAGCCGGTATTCTTTGTAGTTTTATTATCTCGAGAAAATATTTATAGACCATAAACTATACTTTTGTAATAACAGGCTCAACCGCAGTTGTTATTTCCCTCGCATTCTAAACCTTCCTTATTGCTAATTCATCAATATTATTTAATAACGTTATTAATATATTATCAACGCTATTGTTAGCAAGCCTAATAATATAATTGCATTAATATCATTATTAAAATCATTATTATTGTTTTATTCACAGGTATCAGCGTAGGGGTGATTAGGACAGAAAGGGGAATCGTCTAGAAGGGTTGAAATTTCCACCTAGTCTTTTGGTTTCAGTTTCGAACAAAAGCCCTTAGGAAGGGTGTTATTCTATTTATCTGCCTTCTAGCAATGGGGATTAACTCTGTAGCCTTGGTTGGCAACTAGTCTAGAAGAAGGATAACTTTGAATTTATAAACATGAAATCTCATCACGACTTTTCGTAGGCTGTCCTGCTAATTCAGCGATAATGAAGAAAAGGAATCTGTGGAGAACAATCATTGCCTACACTTTGAAAGGACATGGAACAAAAAATGATCATTGGAAATATGATTATTACTATTATTATTATTATTATTATTATTATTATTATTATAAATTGATGCTGGAATACAAATCATGTGAAGCTAAGATACTCATTATGATAAAGATATACTATGAACATGAATTACAGCCAAATGTACGCGATATTATGACAAGTTTTTATAAAAGCAATGCATAAACTTGCAGATGGGGAAGAATTAAAGAATTCTTTGAGATAGGATAACCCAGTCCATTAAGACGATTTCAGATCCAGGGTTTCCCAAATATCTAGATATTACTCCTTAGTTTCTTTGACTGATTTTTCCTCTAAACTTAAAAATATACAAAGATTTCGATACACGGTCGTGATGCTCTCCCAACTACACCCACTAATGAACAGAGATGCACATGTCGTCAGACCCTAGGGGACATACCCAACTGGTTACAGCCAGAAAACTGATGAGCAAATCCATAGTACTGAACGGGATATTCACTCCTTCTATAAATTCATCAATGCAGAACAACAATCTGTTAACAACTGTAGAAACCATATCTGGTTCAGCATTAGGGCATTATTATTATTATTATTATTATTATTATTATTATTATTATTATTATTATAATTTCCATTCATTTTTGTTGTATCAGTTAGAGGCAATGCGTGATATACACTTAGGCGATCATGTATATTTCGATACATGAATGAGAGATTTTTTCCCGCATTAGGTTGCCTTTTCTTTCTGCGGTAGACCAGTTGCTATTTAAGTCTATAGAACCCGCTTTGTCTTACTGTTTACCCATAGCTGGAGGAGAAGAATAGGATTCATACCTTTCCCAAGGGTATTAGCACGTAAGTAAATGTAATGGATTAGACTGGTATTCGAACTCGGCTGTCCGATTCCGCAATCCGAACTGATATCTATTACTCCACTGTGCCTTCTCTTTTGTTGTATACTCATTCTTTTCTGGGTCCCAACCAGAGACCTAAAGTCAGAAATGGCATCATGACATTTTCCACTAAGTATTTTTAGAAAAAAAAAACCCTAACATCACACATATTTTACATAGATAAAGCCCTTCGTATAATGTGAGCTGTGTTTGTAAGTAGAGGTTTTTTTGTGTTTCTTTAGAGCTTGGGCTACCAGGGCCGCCGGCAATGATTCTAACAGAACCGTTTCCAATCAATTCGTGGACTCCAAATACAAATGGAATTGTTGATGTCTTTTTGTCCTCCATTTTTGAGATTTCGATTTCAAGGTCCTTTGATAGTTTCTTGAAGATCTTCAAAGGTGCATTGCATTCTGCACGGAATGCCGTGTAAATAAGATGCCACTTATAAGATGTCTGGGCGATTAGCTTTGATTGTTCTGTCTGTGTCTATTATTATTATTTGTTGTAGTAGGATCCACCTAATTTGCATAGTGGAGTACCGACCATATAAATATGGTTGGTACCGGGAAGAGAGGGGAGGAATCAAAAGATTCAACCAGAGACTCTGCCCGACTGCGACTCAGTCAACACATTCTCCAGGAACGGTCTTTCCAGGAATATACAAAAGACTATATGTAAATATTGTGTACACTTTCTTGTTTCAATACATTTTGTTCTAAGTACATTTTGTGTTGCATTATTATTCCATGCATTAGTAAAGTTTCAACATTATTATTATTATTATTATTATTATTATTATTATTAATTTTGTTGTTTTTATTTACCTAAAATCATACGAAAGAATGCTGAAAAGATGACGGTTGAAAGACAAAAGGATTTTTCTATCCTTACCTGAATTACCATTTGGAACCAAGTCTCTGTTGAGGGATTCATGTTTAACTCCTTATGTTTTCTGCTATAAACGCTAAACTGGATCTCCACAAAGCATGGAAAACTGATGGTATCCCTGTAGCAAAAATGAGCTCCCGAAATGGCTCCTGTTTTCTCTAAACTGTACAATAAATTCCTCGCTTGCCTCTAGTTTTCCTGCCTGCTGGAAATCCTCCTCTGTTGTCCCAGTTTTTAAGAACTCGGGTGAACAGTCTGACCTTTATAACTATCTGTCTATTAACGTTCTATCTCATTAGAGGCCCTAATCAACAGTGAATTGTTTAAATATCTCATATCGCAGTGCCGACAGGCAATATAGCTTTCGTTTCTTTTGGTCAACTGCAGATATATTAACGATGATTGCTGAAAGAGTCTGCCAAGCTTTAGATAAGAATATTGATATTCGGACTTCTGCGTTGGACATCTAGAAAGCGTTCGAATTGCTTTGGCATACCGTTCTTCTCAAGCTGGAAGATCATGGTATTTGTGCACGAATTTTTTATTTTATTCAGTATTATCAAATAGTAATGGATGTTGGTCTGAACGGCCAGTCTTCTAGATCTTTTTGTACTAACGGATGAGCCCCGTGGAATTCTCGTCGGGTTCCATCCTTTTCAGCCATTTTTGATCTTCAAAAATTTAAATACAATGTTAATCGTTATCTACTGTCTTCTAGATTACTTTTCTATTTTTGACTTTCCTTATTGTTTCTTTTTTTTTTTTTCGTATTGTTTTCACACCTAGTAAACCCTTGTGCCTTAGTGGATTTATTGCCTTGCACTTCAGCATCCTTGAACACTTCAGCATTCTTCCGTATTCACAGATTACTTTATAAGGTTTCAATCTCCGAATTAATCCATGTTCGTATTACTACATTATTTTATCAGTTTTCATCCTACGAATTAATACATCTTATTTCCACGTATTTTTATAAGTCTTCACTCTTCGAATTAATATATCTTCATATTTCGATTTACGAGTTTTCATCCTTCATTTTCTGCTCTGCTTCATTTTAAATGGATCGGATCCTGGTCCTTAAGGCAGATCCTGGATCAAACGACGTAGAAGATTCAATTATTACTATTAGGTTGGTGCAAAAATAATGTCGTTTTTTTCACATAGTAACATATGTGAGAAAACGACATTATTTTTACACCAACCTAATATTATCCCTGCATACAATCTTAAAAGAAACCCGAGGAAAAGCCCAGTAAAATTACTAATACAAACGTTTTGAAATTAATACCAATAAGACTTTGGAGATGTTTACAATGACAAACACAAAGTGACTTTAAATGTCACATCCAAGAAACGGAAGTTCACTTGTGTGTATCTCCGATCTGACATTTTGGTAACGTCAGGTTTTACAACCTATGTTCGAGTAATTAGGCTAGCAACTTGATTTCCCTCCTTTATTTTTTATTTTTTTATTTATTTTATTTATTTTTTTTTTTGCTTCTTTTGTTAGAAAAAAAAAACAATAGCAAGCCTCTCTTCCATGATTTCTCTTCTGCAATCACTAAGCTAAAATTTCTGCAACGCAAATCTCTCTGCTGCAGGATTATCAATTTCATTGCTCTGCAAATATCGAGAATTGTAAAAGGATAGCATAGCTAATATTTCATATCTGTAAGTCGCAATTTTCTTTTCTTTGTAGGCGATGGGAACAGAACAGACATGGCTCAAAGTTCTGGAATTTCAAGGAAAATAACGAATTCTTTGATTTGAAAGGAAAAAATTAAAAAGCGGTAAATAGTGAAGTCTGCACAAGTCTTGATCATTTGAGTAAACGGTTTCTGCTTTCGTATTTCCATTTACATGCCGAACAGACCAAGGAACTAACATCAGATTTATTCTCTACAAGTCTCAAACTTATTAACTCGTATTATGTGTCATTTCCTTTCAGTGTGTCGGCGATAATGTCTCTCCACATCTTCCTGTTTTTTGGGGGTTGATTTTTTGTGTTTTTTTGATTCTCAAAGAAAAATTTCGATGTGTGGATGTAACGGATATTGGCATAAAAATTAGAAACGCCGAACCGAATGAAATTTTCGAGCTAACTCATTGAGTTTTCTTTAACACTTCTACTTTACCCCCAGTTATGGATTAAATGCACGGACAAATCGGGTTCTGTATCCTTGGTGGCAATCAATATAAAAGAAGGAAAAAAGCATAATTCAAACTCTGGAGAAGCCAAAGGGAAATCACTGTCTTAACCAAGAAGACGTGTTTTTTGGTCCTTTTTTTTTTTTTTTTTTAAAGAGCCAGTCGAGGTAGAATGCTACACAGTAAGAAGCACAGTTTATGTGAAAAAGGTGAGGGAGATAATTGGATTTCGGATCTTAGCCGTGATGTTTAGAATTGGTGGAGCTAAAGAATATGGTCCGTCTGAACACTATAGCGTAGCAAGAAGAAGAAGAAGAAGAAGAAGAAGATGATTATTATTATTATTATTATTATTATTATTATTATTAATTTTAAATATTTTTATTTATACACCCTTACCTTACATAATTACCTGCATCCATGCTTATCATTGTTATGTTAAGTTAAGGTGATTCCCACATGTATATTGCGGCCATGGAACCCGCAATTAACTTTTATTCCTGGGCCAGTAAAATTTATTTGTTGCTAGGAAAACATTTTTATATAAAAAATTTAACCGCTGGCAATACCAACGAAACTTTCCCAGTTTTCATATTTGGATATCCTGATTTAAAATATTTAATATGTTCTATTTACAGTATTTGCGTTGTTCGAACTTTTGTCCTCATCTACGTTACCATATTCACGACGCTTCGGCCATTGTATGTTCCGGCCTTCTTCAGATGATTTGAATTCCGAAGTGAGCCATTTATTTAGCACACCGGTGTAGATAGTTCCAGCGATAGAGAAAGGCAAGATTTAATTGCTGCAAAATCAGGTGAATATGGCAAATAGCGTAAAACAGAAGAATAAAATTCCAAATTTTTTTGGCCAATGTTATTCTTACGGTATGAATCCTTCAGTTGTCATGTACGAGAACAAAATTCTTCTGCTTTCGACCAAACTTTTATGGACACCTTGCAGCTGCTGAGCGTCTAAATTCCATCTACATAAATAAAACAGAGGACATCTGTCTGTCTGTCTATGTGAAACCTTTTCACTCGAGATCCATCCAACCTATTTTGAGCAAACTTGGTTAATACATTGTAAAATGTAAGAGATAGGTTCTTCGCATAAAAATCGATAATTTAAAAAAAATCACTAATTAATAAATCGGATCAAGAATCGATAAATTCAACTTCTTTCATCCGATTTCGTTCAAACTCGGTTATATAGGTTACTTACATCATGACTTGCTCAACGATACCTATTTTATTTCTACGCCACTGCGTTTAGCGAAAAAACGAAAACTCGATTTCAACACAAATAGATTTCTACACAAATTTTAAACAGAATATGGCAAATAGTGTAAAACACAAGAATAAAATAAATCTAGTACAAACTTCACCCAATTGTAGCCAACGATAAGTTGATTGTTTAACAGTTATTTAACTAATAATTGAGTCCATGGAAATAGTGAAAACTTTGCTTTGAACATTGAATATGTTTATTCTTACGCATGATCAGTCGGTAAGTTTATATACTCTTCATTACAATTGTTTTCCAAAAACGGACATTGCTTATGGCTTATTATCTACATGACTTAGTACGGCTCTTTTTAACTTTCTTGTAATGGTTTTTCAGAAAGATTGTGACGCGCTAATATACAAAGATACAAGTTCTTGAAGCCGACTGATATTTATTTCTATGATAGCTTTTAGCTTTTAGTATTTTCAGCTCACACACGGACCCGTATTGTTGATAGTTAATATGCAGCTACGCTAACTAGGAAACGACCTACAGCACTCACAGATAACTTGAAAATCGGACGGGCAGCCAGAAAGGGGGAAATCGATAGATTTACACAAATAATAGGGCAAACTTTCTAAAGATAAAAAAAAAATATCATGAAAGGTTTATTTATTTAGGAATATAGAGAAAAGGATATTTTTTTCTCTCCTTACAGCTATTCTGACTTTTAATTGTCAGTTCTTTCCTTCACACTTTAGCATTTCCACACAGGCAGGGAAACGCAGAGAAACGAAGCAGGCACCATAACTTCTCGGAGTGTTATTCCTCTGGCCGCTTGGCAGTATCTTTCATTTTTCTTACGGTCCTTCTCATTGCTAGCAGCAAACAACAGACAATTACATGCTTTGTCGAATCAATGCTTCATCCCTGAAGCCAATCGCTACAGCAGTTACGGTACTGCTGTTTCCAGAGTTTGTTTTATTGCTATTGATTTTTGCCCTCCAAATTTGCCAAATTCCAGATTATGAATATTCACAGCAGGAAATACGTACAATGCACGCCCTATATATATATATATATATATATATATATATATATATATATATTCGCTGGAGGTGCTGAAAAGCAATCGGTTCAGCCCATTCTTAAAAATGTGATAAAATATATATCGTTATCTCATATATATTTTTATCGCATTCATATACATACATACATACACAGAAACACACACACACATATATATATATATATATATATATATGTGTGTGTGTGTGTGTGTGTATGGAGAGAGAGAGAGAGAGATAGAGAGAGAGACCCTGCCTATTCGCGTTTTAGCATTCCCGACTTTATACATTCGCGGATTTTTATTTAGAATATATGTACAAATTACTATGAACTCCCTCGATTCTCGTATTTTTTCGATGTTTAAAATAATCTTTTCTTATTTTTTTTTGTTTTTTAAGTGACTTAAAACATTTGACAGTCGATTTCTGTGGTAAAAATTGTCAGAATTGTACATCTTCATTGTAAAAAACACGGCAAAAACATGGGGAGTGCTTGGGATTTGTTAGCGTCTGCTGTTGAGGTCTTAAAAGTGGCTTATGCTAAGTCTGGTGGCATCAACACAGTTCTTTTTTTATAGAAACTGTTTTAATTTTTATATTTTATGTCTTGTTACACATATTTTATACAGTATTTTCAATGGTTTTATCGATCTATGTGCATTTAAAAACGGCTATTATACGTATGAAGGAAGATTTACGTGTATGGTCACCAATAGTATTTTTCAAAAAGTTTTTAAAAAGGGTCTGAAAGCTTTCTAAAGTGTTTCGGGTGAGAGTTAAATACATATGGGGTTTTAAAAATCAAAATAGATACTTATAAACACCTTTAGGGAGGTTACATGTATTCGCTGATTCTAATTATTTGCGGCCCATTCTGGTCCCTAATACGAGGACTCACTGCATATGCGCATGTGTGTGTATTTAAAAATATTAGGAGATCAGCCAATCGCGTTTCATAGGTTTCAATCTGACGGTGTCCTCACCCAGTATGAATCAAATGCTTTCCAAACGCCGTATATATATATATATATATATATATATATATATATATATATATATATATATATGTGTGTGTGTGTGTGTATGTGTGTGAGAGAGAGAGACAGAGAGAGATAACGATATATATCTTTATATATCATGAATATTATTAGGGGAAAGTATGACAAAGTGGAAATATATCATATATTATATTATATACCATGTATTATATTACATATCATAGGTGAGATATATCGTATATTATATATGATGTGTGAGATACCGATATATATTGCGGAAATATGTACGACAAATTGGAAAAGGTCATTTTGTCTTCATCGAAATGACATAACACATTTAGAAATATAAAGTCTTAAAGACGAATCGCCCCACCCGAAACTTTTTCCACTTTGTCATACATTTTATATATATATATATATATATATATATATATATATATATATATATATATATATATATGAAAACGATATTTTTTTTTTTATGTATGAAGAAAACAATGTATAAGTTGGTCGCTGTAATCAGTCTGACATTAATTTTGATTGACAAAGAATGCTACTCAATTTTTTTTATAAAAGTAAGCAATTTATTATGTATAGTAAATGTATAGAAAGTGCAATAATCGTAATATCATCCCCAGTACAGTTACGCCCAGTCTCTTACGTTTCATCATGCTTGTCAGATCTCTTATTGTCACAATGTGTGATATCCTACAACATAAGCTATGGAAACGTGAACAAAATAAACATTAAATAAATTAAGTCGATTCGAGTATACATACAAAACATAACATTACAGAAAATATTTCCATACTCACTCCTTCCTCTGCTTGTTTTGTTGCATCAGCATGAATATCACCTTAGTCTGATCAAGGCCAAAATGTCGAAACTCCTCACACAAAAACCTTTTTCCACCGTGTAACACATATATATATATATATATATATATATATATATATATATATATATATAGGATGAGGCAAAGTGAGTTCAATGAGGCTCTGTATGACTTTGAGCCCCTACTGTCACAAGTATACCGGTACCTCAAGATGGACAAACAACAAATGAATTTAAGCATGAGAATGCAAACTAATTATATATATATATAAAATGATGTATGTATCTGTGCGTGTGAGTGTGTATGTGTGTGTGTTTGTCCGTGTTTTATCGTTTAACTAAATGCAGCTGACAATGACTTTAGTATTTACTATTTGAAAATCAAAATTATTAATACACTGTCAAAAGTTCTTTTACTTGATCGAGTAATTTCCACATTTTCAGTTATTATAAATGGAATGCCGTCCGTATTTAGACAAGATATTGTTGGCTATATCCTGGCATGTTTAGGAACGCAACAATTAAAGACAAAATGCCTTTCTCCACATATTTGTTTAAAATAATTTACTATA
>OZ010572.1:41003338-41025838 GCA_963932145.1 Acanthosepion lycidas | reverse complement strand
AATATCATAGATAGAGCGTGTGTAAATATAAAAGTGAACATAGAAGTCAACACTTAGAGGCGACAGTCTGTTTCATGCTATATGCAATCGTCAGGCCACGTGTGCTGTTATTTTTCTCGGCTATTTATATATATACGGGTTAGTGGTGCATTGTGGGTATTCTGTTATGGCGGTTATATATACGCTTAGGGGAAACCTTGGTAGGTCTTTCTGTCTCTAGGTTTAACTAGGTCTGCTCTACTTATACTATTGAGCACTTTATTCAGTTATTTTGCTTACTCGTATCGTTTTTTTTTTCTTTGAGCTTTGAACTTGCATGCTAGACGATTACTTTCGGCTAACGTACATGTTCTTGGCTTTTTCTTTTTCATACCTTTTTTTCCCCTTTGGTATTAGTTTGATTATTTGCGAATGAAGACAACGAAGGTTTTCCGTACGAGTATAATTTTTTATACTTATAAGATTATTACTACTATTAATAATAATAATAATAATATATATATATATATATATATATATATATATATATATATATATATATATATATATATATATATATATATATTGTACGGCTGGTATTGAGTACACAGTCATTAATGGAAGACGATATAATGAAATTAAGATGGCTGAACCAACAAATGTATGTATGAAAGTCGTCACCATTAATAGACACACACGCTCATACACACGCACAGTATGTCTCATTATCGCTGCCTTTTTCTCTCTGTCTCTCTCTCTCTCTACAAAGACACACACACACACACATATATATATATCGTGCGTCAAGTATTTGAATACACAGTTTAAGTCGGTCATTAATGGTAGACAATCTAATGAAATTTTAGGTGACAACTTGTAACATTTTCATTTCTCCTTCAGACATGCTGAGTGCAATAATATGACAGGTTCCAATTTGACACGAAAAATGAAAATTGAAAAGGCACACAACTGTAGTCATGGGTACCCAACAACAATGGGCTCAATGGTAATGTCTGGTGTTTCTGTATCGACACCTAACGTAACGTCGTCTGTTATGGTTCGTGCTCAACGATCGAAATAGTGATCCAAGTCCCCTCTTCTCTCACTACCTAACAGTCAACAACACGGCCTAGATTGTCACTGGGATCAAGCAGTTCATCGAGGCTAGGTGACTTTTCGTGCCCCAGTATTTGATTCAGGAGTGATAATCTGAAAAATTCAACAATCATATCAGCCGCAACATAGTATCTCCTGTCTCTACATATTAGGTTGGTGCAAAAATAATGTCGTTTTCTAACATATGTTACTATGTGAGAAAACGATATTATTTTCGCACCAACCTAATATTTTGAATCATTTATACTGATACGAATGACGTCTGGCCGTTAGCGAAATCAAACAACAGACACACAATACCAAGGACTCATTGGACATTGGCGACGTAATGGAAAGCATGAACAAGAACAACTTGAATCTAAGGTAACAATTGCTTCTGTTGCCGCGTCGACACCGTCCGTAAAGAAGGGATGACGCCATTTCCTCGTCTAACTGTGGGGTAATAGTAGAACTCTCTAATTTATTATTGTTATTCCCAAAAATTTTTTAATCCAATATTAATTCGCAAAAAAGAAGAAATTAATATTACAATGCAAAGTACTTACTTGGTTTTAAATACATACAAAGATTGATGAACCGAAAAAATAAATTGATCTATCAAACTGTCCTTGAAGTTATTTTATTGAATTTTATTTTTTTTTGAGTTGACCATTTGTACATTTTAAAAATACACTTATTTTTATTTTTCACTGTCTTTTCTTCATTATAACTTCTACCCAGTTACATGGCACACTATATGTAAATCTCTCTCTCTCTCTCTCTCTCTCTCTCTCTCTCTATATATATATATATATATATATATATATATATATATATATATATATATATATATATATATATATATATGTGTGTGTGTGTGTGTGGGGGGTGTCTGTGTGTCTGTGGGTGTGAGAGAGAAAGAGATAGAGAGACAAAAAAGAGTGTGTAAAATTCTTTAATTTGATGGATGGTAAATATATGAGAAAATGTGAATTTATAGTTTGGCATGGTTCCACAATGAAACGCCTTCCTTGTGAATTTTTTATTTTTTTATTTTTAATTTTTTTTATTTATTTTGATGACGTCGTTTCATGGAATAAACATTATCAAAGTAATCATTTTCAAAATTTTATATGTATGCATGTACTCCGCAGTCGATTTCAAGAAATGAGAGCCTAACAATTCGCTTATTACAACAGAGCTGCCAGGCTGCATAGACTGCTGATTTTAATATAATTGCAAAAGCTTGAGTAGAATGGGTCCCTCTTTGGAAAGAATTGATAACAGTCATTAGGTGCAAGCAGGTATCCAAGTAGGCTTCCTTAAGTTTTGATTTCAGGTTCGTTAAACCAGTTTGCCAATCACAATAATAAAATCCTGCCTAATATTTAACCCATAACTGGGAGGAAAAATATGCAGCTTTCCAAAGGACATTAGTGGGGAAATTGAACAAAGGTCTCTTATTTCTTTGCCCGAACAGTTTAACGTTTTATTTCTTCTACAATTCATATATATATATATATATATATATATATATATATATATATATATATATATTAAGACATTTTTATGTTTATACATTCTTTTTATCGATAAAAATATTTAAGTAAATGCTCTGTTTATAATAAACAGTATTAAACATTTACCGGTCTGAATGTCTGAGAAAATTTCTCGGTCATTCAGGTCGGTAAATGTTGTTTAATACTGTTTATTATAAACAGAGCATTTACTTAAATATTTTATCTATAAAAAGAATGTATCAACATAAAAATGTCTTAAAATAATTGTCGGACTTTGTCCATTTCATATATATATATATATATATATATATATATATATATATATAGAGTGAGAGTGAGAGAGATAGATAGATAGATAGATAGATAGATAGATAGATAGATAGATTGGATTTTTTAATGCAATAAAATTACTTGCTGTAATTGGACATATCAGTTGTCCCCGACTGCGCAGTTTCGTGCCAGTGTGTCCACTTTTTAATCCTGTGTATAACCATCTTTTTCGATATTAATAAACAATTGTTTATATTAATAAACAAAAAATTGTTTATATTAATAAACAAAAAACGCACGCTTAGTTACAAAAAGTTACAAATATCGAAAAAGAAGCTTACACAGGAGCGTCTTTTAAATCTTTGAATTTCATGTAACTTCACAACATTTCGCTTTTGTTTATCTTCAGCTGCTTTGATAAAATCAAATGTCGAAACGTGTCGGAAACGTACTATTTTCCGATTGCCACACACACACACTCATATATATATATATATATATATATATATATATATATATATATATATATATGTATCATATTTTTTAATAAATAATTATATATATATATAATTATTTATTTAAAAATATGATTCCAACACGCTACATAAGAGTTCTCATGTTTCAAAACAAGAGCGGAAAACTTCAATATAATTATTTGAATTCTAACCAGTTCTTTCCTATTTACTATATATTTTGACACACACACACACACACACACACACACACACATATATATATATATATATATATATATATATATATATATATATATATATATATATACAAGGGATAGAAAAATGTTTTCGGTTCGAGCCAATTCTAAAAATCTGTTCTAAATGACCAATAATTAGATTTTGGGGATTTTTTTTTCATCCCTGTTCTGGCCTCAAGACATTTGCATATATTCTGTATCTTAGTAACGGTTCAATTCACTATTAGTGTTTTCACTCTAAAAACTCGGATTCTTCAGTGTGGAATCGCCAGATTGTTTTTGCTTGTGTGTTTCATGGATATTACGCTGTCGAACCGATTTTGCCACAACAAGCAGGAATTCTCCGTTGATAAAATTCGAAGTGTAGCTACAGAGCGTCTTTCAATCACTTGTGCATAGCTGCCGAAGGTTTCATCGACTTTGAAGCATATATAATTGAATAATTCCTGACGCTGATATCTATCAGATTTTCCTTTGTATCTTCACTGTTTGTGCTTTGGGGGAAAATTAAAGTAGAGTTGTTCACCTCTTGATAATATGATTATCATAAAAATGGACCCCATACTTCTTTTCATTGATTGTTAACACTTAATAAACAAAATATTTTCTACTGATTACTATCCCAGAAACGCAACATTTCAATAGGAAATTCTAAGTCTTTCTAGGAACCCCTAAAATGTATATGTGGAGAAAAAATGTACTAATGCTTTCATTATCATGTTTTAAAAAGATATAGGAACGGTCAAAGATCCCACAGAGTGAAAATAGAAATTTCTTTAGCATCAAATACCAAACGTTATATCTGTTGACAAAAAGAGAATTAATAGATATTAATTACTTTAATGTTAATAGATTATTTTCTACAAAGATTGTACTTACAACATACTGAATATGTGATCTCTGTTAACAAATTTACTTTGAAAATGTTCTCTAAAATGGATAAGGGTATTTTAAACTCCACACACACACACATTTGTAAGTCTGATGAATTGGATCGTGATTACGATTCCAATGTAATAAATTATAACCATGGAATATTAGTGTTTGATCCTTTTATATTATTTTCTTACTCTGTCCTGGAAATTGAGTTCTACCTGGATTCTATCCTCGTGGGAATTTAAATATATATATATATATATATATATATATATATATATATATATATATATATATTAGGTTGATGCAAAAATAATCTCGGTTATATATATATATATATATATATATATATATATATATATTTCAATAAAGGTGCAATTAATTTACAAATTCATGAATTATTCATACATAAAACAAATACAAAGACTAATGATTTAAATGGCGAGAAATCCTTCTTCGCGAACAATTCAAATAATATACAAAAACCCCGAACCTGTTTATAAATGAAAAGATCCTGTTTTATAAATTTCAGTTGCAATAGGTCTTTTTATTTTTACAAGCTTTCGTCTGTTCCTACAGACATCCTCAGGTATGAAATAGATTGTGTTCTTGTTTTTACTCTCAGTAATATGTGGACAACGAAAACAGGGTTGTAATCCGAAAAATGCTATGAGAAATGTGTTATTGTTTTGGAACGTGCGGTCGCAATGCTGAGTTTGAATTTAAATTTTAAGGTTCTGCGTTTATGTACAAATGTAGTGATAAGAGAATTCTTTTTTACTGGTAGATTTTCCGTCAAAGTGGCATGAAATATATTGTTCAATAATTACAAGAACACAATCTATTAAGTATTTTTTTTTTCGGCACTAATATTTATCTGATGTGATTCGTTTTATTTTAGGTGTTTGTAACATACGGATGGATATTTGCAAGAATTTAATTTAGTTACAAGTGACAGTTCGACATACTTGTTTAGCCAATATGAGAATTAGATGTTTTACAGTTGATATTAGAGAGGCAATCTCCTAAAGAGAATAAAAAAATCATAAATATTATTTTTACATAAGGGGAATTGCAGAAGATTAGAATTAATGTAATACTTAGTTTAAATGTTTTCAACATTTATAGTAAAAGATACTTTTAAGGAGTTTGTTGGTGTCGTTAACTGATATGTACCCCGCGAATTATATTCTAAATGACTTTTTAATTATGGTTAGAATTAGGATATGTCTGGTTACGACAGAAGCAGTTAACGATGTATTTAACTATTTTATATTTGGTTGATTGCTTATGGTTTTGTTTTTGCCTAAATTTCAGTAAGGTTAATTTTACCTGTTCATCGATGACATGTTTCGGGATGTTTGTTTTATAATGTTTTGTTCTTTATAAAATAATATATCCGTAAAACAGATTATTTACGTTTTATTTCGTATTATATATATATATATATATTAAAAGCTGTCTGCGTGCAATCTGTGGAGTTAAGCTTCAAGATAGGACATCTAACGTAAACCTGTTTAACAGGTGTAATATTGGAGGAATCGAGAGTTTTCTCATACAGTCTCAGTTACGCTGGACTGGTCATTTTTGAGAATGTCTGATGAGAGGATACCCAAGATCCTAATGTACAGCCAGTTAGATCAGGGCTACAGGAATGTAGGACGCCCATGGCTAAGATACAAAGACAAGCTGGAAATCAACTTGTCAGCAGTCAGTATACCACATAACACCCTTGAGCGCTTAACTTTGGAGCGGGTAGAATGGAGATCAATATGTTTCAGTGGACTCAGCAATTTTCAGTCTGCTTGTCTGAATCATCTTCAAGAAGCTAGAGTAAGATCTAAAAGGTCACCCAATCTAACAGTGATCTCATTTCACAATCCTCATACTTGCTCCATATGTAGCCTCCTTTGTAAATCACTAGCGGATCTTAAATGCCACTTAAGATTATTGCACAAACTTTCATAACTAAATCAATAAGCTGTTAGATCCTCATACGTCGAAACCGACTGGAGAGTTCATTATTATTATTATTATTATTATTATTATTATTATTATTATTTGTAGAATAACAATACAATAAACAGCACTTATGGGCGTAAGAGTCCCAGCTAGCGTCCAGCTGGCAGACAAAAATAAAGCAGGTTGTAACTTAATAAAAACCCTGCAAACTAACTGATGAATCAAGCTGGTATTTATATAGAAATACCTCCACTCAGGTACCAGAAGCCAATCACAGCCCAAGCAATGGACTATCCCACTTTAGTACAATGAGATGCTCCATTGCACCATAAATAGCTCTCTTTCTCAAGGTTGAATTATTCTTCCCTCAGCTTGCTCCACAACTGAGTGTTTATCTTGACCACGTGATTGTTCTACATTATTATTATTATTATTATTATTATTATTATTATTATTATTATTATTATTATATATACTCGATGAATTACTTAATTATTATTATTTCAAATCCTTCTAGTAATTTCTTTCACATGTATATCCTTCTTTGAACCGGTTTCTAATGCTATTGAGGGAGCGGCTTGGGAATAGTAGTCGTGGATCGTTCTGGGGAATTTTGTTTCGGCAAATGCGAGGTTTTTTCTTTGTAACAGGTATTTATATATAAGAGCCAAAATATTATTGGCTTTTCGAATTTTTTAAAATTTAAGACCGATCATAAATATTAATCTGGTCTACCGAACAGTCTGGCCATGATATGGAGGACGGCAAGTGATACAAATCAATGTCGAATAAATGAATTTGAGTATATGATGTTCTTGAATGTGTTTTTTTAAATATAAATTAGTTTAGATTATTTAAAGCTGGTATTAATTTATATGTTATATATCTTCAATAAGATGAGGTTATTAATTTAACAGTTATTTTAAAAATGTTTTAACATTTTTTTAGTCAGGAATTTTGGCTTGGAAGGTCATAATTCTTTCAGGAATTGAAAAATCCGAAAAAATCTATATTTTGTTAAGTGGACAAAAACGCATCGGCTAAAATAAATTTCCCTTTTCTCTTTACTCATATTGTCCTTTTACAGATATGCCCTATCTTATTATTATATATATATATATATATATATATATATATATATATATATATATATATATATATATCTGTGTGTGTATGTGTTAGTGTATAGGGTGGGCTGAAATGTTCATAGTGTATGAAGGAGTGATGTGAGACCTTTGAAAACTTGCTTTCATTATTTTCAACTGTTGTTATTGTTAACTTAAGAAAGTATGGCATAGTGAGTGAAGGATTTCTCGTTTCCTGAAATTTAATTCGTTGTTTGTTGTCAAAGTTCGTAAAGAGCTGAAAGCCGCTGGTGTAACATTTCTACTAACGGTACTAATAGCATCTGAACACCCCGTGTGAAAAGGTGCAGACAATTGTCGATATAAAAAACAATATCAACGCTATTGTTAATGAGCTCAATGTTTCAAGGCACTCTACTGGAAGAATTGTGCGTGACGACCTTCGATACAAGACTGATGCATGTGATGCGGAGAGGGCAATTCATGTTTCCAAAACCAAAAGTAAAGCGTCTGATCTGCGCATGTTGAGCAGATTGAAACATCGACAGCCTAAAATGCTTTGTTTTTTTTTTCTGATCAGAAAAAAAAAAATTGATCAGGACGAAAATGTCAACCGAAGGAATTACTGATAGTCATGAAGAGACTCTAAGGATGTTCCAACTTTCATGCATACAATTCCCGGCCACTGTTATGGTTTTGAGAATTGTCAGCAAGAGATTAGGTGTAATGTCTACTCATTTATCTTCTCAGAGCCTAAGGGTTAATGCCGCTGCATATATTGGAGAGGGTTGCGAGGCACTGGATAGAAAGCAAAGCGATAGATACCGTACTCCAAGCAAATAGACTCTTTGTCATCGCTTAAGGTGAGTCAGAATATTCAGGATCTCGAGGCCCTAAATATATATAGACCTAGCACAGCATGGGGCTACTATGTATGGAGCATAGTCGAGAGGTAAATCAGCCAGTGCCCTCAGAACTCTAGAAAATCTCTGGAGTCAGCCATAACCAGTACAATGACCAATATAAAGACCTAAATGCATCGGGCTACTACGTATGGAGCATAGTCGAGAGGTAAATCAGCGAGTGCCCTCAAAACTCTAGAAAATCTCTGACGTCCGCCATCACCAGTATAATGACCAATATAAAGACCTAAATGCATCGGGCTACTACGTATGGAGCATAGTCGAGAGGTAAATCAGCCAGTGCTCTCAGAACTCTAGAAAATATCTGGAGTTAGCCATCACCAGTATAATGACCAATATAAAGTCCTAAATGCATCGGGCTACTACGTATGGAGCATAGTCGAGAGGTAAATCAGACAGTGCCCTCAGAACTCTAGAAAATCTCTGGAGTCAGCCATCACCAGTATAATGACCAATATAAAGACCTAAATGCATCGGGCTACTACGTATGGAGCATAGTCGAGGGGTAAATCAGCCAGTGCCCTCAAAACTAGAAAATCTCTGGAGTCAGCCATCACCAGTATAATGACCAATATAAAGACCTAAATGCATCGGGCTACTACGTATGGAGCATAGTCGAGAGCTAAATCAGACAGTGCCCTCAGAACTCTAGAAAATATCTGGAGTCAGCCATCACCAGTATAATGACCAATATAAAGACCTAAATGCATCGGGCTACTACGTATGGAGCATAGTCGAGGGGTAAATCAGCCAGTGCCCTCAAAACTAGAAAATCTCTGGAGTCAGCCATCACCAGTATAATGACCAATATAAAGACCTAAATGCATCGGGCTACTACGTATGGAGCATAGTCGAGAGCTAAATCAGCCAGTGCCCTCAGAACTCTAGAAAATCTCTGAAGTGCGCCATAACCAGTATAATAACCAATATAAAGATCCTCTGATTCCATGAGATCAAAATCTTGTATTGATGAATTTTTCAATAATAATGGCAGATATAGTAGATATATCAAGAAATGTCTCAAGATATTTCATATCAAATTTTCTGAAATAAAACTCTCCCTTCATCGCATACACATCTTTTATTTAATCCATGCAAATGTCCTACAAGGATTGAGAAATGCTGTATCTATTTATTTATCTATCTACACACACACACATACATACATACATACATACATACATACATATATATATATATATATATATATATATATATATATATATATATATATATATATATATATAATTTATTTTTATTGTAATTCTCTCGAATATTCTAAACAACTTCTTAATGTTGCTAATAAATTCATTGGGATGTCGTAGTTTTTTAAATTTTATTTTCATTTTTATATTCACAAGTACTTTCAATCTCATACGAGGTAATCCGAGTAACTTATAGTCATAATGTCCAGATTATTCAACCAAACATACTTAAATCATGATGTTTCCTATACATATATTTTTTGTTTTAAATATATATATATATATATATATATATATATATATATATATATATATATATATATATATATATATATATATGTATGTATGTATGTATGAATATATATTACATGAATCATTTATACAAAAAACACATTAGTGAAGTTAATGATATAAATAGGGAGAATACATCTTCTCAAACAAATTTATTAAAATTACATTAACCCACGAACCTCTAGTTCGCTGTTTTTAATAAATTCAACTTGTATAAGGTCTTTTTTTGCTACTACTTTCATCTGTTCATACAGACATAATCAGGAATGGAAATTAATTTTATTTTTTAAATACATCCACGCAATAACGGGACACGAAAATTTAGATGTGAATCGAAAAATGTTTTTTCAAAATGTGTTATTGTTATCTGTAAGAAATTTTGGAGCGGGCGGTCGCAACGCTAAGGTTGAATTTTTTGAAAATTTAAAAGAGAGTCCGTTTTTTTTTTTTTACTAATATGGTAATTGGAGAATTCTTTTGTTGTAGTAGTTTTTTTTTTCAGTCGATGTGGCATGAACTAAATTGTTCAATAAATAGAGCAATGTCGCAGCTATTAGTTCATTTATATCATTAACTTCATTAACTTTTTTTGTATGAATGATTCATGTAATATAAATTGAACTGCACCGCATATTATATATATATATATATATATATATATATATATATATATATATATATATATATATATATATATATATATACTAATATATATATAGTTAGAGATAGATAGATAGATAGATAGATAGATAGATAGATAGATAGATATGCATTTCAGTTTGTATAGAATGTTGCCGGGGACTTGACAATCAAATCTATACTTGATAATTTCTGATGCCTGTATATATATATATATATATATATATATATATATATATATATATATATATATATATATATATATATATATATATATATATGTTTAATACGTGAAAGTATATATATATATATTAAGTTAAGTTTTAATCTCCCAAATTCTCTCGTATGTTACCCCTCTCTTTAGAACTAGCCTTCGTCCCACACTCTCATACTTACACTCTCTCTAAATTCTATTTTTATTTCCGGGGTTTTTCTTTTCCGTTTTCTTTTTGAATTTGTAGATCTGATGATTTGGATCGTATTTACGATTCCAATGGAATAAATTATGACCATGGAATATTAGTGTTTAAGCCTTTTTATTATATCGTTACTCTGTCCTGGACATTGAGTTCTACCTGGATTTTATTCTCGGAATTTTTTATTCAAAAAATATACATGTGTGTATATGCACCTGTGGATTTTGCATATATATGTATATTTACTACTAATATTATCTATCTATCTATCTATCTATATACATATATATATATATATATATATATATATATATATATATATATATATATATATATATATATATATGAAGTAGATTTTATTACACGTTTCACCTTTCTCGGCTTCATATAAAAGAAAGAAAAATTGTCTGTGTGTATTTGTGTGTATGCTTAAATAATAAATCATTGGTTTTTTCTCCACTAAGCTGGCGTTTCTCGTGATGAACGAAAACAATGAAAAAGTGTGACTTTCAAAAGAGTCTTTAATATTCATTCATTATCTTTTCTTTATAATTCTTAGTTTTTCATATATATTACTCCTAACTTGTTTGTATTGAATTTAAGTTAAATCCTCATCTTATTTTCAGAATGGGTCGAAGGCAAAAGCTTTATTTAGGCTTTGCTGAAGTGAATTGAAGTTAAATTATTATCCAACATTTTAAAATCTGTTGAGAGTAGAATATTTATGTTTCTAGTTCTGTCCGTGTGAATGTGATTTCCATGTGAACAATATTTGCATAAAATAGGATATAGTATTTATTAATTAATTATACACAAATGCATATGAATATTTCTTTCTTAGGCCTTTTTTTATCTAATGATGCCTAGAAAGGGGAAACGCATAATCCATTCTAGTTTCAGTGAAACAGTTTCCCATTTGTTATATTTCTTCAAAACTTTGACAGGATGCTGTATCCTATTTCACACACACATACATACATATATATATATATATATATATATATATATATATATATATATATATATATATATATAGCTCCTGATAAACAGTAGAACACTTTCGATATATATATATATATATATATATATATATATATAGAGAGAGAGAGAGAGAGAGAGACTGAGAGATTGTTCGTTCAATGATTGCATTTATAATTTATGTATGTTGTAACGCGTATATTTGGTATCACACGGGAAACATATCGTAATCCGTCTACAATAGTGCGTGATTTAAGCAAGATGAAAATTAAGCCCGCTAAAAGTTGAGGTACTTCTTAATATTGGAATTAGATCGGGAAATCTTTATAATCTGTGAAAGAAACGTTAATTCCTAGTTCTTCTTGATTGTTTTCACTGGAACGAGATGATGAAAGAAAAGAAAGATGGAGTATATACCGTTGATAAATGTGACTTGATTAGCAAACATGATTTATGGCGTGTAGATTTTGGTGAAATCTTTTTTTGAGTATTTCATCCCTGTGGAGTATTGGTTAGCTTGCAAGTTGTCTGACGCACAATTAGAGTGGTGTAGCCACTTCAAGTCGAATTCCCACTGAGTGATTTGATGGACACACTGGTGAATAGAATCCACTGATGCAAATGTGTTGGGCAGGTCCATTCTAAAAGTAGACAAATCCACCTTTTGTATTAGGTACTCTCCTCTAAATGAGGTAGAGATGAGGTAGTCTGCCTTTACAAGGAGACACAAGGAGGCAGCCATGTTAGAAGGTAAGTCATTTGACTTCTACAATCCCAAACAAGGCAATAAAGACACTAAGACTCTAGAATGTTACTTGGAAAAAGTGGTTATTTACATTCTCCAAAGAGTTCTGCTTAATATAAGAATTATAATATAGTATAATATTAAAATAAGCGGTCAAAAATTAATTTCTCGAAATTTCCTAGAATTAAATAAAAACAGATGTAAAAAATAATTTTTATCAAGTTTTCTAAAAAGAAATATTTAAAAAATAATTTTATTCATTTTTGAAAATCTCATTAAAATTTGACAATTATTTGATTTTTGCAAGAATTTCCAAACAATATATATTTTTATCGCAAAAAGACGCTTAATTTCACAGTAATATTTGGCCAGCAGCTGACTTAAAAAAAAAACAAGATGTTTAACTAAAATTTCCAACGTGCTAGAAAGGATTAAATAAATTAATAAAATTATAAAGTATACTTTGTTCGTTCCTCTTAATAATAACACAAACGCTTTGACGACAAAGCTTTGTATTCATCAAGTTTGTGGTCTTTTTCATTATGCTTATGCATTTTATTAGCGTAAATATGGCTGTGCCTAGTTTAATCCGTAAGTATCTAAAAAAAGTTGTTTAGAAATCGTTATCTCTTCAATAAATGTGGCATTATAAGGCTTGATCTTAGAGTTGAAACTAATACTAAAATTATGTATCGAGATATTTTGGTAAGGAATTTGTTCTCTTAAATGATTTGCGATTTTCAGAACTCACTTGTGGAATAAGCAGAGACGTCCACATAACTGGATGGAAATGAAATGTAAAAGTGCTGGTAGATTCTTCTATGTGGGTTGCCATCGACAGTGTTGGTAACTGAAAGAGTCCACAAGAAGCAGAAGAAATATAACGTAATATTGCATTTCGCTACAGCTGCTGTACAATCGAAACAGGATGCATGGGACAGGTGGGAAAACATCACACGGAAGCCAACTTACTTTGGGCGACATCAAACAGCTGGACCCAAAGAGAATTAGTTTTCTAATAATTGCAGTATACGACATCCTTCCAACGCCAGTCAACGTCAACATATAGAAGTTGAAAAGATCTGACCAACGAAACACGTCTGAGAAGACTGCTAACCTCAACACATTTTCATTGGTTACGAGTAATTTCGGAAAAGCTGCACGTGGAGACAAAAGCATGCGCTGTCAGTCGTTTATGTGGACGCAAAAATATATTACATAGCTGTCAGTTTATGTTTTTCTTCTCAAGAACAGATTCTTTGTTGATTTAATGACAATTTATTTATATAGTTGAACACAAGTCATTAGCACGGTTCTCCGTTATTTGTATTTGTGATTCCTACATAGTTTTGTAATAATTGATGTATTAGGCTATTTTTATAATAATAATAATAATAATAATAATAAGAAGAAGAAGAAGAAGAAGAAGAAGAAGAATATAATAATAATAATGGAAAAATTCATGCCAGTGGATTTCACGGTTTCAGCTAATTGAATAGTAAAATGAAAACCTAGATAATATCTGGATTTTGCCAGAGATCTAAAATATAGCTTTAATATGAGAGTCGTACTAGTCACTATTGGAGCACCCGAAATGAACCCGAAAAGTTTAGCTAAACAGTTGAAGAAACTTGTAACTGGAGGAATAGCCGATAATAGCCTGATAATTGCTTTTATAAAATAAAGAGAGATTACTGGGAAAAGTGCAGAAGGGACAGTTCTTGCTGTCACAGGATTTCCAATTAATACTGAAAGTGAACATTCAATACTGTTACTACAGTGTAACCCGGATATAAGAGACCTGGATATAAGAGAAACCCGTATATAAGAGACTTATTGTCCGGTCCCGACAACTCTCTTACATCCGGGTTAAACTGTATTACTACTACTACTTTAACTAATAATAATAATAATGATGATAATAATAATAATAATAATAATTATTATTATTATTATTATTATTATTATTATTATTATTATTATTATTTGATACGCTCTCCGATTCTTCGATGTTCTTATCCCAAGGTATTACAACGTCTTTTATGGTCCATTTATGACTGCTCTTGTCATTCCAATTGCTCTCCAAGCGCTTGTCAGTCAAGACGATGTTTCGCATTGGCTTCAATTATTATTATTATTAGTAGTAGTAGGAGTAGTAGTAGGAGTAGTAGTACTAGTACTAGTACTAGTAGTAGTATCAGTATTGCGATTGACAGCTTCAAACTTAAAAAAGGATAATCTGAGCAGCTGCTTCATGCATTTCTCTGCCTGGTTTAGTTACCTCTATATTATTATTATTATTATTATTATTATTATTATTATTATTATTATTATTATTAGCGCCTTTGATTTCTTGTGCGTACTCATTCATTTCCGGGCAGAGACCTAAGGTTAGAAATGGCATCAAGATATTTTACACTGAGCAATTAATATAATTTACATAGATAAAGCCCTTCATAAGATGTGGGCTGTACTCGTGAGAACAAGGTTTTGTATCTATTTATTTTATGGGCTACCAGGAATCCCTTCAACGAGTCTACTGGAATCTTTTCCAATCAATCCGTGGGCTCCAACTACAATAGGGATTGTTGATGTTCTCATGTGCCACATTTTTGCGATTTCGATTTTAAGGTCCTTGAATTTTGATAGATTTTTGAAGATCTTCAAAGATACATTGCAGTCTGTAGAGACTGCCTTATCAATAAGTAGGCACTTTTTTGTTTTTGCGGTCTCAAATCTAGATATCTGAGCGTTTTGATTGTCCTGTATGTACTGACAGTCCTAATAAAATTGTTACAGGTCGCATCTCCAGAATTTCTTGCAGTGTTCTTTTCGCAGAAGTTGCAGATTTTCCAGTGCAGAGACCGCAAAGACAAAGTGTACCTCCTTATGATTACGGCATTCCCTGCAATGTATCTTTGAAGATCTTCAAAAAACTATCAAAATACAAGGATATTGAAGAAAAATGTGGCACATGACAACATCAACAATTCCTGTTATTATATTCAGTGGGTGCGAATACTGTGCAGTTTGATACAAGATGGTCAATTGTTTCTGAATTTTTAACACAGAATCTGCATATTGGGCTAACACAATTTTTCAGTATGTGTGCTTGATAATTTTTGGTTAACAAGCATTGGCCCTGGGGAGCAGAGTAAAACCTTCAGTTTTAACTCTGAACTACGTAGCCACTGATGGGTACGGGGATTATCAGCTTGTTTGGTACGGGCAGAGTATTCATCGTGAAGCGGTTTATCTTGTCATCATTTCTGTTTCTAGTCGATTGCATTTGCATTATTATTATTATTAGAATAATAATAAAAAATAATGTCGGTTTTTGACGTATTTTTTAACGTTAAAAACCGACATTATTTTTGCACCAACCTAATATTATTATTATTATTATTATTAATAATAATAATAATAATAATAATAATCAAAATGATTGACGTAATTCTACTAATGTGTTTCAACACTTCCTGAAAATCGAAATTTTCCGAAAAGGAAAAGAAAAAAAAAAATAAAGGAAAATCCTATGTTCAATAATGTTTAACAGCATTTCAACTGTATTACTGTCTTCTTCCAGTTATAGGAAATCTAGTAAACCATATGTACTGTCGGAACATTGTTAAAGATTGTTAAAGACCGTTTCTTTTCTTTAGCTTTGATATTAATTTCTGGTAACCGTGCCCTTCTGGAAAACAGAATGCATAAAAGTATAAAACTAAATATGAAAACGTTTCATATATACGCATGTTATTAGCTTAAAAGCCGCACTATTGAATTGCATTTAAGCTAGCTCCTGTAGAGAGCTTTTAGTTGGGCCTTCAGTTTGTTCAGGAGTTTGAGAGTCTCTAAGACTTTGCATATTCTCAGTATTGTTATCTCCCTTGGCTGCGGTTTGATCTGAGTTTTCATGAGATTTTCTTTACCTCGTTGCATCCCTGGTTCTCTCTTGACGAAGATTTCTTTTTGCTAGTTATACTGCTGCCTATGCGATAGTTAACAAGAATCTACAAAGGAACTAAAAACTGATCGTTGCATTTAAGTATTGAATTAATATTTCAGCTTACCTTTTAAAAGTTCAACGATAATTCTTCTGTCGCCACTTACTTTAAAGACAATTTGAGGTATTTAGGACCTTACTTTCCAGAGAAACAATTTTTTTTTTTTCATCGTTGACTTTCGCCGTATTTCGCTATTAATTTCGATTATTCCAAAATTTATTTCCAAGTTGTAAAAATTGTTATCGTAGAAAAATTCGTCGCAAAAAATCCCATAAAAAATCGCCGAAAACAATCACGTTAATGAAAACTCCCAAATGTCAGGATTGCGAGTCCAGAGACGACCTGGAATATTTTTAATTTTCTCATTTAGTTTGCCTGATTCCAATAGAATGTGATCTGATGTGATTAAAGTTGAAAATGTCTGACACAGTGACATTCGCATTTATTTAAATAGATATTTTTTTATATAAATGGCTGGAAAAGAAAGATATACTGGGAAAATAATTTTAAGCATCGTTAATCACTATTCTTTCAATTATTAATTTTAATCAAAATCATTGACGCATCTCTTCCAATATTTTGCAATACATCCACATTCATATATAAATATATATATATATATATATATATATATGTGTGTGTGTGTGTGTGTGTGTGTGAAAAGTGTGTGTATATAAATATAAATAAATATATATATATGTATAATTATTTATATATTATATGCGCGGTACTTATTAGAAAGCGCTCAATATCAGAGATAGAGCTAACATATATAGTTGGATAGATGTGAGCTTGTGACCCTGGGTCGCAAGCTCACATCTATCCAACCATATATATATATATATATATATATAAATATATATATATATATATATATATATATATAGCTTTAAACGCTATAATACACACATAATGCATATATATATATATATATATATATATATATATATATATATATATATATATATATATATATATATTTGAATTATGTGTGTGTATGTATATATATATATATGAATCTTTCAACGTTATTAAATACTCGTATTTGAGTTAAGCGCACCGTTTTTTTTATTAAACAGCATATATATATATACATATTATTATTATTATTATTATTATTTATATTATATATATATATATATAAATTTTTATACATACATTCTTTGTCTCACACGCACGCGCGCACACACAACACACACACACATATATATATATGTATATATATATATATATATATATATATATATATATATATATATATATATATATATATATATATATATATAGCTTTAAACGCTATAATTAGTGAATACTCATATTTGAGTTAGGTGCACTGTTTATATTTTGAACTATATATTTATTTATAGTTACCTACTAGACTGAAATTGAAGTCTTATTAAAGAAAGATCAGAGTCTACCTAAGAAACAAAAATTTCAAAGTACCTATAAAATATTGGAAGTTACTGCATTGTAGTTTTCTTTTTTCTTAGGACAATAATGCCCATAACATATTTTATAAACAAAAGCAATTAAAAGATTTTCTAATTAAATAATGTCTTAGTTTTATTACATTTTTTATTTATTTTACGATTCAGAGTAGACTTTTGGTAACTGGTAAAAAATGATGACTTAAATTCTCCAAGAAGTTCTGCGTATAATTAATATAAAGCCTAAACGGTACAATAAAGAATTTCTCAAACTTTCTTAATTTAAAGTGTAAATAGAAGTAAAAAAAAAAAGTTTTAATAAAAAAGAAACGGGCCCAACTCATTTTTAGCGAATCTGTGGAGGCCCCTTTATAACATGAAGTAGAAAAAAATCTCTCGAAACATTTTTAAACATTATGTCTTTTCTTAATTATTATGTAATCTTATTCTCTTTATCTCTCTTTCTTTCATGCCGACTATTGCAATAACTTTAGTTTGAAGCTGTTAGAAGTGACAACAGATATAAAAGCCTTTGCTAACCAAACTGCAAATGTTATGAAGAATACAAGAATATCTATACTACATCATCATTCTTCATTTGTTTCGTAGCAAGGGACGATAAGGTTTATGACTTTTCGAAGAAGAGTCACAAGAAATAATCCATTATGTCGGTTCGTACATTTCCACTTCTCTATTTTCCTAAAATTGTTTCCACAAGTTTTCATGGTCTCCATTATTCCTTTTGTAATAATAATAATAATAATAATAATAATAATAATAATAATTACCATTATTATTATTATTATTATTATTACAACCGGGACCTCTTCATATGTCACTCCTTTTTTATCATTTTGTCTTAGAGGTCTTGTGAAATAGGCATTACGCAAGTAATAAGCTATCTTTATAGCTTGCCACCGGCGCAAGACATCGAGTGTGAGAACAAAATTAAAGTATGATGTTGAATCTACATACACACCTAAAATCTGCTACACTCATGGATAGACACACGCCATTCAGGTAAAGAAACAAAGAGAATTTCTCACTCGACGTGAGATATGCGAATCGAAAGTAAGAATCAATTGCATAAATATGAAACATGAACCCAAAATATATTTCTGTCCGTTGATTCTTCGACACCGAGTTGTCGAAACTATCCTGACAGAGTAAAAACAAAAAAAAACAAAAAAAAAAAAAACGAAAAGAAAAGAAAAGAAAAGAAAAAAGGTGAAGAGCCTTGTTTTGTGCACTGGGCTGAAAAAATATCCTTAAGCATATCCATTCAAGAAACAGTACTTTACAAAAAATAAAATAAAATTATGTCGACGCATGTGCAGTTGGACACGTGGCAGTTTAGACGCAGTTTCTTTTATATGCTGTATATCTTCCAAACCTGAATGATCATGAATCTCTACAACTTCCTGTCACTTGAAAGTCTTGGACTTCTGAATTGTTACGTAATATCAGTCTTCCCACATGCTGTAGCATACCTACGGACAATATTTACATAAATACTGTATATTAGTCTGCATTTGGAAGCTGTACTGGTCAAACTCTCTGCCCGGAGGCAGAGAGAAAGCCCGGACGAGGCTATGTCGAAGAGCAGAGTGTTGTCTCGGGAAACAGCTACCCGACCCCGTTTTATACGCGGTCTACGGGGAATTTTTAGCCGAGCCAACAGGCTCGGATATCCCACATTAAATTTGTTCTTGTGTCACGTCTGATTGCGTTGGGCGGCTGGTAGATATCCTGCAGTTTGAGATTCATTGTGGAATTCACTTGACTCACTTCTAGCAGTTGATTATTTCTTCTACGTGTTGTTATTGTCCTAAACATTACATGCATTACCAACCTTCGTTTGATTATTCTATTCAGTAACCTTCCCTAGGTTGCAACACTATATCACAGTGTATGCTGGAAAATCTCCTCATCGATGAAGAAGAGACTTCAAGTAATAGATATGGGGTTCTACAGAAGGATACTGTAAGTACCATGAACGAAACAGACGACATGGATTTAGTGATAATGGAAACATAAAGGAAACGTATGTTTATAATCATGAAGAGTCAGCAGATGACACATGATGAGGAAAGACGGCTTGGAAAATTTGATACTCATTGAACATATTGAAGGTAAGAGAGACATCGTATAACAACCCATAACCTACCTAGCGAGCTAAGCAAATGGATCGTGGAACAAGGTTTAGAGGCGTAACAAAAAAACAAAATTAATTAAAAACTACAAAGCGTAGGGAAATGTGGAAAGCTATCACATTCTGAAGGGACACGGGATAGAGAAGAAGAAGAAGAAGAAGAAGAAGTAGGAGATGATGATGATGATGATGATGATGTTGCAGGTTTTTGTGTATATTTATCTACTAGTGAGTTAGCCCAAAGGACTTAACTCACTTTATAGTCCACCAATAGAAGGTTAACCAATCAGAAGACGTAGAACATTCAATCCGTCATGTATAAAGGCGGCCATTTTGTCTACTCTACCCGAATGTCCAGTCCAGCTTATCAGGCGAAGAGAAACAGAACGACGAACTACGCTCTGCTACTTTTACCAAAATATCCACTGCTAACCTGAAGAACGCTTTCCTACTGTCTCCGAAATATTCACTGCTAACCTCTGGATTCTATACTCGAAGACGACTGTCATCATGAATAACAGATGATGTTCACGTCATTTTCATGCTCACGTTTTTAGATGTGATCGTATGTTCTATTCTAATGGTTACTTCACTCGAACGTCTCACCTTTGGAGCTCTCTTCTGGCTTCTTTTTTTTCCTATCAGCTACGATTTTCAAAATGTAAATACAGTTTAAATGATAGTCGTCATCAGTTTTCTTGAAACGTGTTCTTTTATTACGCCCCCTGTCTCCTTAATAACGTTTTCTTTCTTTTATTTTTTATTTTTTATCACTGTATGTAACACATTGTGTTCTATTTGCTTTATCGACTTGCTTGCAGGTGAAATGATCAAAAAATAACTAAATACTTTTTCAAGCATATCAAGTTTTCCGATGTGTTGCATTTTGTCTCGTCTCGAGCTTCATTTCTTTAGACCCCAACGCTACATCAAAGACTGGATAAACTACGGTCAATTTTCTTTTACCCGCTTTATTTCATGAACGACAGTAGCAGTTGCATCATTTCTTGAAAAAAATGATAAGTAGAGCGCTCGAATCTCAAAAGTTCATCCACGTGGCTCCCATCACCCTGTCTCCCTAAGGAATAGGTCTGGCTCATTATGGGAGCGGTGAAGCATCTTCATACCTCTGTTCTTTCGACCATACTGTTTATCGCCTCACTTATTTTTGGTCATGTCAAAACGTCTTTTTTTTCTATGTACCGTGTCCCTTCAGGACGTGAACGATTATAGTTCTCCACAAACCCCTACCCTTTGTAGCTTTTAGTAAATTTAATATTTTTTCTATCTCTCCAAATCCCTGTTCTCTCAACCATTCACATGAAATCGTTAGGTACGTAACGCATTCCTCTGTCCCTCTTGTGTTCAATATTCCCTGTGAGTGAAACATTTTCTAAGCTTTCTTTCCTCATTATGTGTCTTAAAAATGTAATCTGTAGCTTTCTGAAGTAAATATGGGTGTCATTTTTGTTTCCATATACAAAGACGATTCATTATTAGGTGAATTTCACGCCCTCAGACTTCAAACCAGCTCTGACTCAGTTTTAGGTCGTCAGAGTCCAGACTAAACGTTTGCTATTTTAAGACAGTCTATGTATGATTTAATACACGCGCATTCGAATTTAAACATTTTGAGTTCTCTTACAATTAAGTAATTAAGTGAACGCTTAGTCATTATAAAATATCCTTTCCTTACTTGGAACAACGATTTTTTCGAAAGTCCGTTTATTTTTTGTGTTCAATGTATAATATACAATGATTATACAATGTATAATAAAGGAAATTATTGTTATAAGTCTATTAGTGAATATGGTTTATTTTTTGTGTTTTATCACAACATTCATGAAACAAAATAAATAAATAAAAATAAATAAGAAAATAACGATCAAAAAGGAAGAAAAATAAATAATGAACCATACTTCGATTCAACTTCAAAACACATTCGACACATGAGGAATTTTTCATTCAAGGACGTCAGGTAACCCTGATAAAATTTATAATGGGTGTGCGGCTAATCGTATGGATAGCGGCTCGCAAGGGAAAATCGGAGAGCTTAATCTTTGTTGGGATACTCATTTACAGACAAATGATCCTGGGAAATCTATGAATCCATCTCTTCTGCTCAAAGCTATGGGTTAAATAGCAGTACAGACTGATTGCTAGAGAATTTGTTGGGAACCTGTCTAGAGATGATAACTCGATAAAAACACCCATCCAC
>OZ010572.1:40903338-40998338 GCA_963932145.1 Acanthosepion lycidas | reverse complement strand
GAAGTCAATCTGTACGACGATAGTGTAATTAATGATGACGTAATCAAGCTGAAGAGTCAGAGAAATTGTTTCATTGCTGACAAAAAAAGTAAAATATACCTTCAGGCTATGATATACAAATACCATTATACCTGCCCACCTGATAAAACCACTTACAGTTAGAATATATGCTGTGTGGGAACGCTTCCAGATAGCTTCGCTTGTTCAATGAAGAATTTTCATCACTGTCGCAGAAAAGGGAAAAGAATTTAAATGAAAGAAAAAGCTATGTTCAGAAGTTAGCACAATCCTTTCACTATGAAAGGAAACACTCGAGAAAAAAAGTGACAATTTTTATCCTGAGAAATCGACTTGATTGAAATGATGCCTTATAACATGGGTTTGGTCAATGCATCAATTTGTTATACATGTTTTCAAAGGCGATTGTCAAACCTGACATGAAAACAAGTAATCAGTTTCTATCAAGTCGAGGAATATGATTTGCATCTTTTTTTGACTTTCCTCAAAATATTTGTCTTAAAATTAGAAAAATGCATTAAAATGATATTATCACCTAAAAAAAAAAAAAAGAAAGGATATTACACTCACGAAAGATGAATTAGAAGAACACATCTGAACAGACTGTAGTAGGGATTATTTATTTTTTGTTACTTCCAAAAAATGTAAAGAAATACTGCGTTATATTATTTTTTGACAATGATATCCACCCTGTACATGGCCTAAGAACCACTCGAGGTAGATGGTTACAGAGTAAGAGCCATCCCCGAAAGCAATGTGATAACGCCGCTATGATAAGGTCAAAGAAAGTGAAAGTGAATGGACAGATTTTAGAAGGAGCCGGAAACCAAATCCTGAACAAGAAAATAATGGATAAAATTCTCCTGAGGGGAGGAGTCTGAAACCTTCTACTTCTATTATATATAACCGATCAGCTTCAAGGGAAAAGGTTAAAACTATGCGTTAGGGTAAGTAATATTTTTTCATACTCTTTTCTTCCAAAATCTTTGGCAGCACAGGGTATACACTCACACACCTACACGTAGAAACACTGGCACACACAAACTCGCGAGAACGAACACACATGTACACACGTACACGCCCGGACACACACACACGCGTGTGCACACGGAACATATATACAGAGTGAGGCAGAGAGGACAGACGTTTTTGAAATGTCTATTATTTAACTCCAGATGGACGGATATATGTCCTACAGGTATAATTCGGTGCATGGTGTATTCGTATGTATTTTTTTTTCTTTTCAGTTTAAGCCATGGCGCTGTGGACGATAGACTACCGTGTGTTCACTTACGACAGTTTCATGGTGAATAACATGTCTGTCACAGCAATTCAGTGTGAGTTTGCTTGACGGTTCACCATTCACCGAAATCAGCCTGACAGTCGTTGGTCCCTTCGGTCCATTGATTTGTCGATGTGTGATTATTTCTCGTGGAGAAACCTCAAGGCACGTGTGCATGAGCACATTCCCAGTACATTGGACGATTTGAAGGAAAGAGTGGAGGCCAACTACCAAGAAAGCCATCGGAAATGCATCAATAAAAAACGGGCATCACACGAGGGATGTTTTCCACACTTATTTCATCAAATGCTAATTTAATACGGACGCACATGTATACATGTTGAGAAATCTAGTTGTATTACTTGTCGCATCAGGAGAATTTATATCATCTTTCACAACATTTCGTTTAACATTCAAGAATCTTTCGTTTCTTATTCAAATATCTATTTAGTGTTTTAACAGAGGATGTATTGTGCAGCATTGAAATTCGAAGGAGCATTAAGATAGCGAAAGGTGCCTTTCAAAAGCGAAGCAAAGTATTAAGATTAAATTTCATATGTAAGCAAAACAGTACTGAACTGTTACGTAATATCGGTTGTCCTATATAGCAGTGAACACTGTATTTTCTATTCTCAGATGAAGATGAGAACAGAAAGCTGCTGAGAATACCATGGACAAAACATGTGAGCAATGACGAAGTTTTAGAGAAAACAAAAACGCCTAAAAGAACGTCTATGCTTAAAATCAGGAAGAGAAAGCTGACATTTCTGGGACACATATAATGAGGAAAGAGGGCTTGGAAATTTTGATACTCATAGGACAGATTGAAGACAGAGGGAAACAACGCATAACCTACACAGCGAACCTAAATTAATGGATGACAGTGGAAGTTTTAGAAGTTATATCAAAATTACAAAATTTATAAGACCTAGGAAATTGTGGAGAACCATGGTCGCCTGTCCTGAAGAGACTCGGCGCATAAAAAAAGAAATTCTCGTAAATGTAGTCAATCAAAAATTTATATTTATCGCCATTAACACGAGAATGGTGCTGTGCCAGAGGTCGGTGTTCATGGTCAGGTTTAAGCCAAATTTCGAAGACTGATTTTCAAAGCCGTTAAAAGTATCTCAGTACTTCTAACCATTCCATAGGAATATAAGTTTCATAAATACGAAGGTTAATTTCTTTTAAATATACGATCATTTCACTCAACTAAGAATTATTTTCTTGCGATATTTTCTACTTTAGTACTTTATAGTCAAATATTCCGAACTGTAACGGGTTATGGGTGTAGTCCATAGTGCCATTGTTCTGTAAGCACTTTCAACAAGACATTGAATAGACAGTTGCTTACAATGTCTTTCCTTTCTATGCTTGGAATGAGTAACTTACTATTAAGAAACATCTTATCAAGAGACATCACTGAATTTTGACAAACATAGAATCCCTAAAAGTTTGAAGGAAAAGAAAGAAAGGAAATGATTAAAGATCATTCGTATCGAGATCGATACACTGAAAGCTAGCATCCCTCTTCTTCTTGTTCAGGTTGTGGGTGATAATAGCTCTCCACAGCTTGCATTCGTTTCTAACCGTTAACAACTTTTTTTTTTCTTTTGCCAAGACAAGCGAGCCCTATTCCGCTACGCATTCCACGAGGTTCGACAATACGTGGTCCGCTACCTTCCCCAATCTCTCAGGCCCACGATATTCCCTGTGGACATCATATTCTCTAAGTCCTCCTTCCACATTATGGGTCCAAGAAAACTTCAGATATCTTTGTGGGGAGTGTGCTGAAGCGAGAATTTTTCCGCACCCCTCGTAAAATAATAATAATAAATCATCTGGAAGAAGCCAATTCAAACTGACGGGGAAATAAAAACCAACAGACCTGATATTATCATAAAAGACAAGAGATTCAGGAAGTGTATGCTTATTGGCATCGCAGTGCCATCTGAGAGAAACACTTTCATGAAAATTATCGAGAAATTGTCCAAATACAAGGACCTGGAGATCGATATTTACAGGTTCTGGGGAATGAAGACTGAGACTGTACCAATAGTAATCGGAGCACTGGGCCTCGTGAGTAAAGGAATGGACAATTTTACTAACAGTGTTCCAGGTAACATCAACATACAAGTTCCCTAGAAGATCGCCCTACTAGGAACGTCCCATATACTAAGAAATTAAATGACAATTCTCCCATAGAGTCTAAGGACCATAATTCTGGCCCTGGCTCAACACGATACAAAGAAGGAAGCATAACATACCAAAATAATAATAATAATAATAATAATATAGCAAATCAAATATTTTTTTCCAGATCCATGATTTTTTAAAGAACTTATTTTTTTCTACATGCAAAAAATCATCATTTCCACTATGTACCTAGCCCCATCCAATTGCTCGTGGTCATTATGGATTATAGAAGTATGTAACTGGTGTTATACAAAACTCTAATAGCCTCGACATTTCAATGTCCCTAATCGAATGGATTTCTTTTTGCATTTCTGGTATGAGGGTATGTCATTATTTACCGCATTATTTGCATTAATCCGCATGTAAATAATTTGTTATCACGACGTTTCATTGTGCTCCGCAGACTTCATCAGATGCCTGGCGATTCTGTAAACTAGTAAAAGTGAACAAATTCTTGAATACTTTAAAAAAAATCTTATTTATTACAAATAATAAACGCCCTAATTTGTATCAGAGTGTCACTGATCTGTAAGCACTTTCAAAAAAACCATTACATAGACAATTGCTCAAAATTTATTTCCTAAGTTCTATGATTGTAATCAATACGATGTCGGTTGACCTTCCAATCACTCAGGGATAAAAATCAGCTGATCAAAAGACAACATTGAATAAAAGATCATTAATGAGGATTTTGATACAATGACAGCTGAAATTAGATTAAATAGCTTAATGTTTATTAATGTATTCTTGTGTAACAGATACTGGTACCGGCAGATTAAATTATCTCTTTCAATTCACTACCTCGGCACGGTGTTTATTCGCAAATATTTTCCTCCGCGGCACGATTATATTGTTCTCCGTTTATCAAACATATATTAAAATTAAACGTTTATTAAAAATGGCACGCTTATTTTATAAATTTGAAAAATTCCTACCGGGAGGACCATTCCAGACAGCATTCATGTTTGGTACAAAAGCGTAACTTATTCTTATGGAAATATTAGACATTTCTTTAGAGGAAAATATTCGGTATTCATTAACCGAAAAATCTTTCGATTGAAATTTATAAAATCTTTCTCTTAAGATATTTTTTCAAAAAAATACGTTTCTCAAGTACAGTAATTACTCTCTTCAGTATTCGGAGAGGTGGGGGTTCTTTGCTAAGATTTTGTCTTACGTAGGGTAGAAAGTTTTCACTTGGATTATGTCATTATTTTCTCTTCGAGTTACAGGTTATATCCATCTCATTCGTTGCAACTGTAGAACGTCTTCAAGTTACGAGGTTTCTGTTATTTGGCAGAGTCTCTTGTTTGTAACGCCAATCCGTGAGATTTGAAGAAGGATGGCCCTCTCTAAGACATACAATGTACATCCGATCGAAACCATTTTTAACTATTGATCTAAGAAAGCGATGATATACAGCTGGCTGTTCAGACATTTATGGACAAGTTGGAAGACATGAATGACAGTCATATGAATATCTGTGTAGTGATGAATGTATTTAAGAACATAACTCCAAGTTCCTAGGTTAATGTTTTAGTGTCGTAGCAATTTGTGGTATCTGAGAAAACAATGGTATCCTAGCCGAATTCGAATTCCAGTCAAACCCATTACATTTACTTACGTGCTAATACCCTTGGCAAAGGTATGAATCCTCTTCTCCCACTAGCTATGGGTAAATAGCAAGACAAACCGGGTTCTATAGCCTTGTATGGCAAATGGTCTACCTCAGAAAGAAATGGCAACCTACTGTGGGAAAACATTTGCCTTGTCTGTCATGTATCAAAAGATACATGACCGCTTAAGCGTGTATCACGCATAGTACATAACTGATTAACTAATGCTATCTCAGATAGTATTGTGTACACAGATTTCAGGCAACGCCTTGTCTAAATACGTAATACGCGAAAGCTGTCATGAAATAAAAGAATGAAAGAAAATATGAGTTTTAAAGCTGGAGATGTGCAGATAATTGCATGCTTATTGTCCTGGAATGTGGACTCAGGCAGTTAAATTCAAGGCCCAACCGAGTTAGGCGGATTCACTTTTGCATTAATCCCAGTGAGAAACATATGAATCTATATCTTTTCCCCTTCGTTGTGGGTTGAATAACAGGTTAGATTTGCTTTTTACCCCTGAATAGTAGCCATCCTAAGAAGAAACGCTGAATTCGAAACTGGTTTCAACGAGAATCTACTTCACTACCTTTCCGAAGAAGATATTATAGGAATTAAATCATATATATATATATATATATATATATATATATATATATATATATATACATACATTTATATATATATATGTGTGTGTGTGTGTGTGTATATATATATATATATATATATATATATATATATATATATATATATATATATAAAGATATGTTTGGTGGGAAAAAATTTTATCAGTGCCATGAATAGACAAAAATTAGTTTTATTATTACCACTTATGATAATAAAAAGAAAAATGAAAAACGGGCTAGCTAACCGGTTTCGTAACTCGCTCAACAGAACTAAATCGAGGTAAATAGAGTAAATTATATAATAAAAAAAGAACAATGGACAAAGTTTATTGGTGGGAAAAAATTTAAATGGTAATTAGTTGGAGACCTAATATAAAGTCCGTCTGTTTACAAAGAGAATGCTTAAAATATAGATGGCCTCCAACAGTTTTAGGTGGTAATTTGAGTGGGACTTTCTAAGGATGGTAAAAGCGTCCGCACTAAAACTAACAGCACAATTATAGCTATTTATAAGGCGTTCTGCGATGGAAGACCTATACGTATTGGTCAGAATGTCCGAGAGAGTGTCCTTCCGGTTTCGGATTTTCACTGGAACGTGTTGTTTTTATTCTAGCATCTAGCCTTTGCGTCGTTCTCCCTATGTAGTGCGAACCGCAACTATATATATATATATATATATATATATATATATATATATATATATATATATATATATATATATATATATATAGTTTATGTAAAATGTAATCCGTATGGGTAAACCCCAGGAGGATGATATCCAGAGAGCTCAATGTAAATTCAGGGCAGATATGAAGATTTCATTTTTCCAAAGGTTGAAATGAAAAATGTAATGAAGATTTAATTTTTCATTTCAACCTTTGGGAGTAAAGTCTGATGATCCACAGCCCTGTTAAAGGGGTTGTGGTGAAATAATTTATTACATGGAACCTTAAAGTAGTCTGTTTTTATTCATATATATATATATATATATATATATATATATATATATTTCAACCAATAAATTTCCATCAGAAAATTTGTTTGATATACATTAATTACAAGGACAAATACCACCAAAATTTTGGCGAACGTAGTTGAAGATCTATCATGTGTTATTTTAGGACCATTTAAAAAATGACAATGATTCTCTACACCGCAACCGCAAATTCGAGAAAAAATTTTTTCGCGAGCCAATATGAAACTTTCCTAACCAATGAAAATATTGTATTAAAAAAGTTCACAACTCCATGTGAATTTAGATTTTGATCTCCCTTACGGCTATAAAAATAGAAGCATATTGCTTCTGGAAGCTCAAACTAATTTCGTGGGTCAGTTTGATCTACACGTGCGTACACATACACGCACGTACCCACACACACGCATACAATAGAAGAGAGACGGCCAGCACCCACCGACTAATGCTTCGTCCACTCACACAATAGAAGGGATTAACTACTAAGCCTTTTGTCACAACGCATTAAGCTTACTGTTATAAGGTAAATCTGTTCACACACTTCACACTGGACTTATAGCAGTTAGTTCTTTGATGAAACAAAATTCACTGGAAGAAAAATTAAACATTTTCTTGTTATTGTATAGAATATATAAACGTTATTTCAACTAAAGTTGAGTTTCTAATTTTCCTCCAGGAAATAACATTTTATATGTTTCATTTAAAAGAAGCGTCATGGTTATCGTTGTTGTGCAATGCTTGGTATACCGACAATCAGAAACAAAAGTCTAGACAGACGTATGCCAACAATATAATAACTCATAGATAATGAAGGAAAATAATTTCTTCAAAAGCCATGTTCGCAGATCTTCTAAAGTGACACGGCATTCAAAATGTTAATGCTTGGATTCGATTAAAATGTCAACATCGGCCCCAAAATAATTTAATTTTTCTATATTTGAAACCTTTGTTTTTAGCTTATATTTCGTCTATGATAATGGCACCGTTCAAAAACCTCACTTTTCCATGACATATGTAAATTGTAGTTATCTCGATAATAATACCGTCACTGGAGATAGCTCCAAAATTCTCAAGGAGAGGTACACTGAAAATGGCGATAACTTATGTCGTTCAACAGGCGACAAGAAAAGCGTGAAACGAATTGAAACTCTGACGAATTTCAGTGTCACCTGACCCGAGCGGTATCAATCAATGCCGTTTTAGGTAGGACGGAGCAGTAAGAGAATTGGCAGGCAATCGGATGTGGCGGATCGATCTAAAATCGCCACAGCGCATAAGAGACTTGGCGTTAGTGATTCGATACCGGCCTTGGATCAATATCCGCACATCACGTGACGCCCAATGTCAATTGATGGACTCTTGTCGGTTGTCATTTCCGAACGAATGAATTTCGCCAGGAATAATATCTTTCCTTTGAGATTTAGCTGGTATCTTCACGTTTTTCGTCTTGCCTTTGTCACTGTTCTTGTTTTCAGCTCTTCCATCCCCCTCTGTCTTAATCCCCGCTCTTTTTTTATGCTTCCCCTTCTTCCTCCTTAGAGCTTAATTTTCCTTTTATATTCCTCCACACGCTGAGACGCATGCGTCGCAAGCGTCATTATTATTAGCGTTCAAATGATGGCTATTTATTTTTTTATTATTTTTTTTGGTTGTTTTTGTTGCTTTATTTCTTCGCTTTTCTTTCTTTCCTTACAAGTTTCCTTCCCTTTCTCCCTAAATTATTTTTCTTTCTTTCTTCCTTCTTTTCTGTCCGTTTTGTAATTTGCATTAATCTTTATTTTTTTCATCATTATCTTCTGCCATTTCTTTATTCATTTTTTTCCTTCCGTTCCTCATTATATATAATTTTTTTATTTTTTTTTATATCGGTATACCTTGTTTTTCTCATTCTTTCTATTTTTTCTTTCTTTTCTTTTTATCTTTTTTTTTTGTCCTCTCTCCTTACATTATTTACTTTTTACGTTTATTTGATATTTTCTGTCGTGTTTTTTTTTTCTGTATCATTCATTCTTTCACAATATTATTTATTTCTTTTCTTGCCTTCTGACATTTTTTCTTCTTTCGACTTTCTTCCTTTCTATGTCCTGTCGTTAATTTCTTTTCTTTCTTTCTTTCTTTCTTTCTTTTGATATTTTATGATTTCTATTTTCTTCCTTCTTTGCTTTCTGCGCGGTCTTTCTTTAATTTTCTTTACATCTTTTCCTTTCTTTCTTACATTTTCCTCCTATTTTCTTTCTGTCTTTTTCCTTTCTTTCTTTTGGCATTTTAAGCATTCTACTTTCTTCATTCCTTTTTTTTTTTACATACCCTTTCTTTAGCTTTCTTTCCATCTTTTTCTTTCTTATATTTTCTTCTTACTTTCTTTCTGTCCTTTTGTTTCTTTCTTTTTTCTTTCTTTCTTTTATCTTTTTTTCTTTCTGTTAGTATTTTTTGTTTTCTACTTTCTTCCCTTTTTTTCTTTGTACATACCCCATCTTTATTTTTCTTTCCATTTTTTTCTTTCTTGCTTACACTCGCGTCTTAATTTCTTTCTGTCTTTTTTCTTTCTTTCTTTTCTTTCTTTTTTTTTGTTCTTTCTTTTTCTTTCTTTCTTTCTTTTGACATTTTATGCTTTCTACTTTCTTTGTTTTCTACATACCCTTTCTTTATTGTTCTTTTCATCTTTTTTTCTTACATTTTCGTTTAATTTTCTTTGTCTTTTGTCTGTCTTTCTTTCTTTCTTTTTCTTTCGTTCTTTTTTTCTTACTTTCTTTCTGTTGGGATGTTATGCCTTCTACTTTCTTCCTTCTTTGCTTTGTATATCTCCTTTCTGTATTTTTCTTTCCATCTTTTTCTTTCTTGCTTTCCTACATTTCTCTCTTTCTTTCTTTTCGTTTTGGCTTTCCGTTTATTTTTAACATTTCTATATCAACTTCTTTTCATCCTTTTTTCCTAATAAAGAATAAAGGTGTGAAGGAGAAAAGAAAGGAGGGTAGGGGATGAATGGAAGGAAGGAATTAAAAGAAGCGACGGAACGAATGAGGAGAATAAGGAAGAAAGGAAGAAATAACAAAACGTAAGAAGGGGATTTGAAAAGAAAAGAAGAAAAAGAGGAAATGGCGGAAGAAAGAAAGAAAGAAAGAAAGAAAGAAGGCTTATAGCTTTTTAGGAATCTTCTTTTTTTCGTTCCTCCTCTAAGGAAAGAAGAAAGTAGTGTAAGAAAGAAAAGGAAAAGAAAACTGATGGTAAGAAGAAAGGAAGAAGATAATGAAAGGATTGATTAAAAGGAGAGAGAGAAATAGAGAAAGAAGGAAGGCTAGAAGGAATGACAGAAGAAAAAATAGAGATACTGAGTTAAAGAGGAAGCAGATGAAAGGAGCAGGGTGGGAAGCCAGTATTGAAGAAGTGAAGATAGACATTAAGTAATGAAATAAAGAAAAGAAATTTAGGTTAGATGCGGGGAAGAAAAAAAGGAAGAATAGGATGCAGAGAGGGAAAAAGAGAAAAGAAAGTAAATAAGTTAAGCTAGAAAGACGGGAAGAAATAAATAAGAAAGAAAGAAAGAAAGAAAGAAAGAAAGAAAGAAAGAAAGGAAGGAAGGAATGAAGGAAATTGAGAACGGAAGAAAAACACAAACGAAAATTAAAATGATCGAAACAATAGAAATTTGAATAAACTATAAATAATTTTCCAATATTTTATCTACCTATTCTTCTTCTTCTTCTTTTTCCTCCTCCTTCTTCTTCTTACTACGTCCCTTCATCAGGTCAGTGTTGCTCTCCCCAACATCCTGTCGCTTGTAGCTTTCAGTATAGTATGTCTTTTAATTACACCCCCTCCAATCCGCCGTCCATTGACACATGCATGTTAGTTAACTTACTGCTTTCCATTGTCCGTCTATCCTTCAATTTGTTCTTCTTCTTTCTCTTATGAGACGTGTCTCTTCAGGACGTAGACGATCATGGCCCTCCACATCTTCCTTTCCTTTGTAACTCTTAATAAGTTTCATCTTTTTTTCTTATTTGTCGCAAGCCCTGTTCTACCATCCATTTACTCATCAAGTATGTTACGCGCTGCTTTCCTCTGTCCCCCTTTCCCTCTGTCTGTCTTGTGAGTATCAGATTTTCTAAGCCCTCCCTCCTCATTATGTACCCCAGAAATTTCAACTGCCTATTCCTGATGTTAAGTATAGGTTTCCTTTTTTGTTTCCATCTTTTCTGTAACCACGTCGTTGCACACATATTCGGTATCTTCAGTATTTTTCTGTAAGACCACATTTCTCTCGTTTCAAATCGCTTCTTCATTCAGTTTGCTCTATGGACGTCAAATTAAAAAAAAGCCCCCCCTCCTCCCATCTTATGTGCCCTAGAAATTTCATCTCTCCGTTTCTGAATCTAATTAGTAATGTCCTTTTTGTTTCATTTTTTTAAAGCTTCCTCGTCGCTCACGTGTTCAGTCTATGGTATTCTCAACATCCTTCTGTAGAACAACATTTCTGTTGCCTTTTGTCTCGTTTTCATCTGTGACTGCATTCCCTTCTATATAGGAAGGTTGATATTACATAACATTTCAGAACTCTTTTCTTTGTTTCCCATGAAAATTTCCTGTTTCTTAATATTTTACTTAGATTTTGCAAGACATGTTTCCAATGCATTTTCTGATTTCGTTTTTTTTTTTGTTTTTTTTTTGTTTTTTGGTTTTTTATTGAAAAACAATCGTAGAAATGTAAAATCTCGTATTTGCTTGATTTTGGTTTTTCTATTTCTTTGTTTGTATCTTGCGCTGATGCATTTTCTGACAAATACTCTTTATTCTTACAATACATACGTACGCCCTTTTTTCCCGCTTTCCTTTGCTATTTTCTGTTGGAGTTAATGTAGATTCGTTTCTGTGTCTTCTATCATCACTGTGACGCATGCGCATCTTTTACTTAACTTTGTATGACATGAAACAAAGTGAGGAAAAATCTTCTAAAGAAAATTCTAATGATAATCATCTAAAGGATAACAAAAAACTGTATTCAAAATCTCGAACATTGACCTCCGGCACTGATGGAATGTATCTAGCACTATGCATTACGTTGCCCTACCTTTTTCCCCTGTATTTTCTCTTTTATTCTGAATGCTTATATTCTGTATTTTTCTTTTTCTTTCTTTCTGCGCAGACGTAAGTTGCAAGCCTATCGCCACTTTATCACTATTTCCATGACAAATGTTTATATAAACTTCGTTCTTTAAATCCATCCATTCGGACCTTTGCGGATAGAACAATCCATTCATCTTACTTTTATGTGCCGTGACCATTCAGGACGTAGGCTATCATGGCTCTCCACTTCATCCTGTCCCTTGTAGGTCTCAATAATTTTATTATTTCTCCCAGACCTGTTCTGCCATCAACTATGTCACGTGCTGCTTCCCCTTGTTCTGTTTTCCCTCTATCCGCCCTGTGAGTATCAGATTTCCCAAGCCATCCTTTCTCATTACGTGCCCCAGAAAATTCAGCTCTCTCCTCCTGATGATAAGTATAAGTTTCCTCTGTTTGCATCCCAACCAAAACTTCATCGTTGTTCACATGTTCCTTCCATGGTATCCCTACCATCCTTCTGCAGAACCATACTTTTTTTCATCTTTGTGGATAACATCCAACATTCGCTGCCACAAAGGGGGACAGATATAACGTAGCAGTTCATTATTCTTTTCCTTTAAAATCAAGTGGAGGTTCTTTCGGACCACTGTAGAGGCGCGGTTAATGTCTGTCTGTAATGTCTGTTAATGCCACTGTCTGGATATTAATGTCACTGTCTGAACTAACTAAACACCTACAGCTTGATGAAACCTACACTCGAATTCTGAGAGCTATACTTAGCTCATGAAGACATCGAGCAAAGAAATCACAGCTCTATGTACCCATCTCTTATAATTACGCATGCGCAGAATGCAATTTGCAGGATATTGCTGGCCAGCAAAACACGAACTCTCGAGTGATATACTTCTCTGAACAGCTAACAAGGCAAGCTGGTCTCCCAGCAACTGCCTACATTGACCAGCTATGTAATGACATGGAATGCAACTCTAATGACATAATTAACTTGATGCAGTTGCGTTATGGTTGGCGGGATAGACTCATGCATATCTACCTAGCTTGACCGAATAATAAGAGATATTTTTCCCTAAACTGACCGGTTTGGGGACAGAGTTCTTCACTTAATCTTTTCAAGTGAACGGTCAATAGTTATGAATACTAAAGTTCACTTCCTGCCATCTGTTCTTTCATTCATATCACACCTATTGCATCGTAATTATTGTAACAGTTATCCTCTAACTTGAGAGACACGGATGTCTGAGTGCACTTTACCTTAAAATAAAATTTAAAAAATAATTATAGTTTCGGTTTATTTTTTTCCTGGAAGTCGCGCGATGACGAATAGAAGTGTCTGAATTTTCAGCCATATTCTCGTGTTATGCAGCAATATTTTTAGCTAAACGTCACAAACGAACACGCAGTGGTGTTTTGACATCTGCCACCGAGCCAGATTGTTTGAATTTACGAATAATTTTTTTTTCCAACTGCACTCTCAGTTGGTCGATTATGCTGACCAAAATATCGCGAAATGCTCGAAATGCATTTCTGTTTATTATAGTCGGCTTCAATAACTTTAACACGTTGTTTGATTGTTAAACTTTCCATTGTCGAAATTGGCAAAGACTTAAGCTGTTAAATCTGAAAGAAAAAAAAATCATTAGATGCTTAAACCTAATTCACATTTAAAATTGGTCCAAGTTATTGAAACACCCTAATATATATATATATATATATATATATATATATATATATATATATATATATATATATATATATATATATACAAGTATAGGATTGGTGTATACGGAATAAATTCCAATAACGAAAAAAATGCTATTCTTAAAAGACTGTTCAATACAGAGTATAGCAAATACAATTATTTATTCGAAAATTATAAAATATATATGGTATAAAATCACCACAAAAATAGTCATTTTGTTTCAAAACTGCTGGTCTTTTATCAAGTGCTGGTGTTGAATGTAGAATAAAGATTTTTAAATGGTTCAAATCACCAAGGTGTGTTTGGTTGATTTAAAACTTTTAAAAATCTTTATTCTACATTCAACACCAGCACTTAATAAGATAACATCAGTGTGTTGAAACAAAATGGCTATTTTGTAGTGATTTTATAACATATATATGTTATAATTTTCGAATAATACACACACACACACACACACACATATATATATATATATATATATATATATATATATATATATATATATATATATATATATTTGTTTCCGTATCTCTTTTTCTAAACATCTTGACTTACATCTTTTGGGATAAAAGCCACCAAACTTCTTTTCAATTAAAATGTTTTCGCCTTTTCTAGTCGACCCTCCTCAACCTCCTCCTCATCTTCCTCTTCCTCTTCTTATTCTGTCATTATATTCTGGACCTCAATTATCTTTACGTTTTTTTTTTTCCATTCGACCCCTATTTATTTCTTCATTCCAGTCATTCTTCCTTTGTTGTAACCGCAGTAAGCCGGAAGTTTTTCCTCCTCGTCTTTGATTGATTCGTTTTCCTTATTTTCTCGGCCCCTCCCGATGTCTGCAAAACTAGTTATTCACCCTCTTTTCATTTTCGTGTTCACGTTTCTCTTTACATATATCTTCATTCACAGCCGTTTTTTTTTTCAGAAACCTTTTATTTCTATATGCCGCTGCTTTGACTGACCAATATATGATCGTTCCTCCTGAGATCACAGAAAAATAACTTTAATTTATTGATAAACGTTTTATGGACAATAACAGAATTACTTTAACGTACAGAAACGTCTTATAAGTGCTTATTTTTTCGTCGCTACCGAATGTGACACAAGGTCAAGGTTTAAAGTGGGTTTCAGGCAATACCGTCAAAAAATTGGCCAATCCCCCTCAGGCGCCTGTTAATAAATCCAAATACTGGAAAAAGAGGTACTTCCTGTAGGGGAAAGCTCCCTGGGGTTTGGGAGTAATATTTTTAAAACTTTCCTTCATATAACTAAAGACACGTTTAATTATTTAAATCATATTTGACATTTAATAAAGAGCACAACACTTAAAATCTGGAAGAGGAATTTGAAATTTATGGAACGCTTTATGAGTAGGGACGGCTTGTGAAATTTCCTACACTCGAGGCATATTAAGGGTACCCGGAAACCGCGAATACCTTATTTTCTGCTTTACAAGACGCACTTATTTTTTTCCTAAAAATACCCTGAAAAATACGTGTGCGTTTTTCCAAGACGAATGTAAGGTAACACCCAGGCTCAAGTAAGCTTGGACGGTCACCCAATTGGCATGACTGATAGTGACGTGGATTTTATGTTGAGTCATTACACTATAACGTTAGCTATCCATCTAATTCAGCCTTTTATATGATGTAACTTCAGTACTTAGCTGGTAAAGTATTACCAAGACTATAAACCTTCCTGGAGCCGAGCCACAAGCTTAAACATGCTCTGTTTACTAGCAGCGGCGGTAGCCTTTCTGCTCTTGACTAGTATGTCATTGTCATACAAACAAAATCGAATTTCTTTCCAGTATTAGGGTGCGTCTTCCAAGCTGCATGGTAACATACCTAATATGTTTTTTTTTTTTTTTTTTTTTGTCCAAGAGTCACTCGAGATAGAGGATTACAGATAAGTGACATAATTCATGGGGATATGTAGGAAAGTCTTGAAGAGGGTGAGTCGGTTACACAAAGCAACGGTTCGTGCGAAGAAGCTTCTCGTGTCGAACTTACATCTCACCAGAAGGGTATGATGACAATGAGAAGTGATTCGCTATAATAGGCGGAGCATATTGGGTTCTAGCCCTGAAGTATCTCTTAATGTGAATTGATGTCAGACCGAAAGCAAGGAGTATTGATAGAATTCCAAATGTTGCTTAGAGCTAGCAACGATTGAAAGTAGTGAAGAGCCACGACTGACTACACCCTGAAGGGAAACAACATATAAATGATGATGATACACGCTTGTACAAATTAATTGAAACAACCGCTTTAGTTTCCTTTCTTTCACCATACGGTCAGTTTTAGACCCATTGGAGTGACAGTGTGTAATCGATTTCTATTTTACCTCAGAATAAGTCATTTGCAGTAATATGAATCTATTTTCGGGGTGTATGATGAAATTTGTTTGGCATTGAAAAATATTGCGTCATCCGTGATTGCATCAGATTTTTATCAGGCCTAGACACTATTGTCTCAACTGTCGATTAGTTGTCCTACAGCCATTGTCTGCGATGGATGTTACTCCAAGGAAGCTTACGAAAATTGTAACGCTGCACGAACACAATGTCAAGCGTTACTAGTGAGCAAATCAGAGTACTGTCGACTGGCTCGGAAACTCTTCTGATTTAAATCCAATCAAAAATCTGTGATCAGTCTGCAAGGAAAGACTTCGTGGAATGGCTATACAAAGTACTAACATGGGCACTGAGTCATGTTATACTGGAAAAATACGAAACGTAGATAATAACGATGTTATTCGTTTTTTGTTTTGTTTTTTTTTCAATTAATTTGCACAGGGTTGTAATTATCAACAGGCAGTCATTTTATTATTACAAATACAGAAGACAAATAACTAATTATTCATTTCACCATATGTTATACTTCGATTATACGGGAATTGTGAAGACTAAAAAGGAAAAATTCACTTGTAGGTTTTAATAGTCTACTGTCAAATAGTATCAACATTGAGAATTCTGCTTTGAATCGAGTGAATAAAACAATTCGCTTTCTAAAAGAAGTTTTGTTCAAGTGATCAGAAAGTGGATATTCCTATCATGAGACTGGAAATTACTAGCCTTGATTTTCTTTTTTAGGTCAACCTACGTCACATCGGGGTGGTTTTCTGTGGAGCCCACCCCTTGGTTGTGTACCTAGTTATCGTGAGTAAATGTTGTTCCTGGCCTGTTCCCGGCTACCACTTTGGTTATGATTCAATTCGAGATTCCCAACCGCCCCAGTTTGTTTTGGCCCCCTTTTCATGTCGACTGGGTCAACTTTTATATTTCCCACGCCCGTATAATTTTTCTCCTTTCCCACACCCTTAGCTAGAGATCCTCTTCATTTTGTCCAATGGGCAGAATACAGCAGCCTCTCATTTTGAGGGTTTGACAGGCCCTACTAACATCAGTTATGTTTAGTTTCTTTTGTGATAACATTTTAGTTTCTCATTTTATTCATCCATAAATTTTTAAGTACACATATATAATCATTATATTTTTATGGTATGGGGCGCATTTTTTAGGACCCCCTTGAGAGGATGGTGTATTTTGGTGTATGGAGGATTGATTGGTGACGAGTTTTTGTGGTGAATGGGCAAATTGTAATGAATGAATGGGTCGTGAATCAGATTAGCTAGGTATAAGATAATTAGTGACGACCAGCCTCAACACCTCCCCATTTCGGCCTTGTGCCATAATTGTGTAATTTTACGCAATAAATAACGAGACTGGAAATTGCGTCCTTGTAAATATATTGCCACCAACTTTTCAATGTGAGCAGCTTTGCAACTTGTGTTTCCTTACTTTTTGTGTCGATGTGAAGAAAAAAAAAAACTACGAAATGTCTGATATATGGTCAACTAAAGAAGGCGAGAATACTATACACTGATCCTCTTTTCAATATACTGCATCATCTGGCACGGTAGATAACACGTGAAACATGTTAGCTACTACTCTTGTCTTGTCTCACGACGCACTAACGGATCAGATATGTCCAACGGCTAATGAGAACTACGGCTCTCTTTGTGTCCATCTCTGACGGCGACGCATTGCATCACGATGAACGGTTCGTGACTAACCACTCTCTGACTGACGACTCCCTACACTCTGCATTACAGCGGATGTCTTGTTACCCACTAACTGACTGCTTCTCTGATTCGCTATTCCAGAAGGCGATCTAATTACAAGGTAACCAAAAGAGGTCTGTCCGTTTTTTTGATTAGTCATTGAATCAAGTTGCAATATATACGAAATGCTTGTAGCAATTGTTTTCAAATTCGGACAGCCGGAAGTAGGAACATCAGCCGTTATAAAAACACGCGCACCGTGTCAGGCCATCAGTTATAAGCCGGACAGCTGTGAGAAGGATGGAAGTGTCTAGAGATCTCGTTCGGGGCTGTTTGCTTTACGACTTCAAAGTGGGCTTATCAGTAGCTGCATCAAGTCGCCGCATATGTCAAGCGTTTAGGGATAGTGCTGTGGAGGAACATATTGCAAGGTGTTGGTTTTGAAATTTCAAGTCGGGAGATTTGTCTCTCCATGACGAGCCTCACAGTGGACGACCACAGGTCTTGAATGACGGAGTTCTGAAGGCGTCCATTGAAGATGACAGTAGTCTAACGTGTGAACTTGCAAGACAGTTCAACGTTTCCGATGAAACAGTTAGACTTCACCTGCACCACCTAGGTAAGACGTACGAACTGAGCAAGTGGGTTCCGCAAACGCTGTTGGTGGTCCACAAGGGACAACGAGTGGCAGCCTGAGTACCGCTGCTTTCTCGCCACCGTACCGCATCCTTATTCAATCGAGTGCTTACCAGTGATGAAAAGTGGGTTCTGTGCGAAACTCCCAAGCGTTCCAGACATTGGTTGTCTCCTCGGGATGATGTCCCTCACACCGCAAGACCGCCTATGCACCCACGCAAGATTATGCATTGTGTCTGGTGGACAGGTCGTCAAGTGGTTCATCATGGACTGCTACCAACGGGGCAAACAGTCACTGGAGACCTATACTCACACCAATTGAAACGTGTGCAAAAGGCATTGCGCCAGAAGGACCCAGCACTGGTGAATCGCAAAGGTGTGTGCTTTTCCTCCATGACAACGCCAGACCGCATGTCGCGCGAGTGGTCAGTGATACCATACAGCAACTTGGGTGGGAGACTTTGTGCCATCCACCATATTCACCTGACCTTGAGCTATCCGATTATCACCTCTTCCACTCTCTGGATAATCATCTTCACGGGAAATCCTTCACCAATGAAGCAGACTTGCGCAAAGCCAACACCGACTTCTTTGCGTCAAAATCCCCCAAGTTCTACCGCAAGGGCATTGAACAGCTGGAGACACGTTAACAGAAGGTGCTGGATGCCGATGGCGATTACTTCGAAGACTAAATATAAGTTACACACACTCTGAAGCGTTTTCTTTTTTTTCCTTTAAAAACGGACAGAACTTTTTTGGTTACCTTGTATATAAGCCTAAGAATCCCTTATTTTCCGACCGAATGGCACCAGATCCCAGATGTTTTAGTTTACTTATTTATTCATTTAGTTTCTTTGTTTTTTTGTCTCAAATTTTTGGATAACTCGGGATTTCGTTGATTTTCCATCCCCTCGATTTTACTAGTTGTCATAAAACGCCAAAACCAGATGCAATCATTTTCAGCCAACGTGTGTGTCTTAAGCCAATCGAATGGGGACCTATTGTGTCACATCTTTACGAAATGGAATACGTTGAAATCAACCGACAACAACGGTATTGTAACTTTATAGGATTATTTGATAGCGGACAAAAGAAAACGAATCAATATTTAGCAATAAAAGTAGCAATTAATTTTGCGGGGTGATACTGTCTTCTTTTCGAGGGCTTTTTCATTTGGTCATTCTTTGAAGAGCAAGTGAGAGAGAATTCTAACAACATACATTCAAGAACTTTTGCTTATATATTTACAGACGACTGTCAAATATAGAAGATTGTCTTGTGCTGAGATTTGCAATTGAGTGCCTCAGTCTCATTCAAACGTCGCTGTACTTAGGGAATTAGAAACACATTTACTGAAGATGATTATTTGTTTCATATATATATATATATATATATATATATATATATATATATATATATATATGTGTGTGTGTGTGTGTGTGTGTGTGTGTGAGAGTGTGTGTGTGTGTTGTTTATTTTAAGATATTAAATAACATATATATATATATATATATTATTTGGGATATTAAATAATACTTTGCTCTACGCTGTATTGAGCCCTCTTTTAAATTAAATGTTACGAGCGTTTGAATTGTATTCTATTCCTTCTCATCTTACCTGTATATATATATATATATATATATATATATATATATGAAATGGACAAAGTATGACAATTAAGACATTTCTGAGGTGCACCTAGTGCCGTTCGCATATATATCGGCTAAACATTATAGTAAGTTCTTAATATATTTTATGTGATAGATTGATTGTATTGAAGATATTGATGTCCGTCCAGGGAATAAGGATAAATTCCATCCGGCAACAAGGACTCTGATCGGGAGATAGAATTTTCAATCGCGTAGAACCATGTCTTAATTGCTGTTGTTCCAATGTCTTCCCTGGCCAAGATGATAGCACTTTTTAGGCTCTTTAATATTTAGTAGGGATGAATCTAGGATCAAACACTATGAAAGTATGAAAAACATTTTTATAATGAAATAGTAGCAATGCATTTTAATAGTAAAAATTTACTAGTAATAATTTTTTTGAGAAAAAAGCAGTACTTCAATACATTTTTGTAAAGAAAATTACTAATATTCCTAAGAAAATTAAATTTCAGTATAAAATGAATAATAAAAATAAAATGAATAATATGCTGCTAAACAAACAAACAATATATTGTTGTGGGGTTGGGTTTTCTTTTGATTGTTTTCGTTTTCGAACAGGAGACAGTGTATTGAAAGTAATGTATGCGATGCGATTCACTGTTTCTTGGGAACGATGAAATTCCTCTGGAGCAGGAAGATATAAGCAATGTCTCTACGGAATTCCTATACTGAAGAATAAAAGAAATAAAATCGGTTTGTGACTGTTCTTTTTATACGGGCTTATACACCACTTAAAGCCATTTACGGAGAGTTTGGAGATGCACCCTGGAAAAAGAGGAAAATTAATCCTAGAACATGATGCAGACAACGAAATTCTGAATTTTTTTTTCTACTTTTACGTACCCCAGTGCCTTCATGTTGTGATAGGACATGGCTCTTGCAACTTACACTAAGTTTTGGTTCTTAACAATGTTTTTCTTTTTACACTCCTTGCTACAACCTGTTCTGAAATTCATTTCCCAAGCGCTTTTTTGGTAGGTTACACGCAGTTTCCCATCTCTCCATTCAATATTTTCTGAGGGTCAAATTCTCCAAGCATTCTATTCTCGTTATGTGCCTAAGAAATGTCAACTGTCTCCTGATTCTAAATACAACTACCTTTTTTTTCAATTTATATTAAAACTTCCACATTAATAACATATTCAGACACTCTTATTCTCACCATCCTTCTGTAGATCTACATCCAAGTCTCCTCCTCGTTTGTGAGGACAAATTCCATCATTGACTGCCATGTAAGTGGACAAAATTTGTTGTTGTTATTTTTTTAATCTAATTTGTCTTGTTTCTTACTACTTTCCCTAGCTTTCGGGGTGAGGGCACATTTTCTGTTCTAATGTGCTTTTTGAATTTCAATGTTCCAGACCAGTTTCTAAAAGATAACAATTATGCTGAACTCAGTCTTCCTCTAACGTGAATTGTATTGTACACGTCTGCTTTAATATGGTTCTAGAAATACGTAAAATGTCTAGAAATCCGTGCTATAAAACAAGATTTGCATCCTGTTTTAGTGCAGGTTAGTCTGCCAGAGTAAATGATGGAATATCTGATAAATGTGCTGCTAGCGTCAAGTTCTGCTAAATTTCGGAACTGTTTACATCGTTGAAGGAAGATGCAGTATTGAAAATAGAAATATTTATCATTTATTTTTGTCATGCGTTGTCATAGCAACCCTATGTTTTCTGTGATGTCATATTATTTTTGACATTTATTAATCATATTTCTTTCCCAAAAAGCTGATAAAACATAATCTTGAAATAAAATAATTTGAAATTCGTGTTTCTGTTTGAGAACAAGTTGTCAATTTGTTTTTTATTTGTTTTTTGTTTTTTGTTTTGTTTTTTTAGTGGCATATGAACTTCTTATGGGTCATTTAATGCTGAAATTTAATTTTCGTGGGAGCATTGGTAATTTATTTTACTAAAATGTATTACTGCTAATATTTTATTATTTTTATGAAAAATGTATTGCTGGTATATATATATATATATATATATATATATATATATATATATATATATATATATATATGAAAGTGAAATTTGAAGTCAACACTCAGAGGCGACAGGCTGTTTCATGCTGGACGCAATGGTCAAGCATGACTATTGCGTCCAGCATGAAACACCCTGTAGCCTCTGAGTGTTGATTTCAATGTTCACTTTTTTATTTATATTTACATACGCTCTATCTTTGATATTGAGCACTTTATGCAATAAATATAGCACACCTTAAGACTATATTACTCTCTCACCATATATATATATATATATATATATATATATATATATATATATTCTCTCTCTCTCTCTATATATATATATATATATGTATATATATATATATTTATATATATATATATATATATATATATATATATATATATATATATATATAGATAGAGAGAGAGAGAGAGAGAGAGAGCATAATGAGAAGCCACGTATAGTTTCTTAATATGTATATATAGAAAAAGTTGCAAATTAAAAAAAATTATGTTTTATTTTATGAAAGTATTTATATATTTATTTATATATATATATGATATTTCAAATTCTCCTCAATCTTTCATCAGAAATAACTGTTTGTTACAAATAAATTAAAATTACTGTTTTTTAGCAAGTAGCTTCCTTCGCGAGACGCGGACGTCACGTGATATGGAACGTCACTGTTCGGATATTCCTAACTTAAATCTAACTGTCATAAATATTTTAAATGTTGTTTAAAATTTTTTTTTAACTATATCTAAAAAAAAATTGCTTAACTATTGAAATATTTATAAAGATTTAAAACACCCAAGTCCCTATTCAGCCCTAGTTTATGTGTATTTAATTTTAAAATGCAATATGCTTCTTTTTTTCTGCGTGTATATGTGGAACTAAAATCGGAATCTATCAATAAATATTTGCAGTTTTCTAATGAATGTCCTAATTGATTAAAGTGTTTAGCTATGGGGGAATAAGGGTTGTTTTTACGTATGGTTTTTTATGATTATTGAAACGAAATCTAAAATTATTTCCAGACTCACCAATATATCCACTATAAGGACATAAGGTGCAGAATAAATGATAAATTACGTTATGGCTATCGCAGGTGAGGTTAGGTGGCTGTATCTTGATATTGTACAGAAAATATATTAGCTATTATTAAATGTTTGCAAACTAAACAACGAGGTTTGTTACATTTGTATTTTCCTGATTGGTTTCTATTATTTAGATATTTGGTAGAGGTTAGGTGATTGTTTCTTTGCATTTATGGGTGGTTTATCGAAAATGTCTTTGATCTTTGTGTCTAACTGGAAGTTCTTGTAATCCTTTTTTAAATTGTGTATAAGTGTGTGGGAATATTGATTGTGGTTAAAAACCATGGGAATCCGATTGTTGTTTTTATTTTTCTTGTATGCAAGAAGTGTGTCACGATTTATCAGGATATTTTTATTTAGTGTTTCTTTTATTAATTTTTATTGGGTATTTACATTTTAGGAATTGTTTTGTTAAGTTATTAATGTTGTATAGAAAATCTAAATGGTCTGAGCATATGCGTTTGATTCTTAGAAATGAGCTGTATACAATAGATTTTTTTAATTTAAAGGGATGACAGCTGTTAAAGTGCAGGAATTTATGTTGGTTTGTGGGTTTGTTGTATAGACTGGTAGAAAGTGTATGTTTGTTTAATTTTATCATAACGTCTAAGAAAGGGATGGACGTGTATGAGTGCTCCATGGTAAATTTAATTGTATCGTGGAAATTGTTGCAGAAAGTTAAAAAGGTTTTTAATTTTTCTGATCCATGAGTCCATATATATATATATATATATATATATATATATATATATATATATATATATATACTGGGTGTAACAGCAATAGTGTCAAAATCGTATAATAGCATACTTTTCCAACCCACAAAATGTTTAATATCTAAAAAACAATAAACTAATTGAGTTTCTTTTTTCCAGATTTTCAGGCAAGTCGTTAAGCCATCTTCAAATTCCATTCATGAAACAGCAAAAGAAAGGTGAATAAGTTTTTAAAAAATGATCAATAGAGAGGAAAACTATATCAAGGAGGTGCAACAGCAAGCGGGATCATCATTTCAACTTAGAGCTAAATACATTCTTATTGTTCAAAGTAGATTCCACTATTCTTTTAAAAACCTCGGATAATTCCAGTAAGATATCTTTAATCATTTCTAAGATACAACATTTCAAAGTGTAATCTAACAACTGGACAATTTTGCTGTTACATGATATGAAGAATTTTGGTGTTATACCCGATCTCTCTCTCTCCCTCTCTCTCTCTCTCTCCCTCTCTCTCTCTCTCTCTCTCTCTCTCTCTCAACGTAGTATGATATTAAAAATTACTGTCAATCGATATCAAATGAACGTTTTAAGAATGTGTTGGATTATGCTACCCAATACTCGGACATTACAGAACAAGATAAGAGCATTATTATAAATGTGAAAAAATCGGTACTAATACATTATAGTGAGTTAATGGATAAAAAAATAACCACTTTTACCACTTTGATATTACAATGGGATCACTAGACTCTGCAGAGTCTTTTGACATTATAGGTCATTTTATAATATACAATCTCATGGCTTATCTCGAAACTAATATAACAGACATTGGATTGTACAGAGACGATGGACTTATGGTTATAAAGAATTCTACTAACTTTAAAATTGATAAAATTAGAAAACTAATATACAGAGAATTGAAATGCCTGAAGTTAAAAATTACTGTAAGTACTAAATTGAAAAAGGTGAACTTCCTTGATATAACATTAGATTTAATGAATAATGTACACATAGCTTATAAAGAAACCCAATACTAATCTTTTGTATTTACATCCTAAATCTAATTATGTTCCATCTATAATTAAGCATACACGAAAAGAGAATAATTACACATTCAGCAAATGAGATCATTTTCGATGAACATAGTAATTTCTATAAGCTCTAAAAGATAGTGTCTACAAAAGTCCAAAACTTTTATTATATAAAAAATGTAAGTGGAAACTTTAGAAAAAATAGAAGTAGAAAAATTATTTGGTATACACCCCCATACAACCAAAGGATAAAAAACTAATTAGGACAAAAATGCATTGGATTAATAGTTAAACATTTTCCTAGACACTAAACTCAGTAAAATGTTTATAAAAATACCCTAAAATTAAGTTACAGTTACACACTCCCATTCCCGGATGTTCTAATATCTCGAACAGAGCATGGGTTAAGGACATCTGTATATCGTAAACCGACATTCACTGGACAGTGTCTAAATTTCAACACCCACCATCCATACAGCGTAAAGAAAGGGATGTCCGCTGCTTACAACACCGAGAAAAAGTCATAAGTGGCGACCAGAGACGTTAGATAAAGAATTGGTCAGTATAAGTAGTACCCTACAACGTAACAACTACCCTGGGTACATAGCAGCAGTCCCCCAAAACTGGGATAGGTGGGTACAAGAGGAGGACAACAACACTCAGAAAACAATCTGCCTGCCTTATGTGAAGGAGTTAGTAGGGAAAATACAAATAAAAGGATCTGCGGTCCATATGACATCAGGAAAACCTTCAAAAGCTTGACGACATTTCGCAGATATCTCTCCCGGGTACCCCCCCCACTAGAGGAGAACATGACTAGAGACTGTGTGTACGCTATCCCGTGCAGCTGCGGAAAGAAATATAAATGGGAGACGGGCCGCCTCGTTAAGGTTAGGCTTCAAGAACAGCAGAAAGCTGTATCCCGAGGGGAAGTGAAAAAATCAGGCGTGGCTGACCACATATTGAGAGAGAAGGGAGATCACCGCCCTCTGTGGGATCAGGTTGAAATCATAGATAAAGAACATAATTGGAAAATTCGTAAACTTAAGGAATCAGCACATATGCTAGGCCACAAAAATCTACTGAGCCCATCAAGCATAGAAATAAATACAATATGGGAACCAGTAATAAGGAGTGCCAGAGAAAAGCAATGATAACAACAAAAATTGCAATATCAGCTCTGGTAAAAACATGCAATAATAACAGAAAAAATTACCATATGAGCACTGGTAAAAAATGGTTGTTGAGACATTAGGTTTATAATACCCAGAAATTCATACACAGATGTCCTCAATGACGCATGGCACAGTGGATAAAGTCGTTGGTTAGATCCAGTGACAGGACCCAAAGAATGTGAGTTCAATACCTGGTTAAGGCAGTGGAGAACTTGCAAAGAACTGATAACTGACATCCATTAAACATGAACAGTGTACCCCAGTGAGCGAAATAAAGGGTTCATTTCGACATTCCAACCACCTGAAGAAGGCCAGAGAGTACAACAGCCGAAACGTTGTAATAAATATGTCGAAAAAGATGAGTCCGAATAATGTAAATTGTGTACATAATGGATCATTTCAGAAATATAGACAAATAACGAATGCATGTGTTTGTAAATCTCAAAATAAGTACTAGGGATTTTTAATTTAAAGGGATTTAATTCTATAATTAAATTTGCGGTTTTTAGTTTCTGTTTTTGAAACATGGCAATTCCTGTTGTAGCGATGGAACCATATTTTTAAATTAGTAAATTATATATATATATATATATATATATATATATATATATATATATATATATATATATATATATATATATATATATATATATATATATTAACCCAAAATATATTGCTCGTAATATTTATTTATACAAAAATTTATTGCTGGTAATATTTTCATTATGTTTACAAAAGAATATGTGCCACTCGTATTTTTACCATAATAATGTATTTTTATACTTTCCTAGTTTTTTATCCCGGTTTGCGGGTTACCTATTTGGGACCCTGAAAGGTGCTACCACCCAGCGTTAGGGTGAACCTGGGATCAACAGGAATTAAGAAGTGGTTCCACACTCCTTAAAACCTCCTGATCAGAGACATTGCTGTCGGATACAGTTTATCATCCTATCTAGGACGAAGAAGTATTTGGTACTGAACAACGTTCAGGGCATTAGTCACGCTATTGTAGTAAGTTCGATCCTCAGTGAATGGTCCACACATGCGGAATTTCGACAGACTATTGTCAATGGTAATATTAACCGTTTCTTTATTAAGAAATACACGGTATCCATTAGCCGAGAAGTCAATGCTACTGTCGGTAACTTTTGAGTGCTCTGCCACTGTGGCTAACCAACTTATCCCGATTCACCATTACTACTGTAAATGTTCTTGCTTCATTTGTATCATACGACGGTAGCTCCGAAATTAATTGCCCTATTATATAATACAGTATATTATAAAAATAGGTCCTCAACAGTGGAGATGAATGTTGGTTTTACGGATTTTAAGGCTGACCCTTTCGATCAATTGTCTTTTACCATGTTAGAAGTAGTAACTAAACAACAGTCTGATAAAATGTCATCTGACAAGAAAATGTGGACGAAGCAGAGATGCGTCATACCGAAAACTTTTCATTTCAATGTTATTCATCCTATATTCAGAAATGCTTCCCGGGCGTTTAAGGAGACCAAACAGTGTATGTGAACACAGGTTGTCGGTTATGGATACAGCGATACCAACGAAATGTTCATCCCTGGAGAAAATGCATAACCGGTAATGCTTCGTCTGTGGAAACTTTGCTCTCTCGAAAGGTGTTATTTTGCTCCGTGAATTTGATGTAGTCCCCCGTTTAAGTAAATAAGAAGCATTATATTCGGATAGTCTCTTGTACAAAGCTAACAAGTGGTTGTTGCTGAGACCCCTTCTCCAACGAGGAAGTTGGGGTCATATTACTAGATGCAGTGAAATTCACAAAAGGTCGTATAATTTTCAAATAATTGTCCGCTTCTATCATTAACATGTTTTCTGCAATTATATTTTAACATAACAATTGCCATGAAATAAAACGTATGCCCGTTACAAAACGGGTCATTCCAAGATGCGAGCTAAGAATTGGAGATATCAAATCCAATACCAAAATTTAACTATTTGCGACGTGTCTTCAGAGATGACCGAAAAGCTGACACAGAGATCTGAAGTTGCATTAGAATAGCGAAATGTTACTTCCAAAAGCTAAACAAAGTTTGTGATAAAAGAAAGTTTCGTTAGGAACAGAAAAAAATAAATTTAATTAAGAACATATATATTTGAAATTTAATTAAGAACCAGCAAAATTTCGTTACGCGCATTTCAGCACTTGCTAAAGTGATGAAATGCTATATATCAATCCTCCTGCATAGCATTGAATGATGGACGATTTCCTCACTGTTAAAAAGGAAAGTCGATGCATTACAGACGTGGCTTTTAGAGAAGCATGCTGAAAACTCCATGGAATTATCATGTGAACAACGAAGTTTACTAAAAAATGGAACAAAAAGGATACATTTATTTAGAATCAGAAAAACAACTGAAATTTCTGAAACACGTAATGGGATAAAAAGGCTTGGAGAATTTGACACTCACAGAGCATATTGAAGGTAAGAGGGCCAGAGTGAAACATCGAGTAACTTGCCTAACGAACTTATGTCAACGGATAGCAGAACTGGGACTTAGAAGGATTCTAGAGGAACAATCATTAGTTAGAAATAAAAAGGATAGAAAAAAATGGGAATTTAATATCGCCAACGTGCTCAAGTGACATTGTGCATAAATGATGAAGAAGAGAAGCAGCAAACGTATCTGACTTTGCTTATCTTCCGTTTATTATTGACAAGTACGTGTACAAATGATTTATAAGCCAGTATACGGTTCACATCGCTATTTTTTTTTTTTTTGTCATGGGCAAAATGTGTGCAGGTTATTTATCATAAAAATACGTAATATATAGTTTCCAAAATAAATTGATTGCAATATATATATATATATATATATATATATATATATATATATATATATATATATATATTTAATACAATGATTACATTATCGTCGAATTTTTTCGGTCTTTAATGTTTTGCAATGATTTTTAGTTTCCTGCAGTTTTTTAAGGGATTCAATTACTTTCTCTTTTCACGGGAAGAATTTAATCTTTTCTTAGCCTTTTTTTTAATCGCCTCAATTCCGTTATTTTTTTATTTTTTTTTAATCTCCTTATTCTTCGCCTTCTCTTTTCAAATTCTGTTTGCGCCTCGTTTTTATATTTTGTTAATTTTCATGTTTCTTTATTCTTTTTTTTTTTTTTTTTTTTTAACAAATACCTTTGCTTATTTTTCCCGACAAACAGTTCAAATTTCATTTCACGTTATCCAATTTCTTTTCCTTTTTCAATTTTTTTTTTTTTTACTCCCAACGTTTTATCTTTTATTCTCACTTAGATTACACATCGCTTTCCGGTGGTCTTTTCTTATTAAAAAACACAACAAAAATACTTCATGCATCATTTCCATTTTTCGTTCTAGCCCTAATTTCTTCCTTTCTTCCATCGATATGCCAAGTTGAAAGATTGAATAACGCTTTTCAATTCGTTCCTCTTATATTCAGTCTGATCCTTTTTTTCTCTCTCAAACACGGAATGATGCTTAAATCTCACAGAATTCAAATACTGTCAGCTACGAACTTTTAAAACATTTCAGTAAGGGTGCAAACTGCAGACAGAGGCCGAATTCATAGGAGACTCTTGAAAGTAGGTGTCAGGGCAAGAATTTTTTTCATGGTCAATTACCCTTTATGATCCGATTCTCTAGAAACATACCTATTCACAAGAATCCATCAGCCTGAAATATGTACAATGACAGAAAAACCTAATGGAAACAATTGATCTGAATTTCGAATCTGCCACGGACGGAGATGCGCCCAAATTAATAAGTATCAATCGTTCAACTTGTAAGAATTTGGTCTCACAGTAAGTTACTGTTGTATTTCATTAAATCCTCGCTAAGCGATCCAAAATACAGCCTTATGCCATACAAAGTTAAACTTGTCAATGACAAAACAGGCATGATATAGTCTTCGTTATTTTTTTTATTTCGAAGATAATTTCACCTCTTTCCTTTTCTTTTTACTTCTACAGTGTATGTTTTCCTTATTGCTTGCTTGATTTTGACTTATATATATAAAATTAATCCTTTTTATTCACGTCATATACTTCCTCAGATCAATCATTAAAAATGGCTTCCAGCGAATGAAGAAGGTATCTCTTGGCAAGGACCATCCTATTTTGAACTTTGTGGACTGGCGCTCCAGAATCAAGAACAAGCGACTGTGCCAACTAAAAGAAACTGCATCACTTGAGGACTTTTAGTTGTCACAAACACTAAAACTAATTGTAAATATAATTCGAAAAAAAAATGATGACATAATGAAGATGTTGACGTTCAACACTACTTCATGCAAAAGTTTAGAAAGAAAACCCCCATCCATACTGGGAAGATTAATAGACAGTTGCTGGATTTGGGAAACCTATTTTCCTAAAAAAAATCGTTTTAACTGAATGATTTTATAAATTTAAACCAAGAGTAGTGTAGAGATATTAATATTTTTTGTGTATGTTCTGCTTCCTGCTTTTTATGCAGTAGAACTGTCTTTATACTATAGTACAGTTAAACCCTATTGGAGAATCGTCACTTAATTGATAGCTCTTATCTCAATATGTGAGATGTTCCTAGTATGGCGATCTTCTGGGGTACTTGTATGTTGATGTTACCTGGGTCACTGTTAGTAAAATTGTCCATTCCTTTTCTCACGACGCCCAGAACGTCTATTGCTACAGTCTTAGTCTTCATTCGCCATATCCTGTTAATCTCCATCTCCACGTCCTTGTATTTAGACAATTTCTCGATGATTTTCATGGAGGTGTTTCTCTCAGTTGGTACTTTATAATAATATCAGGTCTGTTGGATTTTATTTCCTGTCAGTTTGAATTGGCATCTCCCAGAGGATAGTTATTAGGTTGGTGCAAAAATAATGACGTAATAATGTCTTTTTTTGACGTCATTATTTTGGGTAACTGTGTCTGGTTAGTGCTCATACCATCTCTCAGTGGTTTCGATTTTGTGCTTCTTGCATATCTTACAATGCCCATATAACACTACCTTGTTATGTCTGTTGGTTTATACATTTTTTTTACCAGACATCCGGAGATAATATGGTCGGCAGTTTCATCATATTTTTCGCAGATCCTGCATTTCAGGTTAGTTCCCTCCTTGATTATTTGACAGTGATAGGATCTGGTTGCGAGGCCTTGGTCCTGACCTGCAATAATTAGACTTTCTGTCTCAGCTTTCAGCCAGGTACTCCTCAGCCACTGATGTGTTTTCTGCTATCCGGTCAGGGAATACTGAATAGTTCTTTGTACTGATAAGCTTATTATTACTATTACTATTACCAGATTACTTGATTTCTTTCTGTTTATGTGATTTTAGTCAATTCTCTCGGGATCTACTGACGTAAAATTACCTAAACATGCAAAATATACTATAAACGTATTTGTAAACTGATCGAAGAAATCATCGTAATTGAAATATTTATCCGTTTCAAATTCATCATCAGAATCAATTCATATGTCTATCCTTGTTTTTCATACTACTAAAATTCGATCTTCTATCCATAAAATGCAACACACTGCCTTTAAACTGAAATTAGCAATGTTGCTCGGTTTGATTCGGTAGCATATACCACTCTACGACTCGTTGGCATTATTCCATAGAGGTGCACACAAACACGCGTATTTTACAGACCTGGTTTGCCTGACGCCACCAGGAAGCGATAATATCCCATCCCGTTCTTTCTGTAACATAAGATCTGTAGGTCTATTTGATCGCTTGGGTAATTTTCTATTTCTAACCGGAACCATTAGTCAGTGCTGAGTTACTGCTAGAAAGCCAGTGATTTCAAAGTTGACAAAACCCCTTCTTTCAAATGGAAAATTGGCGCGACGGTGTCTTCATCTGCATAAATGAATCCATTCGCTTTAGCAGACTGAGCTGCGCTTATTAAATATATTAATATAAACGTTTTATTTCTTCTTCCTGTTGTTTTCTCGCTATTCTCATATATTTATTCTTCCGTTTTCTTTTCTTTGAAACATTAATCATTACTCACCCTTTTTCTTTCTCTTCTTTCGTTTTCCTTTCAACATATTAATTGAAGTTACTTGTATTGCCTTTGTCTTTCTTTCTTTCTTTCTTTTATTCTTTCTTTCATTCTTTCTTTCTTTCTTTCTTGATTGTGACAGTTCGAGTCACTTACATTCCGTTTTCCTTCAAAAATTCCTTTCTTTCTCTTTTTCTTTCTTTCTTTCTTCTTGACTAGCAACAGTTGAATAATTTTCACTTTTCTCTCCCACACTCCGAACCCTGCTCTTGCCAACAGTTGAAGCTTAAGCCTGCGCCATTCATTCAAAATAACGAAACCCCTTCCCTTTTGCCAAGATCGCCATTTTTAAAATCCACAATCCCTAAAGTCGCGTGTCTTCGTATGTAGGAAAGACAGTGGGAGTGTGCGGCAGGATAACGCTGGATTATTCGCAATATGTTTTCTTCGTGCGTGCCTGCTTCCATTTGCGCATGCGTAAACTGGTAGAGGGCACAGAGGTTAGATATGGACCAATGAAAAACAGAAGGGATTCGTTTCCTCCCATGTCTCTTTGGTTTAAATTTCTTCTTTCTTTGCCTGTCTCTCGGATTTGTTGAAATCGGAATTGGCAGGCGTAAAACGAAGCCCCTTCCCTTTTTAAATGGATTATATCGCTGTTGCTACTTCTGTAACAAAAAATCTTCCGTGTCGGCTTGTAAGAAGGAAACAGGATGGGCACATGAATTAAAACCGAAAAAGTAAATAAATAAAATAATGAAATTAAAAAAAATAAGATTCGATGTCAATTCCGTAGTCTTCTGTATTATTGCACTTTGTCCTTCGTTGTTGATTAAATAAACCTTTCAATATTTCATTTGACTGATTAAACCAACAAATTGAAAACAAGTAATGAAAAAGGTGAATATTTTATCGTCTGCAATTTGAAGGAAACCCAATAATATGAAAAGAAAAAAAAATTCAATTCTGCCGCAAAAAACGTCATAGTTTCTTCAATAAAAATAACCATCATAAACTCACTAGTTTATCTTTTAGAATAGTCTGGCACAAGGAAAATATGAGAGAGATCTTATTCGGAACGACCACATTATAGTAGTAATTTTCAGTGAGACAAACTTGTTAAACCCTACTCCAGAAGCGTCCTGGAATTTATAAGTTATCTTTTTTCTACTATTCCACAGCGAGTGTTTTTAATAGGGGATGGAAAATATGGTACTGAAATCCGAGTGTGCAATTGATGCGCGAACGATGCATTCCAAAAGCAAAACATCATACTATGAAACAGGAAAATGTCATTAGAAACAAAGAAATGAGTGCTGAACGGTTATATAATATCACTCCTTTGAATGTTGAACAATTTCCTCACAGATCAAGTGAAAACTAAGAGACATCAGATATTCTACAGAAGGATGCTGAGAATATCATGGACGTGACATGTACGTAACGAAGAAGGCTTAAGACAACTGAAACCAAAATGGACGCTTATACTCAGTAAGAGAGAGTTAAAATTTCTTAAACATATGAACGAAGATGTGTAATATTATAGTCACAGGACATATCGAAGGGAAGACGGACAGCAAACTGCCTATCTGACAAGCTTGGAAGAATGGATGGAGGAAATGAGGGAGTTTTAGGTTTGGCAAAGGGACAAAGTTTGCCCAGGGCTCCAAACGATATCCGATAGTGGAGAGTCATGATCAACCCTAACCTGAAGGGACATAGTATGTAGAAAGTGATTCCATATCGGTACTCGCTGCTATTTAGAAAATTTCGTTAAGCGGTGTAGTCTGTCACTTTAATTCTATCAGTACCACATGCAATCGCTGTAAGTGAATCCTGGAAAACGCAAAGTGTAGCTACGCGCGATCTTTCCAGGCCAAAGTTAAAATGAAACAAAATGGAAGAACACGCACCAAATTATGAACAGGCGCAAAGCGGGTGTGTCCACTATTATAAATGTCCTCGGGGTCATATCCTCATCGACAGACAAGGCAAAGCCCTTCGCCTCGATCTTTGCCTCAAACTCAACGTTAGATGACAAAGGTCATTCCATCCTCAACTTCACACGTCTCACTGAGCACAATGTCAGCAATATACTCATTTCAGCAAGAAACGTCTCTAGACTTATCAAAAACCACGAACCCCCAAAATGCCATTGATCCAGACAAAATTCCAGTAGTCTTCCTTAACAGTATCAGCCCAGAATTATCCCCGATTCTAGCAAAGTTATCTTATCTCTGTTTGAAGAAGAATTCTTTCCCAAGAATGTGGAAGGTGGCAAGCGTATGTCCTGTCTTCAAGACCGCGGGAAACCGATCCTCAGTATCATCAATAAGTGTTTTGAGGCCATAATCAACAAGAAGTTCGTCGAGTACCTGGATAGGAACAAGCTCTTGTGCGACGAGCAGTATGGGTTTCAAACAGTCCAATCCACTGCTGACGTCCTAACATTACACACAGAATTAGTGAGGAACTTGACGACATACATAACGCAAGGACCATAGCATTAGATATTTCGAAGGCCTTCAACAAGACATAGCACAAAGGTTTCTACACAAGCTCTTCATCTAGGGAATCACCGGAAATCCTTTTTAACAGGTAGATCCCTGAAAGTAGTTACTAACTTTATTCCTCCAACGTTCCGGCGGTCAACGCAGGCGTTCCCCAGGAGTCACTTCCTGGAACAACCCTCTTTTTGGTTTACATAAATGATCTACCTAAGAATATATTCCGATCATTTGTAAAAGTTTATACAGATGGTTCGACGATATAAGCGCGCATCTCTAAAAATTTTGACGGTTCAAGATTGGCATGTGACCTCTCTTGTGGTTGGTTACATTCAATGCCTCTAAAAGCAAACTTTTCACATTCCATCACCGCCGATCAGAACCTGAACTACCGCCTGTCCCGATGAACAGAAGGTCACTAGAGGAGTTCTCGTGCCTGGAGAGGATATTGGGTCAGTACTCACACCCGAGATCAAGTAGAATTCCTATATACGATCCATCGCTAAAGAAGCAGATAAATATACGTATATCCAGTAAGTACCTGACTCCTGCTGCTATCTTCTACATCTATAAAAGCCAAATCAAGCCGAAATGGAGTACTGTTGCCATATTTGGGCAGAAGTTGCCCAGACCTCACTTACTAGTCTTGAGAGAGTTCAAAGGCGTCACCCAATGTTTGTGGGAGAGGAATTATTTTCCACACTCCAACCTCTCTCTCTCTCTCTCTCTCACACACACACACACACAGGTGAGATGTGGTGAGTCTCTCACTGCTCTATCGCTACTGCTATGGAAAGTGCTCGGACGAACTGCATTCTCTGGTTCCACCAGGCCAGATCTTCACGACTAGAACCGGTCATGCTACATACATAGTTGCAAACCACCCACATCTGCTCCATATTCCATAAACGAGAAATAAGTTCCACTTAAACTGTTTCTTCCTGCGAACCACTAACCTGTGAAATAGACAGCAAGAGGATTTTACCCAATCACTACAATCTTCACCTGTTCAAGTCTAGATTCAACCGTTATCTTCCCTTCCTAGTCATATAAACCATCAATTAACGTAACCATCTACCTCGAGTGGCCCCCGGGCCTTATACAGTGTGAACCTTACAGTAAAAACCTACAATTAAACACAATGCTACAACTACAGTATATTCAATAACGAACAGACTTCTTTTTCATGCTGTGTCCCTTCAGGATGTGCGTGATCATGGCTCTCCACCATTTCCTATATGTTGTAACAAATCTAAGTAATATTTTCCCATCACTATCACAACCACTAATTCCATTTAAATGAACTCTTTAGGTCTGCTGCAAGCAAAGTTGGTTCATTGTCTGCTGCTATACAATCATTCTCAATCAAATCTATCTTGCATATTTATAAGTCTGTTATTCGTCCATGATTTGAATATTGCTGCCACATTTGGTCTAGGAATACAGCTATCTCTTTAGACATTCTTAATAAAATCTAAAGAAGAATCCTCAATTTCTTTGGTCCTGTCCTGGCATTTGGCTTGGATCACGGTCTCATCGCTATAATGTAGCCTTACTGTGCCTTTTCCCTAAATACTTTCATGGTAATTGTTCTGATGAACAGTCCTCTATAGCACTTAGATTTTATGCATTTAAGCGCAGTACTAGATTGGTAACAGTAACGCACAGTTCAAATGGCTACATGTAACCGTACGTTCTAGACTAACAGTTTCTTTCTTTGCACTTGTGGAACTCTCTTCTGGATTCTTGCTACCCAGTCAACTTTGATCTGCAAAAATTAAATGCAATGTCAATCGTTATCATCTATCTTCTTAGTTTCTGTTTTTCTATTACTCTTGTTACTTAATGATGTTTTTCTTTTTTCTTACATTCTTTCACACCCAGTAAATCCATATGTCTTAGTGGCAATGTGGCCCTGGTTGGGGGGGGGATTATTAAAATAGGAAGGGTAGGTTACTCAGTATTTCTCTCTGTCTGTTTTACGATGCAATATGTCTTCTTAGAATTGATGCTAAACGTTTTCTAATCAATTTACTTTACCATTGTGTTGGTGCATAATTATCAGGCGTCCTTTAAAAAATATTTATTATGAAAAAAGAAACATAACAATTCAACAATAATATTTTTGAATGATTATTCCGGAGCGTATGATTATCGACACGGATTTTTATAACCTGAAAATAAAATAATATTTTTATTTAAAAAAAGTAAAGAAAACAGCAATTTTTATCAACAAAATACCTCACCTACAAAAACGCCTGATAATTATGCACCAACCCAGTCTAAGAGTTTTTTGTTTCCTTTGTCTGCTATGAACATGCTATCATCCGCGTAGCATATTGTTTTAAGACTGTGTTCACCAATAAATACTATTTGAATTTCAAGTTCTCTTCGGATTGCCTTAATGTATAAGTTGACTAAAAGATATTAGGAAACATATCCCCGTTTTACGCACCTTTCTGAATGTGTGTCCATTTAATACAATAATGGAAATAATTATGTGATTTGGTGACACATATTTTACTCGTATTAACTAAGTTAGCGTAAGGTCACATCATTTTACAGGTGAGATGACTATATGTAACCGTAAGTCGATATTAGGTTTGTGCAAAAATAATGACGTAATAATGTCGTTTTTTGAAGTATTTTTAACGTCAAAAAACGACATTATTACGTCATTATTTTTGCACAAACCTAATAGTTTCTTCTATCGCACTCCTCGCTTGTGGAACTCATTTCCTTCTTCTTACATCAACATTGATCTACAAAAATGTAAACGCAATGCCAATCGTTATCTACTGTTTTCTTAATTCCCGTTCTTTTATTGTTCTTACTCGTAATTTTATTTTTCCTTGTATTCCCTGACACTCAGTAAAACGCTTGCGTCTTAGTGGTTTTATTGCCTTACTTTGCACGAAATGATTTTTTTTTTAAATCTGAGATTAACTTAGTATTGCGAGGTATTCTTTGTTTATTAAGCGCAAGAGAGATCGATTCTTACTAGCATTTTTTTATCACTTCTCTAACAATACCGATAAAACAACTTTTCATGTCAACCGTACTGGAAAAGAATGATGGTATTGTGCCTGTTCCTACACGTTACAAAGCCCTAAAAAAAAAGAGAAAAGGAACAAATGATATATTGCAGGGACAGATAAAAAGAAAATATATCGCAGTGATATATATATACATATATATATATATATATATATATATATATATATATATATATATATATATATATATATTTATAAATATATATATATATATATATATATATATATATATATATATATATCAGAAGAAATATAAATTTAAGGTGTGCTATATTTATATAAAGTGCTCAATATTAGAGATAGGGCGTATGTAAATATATATATATATATATATATATATAAAAGTGAACATTGAAGTCAACACTCAGAAGCTACAGGCTGTTTCCTGCTAGACGCAAACATCAGCCCTGACGATTGCGTCTAGCATGAAACAGCATGTCGTCTTTGAGTGTTGACTTCAATGTTCACTTTATATATATATATATATATATATATATATATATATATATATATATATATATATATATATATTATATATATATATATATTATATATATATATACACTAATTTCTCGCCCAATACACGTTCAAAGATCCATTGAAAGAGGTTGCTGAATGAGCATAAGAGGTAAAAAGTGCAGTTTATAAGGACATGTAGAGAAAATGATGGTTAACCCTAGACTTGAAGAAGTTAAGATATTCTTTTATGGAGTCTGTTTCAAAAAGTAACGTTTCGTGAGAGGAAGCTGTTTGAATGGATCTTTCATTTTACTAATGGAATACGAAGTTTTCTTCTTTTACTTTTTTTTAACCCAATTCACCCCAACAAGGCGGAAGAGCCACTAGCACGCAAGGGGTTACAGAGGTTTGAGAACAAGAGTAAAGAGGCATGTTTGAGGAAAGGATACAGAGAAGGACGGGGAAAAAACTCAGGGTGTCAGATGTCGATTGACATTACACTTGAATATTTAAAGATTATAGTCATCAGGGAAGCAACCAATGGGAAGGGAGTTCCACAGACGGGAATTGCGAGAGAAGAAGCTGCTTGAGTAGAAGCGACGTTTACATTTAACTGTTTTGATAGTGAAAGGGTGGGACCAAGATGCCAGCTTGGTAGCTCGCTTAAATTCATGCAGTCCGGGAACCAGCGAAAGTAGCTCGTCGGAACAGTTGCCGTGAAAATACTTGTAGAAGAGACAGAGGGAAGCCACGGCACGTCTGTGGGAAAGCGATTGTAGATTGGGTGCCAGATAAGGACCTTTAACATTGCATATTCGTCTCTGGATTTTGTCGATGACCTCGAGACGTACAAAGGAGGTACCAGTCCATATATTACGTGAATGAGAATAATAGTAGCTGAGATTATGTGATTTGTAGTTTATTTTCTTTATAGAACATCACCCTCAATGGGTTATTTAATGCCGATAAGATTTATGGGATAGCTTCGTATGAATGGAATATTTATTGTTTGTAAGAAATCAGTTTGTAGGGGATCAGCTTTCATTGACGTATTTTGCAAAGGGGGGTTTTGTCAAGAGTCAAATGTATTGCTGTTATTTTTCTTCCATAAAAGTTTATTTGTGGTAATATTTTTAAAAAATATATTGCTGGTAATTTTACTATAAAATCTATTTCTATACTTTCATAGTGTTTTGACCCCAGTTTGGGGGTTAACTATTTGTCCACATTTAGGACCCTAACAAATGCTGCCCACCCCGGGTCACAGTGGACCTGGAACATCAATTACACGCTCCTGAAACCTTCCGATCAGAGGCCTTGCTGCCGGATTTAGTGTATCGTCATACTCAGGAAACATCCTGTGTCTTAAATGTGATGGTCTGAACTGGTAAAACTGTCAGTATTTTCGCCATGGAAATAGGAATATAGTAGCGAGATTTGTGTATGTTTCGTTTTTAGAAAAGTGTGGATGGTTGTAGAAAAATGAATTACCTACAAGTCTGCGTAGACACTTTAGAACACAATATCGACTGGGGAGTGAAAACAAAACTCAAGTGAAAGTATTTCCATTTTCTGGTTAACAGTAATGTTGATGGTAATCTTAAATTTGCCGAGTGTTACTCTCATTTGAAATTTATAAATTCTTTCTGATACAAAATGTTTAAAAGAAATACGTTTCTCAAGGCCAGTAATTTCTTTTTCTTTCCCAGTATTGATAGGAGCATCCTTACTTATCTTTTTTTTTTTTTTGAGAGTAGTATGAAACTCCAGCATTCTGATTATGTCATTTGTCATTTCGAGCTATATGTGATGTTCATGTCAGCTGTTACTTCTGTGTAAGCTCCTCGGGTGATACGGCTTTTATTATTTGTTAAACTCTATGATTCTGCAGAACCCCTTCCCAAGGTTCTCGCTAAGATGTACTGAGTTCATTCATTGGAAGCCATTTTTAATCTTTGATCGTAGAAAGCGTTTCACTATAACTGACCGTTTTGACATTTCTGAGAAAGTTGGACGCTATACACAACAGCCATACGACGAAATTTCAAAGCTCATCTCGAATTCTTATGATAATTTTTCGGTTTTGTAGTAATTGGTGGTATAGAATAAAACTATCTTTAGCGCAGCCTATTCAATGGCTACTTCTCTTATTACCTGTATTTGTTATGTTATAACTGATTCATATTCCGTGGTATTTCAAGTATTTTTTATATTTATTATTATTATTTTTAATAACAATATCTATTATTATCATTTTCTTTTCTTTTATCCCAACACTATGAAACTGTACTGGTAATTCGTTCCCCTACTTCAGTTTATATAAGCAACTTTTATATAAATTTGAGAAAGAGGCGCTTATTTGAAATTAAAAATAATGAATTTTTCCAATATTATGGTAGGGTATTTACTAACCAACAATTCGCAATGAAGTGCCACTTGAACTTCAGTTAATTTGTTCTTGAACAAGTTTCTTTTTTTTAGAAGTTATTCATTCTGATGGTGTTACTCTGAAAAAAAAAGAAGTTTTTGTTTTACTTCGTTATCAGGTTACATGTTGCCAGTGAAGATGAAACACATACTGTAAGAATTATTTTTATTATCCTGGTGCATTTTCTTCACTTGAAGAAAATTCTCTAACCAAATTCTGTACCATATTGGGTTAGATTTCGTTTTCTTCCTAAACCTCGTTCCAATATAGGAAGAATTTCTTAAAAGTTCTCAACCTAATCTGCTTTTAAAAATCAGCCCAAATAACTAAACCTTTATTTTGGAAATGTACGCTGAGAACTGATTTTCTTGAGATCCACCAAACCAGACCTTTACAGCTATGACCCACCAACCGATGTCCATGGAATTGAATCACTTTCTACTTCTGTATTCCAGCTGTAAGAAGAAGTTACACTCTGCTTTTGGATGCTTGCTGGAACGGTACAGTAGCACAGTGTTTAATGCGATAATCTCGCAAGTTGACGAGAGTAAGTGAAATTCTTACTTCATATTTAAGAAATCCGCTCTTGATTGAAGCTTAACAAATACGTCTGGAGTAAAAGGGAAATAACCCTTTACCCTGTTGCAGTAGATGAGGAACGTAGTTTTATATACCCGTGTAAAATCATTCTCTCTATATAGATCTGTCTGGCACGAAACAGCGAACCAATTTTCCTAGCAGCAGACATAGGAAATGGTTCAATATAATCACTCCACATCATTTCAGTGAAAAACGCGAGACCAAGATGGAGTTACTGCCCTGGAAGTTAGCATCGGCCATGCTGATAGTTGGCAAAAAGTGTTCTCTGTTAAACAATAGTAGATTATAATATTAGGTCTAACCTCCAGAGATGACTTTCTATCGAACATTATGAAGACTACAACCAAGAAAGCATGTGGTAAATGAGAAAGTTTTTTTTTTTTTTAAACAAAAAAGAGAAGTTATATAAAAAAAATTTGAAAAAAAAATATCAGAAAGGAACAGGTTCAGGATTTTGGATGTAGAATGAATTAAAAAATAATTATTGTCAAATCTAATAATCACATCGCGTAAATAAAGTTAAGTAGAGGTAAACATCCAATATACCAGACGCATGGATGTGCAGGTGGTGTAATGAATAAGGGCTCTCCATCTAATTGTGGTCGGTTTCGTTCTATTCACTTACCTACAAATACCCCTTGCAACGGTATGGATCCACTTCTACTTTCCAGCCATAGATGAATTATTAGGACTTATATCCAAAAAACATGAACAACTCAAAACCTTTTTAATACAATGTTCACTATCAAAAACGTTTCGGCTTTAAATAACCTACAAAACGTCGATAAACCGTAAAAAAACAAAGAAATCAATTATCTGTGATTTCCCAATTGAATGGTTTCCCCTTGGCTTATCAACGGTTGTGAATTTAGATTTTTTTTTCTTATCCAAGACGGTTTTTCAAAAAGGCTCGAGATCAGAGTCTACTTGCTTCTATTTAATCCTAACGATGACAAATACCCGAAAAGGACAGTATCAAGGGAGAATAAATTTTAAAAAAAATGCTTGGCAAATCTAATACTCACATCGCGTAAAGAAAGAAAGTTAAGTAGAGGTAAACATCGAATAACCTACCTGACACGTTTATGAAAATAGATTGGTAAGCAAGAATCGATTTTCTAAGCGTGGCTTAGATGCGGCACATGGCCAAAAGTATGGGGATCGAACTCACTATTCAGTTGTGATTGTTTTAGCGAGACCAGCTGGCTAAACATTACACCACGCCGAGGCGCCCCAGAATAATTTTCTAAGCGTAGCGTAGATGTGGCACAAGGCCGAAGGTATGGGGCACCCAGTGAGGATCGAACTCACTATTCAGTCGTAACTGTTTTAGCGAGACAAGCTTGTTCATCATGACACCACGCCGAGGCGCCCAGGAATGATTTTCTAAGCGTAGCTTAGATGTGGCATAAGGCCGAAAGTATGGGGCACTCAGTGAGGATCGAACTCACTATTCAGTCGTAACTGTTTTAGTGAGACAAGCTTGTTAGCCATGACACCACGCCGAGGCGCCCAGGAATGATTTTCTAAGCGTATGTAAGATATGGCACGAGGCCGAAAGTATGGGGCACCCATAACCATGACACAACACCGAGACGCCCAAATTGGTAAACAAGAATAACACAGAGAAAAGAGGCGTATCAGAAGCTAAAGCAGTGCTAGAAATTTATGTACCACTCCAGTAAATACGTGTCCGTTCGTGCTATCCTCTACCTTTACAAGAGCCAGATCAGAACTAAAATGGAGTACTTTGTGCTGGAGCAATAGTAGTCCTCGCTTTCTAGTCTTGGTAGAGTCCAAAAGAGTTTCAGAGTCCTTGTAAGTGACAAAAGATTTTCCACCTCTTACGGGTGGGATGTGTTATGCCTCTCAATCTTCTATGGCTACTTCCATGGAAAGTGCTCGGACTAAGAGCGTTCGTTTGTTCCACCATTTCTAACCTTCTCTGATAAGATCCGCCATGCCACTCACATTGTAGCAAACCAACTACATACCCTCCGTATTCCATTGGCGAGAAGTAAGTTCCACTCGAACACCTTCTTCCGCGAACCACTGCTCAGTGAAACCTATTTGCAAGAGGACTTTTCCCCGATCACTAAAATTATAACCTGTTCGAGTCTACGACTAAGTGTTATCTTCATGACCTATCTGTATAAACAGCCTCTTAACGCAAACGTCTACGTCGAGTGGCCCCCTTAGCCTGGTAAAGTGCGAATCTCGCTGTAAAAAGAAAAATTAAAATAAGCAAAATGAAATCGTCTATTCTTAATTTGTAAGATGATATAAGTAAAAGTTATACACATTTGGAAGGTGTGCTTATTTGAAATTATTAGGTTGGTGCAAAAATAATATCGTTTTTTGACGTTAAAAACTACGTCAAAAAACGATATTATTTTTGCACCAAGCTTTTTTTTTCATATTGTGGTTGACGCTTATTCGAGGAGGAGGAGGAAGAGGAGGAGGAAGAGGAAGAGGCGCTCATTTTAAAATTCCTTATAGTAGAGGAGAGAGAATTTATCCAAAGGAGGCGCTTATTCAAAGGATAGCGGTTTATTTCAGTAACTAATTATAATAATTATAGTAACTAGTGTTTCGTCTGCCTTCACACCTCACTCTCTCAAATTGGCTACTCCACTCTTGCAGCCTTGTACCAGACTAAACTAAGCTTAGGTATTTCTTTCTCGTACAGTAAAAAGCTAAATAGAGCATTACTACTGTTGGTAGTTCGATTCTCAATCGGAACGTAGTGCTTTTGGTCTTCTGTTTGACTATGCCAAGTTGAATCAAATGCCAATAAAATTCTTTGATATTATATATATATATATATATATATATATATATATATATATATATATATATATATATATATATCATGTACGAATTGAGTTCTCCGGGCCGCTGGTGTATTTTGTATAGAAAAAACGTTAAAATTTCCCTTTGACTCTCTCTTTACATATATACATACATACATATATATATATATATATATATATATATATATATATATATATATATATATATATATATATATATATATATATATATATATGAGTGTAAGTTTTTAAACACCTCTTGGGACTGACGTCATTTTCAGAAAAGACTGATTGAGTTGATACGACATTGTGCTTTCCAGGGTGTGAGCTAATACATAGCTGATGAAAACGTTGATATTTCTTCGATCCAAAGAGTTCATAACTTGATCGTAGGAAGCTCGACCTCAGGCCTGTCTTTCACTTTCAACATAGAAATGATAATAATTCTATCACTGTATCTCATGTCTTTGGTGAAAGTATTGTCATCTCAGACGGTAGTTTGAAGCCGAAAGAAAACTCGTGGGAAACCAAGTCTTGGTTAAATATTTCGCCGACAGTCCCTCTCAATAGTTGTACTTCCACGACTGTGCTTATCATTCATTTAACTGGTCAAGTTATGGTTTCTTTAACTTTTTTCTTTTTCCACTGAATATAAAAATCTGTACACTGCAAAATATTTTCTGTCAGTCAACTGCTAGGTAATATCAAATAAGCTATATGGTAGTGTATGCTAGAAAATCTTATTAAGGACGAAGAAAATATTTGGAGTGACAGAGATTTGATTCTACAGAAGGAGGCTGAGAATACCGTAGTCTGATGTGAATAATGAGGATGTTTTAAAAGATACGGAAAAAATCACACGAATATATAGAATCAGAAAGAGCCAGTTGCCGTTTGAAAGAGAACTAATGAGGAAAGAAGGTTTGGAGAATTTAAAACTCATAGATCATATTGAAGGCTCGAGAAACATGTAGAAGCAGGGAGTAATGTATATTGAGATAATTGTTAGCAGAATAAGATGTTTATTTAGAACATCAAATACCAGAGGTTGTGTGGAATCGTAATTGTCTCCATCCTAATGGTACATAGAACACAAAATAATTGTTAGGCCAATATAATGAACTATGTACAATAGCTCATTTTTAAATTCGATTTTTATTATTAATTAGGGAAAAGCCACGACGTAAAAAAAACAGTTACCTTTTGTGATTAATTGTTATATGTAATTACATTAATATTTCCTCTTATAATTGATATCTTTTTGGCAAATTGTTGATTCCTCAAACGTAAAGTCCATCAGGTTTGGATGTACAGAAACACGCAATATCAGTTTTATCCTCTTCTTAATGAACTGTCTTCCCACTAAAAATTGTGCAATGATCTGAAAAGATGATAGTCAGATGGAGCATAATCAGGAGGGTAAGGAGGACAAGACATACATCAATATCCAGTGGTATAATCTTATCCTAGGTGACTTGTATTATTGTATCAGAGAAACAGGTCTTTATGATTTAACAATGGTAGGCGCTTTTCTGTAAAGTCTTAGCAATGCTTCCAATTGATTACATTAACACCGTATTGACTGTTTCGTAATAGAGAAATATTTTTTTTTGTTGTAGTCCTAACTTAGGGATGGATTCTTCAGCCGTATTTTTTTTTTATTAATTTATACAGCATAGTTTTGATCTCATATAGAAAGGTGATAAACGATACAAAATTCATTTAGTTTGATATTAATAAATTGGCAAAGAAAAAAAATAACATTAGAATGTTAAAATTAATGGATATTTTACTGTAACTATTGAAAACCTACTCTCGAAATGATCATGTCAAAAATCCTATAGGATTATTCTTTCTAATCTAATACAAAAAAATATTACAAGATCTGTAAATTATTCCACATTTGCAACTGTTTATATTACATCTTCTTTGTTTTGACGATTTACTCGTCTTTTGTGTTTAAAATCTCTTTACATGAACCACGTAGTATCCGATTTTTAGACAACATTTTTACAGCACGAATCAAATAGCGAAGGAATATTAATAGTTTCATTGTTGCCTTTTCGGCCTTTTGGATCGCCCACCGTCAGTAATGAGGTTCTAGTGCTTCCGCTCTTTGGATGCTGTCACGTGCAGTCCCCGGGACAAGGTTAAGATCGAAATCGAGATCTCTTCGCCAGGTGGTCTTTTTCCTTTTCTTCTCTTCGGGAAATTCCATATTAACCCTCACCAAATGCTGTAGGTCGATGACTTCTGTGAGATGTTTCCTATCCAAACTCATCTCCTCTCAAAGAAAATTCTTCTTCGGTAAATTCACGCCAGGTTCGATGCCAAAAATCGCTAATGCAACTCGCTTCAGGCTTGCGATTCCGTTGTATTCTACACATACGTTTAGAATTCTACACTAGCTAACGTTTTTTTAGAATGATATATTCGTATTTGTTAATGTTTTAAATCTGTTAAGAACATATTTGATTTACTCACAATTACTTTGAAGTTCCAGAAATTGTTTCAGTATATTTTTTATCCATTTCTCAAGAGTTCGTATGCTAGTTTATTGACAGTAGTGGTTAGCTAAACTAAAAGTAAAATCGACGAACCAAGTTCAAATTTTCTCCTCGTCTATATGTTCCTTTTCGCATTAATAGCTCTGGAAAGGCATCAATTTATCTTTTTTCCTCCTTAGGATTAAATAGAAGACAGGAGACTCTGATATTGAGCGTTTTTGAAAAACCGTCTTGGATAAGAAAAAAAATCTAAATTCACAAGCGTTGATAAGCCAAGGGAAAACCATTCAATTGGGAAATCACAGATAATTGATTTCTTTGTTATTTTTAAGGTTTATCAACGTTTTGAAGGTTATTTAAAGCCAAAACGTTTTTGCTAGTGAACATCGTAACATTTTTTGGAGTTGTTCATGTTTTTTTGGATACGAATCCTAATACTTGATCTATGGGTAGAAAGAAGAAGTGGATCCATATCGTTGAAAAGGTTATTCATTGGTAAATAAATAGAACGAAACCGACCACAGTTAGAACTCGGCTCTCAGAGCCATTATTCATTACACCACCCGCACATCCAATCCTAGAGCTCCTGTTATCCCCAAAGGGTCACCCATCTAGATACAGAACAGACTCAGCGTAGTTTAAATTCGGTGATACAGTGGAACCTTGGTTCACGAATTTAATTCGTTCCTGGAACCCGTTCGTAACCCGAAATGCCCGTTAACCAAATCTACATTTCCTATGGGAATCACTATAAAATGGATTAATCCGTTCCTGGTCCCAAGATGATTGCTTATTTAAACTTTAAAAAAAGTACTTTGTGTACAAGTTTATACACAAAACTAATGAAAATCATTAAATCGAAGAAAAAAAAAAGTAACTAATAATAAATACAGTGTAACCCGGATATAAGAGAGTTGTCGGGACCGCAGACGGAGTCTCTTATATCCGCGTTTCTCTTATATCCGAGTTTCTCTTATATCCCGGTTTGGTCTATTTTATATACATTAACACAGGCTCTAATTTGGGACCAGATAAAATCTCTCTCATACCCGAGTTTCTCTTATATCAGGGTCTCTTATATCCGGGTTACACTGTAGATAAAATATAGACGAACACTTTAATTTTACCGTAGCTGTATGTAGGAGAGTTGATGGCGTAAGTGCAAGGGGAAGGAAAGAAATGTTATTGCTTGGAAAAGGGAAGGAAAGACATGATCATCTCTTTATTTATAAGAATAGTATAGATCGTTGATTTTGCCATATGAAACTGAGTAGGACGAGACAAGTATCATCAATTATTGTTTTTCTCTTAACTTTTCTTTTTCCTTTGCCAGTATCATTGCTGGCTTTGTTTGGAGTCACGACTGAGGACTAATGAAGAGAAAAAAGGCACAGTACAATAAAACTAGTACAGAAAAGGACAGCGCAACCCACGAATGTTTACAACACGGCGATCGACTAAGAAATGATTGCGTTCGGGTTAACTCTGTCCGGTACGTTTCGGCAACGTTTTTCGAGAACCGAAATTTTGTCCGAGAACCGAGGCATTTTCATCTTGAATTTTCTATTCGACATGTGAGACGTTCGAGAACCGAGGTTTCTCTGTGGTTCTCGAACCGAGGTTTCTCTGTGGTTCTCGAACCGAGGTTTCTCTGTGGTTCTCGAACCGGTGTTTCAACATGATATAGCCGTAAACCGCACATATATGATTCCGGCTTAGTTTGTTGAGAAAGACGAGAAGTTATTGCTTCTACACCGGTGACAGCTATGTGGTAAATAATAGAATAGAACAGTCTATCTATCAATGGGATGCAAACAGTACAAAAGACGGTGAACTCGGATTTCAAAAACTTAGAGGAAGCAACGGGAATCTATTCCATTACCTTTCCAAAGAAGTCATTGCAGTTCACAGATAAAAGAGAAATGAAATAAAAACAAAGAAAAAATCCTGAAATATTATGTAATATCGGTCCTCCTATATGGCAGTGAATATTGAACATTCTCCTCACAGATGAAGAACAGACTTGAGGCAATAGAAATATGGTTATACAGGAGGATGCTGAGAATAAAATGCACTGAAAAGATGAAAAACAATGTTTTTAGAAAATGGAAACAAAAAGGACATCTATACTTAACATCAGAAAGAGACAGTTGTAATATGTAGTGCACATAATGAGGAAAGAGGGCTTTGAAAAGTTGATACTCACGGGATAGATTGAATGGAAGAGGGAAAGAAGAAAATAGCGAGTAACCTATCGAACAAGCTTGTGTAAATTGTTGGCAAAACAGTGATTAGGAATGATAGTAAAAGGATAAAAATTTACTAAGACCTATAAAGTACAAGAACTTTTGGAGAGTCATAATCACCCACGTCCTCAGGGGACACGGCGAAAAGAAGAAGAAGAAGAAAAAAAAGAAGAAGAAGAATTGACTGTCTTGAGAGGACCTGGTAATTCCAAAGAATCGTAATGATAATATTAGCCGTTTCCTTATTAGGAAACATTCGTCATTCATTGACCAAACATTCAGTATTACTGTCGGCTGAAATTTATAAAATGTTTGTCTTAAAACAGTTTTTCAGGAAAACAGGTTTCTTTTAAAATATTTTTCTGGAACATAGGTTAACTTAAAACAATTTTTCTATAAAATATGTTTCACTTAAAACAATATTTCAGGAAAATAGATTTCTTTTAAAACAAAATTTCTAGAAAATATGTTTCTCTTAAAACAATTTTTCTGGAAAATAGGTTTCTCTTAAAACATTTTTTTTCTGGAAAATAGGTTTCTCTTAAAACAATTTTTCTGGAAAATATGTTCTCTTAAAATTTTTCTAGAAAATAGGTTTGTCGTAAATTATTTTCTGGGAAATAGGTTTCTGAATTCCTATGAATATTACTTGTATTCCTAGTACCTAATGGGGTAGAAACTGGATATTATTTTGCCTGGCACCAAGATTATTCGTTTGCTGCATCTTAGAGTGTCCGGAAAGTTATTGCGGTTTACCTGAAATCATCAAAAATACAAACGTCAGTTAATCCTCATTAGGTATTTTTCATAAAAAAATATCCAGTAATTTATGCTCTAAATCATTTAAAAACACATATGAATTAAATTTGTTCAAATATTATTTATAAAAAATAATAGCACATTCATTTTCAACGATCACTGACAAAGAGGAAGGTAAATTTTTGATTGCAGGTTTAAAGAAACCTGTGGTTTTTTCTCTGAAAAATATTTGAAATATTCTCTCCAAATTCTTCGTTGTTTCTTAAATGTTCTTCGAGATCTGAAATGTTCTAGTGATAAAAAGCAAATGGAAATCTGGACTAGTATTGACAACATCGAAGAATCTCCAGTTCTAATGATTTTATTTTTTCTTCGATATGTTTTGCATTGTCTCCAGAATAATTTTTTTTCTGCTTACCAAAAAATAATGAGGAGACTTGAAGAGACAGACATGTAGTTAAACTGAAAAATGCTTAGAATAATAAGAATTTATAAGGAAACATATGCAATCATAAAGAAACTGATGACATTTCTTGGATACAATGAGGAAAGAGAACCAAGAGAGTTTAACACACACAGGAACAAAATGAAGGCAAAAGAAGTATATTAAAGGAGATCATTTGTTTTACTGGGTTACTGAAACAGGAACAATGAAGTAGTAATGGTTGCCAAATGATTAGAACCAAAAGAAAGTCTGGCAGCTTTGGAGAGCCATGATCATGTACTTCCTGAAAGAAAATGGCACAAAAGAGAAAAATAAGAATATATCTTATTTTGCTAGGCAAATATAGATAAAAATATATTACGCTCTCAGAAGTTTCATTATTCGTAAACCCATTATTACACTGTTGCCGGCAAGATTATTGCTGTTTCCTTGTTAATAATACAAGCTTTAGTTGAGATTTTGTTCAGTGGCAATTTCTTTATAAATTCAGTATATTCTATGCTTACACTATTATTGCTGACATAAGATGAGGCTATATTTTATTAAATGAGAGGTAATTGGGTATGTAACTTCAAAGCTTCCATTTTTACTCAACACCGGTAGATTCAATCAATATTCTTCATAAGGGAAGCAGCTTCTGTCTTGGAGAAATACAGTGATCCATCGTATTAAGATATGAAAGAGTAATAAAACAGAAACGGAAGGAAGCCAATATGAGCGTATTCCCGCTGCCACTGTAAATAGTATTTTTGTTGTAGAATGAATGGATAAAGTGATCAGCATTTTATTGCCGTCTTTGTTCATTTTTCAGAATATGCAAAATCTTCAACGCCGAATATAAAGTTTCATTCGACTCAGACGTGTTTATTTCGTTAATCCATTTGATTAATTTTCTAAACCAGTTAATCATTTACTTCTGCCGCCATTAGCAAAGTCAAATAATCAATGCATGAGTTTTATGTTTTTTCATTACAGTTTTTCGTTTTTCTTCCAATTTTTTATTTTTTTTCATTTTTTTATACATTTTTAATTTTTTCTAATGATATTTTCTACTGATTTTGTCTATAATTCTTTCATTTTTACTTTTTTCTATTAATTTTCCATTACGTTTTCTACTATTTTCGACTAATATTTTTATATATATTTTTTTTTAATCTTCTATTAATTTTTGTTGTAGGTTCATAATAATTTAAATTAAGTTATTAAAATAATTCCTACTCGGAGTTAAATACTGGCCATTAATCTCACGAACTTAATCAACTTTTAAATAGTAGTCAATTCTACTGCCATTTAAACAAAACAAAAAATTCAATGTTTTTTTTTAAGTTTGAAATTTTTAAATTTGAAGCAAGACATTAAAATATTGACGAATTTCGGATTATCACGAAGTAAAATTTCTCATTAGATAAACTTCCGCTGTTTTATTAGAGCGAATAAAAATATTAATCATTTTTGTACTATCGAAATCTCAAGAATCTTTCACTTTCTTTTGAGACAAGTTTATAACGAATTAAATAAGAGATTTGAGCTGTTGAAAATATATAGTCAGGTTACAGTGACCGCATCAGCCTAACGTAACTATTAGGTTGGTGCAAAAATAATGACGTAAATATATCGTTTTTGACGTTACAAAATACGTCAAAAAACGACATTATTACGTCATTATTTTTGCACCAACCTAATAACAGCCGTCTTTAGGTGTTTAAACTTGTTTTCCCGCATCTTACGGCGAGATTATATATTTAGACTAAACTTTCTAATATTCTGAAGGGAAAAACAGTACTTTTGATAAGGATAATTTTTGCCGGAGCTACTTTTTTTTAGAATTACAATGAAATAAATATGGGGATGTAATGCAATATGGCAGCACACACATAGATAGATAGATAGATAGATAGATAGATAGATAGATAGATAGATAGATAGATAGATAACGGTTGTCGAATCTTATGACCATTCCTGACGAGTTAAATCCGTAATTATGGAGTTGTCCTTCGACTAGACTGGTTGCTAATCACGGCAACAAATCCAAGTCTGATTGGGTACTTAACCCATAGCTTGAAGAGCAGCGATGTATTCATGCCTTTTCCAAGGGTATTTGCTCATACGTGAAAGTAACGACTCTACTCACCAATTTCTCATATCAAAACGCTATTAAACCACACACACTTCAAGGCATATCGATACATGCATAGATACATGCATAGTAAGAACCTGTGATAGATAGATAGATAGATAGATAGATAGATAGATAGATAGATAGATATCACTCCCCCTGGTCTTTTGAACAGAAGTAGAGGTTTATTCCTTGTTTCCTCTTCAGGATTGCGGTTCCTGTTCCTTCTAAAGTTTTCTCATTCTCTTTCGATCCCAGTAACCGCTATGCGTCTTAGTGGCATTGTTGCCTTGCTTCGGGTGAATTGATTAAAAATGATAGATAGAAAGATAGATAGATAGATAGATAGATAGATAGATAGATAGATAGATAGATAGATATCATTCCTCCCTGGTCTTTGGAACAGAAGTAGAGGTTTATCCTTTGTTTCCTCTTTAGGATTGTATTTCTTGTTGCTTCTAAAGTTTTCTCATTCTCTCTCGATCCCAGTAACCGCTATGCGTCTTAGTGGCATTATGTCCTTGCTGCGGGTGAACTCATTTAAAAGAAAACGACAGATTGATAAATACACAGGGTGTATGGATCGGTTACGAAAAATTTAGTGTAGGGAGCAGGAAATTTGAGCAGCGGACATGTTACCCTCGGGTACTTTTGTCCTACACAGTAAGACGCTACAAACGAAAATATTAAACAAGGGCTCGAGTCACGTTCTTAAATAGCCTCGTTCTTGTATCAATGTCATGCCTGGCGCCGAACTTTTACAGATATATCTAAACCTATCATCAATATACAACCGTTTTCTCAGATCAATATTAGAAATGGCGTCACGCGAATGAATTCTTCAAGACAAACCTACATCGGAACTTACAGAATAACAAAGAGGTTTACCAAATACAATCAACGTCACTTGAAGACTTCCAACAGCAACAGCAACAGCAACCATAACAAAATTGCTTGGAATATGTAAATAGAAGGTAAAAAATGATATAATCAAGACGTTCAAGTAATACCCTATTCTAAATAAATACGAAACATCCGTCAATACTAGAAAGAGTAATAAATGTGAACCTTAAAAGCCGAATTTCCTGAAAAACTGTTTTAATTAAAAGACTTTAACAATTTCTACCAACAGTAATATAAACAATAAAACAGGGCTTATTAACCTGCGGCCTATGAACTCGCTCGATGGTTCATGGAGGGGTTTGAAGTGGTCCGCATGGATCAGATAAAAATTAACATATATTCGCTATACAGACCTTGTCTCAATCAAGGGTTTGCCATTGAAAGTAATAAAAGAAAATGTATCCTACCACTCCTTGAAAGAAAACGCATCAACCCACTACTTACAGTGCCGACCGCTAGGTGTCTCTTGATTTGATGCACCCACTGTCATATTTTCTTAAATAACATTATTCGAACATTCGGGCCGGTAGGCGAAAATAAATAAATGTAACATTTAAGGAATAAACTGAGCGTCTACTGAAATATGAATATCCACGAAAATAAGGTTTATATTGATATAATCTTTTGGATTAATAAATAAAAATATCTATGACGCCTTTAGAAATATATATAACTCAATTGGAATTTAAATAATTCAGCATGTCTTGCCCTCGAAATCGCAACAGAATGCAGAAAAAATTTTCTAGCAGTGCGCAAGCAGTACCGAGAATCGAACCCGGATCATTACGACACAATGCAAGCATTATACTATTGGGCCAGCGGGTCTCGGTGACAAACAGCAAATTAAGTAACATGGCACAATAAAGCGCAGCTAACCTTATTTCCGGTGATGATAATCAGCCAAGAATGAATAACTCACAAGAGAGACCTCAAGAGCAACGGATTCCTTCACCAAGTCGCTCCATCCAGAGCATTAGAAGCTGAATCTAACGTAGGATTATATAACTGAATAGTAATTTTGGAAATTTGAATAAGTGTTTTTCTGTATTCCGTTGAGTTTCCTAGGTTTAAAGATAAGGAATATATATATATAAAAATCGATTACAAATTCATAACCATTCTAATTAAAAAAAACAAAACCCCAGCATAAAGAAAATAGCATTTAATGCTGTCAGAGATATCTTAAAATTATTTAATAACTACCACCCACTCAGTAATAATAATGAACTAATCCAACCACATTTGTATTGTCTACAAAACTAAAATAATTAGCAATCTCTTTCAAACCAAAACATACAGCCATGATAAAGGTTGATGATAATCGAAAGCGCTTTGTAAAACAACTTGGAGTAGGCTCTTATCATAACAACTTAGACCCAAATATTAAAAAACTTCCCTCAAATCAAGAAGAAACAAAAAAAAGTTTATTAAAGGGAAAATTTCCGTAGTCTTTAACAACCCAGGCATCTACACACACACACACACATATATATATATATATATATATATATATATATATATATATATATATATATATATATACAAATATATATATATATATACATATATATATATGCAAATATATATATATATACAAATATATATATATACATATATATATATACAAATATATATATATATACAAATATATATATATATATATACAAATATATATATATATATATATAAATATATATATACAAATATATATATATATACAAATATATATATATATACAAATATATATATATACAAATATATATATATATATACAAATATTTATATGTACAAATATATATATACAAATATATATATATATATATATATACATACACAAATATATATATATATAAATATATATATATATATATATATATATATATATATATATATATATATATATAATTTCTAAACTATGCTATATTTATGGCAAAAATTGCTCAATATGCGTGATAGAACGTATGTAAAGACAAACGTGTCCACTTAGGGCAACACCGAACGGTGAATCTCCTACTTGAACGCTATCTTCAGGCCCTAGATTGCGTTCAAGCACGAAACAGATTGTTGCCGATTGATGTTTAGTTCAGTGTTTATATATCTTCTCTGTAAAAAGAATTCATCAGTAAAATAGATTCTTCATATCCTGTAGTTCTTCTCCCACTTTCCGCTATTGATGACGGGGTTCGGTTCTTCCTTGCCTTATGTTTAAACTAGTGTGTAACGTTAGCATATTAATTAATTTTATTAATCGCTCTTCGAGTTACAAATGTTATTTTACTTGTTGTTACTGTTGAAAGTCTTCACGTGATTTGGTAGAGTGTTTTGTTTGAGACTTTTCTAGTGTCTGCCACTTTGTTTGAAAGAGAATGGTCCTCGCTGAATCCTATACGTTTCACATTTTAAATCATCGATCTGACAGAGCAATTGTGTACAGACAACTGTTTAGATATTGCCGAACGAATTTGGAATCATGCCTGGCATCGATATAAAATTCTCGATCTGATGAGGTGGTTTATGAACATGAATTTAGTATTCAGTTTAATGTTTTAATTTTGTTTCAACTTCTGGTGTAAAGAGAAACAGCCGCATGCTCGACCTATTCTATGTTTAATCGCCTTATCTCCTATACTAAATTTGTTATAACTGACCAATAAACTGAGGTATTTGAAGTGTTTAGTCTTTAATAATTCCATATACTAAATTTTCATAGTGGATTCTGGGTATATAATTTCACTGATTTCATTTCAATTTCTGGTGATAGTTTCTGTTTTGGAAAAGTTTGGTTTATTTTGTTTTATGGCATATCAACCACAATGGTTTATTTAATGCCGATAAGATTTATAGGTAATATTTGCTGGTAATATTTTTTTTTAAATGTATTGCTTGTTTGGTTTGGTTTGTTTTGTTTTACAGCATATCAACTTCAATAGATCATTTAATGCCGACGACATTTTTTTTTCCTGGTAATGTTTTTGTTTTGTAGCTGGAAATATCATTTTTTCAAAAACGTATAGCTGGCAATAGTTTCTTCTTTTTTTTTTCCAAAAACGTATTGCTGGTAATATTTATAATGTTTTTATTATCCTCAGTTTCGACGTTAACTATTTGCCCATATCTGGGACCCAAACAAGTGCTACCACCCAGGGTCAGGGTGGACCTGTGAACACCAGCATTTAAGAGATGATTCAACGCTCCTCAAAACCTCCTGATCAGAGGCCTTGCTGTTGAACTTAGTTTATCCTATTACCCAGGACGCGGATGTAGTCTATCGTCATACCCAGGACGCGGATGTAGTTTATCGTCATACCCAGGACGGCGGATGTAGTTTATCGTCATACCCAGGACGGGGATGTAGTTTATCGTCATACCCAGGACGCGGATGTAGTTTATCGTCATACCCAGGACGGGGATGTAGTTTATCGTCATACCCAGGACGGGGATGTAGTTTATCGTCATACCCAGGACGGCGGATGTAGTTTATCGTCATACCCAGGACGGGGATGTAGTTTATCGTCATACCCAGGACGGGGATGTAGTTTATCGTCATACCCAGGACGGAGATGTTGTTTATCGTCATACCCAGGACGGAGATGTTGTTTATCGTAATTCCCAGGATGCTGATGTAGTTTATCGTCATACCCAGGACGCGGATGTAGTTTATCGTCATACCCAGGACGGCGGATGTAGTTTCTCGTCATACCCAGGACGGCGGATGTAGTTTATCGTCATACGCAGGACGGCGGATGTAGTTTATCGTCATACCCAGGACGGAGATGTTGTTAATCGTCATACCCAGGACGGAGATGTTGTTTATCGTCATACCCAGGACGGTGGATGTAGTTTCTCGTCATACCCAGGACGGCGGATGTAGTTTATCGTCATACCCAGGACGGAGATGTAGTTTATCGTCATACTCAGGACGGGGATGTTGTTTATCGTCATACCCAGGACGGCGGATGTAGTTTATCGTCATACCCAGGACGGGGATGTAGTTTATCGTCATACCCAGGACGGCGGATGTAGTTTCTCGTCATACCCAGGACGGCGGATGTAGTTTATCGTCATACGCATGACGGCGGATGTAGTTTATCGTCATACCCGGGACGGAGATGTTGTTAATCGTCATACCCAGGACGGAGATGTTGTTTATCGTCATACCCAGGACGGCGGATGTAGTTTCTCGTCATACCCAGGACGGCGGATGTAGTTTATCGTCATACCCAGGACGGGGATGTAGTTTATCGTCATACCCAGGACGGCGGATGTAGTTTCTCGTCATACCCAGGACGGCGGATGTAGTTTATCGTCATACGCAGGAAGGCGGATGTAGTTTATCGTCATACCCAGGACGGAGATGTTGTTAATCGTCATACCCAGGACGGAGATGTTGTTTATCGTCATACCCAGGACGCGGATGTAGTTTATCGTCATACCCAGGACGGGGATGTAGTTTATCGTCATACCCAGGACGGGGATGTAGTTTATCGTCATACCCAGGACGGCGGATGTAGTTTATCGTCATACCCAGGACGGGGATGTAGTTTATCGTCATACCCAGGACGGGGATGTAGTTTATCGTCATACCCAGGACGGAGATGTTGTTTATCGTCATACCCAGGACGGAGATGTTGTTTATCGTAATTCCCAGGATGCTGATGTAGTTTATCGTCATACCCAGGACGCGGATGTAGTTTATCGTCATACCCAGGACGGCGGATGTAGTTTCTCGTCATACCCAGGACGGCGGATGTAGTTTATCGTCATACGCAGGACGGCGGATGTAGTTTATCGTCATACCCAGGATGGAGATGTTGTTAATCGTCATACCCAGGACGGAGATGTTGTTTATCGTCATACCCAGGACGGTGGATGTAGTTTCTCGTCATACCCAGGACGGCGGATGTAGTTTATCGTCATACCCAGGACGGAGATGTAGTTTATCGTCATACTCAGGACGGGGATGTTGTTTATCGTCATACCCAGGACGGCGGATGTAGTTTCTCGTCATACCCAGGACGGCGGATGTAGTTTATCGTCATACCCAGGACGGGGATGTAGTTTATCGTCATACCCAGGACGGCGGATGTAGTTTCTCGTCATACCCAGGACGGGGATGTAGTTTATCGTCATACGCATGACGGCGGATGTAGTTTATCGTCATACCCGGGACGGAGATGTTGTTAATCGTCATACCCAGGACGGAGATGTTGTTTATCGTCATACCCAGGACGGCGGATGTAGTTTCTCGTCATACCCAGGACGGCGGATGTAGTTTATCGTCATACCCAGGACGGGGATGTAGTTTATCGTCATACCCAGGACGGCGGATGTAGTTTCTCGTCATACCCAGGACGGCGGATGTAGTTTATCGTCATACGCAGGAAGGCGGATGTAGTTTATCGTCATACCCAGGACGGAGATGTTGTTAATCGTCATACCCAGGACGGAGATGTTGTTTATCGTCATACCCGGGACGGAGATGTTGTTTATCGTCATACCCAGGACGGCGGATGTAGTTTCTCGTCATACCCAGGACGGCGGATGTAGTTTATCGTCATACCCAGGACTGAGATGTAGTTTATCGTCATACTCAGGACGGGGATGTAGTTTATCGTCATACTCAGGACGGGGATGTAGTTTATCGTCATACCCAGGACGGGGATGTAGTTTATCGTCATACCCAGGACGGCGGATGTAGTTTATCGTCATACCCAGGACGGGGATGTAGTTTATCGTCATACTCAGGACGGGGATGTAGTTTATCGTCATACCCAGGACAGGGATGTAGTTTATCGTCATACCCAGGACGGCGGATGTAGTTTCTCGTCATACCCAGGACGGCGGATGTAGTTTATCGTCATACGCAGGACGGCGGATGTAGTTTATCGTCATACCCAGGACGGAGATGTTGTTAATCGTCATACCCAGGACGGAGATGTTGTTTATCGTCATACCCAGGACGGCGGATGTAGTTTCTCGTCATACCCAGGACGGCGGATGTAGTTGATCGTCATACCCAGGACGGGGATGTAGTTTATCGTCATACCCAGGACGGCGGATGTAGTTTCTCGTCATACCCAGGACGGCGGATGTAGTTTATCGTCATACTCAGGACGGGGATGTAGTTTATCGTCATACTCAGGACGGGGATGTAGTTTATCGTCATACCCAGGACGGCGGATGTAGTTTATCGTCATACCCAGGACGGGGATGTAGTTTATCGTCATACTCAGGACGGGGATGTAGTTTATCGTCATACCCAGGACGGGGATGTAGTTTATCGTCATACCCAGGACGGGGATGTAGTTTATCGTCATACCCAGAACGGCGGATGTAGTTTATCGTCATACTCAGGACGGGGATGTAGTTTATCGTCATACTCAGGACGGGGATGTAGTTTAGCGTCATACCCAGGACGGCGGATGTAGTTTATCGTCATACCCAGGACGGGGATGTAGTTTATCGTCATACCCAGGACGGGGATGTAGTTTATCGTCATACCCAGGACAGGAATGTAGTTTATGGTCATACCCAGGACGGCGGATGTAGTTTATCGTCATACTCAGGACGGGGATGTAGTTTATCGTCATACTCAGGACGGGGATGTAGTTTATCGTAATACCCAGGACGGGGATGTAGTTTATCGTCATACTCAGGACGGGGATGTAGTTTATCGTCATACCCAGGACGGAGATGTTGTTTATCGTCATACTCAGGACGGGGATGTAGTTTATCGTCATACCCAGAACGGGGATGTAGTTTATCGTCATACCCAGGACGGCGGATGTAGTTTATCGTCATACTCAGGACGGGGATGTAGTTTATCGTCATACTCAGGACGTGGATGTAGTTTATCGTCATACCCAGGACGGCGGATGTAGTTTATCGTCATACCCAGGACGGGGATGTAGTTTATCGTCATACCCAGGACGGGGATGTAGTTTATCGTCATGCCCAGGACGGGGATGTAGTTTATCGTCATACCCATGACGGCGGATGTAGTTTATCGTCATACTCAGGACGGGGATGTAGTTTATCGTCATACTCAGGACGGGGATGTAGTTTATCGTCATACCCAGGACGGCGGATGTAGTTTATCGTCATACCCAGGACGGGGATGTAGTTTATCGTCATACTCAGGACGGGGATTTAGTTTATCGTCATACCCAGGACGGCGGATGTAGTTTATCGTCATACTCAGGACGGGGATGTAGTTTATCGTCATACTCAGGACGGGGATGTAGTTTATCGTCATACCCAGGACGGGGATGTAGTTTATCGTCATACCCAGGACGGGGATGTAGTTTATCGTCATACTCAGGACGGGGATGTAGTTTATCGTCATACCCAGGACGGAGATGTTGTCTATCGTCATACCCAGGACGGAGATGTTGTTAATCGTCATACCCAGGACGGAGATGTTGTTTATCGTCATACCCAGGACGGTGGATGTAGTTTATCGTCATACCCAGGACGGGGATGTAGTTTATCGTCATACCCAGGATGGGGATGTAGTTTACCGTCATACCCAGGACGGAGATGTCGTTTATCGTCATACTCAGGACGGGGATGTAGTTTATCGTCATACTCAGGACGGGGATGTAGTTTATCGTCATACCCAGGACGGCGGATGTAGTTTATCGTCATACTCAGGACGGCGGATGTAGTTTCTCGTCATACCCAGGACGGGGATGTAGTTTATCGTCATACCCAGGACGGCGGATGTAGTTTCTCGTCATACCCAGGACGGGGATGTAGTTTATCGTCATACTCAGGACGGGGATGTAGTTTATCGTCATACCCAGGACGGAGATGTTGTTACTCGTCATACCCAGGACGGAGATGTTGTTACTCGTCATACCCAGGACGGAGATGTTGTTAATCGTCATACCCAGGACGGAGATGTTGTTTATCGTCATACCCAGGACGGCGGATGTAGTTTCTCGTCATACCCAGGACGGCGGATGTAGTTTATCGTCATACCCAGGACGGGGATGTAGTTTATCGTCATACCCAGGACGGCGGATGTAGTCTATCGTCATACCCAGGACGGAGATGTAGTTTATCGTCATGCCCGGGACGGGGATGTAGTTTATCGTCATACCCAGGACGGAGATGTTGTTTCTCGTCATACCCAGGACGGAGATGTTGTTTATCGTCATACCCAGGACGGGGATGTCGTTTATCGTCATACTCAGGACGGGGATATAGTTTATCGTCATACCCAGGACGGGGATGTAGTTTATCGTCATACCCAAGACGCTATATTGCTGGTAATTTTTTTCAAATATATATTTCTGGTAATAATTTTTCTAAAAATGTATTGCTGGTAATATTTTTTTTTAAAAAATATATTGCTGGTAGTTTTACTATAAATATCGATTTTTATACTTTAATAGCAGTTTGCTGCAGTTTGGGTTTTAACTTTTTGCAAATATCTGTGACCTAACGGCTGCTATCACCCCGGGTCTGGGCGAATCTGGGAAGAACAGTAATTAAGTTTTGGTTCCACGCTCTTCAAAACCTCCTGATCAAAGACCTTGCTGCCGGATGTATTTTGTCGTATTACCTAGGACGATTGAGAAAGTTCATCTTGCGTCCTACTTATCTAAAAACGTCGTAGAGAATGTAGTGATCACTCTTATCGCAAATATGAATACCTATCATCGGCATAGCCCCACCTCGTCCTCTGGACATTGGTCTTGGGTGGGGAAACAAGACCGTTGTTTTCTATCAGTAGAACGGTTAGCGGCGTGGCTTGAAATGTTTAAAGGATCAGTGCGCATCACACCTAGAATAGGTTAGGAATAGCTTAAAGATATTGGCGTTCACACGTTCTCTTTGTAATAATTCTGATGAAGTTTGGAATTCTTCAGTATTAGGGTCGTCACCAGACATGGTGAACTTATACAGTTCTTCTGTCAGATGTGGATTCAGTGAATTTAGTCCCTGGACGACTATTTCTAATGAATGAAAAGAGGAGCTTTCTATTGATATAGTCGTATGCTGCTGCCCGGTTTACATAGGAGCTATACAATTTTCTATTTCCTGATTTTTTTGTTTATGAACATTAGTCAAATTTGCTTGTGTAGAGTTAACTTTCATAGAACTGCGATAGTCCCGTTAATATAATGTCCATTTTCACTATCACCATAATGGATCCAAGCAAGAAACCTCTGTATGTGTGCGGTGCTTGAGGACTACCTTTTTGTTTCTGGGGTGGGGGGGCATTAATTCGGGATACACTCCACTTTTAACGGGTTGCGCTTCTGATTCTGACGAGCTTCTTTTGAGGAAGTTTTTTTCTGATTTCATACCTCTTTCTTGAAATTTAGAAAGATTTTTTTTTAAATTAGGGGAAAAGGTACGCTGTTTTCAACAATCTCAATGTTATGTAATGCATTATTATTATTTCACATTTTTTATAGCTTTCTTTAATTGCTCATCATTAGGTTCGTTATTGTTTATGTTTGGAGGCAAACATTGTAATACTCGGGTGTTCTCCTTTCTCAAGTTTATTCATCTTCTTGCGATCAGCGTTGAAATGCCACTTTTTTTTTTAAGACCAGGATATCTCTTCTCTTTTGGGTTCAATTGTAGGTTGCTATCGGGATTTTCTCTTTTCTCAAGATGTCAACATAATACCAATGCTGTTTGGCTTCATTAATTTGTGTTCCAACTCGCGGGGAGATTGGTTTCCAAAACTGTTACCTCTTATTTTTATATTTTTAGTTGTTTCATTTTAATTTTTTTTCTATTAGTTTGGTGCAAAAATAATGACGTAATAATGTCGTTTTCTGGCGTTAAAAAATACGTCAAAAAACGACATTATTACTTCATTATTTTTGCACCAACCTAATAATAACAATCACACAGGAGCATCTATTTCCGTCTCAATTTTGTTGGAAGTGTCTCACGTGCTCCAACTAAGGAGAGTAAGATTTCTTTATTGTGTTAAGTTCAAGATTTAGGGACATCAGTTTGAGCTCTTCTTTAGCACAGAATTCACCCCTTACGCTTTCATTATTTTTAATGACTTCTGTATTATATTTAGACATCTTTCATAGATTGTGTGAACGGAAACAAGCAAATTTTGTTGACTGGTTTTGTTAGTTCTGTTACGAGATATTTGTGAACATATTAAATGTAGAAGTTATACACTCTGACATTTGTCACAAAATGCTTTGGGTGTTGTTACAAATTTCATCGTGATGAATTATAAATTAACCAACAAAATTACAACAAAGATTCAATCCTCTGAACCACTGTATAGAATTAGTTTGTCATCTCTATCATCCTACAGTGTGTTACTTATATAACATTTCACAGTTTCAATAGTGAAAATTGGAAATTGTCGCTCTTCATAAGTTTTGCTTGATAACTACCAACCTTTCTTTAATATTGTTTAACTTGGAGGTTCAGAAATTAATTTTAGCACAAGATTGTTACAATGGGATTTATATGTCAACACAAACGAAATAAGAAACCAGTGTCCACATGAAAGCCAATAATCCAGCTACAGAATTCCTTCATTTCTATCTGGTGGAATATGAAAGATGTCGTCCATGACGAGTTACTGGAACACGTAGGGAACAATGCTGCAGATGTTTTAAGACAGCTTTGTGACATAGTAGATATCGACACAGAATGAGAAATTGGAGAGCCGAGTTCGAATTCTAGTCGGGTTCATTGCATTCAATTACGCGCAAATATCCTTGGCATGAATCTATTTTTCTTTTACTCACAGCTATGGGTTGAATAGCAGGACAGACTAAGTTCTATAGCCTTAGATAGCAACCAGTTTACTGCAGAAAGAAATGGTTACCTACTGCGGGAAAATGGTATGCCTAGTCCGTCATGAATCGAAAGAGACATGATCGCTCAAGCATATAGCCCATACAGCACTTAGCTGACTGACTGAAGTATGCAAAATAGAAAAGTGCGTAAGAAAAAACAAGCACTTTCTGTTGACACACTTCTCTTTGCTTTCATTTTATTCCTGTTAGTGTTAAATTCTCTTCAGTTTCTTTCCTCATTGTATCTAAGAAATTCCATTAGTTTCTTTATGATTGTAAGCATATATTTCCTTATAACTCATTATTATTCTAAGCATCTTTCAGTTTAAGTACATTTCTATCTCTTCAAGTTTCATCTTCGGGGAGAGTGTCCAGCATTCACTGCCATATAATGAATTATATATGACACAGCAATTCCTTATCCTTTTTTTATTTCTTTCTTTTTTTTTTTCTAATAAAGAGATTTCCTATGTCTTACTACTGTGTTTATTTTCTGAAATACAACATTCATATGCGCCTTCTCTGTCTCATTTTCCGTCGGGTTTTACTAAATGGTGTTCAAATAACTTGGACCAATTTTAATATGAATTAAGTTTAAGTGTCTAATGATTTTTTTTTTCTTTTAGATTTGGTGAATATTTGGGCGATATTACTTTCCACACATAATTGGCATGACTCAAATTACGTGATCTAATAGATAAATAAATAAATGTCCACCAATAACACTGATTTATTTACTGCTGACTTTAATCCGTCTTAATGAAACACCCTTAAGCAGAGAGTTAAATTTTGTATCTACATAAGTTTGACGGACACAAAAAATTTTAATATTATAGAGTATAGTATAGTATAGTATATATATATATATATATATATATATATATATATATATATATATATATATATATTGGTAAACAGAAAAAGTATTATTATGGAGACAATGCAAAACATCGCCAAGAAAATATAAAATTGTTAGGAATGGAGACTCTTCGATGTTGTCCATACTAATGCAGATTTTCATTTGCTTTTTATCACAAGAACATTTCAGATGTTGAAGAACATTTCAGAAACAAAGATAAAATTGGAAAGAATCTTTCAAATATTTTTTCAGAGAAAAAATTTAAATGTAATAGAGTAAATGATTTTCATATGTATTTTTAAAGAATTTTGTAAGAACCTATAGATGTTACAAACTCACCTTAGGCTTGGTTGCAACAATTTGGAAAGCGTTCATGCACTCTGCTCTTATGTAGAAGGACCAATCATAAATAAATAAACCCATCATTTTTACGGCTATTTTTTCTTGAATATGCATATAGGAAATATGCATGTAAAATCTCTCACAAATATGAAATTATGCATTCGATAAAGTAAAATATAAATTCAGATATAGTGTAATGTCGTTATGAAACCGTATGCAAAACTATATCCATAATAGGACTAACATGATTAAAAAATAACATGCACTGTCGTATATTGCATTTTTACTGAAATTTAAAAAATTAAAATGCTATATAATCAAGTGCAGAACTGAAAGCCTTCACCAAGGAACTTTGGCAAGAGAAACATCCTTTTTCCCTGATTCTACCGAATCACCTTCAACGCAATTTTCCTCTGGCATCAACTATTTGCAATCAGTTAAGCGGGACTTATTGTTATTTATTGATGATACTTGCTTTACTAGTGATGAATAATTCCATGGGTTCGTCTACTCTTAGAGCATTTGTCTTATTTGCGTGGTTTGGGAACAAGTATGTCGCCAATGAAGACGTTAGTCGTGCTGAAAAAGATTGGTTTTAGACAAGAATAATATCACCAAAAGTAGTCCCGGTAGCAATTAAGACAATGAAACCAATATGTCTTTAATCATACAACGACATCTACTCCTTGCTCGATTTGTAATGTCAAAAATGAAATAGTGATGACAAAGCGAAGAAGAAGAAAAAGAAGAGCAGCGGAGAATGAGGAAGAGGAAGTAGTAAATAGTACTTATAGAACAATAACATGAGCATGTAAAAATTGAGAAAGAAGAAGAAGAAGAAGAAGAAGAAGACGTAGAGTGGAGGAGGAGGAGGATGTAGTAAATAGTACTTATAGAACAATAACATGAGCATGTAAAAATTGAGAAAGAAGAAGAAGAAGAAGAAGAAGAGTGGAGGAGGAGGAGGATGTAGTAAATAGTACTTATAGAACAATAACATGAGCATGTAAAAATTGAGAAAGAAGAAGAAGAAGAAGAAGAGTGGAGGAGGAGGAGGATGTAAATAGTACTTATAGAACAATAACATGAGCATGTAAAAATTGAGAAAGAAGAAGAAGAAGAGTGGAGGAGGAGGAGGAGGATGTAGTAAATAGTACTTATAGAACATGAGCATGTAAAAATTGAGAAAAAAGTAGAAGAAAAAGAAGAAGAGTGGAGAAGGAGGAGGAGGATGTAGTAAATATAATAGTACTGGTAGAAAATTAACATGAGCATGTAAATATTGAGAAAGAAAAGAGGAGGAGGAGGAGGAAGAGAAGAAGGTTGTAGTAATAGTAGTACTGATGGAAAAATAACATTACGAAAAAATTGAGAAAGAAAGAAGAGGGGAAGAAGGAATAGGAGGAGGTTGTATTATTAGTAGTATTGTTGGAACAATATGAATCATGGAAAACTGAGAAAGAAGAAGAAAAAACAGAAGAAGAAGAAGACGAGGAAGAGGAGGGTGTAGCAGTAATAGAACTGTAGAACAATAACATGAGCATGAAAAATTGATAAAGTAAGAAGAGGAGGAGGAGGCGGAAGAGGGAAAGTTTGTAATAGTAGTAGTACTGTTAGAAAAATAACATGAGCATGAAAAAATTGAGAAAGAAAGAAAGCAAGAAGAAGAGGAGGAGAAGGAAGAGGAGGAGGTTGTAGTAGTAGTAGCACTGTTGGAACAATAAGATGAGCATGAAAAATTGAGAAAGAAGAGGAGTAGGAGGAGGAAGAACAGTAACATGAGCATGAAAAAAATGAGGAAAAAAGAAAGAAAGAAGAAAAAGAGGAGGAGGTGAAGGAAGAGAAAGTTGTAGTAGTAGTAGTACTGTGGGAACAATTACATGAGCAAAAATATCAGAAGAAGAAGAAGAAGAAGAAGAAGAAGAAGAAGAAGAAGCGGAGAGGGAATAAGAGGAGGATTTAGTAGTAGTAGTAGTAGTAGTACTGGTGGAACAATAACATGAGAATGGAAAAAATTGAGAAAGAAATAAGAACGAGAAGAGGCAAGCATTATTTTTCTTACAGGCATTGATATAAAGGGAAAAGCAAACTGAAGATGGAAGAAAGTAATTATTTTTTTTTACGGTGAGGTTTACTCTGTGCAAGGCCCATGGCACTCGAGGTAGAGAGTTAGGTTATGGGGTAGTTTATGACGACAGAAAAGAACAAGAATATTTAGAAAATTTGAAAACTTTCAACGATATAGCTTCGGATTAAATATTTCTAAGGTGTCAAGAGTAAATCACCCGATATGGAACGAACTCACTACACTTGAAATTGTAAGGTGTAAACGAAAAGCGTTAGTAAGATAAGGGATAGGTAAGAGCTAGTGAAAAAAAAGGAAAGACAGAAGAGAAGAGCGAGATAAAATGAGAGAGAAAAAGAAGAAAAAAGAAAATGACGGAGGGATGGGGGGAAGGAAGTAGCAGTGAAAAATAATAAGAATAATATAAAAGAAAAAAAAACAACGAAGGAAAAATATGGGGAAGTTGAAAATACACTAAATGAAACAAAAAGAAATAAAGAGAGGAAGAAAATAAGTAAAAAAAAAATTAGCCGTTGAATGAAAAAGAGGAAAACAGGAGGGAAGAAGAAGAAGAAGAAGAAGAAGAAGAAGAAGAAGAAGAAGAAAAAGAAGAAGAAGAAGAAGCAGAGGGAATGCAAGAAGAAGAAAAAGAAGAAGAAGAAGAAGCAGAGGGTATGCAAGAAGAAGAAGAAGAAGAGGGAATGCAGAAAGAAGAAGAGGAAGAAGCAGAGGGAATGCAAGAAGAAGAAGAAGAAGAAGCAGAGGGTATGCAAGAAGAAGAAGAAGAAGAAGAAGAAGAAGAAGATGAAGAAGAAGAAGAAGAATAAGAAGAAGAAGAAGAAGAAGAGGGAATGCAAAAAGAAGAAGAAGAAGCAGAGGGAATGCAAGAAGAAGAGGGAATGCAAAAAGAAGAAGGAGAAGCAGAGGGAATGCAAAAAGAAGAAGAGGAAGAAGCAGAGGGAATGCAAGAAGAGGAAGAAGTAGAAGAAGAAGAAGATGAAGAAGAAGAATAATAATAATAAGAAGAAGCAGAGGGAATGCAAAAAGAAGAAGAAGAAGCAGAGGGAATGCAAGAAGAAGAAGAAGAAGAAACAGAGGGTATGCAAGAAGAAGAAGATGAAAAAGAAAAAGATGATGATGGTGATGATAAAGAAGCAGAGGGTATGCAAGAAGAAGAAGAAGAAGAAAAAGAAGAAGAAGAAGAAGAAGAAGAAGAAGAAGAAAGGAAAAAGAAAGAACGGTAAAAATTCAATATAAGAACAGATAATGTCGTCGAGAAAGACAATTTGACCCTCTGTATCTGTGCAAGGAGACCAGAGAGCACTCGGTAGATATGGCAAACGATAACAAGAAGCTCATCAGCAAAGTCCGGAACAACCCAAAACGAACACAATATATCATAGAAAGACAAAATGTTAATGGTGAGTATTATCGGGCAAAACAATTTTCATGTCACAGAATGAGATGATTTGATGTCAACATACCTGTAGGTTTGATAAATGCCGATATGAGTTCTCATTAGGGGAAATGTCGCTGGGGCTACTTGGAAACAAAAAGAAATATCACTTTCTAATTTATATATAAGATTGCATTTAGGAAGATACGACGATTGATACAGTGTCTTTTGCAAGAAATTGCATAATATCTATGCATCGTTAGTAAATTGACTAATATACATTTGTCTCTACTTATCTACTAACCTCTTTTCTTCAACACACACACACACACATATATATATATATATATGTGTGTGTGTGTGTGTGTGTATATATATATATATAAAGATATGTCTCATTGAATAATTTAGACAAATTTTGTCTACTAATTTACAATAAGGTCCTCTCATATCCATAAGTAAGCTTTTTAGTATTCGTTTTAAAGGGAAAGATATAATTACAGTGTTAATACATATTCATTTATTCCGAGTACTTTCGACATTAGCACAATGTCATCATCAGAGTGTTGTTTTTTGTTTTTTTTTCCTAAGACAAAATTGTTAATTTTTTTTTAAACCATGAATTGAAAAACGTTAAGCTTATGTACTGTACGATTTAAATATAACAATGTAAACGTCAGGGGAGGTAACTAAGTTTTGAAATGTTCATATATTTAAAAAAAACATAAAACAAACAAACTATTAGCTAAAACCTAGATATTTTAAACTAACTATTTTAAAACATTTGTGCATAATTCATAATTATTTTAAGATTTGGTTTCAATTTTAATATATAGTTTCAAGAATTTTCACTTGATGTTTATTATTTTCATGAAAAATTACAGATACATTTTCAACAACAACCTTCCTAAATTGCGAATTTCAACAGACATCGGTTGTAAATGTTGTTATATGTTTGATACAACATTCAAATGAAAACACAACCGTCTAGAAAGCGTGGTTGTAGTATGACCAACATATGTATTACCTTTTCTGTTGGAGATACAATCTTTAAATTTATATACCATATTGGTTTTCTGTAAAACGTTAGTTGGTGGGGGGAGTCTTTAGAAATGATTAGATTGGATAGATTGAATTTAATATATAATTAATTTTATTTTTTACTAGGATCAGTGGTGTATATGTTAGTATTTATTATTCTTTTAGGATATTTTCGTCTTTATAAATAGAATGTATTTGATTGCAATATAAAAGATTAACATGTTTAGAGTTAACTGAAGAGGTATTACATTCTATTTGTTTGTGTTAAAATTTATAATACAGCATCTTATTTGTTCACCAACAATATAATTAGGAAATGTTTTGTTAATAAGAGTTTGTTTTATTATGGATTCGTTTTTGTACGGTTTATTAAGTTAATATAATTGCTATTTTTTCGTAATTAGGACGTCCCCTGTTACAGTTAGGAGTGCACGAATTTATGCCAGTATATATGGGAATATAATGAATTTATTATTATTAATGCTTATTTGTAAGAGGAATTTTATTACTATTATTAAATGCGTGTGCAAATTTAAAGACAGAATTATTTTAGAATTGTTTTTGCAGTTGATATATTTCATCCATATTCTGGACTAATATAAAGATATATTCAACTTATCTTAGGTAGATGGAGGGTTTTGTAATTGTTAAATATATTATTTTCAAGACTAGACATAGAAATTGTTGAAAGTAAGGCTCAAGACTGAAGCCATAGAAACACTATCTCGTTGTATGTATATATTATTTTTGTGATCGCAGTATGGGAATTCAGTAGTGCAAGTTAACTGTGAATTCGATAATTTATAGGTGTCATTTTTAGCGGGTGTAGAGATGGTTTATTGTATACGATTCTTATACTAATAACAATAGTTTCACTAACTGGGACTTTAGCGAATAAATTTTCAACGTCAAGTGAGGCTATGTTCACATTATAAGGTTTGTCTAAATTATTCAATGCGACACGCCTTAATGAAAACACGATGCCAAAATATACGCAATATATATATATATATATATATATATATATATATATATATATAAGGCTCAAAGACTAATAGTCCATGGTTTAATTTATTACATTTTGAATGTAATCACAATTCAATTATATCAGACCTAGGTGTATATATATATAAATATATGTATATACCTAAGTATGTATATATATATATATATATATATATATATATATATATATATACATACCTAGGAACATATATATATATATATATATATATATATATATATATATATATATATATATATGTAGGAACATATATATATATATATATATATATATATATATATATATATATATATATATATATATATATATTTAAGTTATAAGGAACTTGGTAAACCGAATTGGTAAATCCAAAGAGGATGAAATATAAGGAACTTGGTAAACCGAATTGGTAAATCCAATTTCTCATTTCGTTGTTGGAAGATTTACCTGATGATCCTGAATCCTTAAAAAAGGATTTAGGTGAAATAAATTATCGTAATGGTACATTAAAGTGATTTGTTTTTCATTACATTTTATATATATATATATATATATATATATACCTAGGAACATATATATATATATATATACCTAGGAACATATATATATATATATATACAAGTATATGATTGGTGTATATGGAATGAATTCCAATAACCAACAATTACTATTCTTAAAAGAGTAAATTTACATTCAACGTCATCACTTGATAAGACACCGAAGGTGTTGAAACGAAATGGCTATTTTTGTAGTGATTTTATAACATATTTATGTTATAAATTTTTTTTTCTTTAAAAATAAATAATTATATATATATATATATATATATATATATATATATATATATATATATATATATATATATATTATGAAATGGACAAAGTCCAACAATTATTTTAAGATATTTAAAAATGTCTTAAAATATTTGTCGGACTTTGTCCATTTCATAATGCGTGACGTCATTTGTTTACATTTGATACGCCATGAGCAGACATCTACGAACCTACATCCTATACGGAACCGTCATATAGCCTGACGTGCCTTACCGTTATGAATGTACGTGAGAGATTCATGGAAGATTAAAGTTTAAATACAGTAAATTCGATCTGGCATGCCGTACGCTCCTTCGTGGCCAAATCGGTAAAGGCACGCCAAGCTAAATGATGGTTGCGTATAGGATACACGTTCGAATCCTGTCGGAGGACGAATATTTTCTGTGAAAATTTCTCGGACGTTCATGCCGGTAAATGTTGTTTAATACTGTTTATTATAAACAGAGCATTTAATTAAATAATTGTACCTATAAAAAGAATGTTAAACATAAAAATGTCTTAAAATAATATATATTCTCTTTATACGTTACTTTTATAGATACGATTATTTAAGTAAATCTCTGTTTATAATAATTATAATTATTAATTAATTAATAATTATAATTGTTAATTACATTTACTGGCCTGAATGTCCGAGAATTTCGTAGAAAATATGTGTTCTCCGTATAGGATACAGATTTGATTAAGTTGATAATTTGATGATAATAAATCTAAGGAAGTCATTAACATTCCAAATTCGGTTCAGGCACTTGCACCCCCTTTTTGTGTACTTAACCGTGTTATCATCGTGTTACGTTATCCATTTTTTCATCCCCAGTCACGCCGTTCGAAAACAAAAAATCTTATCCCTCTAAAGAAATAAAGACTAACTGTTAATTTGGTAGTAATATTTTTCAGTCTCTACCGTCGAATGCCAATTAAGAAACTCTTTGAATCATTCGCCCGATGAAGAATGGCCTAATTTCAATTTCAATAGAGTTTGGGGCATGACGATAGAGGAACCAGAATTAAGAAGGGTTAAGTGTACTTTTCGGAGTAAAACGTGGATTCGCGAATCATAAAATGATAAGGATTACCCACAGGAAGTTTTAAAATGATTACGCAGTATGTTGAGGTTTTTCTTGTTTTCAGTTATACAATCATCTTTCCAAACGAATTTTGAACATTTTTCAAAACAAGTTCACGTTAATGTCAACATAAATTGTCTTTAATTTCTTTTTGCGTGAAAAGGATCATGATAGTCGTTGTTCTTTTGAAATATATCCGTACTGAGAAAGAGGAAATATATTATCTTTGCCTCTGAAAATAAAATAAAAAGAAACCAAACGATGCAGAAGAAAGAAAAAGAATGAAAAAGAAAAATGATTTAATAATAGAGAAGGATGTAACAAGGGTCTTATCCTGAGTACTTTGCTTTATTTTTTTTGCATTTTAACCTTCTTTTTTTTCATTTTTTTTTTTTTTCTTGTCGGTTTTATTTTACTGAAATGTTCTCTGTCACTGCGAAGAGCCACATTTTAAGAACCAAACATCTCGTCGGGTTACTTAGAATACAGAATAACTTACTGGCGTGTTATCTAAACGCATTTACTGTCCGAAAGCAACAACGAAAAGCAATTGCAGGCTAGTGTGTGGGAAGCAAGAGTTTGATTTATTCATTCTTAAATTTGAAACGAAAACTGATACGTTTAGAAACGTAGATTTGGCATACACGAGAATCGTATTTTACAGGAAGAAACCGCTTTACAGAAACTGAATGATTCCAATTTTGGCTAATCCTGGCGGGGAAACAAACCTGCAAAAGTAAAAAAAATAATAAAAAAACAAAAAACAAAAACGAGAACTCTATCTTCGGAGGGTTGCGTTAGTTCCGTTGGCTTGTTTAAAAAATAAAATAAAAGACACTCGAGTTTCACTATCTTTAGGTTTTTCATGAAACGAAGCGATTATGAAATACATACAAATAACATTTACTTGAGAACAATTTCAAAATTAACTCACACCTTTCGTTTCTTTTAAATATTTCGACATCAGTATTTTTGAAGTTGAGAACTCCATTTTCTTTTCTCTTGCGCATAAATTTAAGGCCATGTTCCAGAGGCAATATTGGTTCTCGACAAATTCCTTTTCTTTATTATCTGTGAATTGCCATACATTCTTGGGAAAGTTAATGGATTGGGTTCCTGCTGCCTTCTCCGCTGTCTGGAATTCAGAGCCTGTTTTCTGATAGACTAGAGAATCCAATTTATTCTACTATATAACCCATTGCTCTGGAACAACAGATGAATTGATTTCTTTACAAAGAGAATTAGTGAAAAAAAAACGTAATAGATTATCCCGAGATTTGAACATGTACCTCTGGTCCCACTTTCACTGTTAGATATCCGTGACACCTATTGCATGTAACTTATTAAAATAAACCGTAGGAAATTATGCCTTGTTTTACTTACAGCAGCTCATTCTTAATATCGATCTATACTCGCCAGCAAAAATCTGTACCCTTGTGCAATAAATTAAGCTTAGTAAATACCCACACGAGGTGGATAACTGTTGTTTTTCTAGTACAAAGATTTAGGATTATCGATGTGATTTAAATTCAAGTCAAACATGTTAATTATGGTTAAATTCGACTTACCGTTGTGGAATCTTCCACAACAAGCCAGTTAACCCCTTCTAGGAAATGCACTATTCCTGTTGTAATTTTCAGCATCACAATCTTACAAAATATATAACAAGCATTCTTGGTTAATCTACTTCAAACTAGCTCGCTGATTGGTCAGTTCTGACCATTAAAACCGCCTGCACGCGACAAATATGTTTTCCCGCTCACTATGCTCGGAGCCTCCCACGTGATACTCTATCTTATAAAAACAGAACACGTGTAAACTCTCTCTCTCTCTCTCTCTCTCTCTCTCTCTCTCTCTCTCTCGTGTCTCATTCCTTACTGCCAAGATGTAATCTTCAAGAACTCCCGTCTTAGCCTTTGCGGTCAGACGTTAAACAAAATTCTCTTATGAACTTTTACCAAATTGTACAACTCACAATTCCAAACATGCTAAAGAAACGTTATTCTCCTAAACTACAGTTTAATAATTACTTTCACTTTATGAGCTTAGGTACAAATATTACCGAATCTAAGAGGCACAACTCTGTCTAACCTTTTCACTCAGTGTTCATGCATGTATATCAAATATTAATAAATTCAATTGTTACGTTTTGAAACGATATGTTTTTTCAATAATTATTCTATGTTTTGTATTAATTATTGTGGATGGAATATTATTGAACACACAATTTTAAGCCTTCTGATAATTCAAACCTTCTATTCCTCTCCAACACACACACACACACATCCGCAACACCTTAATTAAATATAATTTTATTATATCATCAATATAATCAGTCGATATGATCGAGTATGGTCATAGGGTCGCTGCGCAGTTGAGCATCTAACAAACCCTAGGCATATGTCTAGGCTGCGTGTTAATGTCTGAGTTTCGGTGAAGGATCTTTCAGTCCACTTAGTGGAGTTGTCATCTTTCCTCTGTCTATCACTTCTTTTGTCTAAGGTGTTACCTTGTAGGATGGTAGTGAAAAGAGTGTTGGTTCTTGTGTCCAGTCCATACTATTTCGACTTCATCTTCTTGAAGGTGGTTATGGGTTCGTCTTGCGGGCCTGTTTCTTGTTTGACGGAGTTTCGCACTCTACCGTCGGTGATTCAGTCCGCATTCCTAGGCTGGTTCTGTAGCATCCCATAGGGATGAGAATTAGTGTCTAGCGAATTTAAATTTTCACAGGACATACTTAAAGCGAGTAACCGATGACTTTTTTTGCGGATAGTTGAGAGAACAAGGACAAAGAGGTGTGGCAAAGGATCAAAAGTTACCCAGAGCAACAAAAAACAGAAAGCTGTGGAGGAAAATGATAATCTACATCAAGGAAAACTTCGTACGCACAACAAATGTCGTTTCAACACATTCATCACGAAGAAAATAATGTCTTAATTTGAACAGCTTCTCCCCACGGACTACTACATTGTGGAACTGTCTCCCAAGAGGATGGTTCCCGACCACTATAATTATAAACAGATGAATGCTAAGGTTAACGCATCTACCTCATATATCAGCACAAAATGTGCTTCTTACACTTTAACCCTCTAGCGGTAAAGCCTTGTAAACGGTGAACATTATTATTAAAAAACTGTATTTCAAGTAGACAATTTGAAATTATTTGTCTCCCTCTCTTGCTCTGTATGTATCTATCTATCTATCTATCTATCTATCTATCTCAGTCTTTTCATTATCTATCTATCTATCTATCTATCTATCTATCTATCTATCTATCTAGCTCAGTCTTTTCATTATCTATCTATCTATCTATCTATCTATCTATCTCGGCCTGTTTATTATCTATCTATCTATATCTATAATAAATAATTACATACATATATATATATATATATATATATATATATATATATGTGTGTATATATATATATATATATATATATATATATATATATATATATATATATATTCTTTTTCGCCTGCTTTGGATTTAACGTTCGCCATTTTTGATTGGTTGATCAAGGTTAAGCCCTCAGGCCTATATTTTTTTTCTCGAAAATGAGGTGATAATTTGCTTTTGAAATTAAATTAATCGTTCACTCGGCAGTAATTTACAATCGCTTGAGGAGACGCATTGATATGCGTCGAAACATGACTGCAACTGTGTAGCGATTTTTGACATGTTTTTTATTAAATTATATATATATATATATATATATATATATGTGTGTGTGTGTGTGTGTGTGTGTGTGTACCCTTTAATTATTTTGAGAAGGTTAGACTTAATATTAGATATCCTTATGACCTTTTGGGAAGCTGATTCTATTCATGAAATCCATTTAAATCTTAATTTAATTTTAATATTTTTCTGAAATTAATATGTCATTTTGAAAAATATTCTGATATTAAAATTACTTTCCTTCAATATTGGCATTAATATTAATTAATTATAAATTGATATTAATGTCAACCGGAGATACTTGTGTTGGATTTTTTTGCAGCTGTTACAAAAAATTCCATATGGAAAAACGATTAAAAAATATATTTCAAGAACCTCCTCAACTCAATTCACTGGAAAATAATAAAATGTTCTGTACTTATTGCCTTTATAACTAATTTTGTTTCTAGAAAATTATCGAAAATATTCAGGTTCACTAAAATTACACGTCTTTGCAAATAATTTTATATATTTTGAAATAATTACCACGAGATTTCGAATAAAGATTTATGAAAAAGAATCCGTTAGCGTGAAGAAATGTGTCTGAAATCGAAAAATGATGGCAACAAAATAACATATCGAATGATTTGTTTTTTGGGTGCCATAAAACATGTCGCCCCGAAAAGTGCTTCCACCGGACCGAGTTCCAATTTCAGGTGAGTCAATGAGGTTCAGTTTCGCACAGATGACTTTGAGAAAGGCATGCCTCTGCCTCTTCTTCTCCCAGATATGGGTTAAATAGTAATGTAGCATTTGTTGGCAATCAGTATGAGAATGAAAAATTTGAATTCCAGACCGCGTAAAATGGCAACGGAAAACAACTAAACTCTCTTTCCCAAAGAAGTCATTGCTATTCCCTTGTAATAACGAAACGGGGTCTGTGTAGGGCTATGATTACCTCCCTACTAAAGAGGCATTGTCTTAAAAGAAAATAAAGTGGTTTAATAATTTTGAATTTATTTTTTTTCAATTATCCCTGACGTGCTTCGGGCCGCTCTCTTACAGAAAAGATTCATAAAGAACTTTTAATTACCCTATTTAAAAAAAATACGCATGCTTTTTTCGGGCATATCGATAGTGTCTTCTATGAGAAACTTGCTGGGGAGCACGTTTTCTATACTAATAATCTCGAATGAACAGGCTGATATATATATATATATATATATATATATATATATATATATATATATATATATTATGAAATGGACAAAGTCCGACAATTATTTAAAGACATTCTTTATGTTTAACATTCTTTTCATAGATACAAGTATTTAAGTAAATTCCCTGTTTATAATAAACAGTATTAAATAACATTTACCGGCCTGAATGTCCGAGAAATTTCCATAGAAATATTCGTCCTTCGACAGTATTCGAACCTACATCCTATACGGAACCGTCATATAGCCTGACGTGCCTTACCGTTATGAATGTACGTGAGATATTCGTGGAAGATTGAATTTTATAAGCAGTAAATTCGACCTGGCCAACCGAAACGATCCTTTGTGGCCGAGCGGTAAGGCACGTCAGAGAGAGATCGTGTTATCTAGCATGATCAACAATCTGAACAAGGCCAGCACATTTAAACCCTTGGTCACGATGACTTCTTGCTAGCACAGCTATCGACGGTCCCTCAAGTGTTCCGTCTACCCAATTTTACTCACAAGGTTTGGGTCAACCCATGCTATGTTTTCAAGTACTTTCCAAAGCTTCCACACGCTGGGATCGTCCCCCTTCAAACCAAAAACATCAGGAAGTCTCCTTCCTGACAAATCAACCTTGTTGAGTTGCGATGGATAAATTATTATTAATATTATATTCTTAATTTCGCTCAAGCACGGTGTTTTGGATTGTGCCGAATGCGCAGTATAGTAGTGTCAGTTGGGCACCCTCTGTGAGAAAACAGATCACCATGACGCATTTCACTCGGGCAGAAATTCGAAAACGGTACACTGCACTGCTTGGCTTTCACGCCGGAAGTTCCAGTACCAACATTTGATAGGTTCTGGGTGTCAATCTGAGGACAGTGTAGAGGTTTCGAAAAGAGGTGGATAAGTCTAATGTTGATTACGAAGATGTTTTGAGTGATCACTATTGACGGCGACTTTACACCTCCATTCCGCTTCCCACAGGGCGTCAGACTCAAGACAAAGGCCCACATCAATTGACTTGATTAGGTAGAGCTGCTCTGGATCAAGAGTGTGGCTGCTGGAAAACCGTATATCTGGCAACAAGAATCTGTAACATGCCACATAAGCAGAACCCTGTCATGCCTGTCAGACAATTTCTGTTACCGCATCAACCCTTTGGTTTAGTTTTTTTATTATTTATATCCAGAAAATTGTATCTTTCACCATGCCTTTGCAAGTCTCTGGCTTCAGTGTTGAGTTCCTGAAAAATAGATTTTGTATTTGATTTTAGATATTAGGTTGGTGCAAAAATAATGACGTAATAATGTCGTTTTTTGACGTTAAAAATATGTCAAAAAACGACATTATTACGTCATTATTTTTGCACCAACCTAATAGATCTATAGGTAGTTTATTATTATTATTATTATTATTATTATTATTATTATTATTATTATTATTATTATTATCATTACTTTATTTCTTTTGATTTCTGATGTGTACTCATTTCTTTCCGGGTCCCGTCATGGGACCTAAGGTTAGAAATGACATCATGACATTTTCCACTGGAAAAACCCAAAAAAACAAACCATATTTTACATAGACAAAGCTCTTCGTAAGGTATGGGCTGTACTCGTGAGAATTTTTTTTTGTATTTCTTTAAGGCATGGGTTTCTAGGAATCCCTTCAATTAGTCTTCTGGAATCTTTTCCAACCAATCCGAGGGCTCCAACTACAACATGGATTGTTGATGCTCCCATGTGCCACATTTTTGAGATTCCAAGGTCTTTGTATTTTGATAGCTTTTTGAATATCTTCAAAGATACATTGCAGTCTGCAGGTACTGCCATATCAATAAGGAGGCACTTTTTTTGTTTGTGGTCTTTAATAAAAATGTTTGGGCGGTTATTATTATTATTATTATTATTATTATTATTATTATTGCTGTTGTTGTTGTGCTTTGCCTTTGTTTTGTGTTGTAACTAGAGACTTTATGAGACAAGTTCTTTTTTTCCTATAAAAAAGAGGAAACATATTTTTGCCATGAAATCAGGGAGAAGGACATTATGGAATTGTGGTCACTGCATCGAGAGACATCTACGCAAGATGTCAGAAGTATCCATCAGTATGACTGTTTGCAATTCACATATTTCAGGACTGCCAGCTGCATAGGATTTCATTCTCAAAGCCCCATGAAGAACAGGTTTTTGTCTTGAGATGCAACATTGTAATTTTGGCCAAATTGACAAGAATATAGAGGATCAAAATCAGCTTTCAGACAAAGTACAGACTGTACAAATCGCTGGTCGTCTCCATTCTCTAATATGGATGTGAAACGTGGACATTTTTGACAGATACAAAGAGAAAGATCCAAGCATGTGAGAACGAGTGAATGAGAAAGCTCCTTGGGAACAAAAACAAATGAGTTTGTGCAGAAAAAAGTTGAAAGTTTTGTGGGCCACCAGTAAACTCTTCTAGCCAGTGTCAAACGGATAAAAATGCAGGTGGTTTGGAAACATTAAAAGGCACGACAGCCTGTACAAGACCATCAGGCAAGGCACCGTTGAAGGTCGGCGTTCGAGAGAACGCCAACGCAAAAACTGGTTGGACAATGTCAAGCAATGAACAGGTATGACTGTGCCAGAATTGTTGATGGTTACCGTTAATAGACCGTTGTGAAAAAAAGTTAGTCTGGCTTCTCCATTCGGATCCGCCCTACGATTATAAAAGTCAAGGGGATGATGATGATGATGATGATGATGATGATGATGATGGTGGTGGTGGGTGGTGGTGGTGGTGGTAATGGTGGGGGCGGCGGCGATGATGATGATGATGATGATGATGATGATGATGATGTTGCTACATTCTATTGATTACTATCCGGACATCCTCGTATTTAATTTCTCAAAGGTTTACAAAGATGATTTCTGTCGGATGGGCTTCAACATCTCTCAGTGTAGAGGTATATTCCACATGATTTGCATAAGTTTATTATTATTATTATTATTATTATTATTATTATTATTATTATTGTTGTTGTTATTTTGATCACGTACATTGATGAAGTTAATGGAAATCTATTCTTGAGGCATGGTGTCGACAGGACTGCTCACAACGCAAGAACGCTTTTGAGAATCCTCTCAGAGTAAATGTTATCAGTTCTCTGGACATATATAATATTGGTCTCAAACAAGCAAAGTTCCTAGGTGGTATTCCCTGCGCACCCATTACTTCGCGTTCTAGGTACGATGATAAACTACATCCAACAGCAAGTCATCTGATCAGGAGGTTTTGAGGAGCGCGGAACCACCACTTAATTGCTGGTGCTCCCATGTTCACCCTGACCCGGAGTGGTGGCACCAGTTGGATTCCCAGCTATGGGCAAAGAGTTACCGCTCCCCCACCAGACTGGGTTCAAAACACTATGAAAGTGTAAAAATAGGTTTTAATATCAGCAATACTTTTTTGTAAAATATTATTACCAGCAATGAATTTTTGAAGGAAAAATTTATTACCAACAATACATTTTTGAAAAATTATTACGAGTAGTAAAAATACTGTTGGCTTTAAGTAACCCATTGAGATTGATATGCCGCAAACCAAACCAAACCAAAACAAACCCCTTACTGTAGGGATAACTTCAAACATTTATGTTCCATGTCTTCTTGAAATCTCTAACGAGTCGTGGTATTCTTCATTTTTACAGTTTCATCGGAGTGCACTTTTCTAGCATGGAACAACAATGTCAGTAATTTGGCACTTGCTTCTCTCCGTTTCTATAACAGTGAGGTCGTATCTTCAGTTTCAATGACATAATCTGTCTGGACTGAGAAATCCTCAAATATGGTAACACTTATTATGAACCTTTGTATTTTGATAGTTTTTTTTTATTATTTCCATTTCAAGATCCTTGTATTTTGTAGTTCATTATTATTATTATTATTATTATTATTATTATTATTATTATTCTTTTGATATCTGGTATGTACTCATTTCTTTCCGGGTCCCGACAAGAGACCTAAGGTCAGAAATGGCATCATGACATTTTTCACTGAGTAATTTTAAAACAAAAATACACATATTTTACATTGATAAAACCATTCGTTTTGTCTTTCTTTAAAGCATGTCTACCAGGGATCCCTTCAATGAATCTACTGGAATCTTTTCCAATCAATCCGAAGACTCCAACTACAGCTGGAATTGTTAATGTCCTCATGCGCCACATTTTTGAGATTTCGATTTCAAGGTCCTTTTATTTTAATAGCTTTTCGAAGATCTTCACAGATTTCCATGTCAATAGGGTGGTACATTTTGTCTTTGCCGTCTATAATCACGATGTCAGGCCGATTAGCTTTGATTCTTGTTACCGGTCCTATCTCCGTAATCGGGTCTCTGTGGTGTTCATAACTTTTCTTGCAGTTTCCTTTCTGTAAGTGTTGCAGATTTTCCAGTCCCGATATTGGCCCATTCGTGCCAAAACTGTCGTGCCGTGTTTTATATTCAGTGGGTGCCAATACCGTGCAACCTGATACAAGATGGTCAATTGGTTCTGGATATTTATCACAAAATCTGCATTTTGGGCTAACGCAGTTTTTAAGTATGTGTGCTCTGTAATTTCTAGTTAGCAAGCATTGGGCCTGTGCAGCAAGAATAAAACCTTCAGTTTCAGCTTTTAACCCTGCACAACATAACCAGAAATGAATACGGGGTTTGTTTACATCAGCTTGTTTGGTACGATTATTGACCGTGAAGCGGTTTTTTCTTTCTATAGTTTCTGTATTTGGTCAGTTGTATTTGCTTTCTTTTTTTAAGTATTTTGCAGTTTCATTCGATGTATTATGTTTTACTTGTATTTCTTTCCCCATTTGAAATTTCAGTTTTAACTTTTTGGCTTCCTTTATTACAGAATAAAGTCATATACTCCTTTCATGTTCTATAACATAGATCATCTGTAGTGTCCAGGTATCTTTGAGGGTCAATTGTTGTAGTTTTGTAAGACAGTTCTAGTTGAACTTATCCTCTGCTTACTTCGGATCTGGACACATACAGACGATCTGCATCAGATTTGGGATGATGCATGTGGTAGCAATTGAGAAGCTTTTTCGTTTTTGGCGACCAATCGTTTAATGTCAGCTATGGTACAGTTAAGAATGTTGAAACTGCATTTCACTACAGAGACAGCCAATCTGTTTATGGCTGATATTCTGTTTTTTTTTTGTCGTTTTTTTGTTGTTGTTTTTTTTTTTTTAAATCAGTTCGGTATTCTTTGATTTGATTTGATTTCTGGTGTATGCACAATTCTTTCTGCGTCCCAACTAGAGACTTAAGGTCAGAAATGACATCATATTTTCGAGTAAGCATGTTTTGATAAGAAAAAAACATCTAATATCATATATATATATTACATAGATAAAACCTTTTGAGTACAATTATTATTATTATTATTATTATTACTATCATTATTATTATTATTATTATTATTATTATTATTATTATTATTATTATTATTATATCTGGTGAATCTCATTAGGTATCCAACTAATTTCAAGACTTGTAAAATATCCGTTGTCATAGAATCCTTATTTATTGCAAACATGCCGTTATCTGTAGAATTCCAATTTTTTCCTATATTTCCATTTCTAACAGTGTTTTTGTCATGCTCTTCGGAACAATTCTAAACATTTATATTATCTATGAATCTTTTTTGTCACCTGAATTGTCTCCAGTATCTTTTGCTTTTTGGCAAAAATCTTAAGGTTTCCATGCTTTCTACTCTGTTTCAGTTTTGTCATGCGATCTCCTGGAAATGCAATATCGATTATGTGCCGGATATGCTTGTCTTTCTTTATGATAGCAAGTGATGGTCTGTTTGCTTGGGTTGCGTGACCTGTGCAAATTTCAACATAATCTTATCTATAAGCTAGGACAACTTCTGATTGTCTGTTTATGTCATTTGTCTGCACGAGAAAACGTAAGTCGACTGCCCACTTCTTAGAAAATCAAATTTCTTTCAAACACACACACACACACACATATATATATATATATATATATATATAGTTTATGCAAAACTAGGTAATCCGTATGGGTAGACCCAAGGAGGATGATATCCAGAGAGCTCAATGTAAATTCAAAGTAAATATGTTTGAATAAAAACAGACCACTTTAAGGTTCCATGTAATAAGTTATTTCACCACAAACCTTTTAAAGGGCTCTGGATCATCAGACTTTACTTCCAAAGGATGAAATGAAAAATTAAAAGAAATTTACACATTTTTTACGGTCCGTATTAAGCATATGTAAATTAACGAAGTGAGGAAGTGAGGGGGTAGGGAAGACATGAGTGATTTAGATGTACCATTTCAATTCTTTATCCCTAACCCCACCTGGTGTGGGTCAGACATCGCTAAACTTAACGTATGTTATCTCTAGGGGTAAGGGGTGAAGAAGAAAACCGACATAAAAGAAAGAAGATACAATAAACTAAATCATGATCATGAGAGAAGGTTTCACTCAATTTCTTGGACGGTGTTATTTCGCATTACTTTAAAGGGTATATTTGGGGGTTAAAGTTTGATATAAATCTAAATGTCTAAAAAATCGAAAAAAAGAAGAATTTAATTTGATTTTTGTTGGAGTTTTGGGTATATATATATATATATATATATATATATATATATATTAAAGACATTTTTATGTTTAACGTTCTTTTTATAGATACAAGTATTTAAGTAAATGCTCTGTTTATAATAAACAGTATTAAATAACATTTACCGGCCTGAATGTCCGAGAAATTTTCATATTCGTCCTTTGACGGGATTCGAACCTGCATCCTATGAAAATGTCATGACCCGGATATAAGAGAAACCCGGATATAAGATAGATTTTATCTGGGCCCCAAATTAGAGCCTGTGTTAATGTATATAAAATAGACCAAACCCGGATATAAGAGAAACCCGGATATAAGATACTTCTTCTCCGGGTCCCCAAAATCTCTCTTATATCCGGATTACACTGTATTAGATTCTACCTTGAGCAATAAGAATGTCTAATTACTGACCAAGCTAAAAAGAAGAATCGTGATGAAATCGATCATAAACGATAATGACATGTTCATCATTAATTAATCATAAGTAAGGATCGGAAACTCATGAATGATTGAAATTAAGTTCATATATATATATATATATATATATATATATATATATATATATATATATATATATATATATGTATGTATGTATGTATATTTCCAGGATCACTTTCCAACTTATGCATGTTGATCGTCGCCTTCTCTAACGTTCTAATTTACTGTCCTGGAGTTAAGTCAACATCTAGGTGATCAATTTATTTCGTGAAACAGAAACACTATTTACCGAATTCGTGCAATAAAAACTGCAAAGAAATTATGACATCATTTAATTTGAAACACATAAATAATAAATAATATATACTGAGGACATTACTTTTATAAGATAAAACTTTTCGATGTAAAATGAATTTTTACAAGAATTGTTTTCATTTTTTAAATTGTGATAAGAAAAAATTATTAAAATTTAAATTGTTTAAACTTCTGTATAAATTTCAGCCTTTTAGATATGTTATTATTAAGTAAAAACTGTATTCACAAATAATTAATAGAAAAGCTTAGTATCATCAAATATAGATATTTTTAAAAGAATTTTGAATTTTTTTTTTTTTTTTTTTTTTTTTTATGTGTATAAATATGCCGATTTTTGTAAGTACGTCTGACCATACCACGACTTATCAAAAAATGAGTGCGATAACTAGAGGAGAATATTTTCCTGAATTATTAAGAATGCTGAGTACTTAATTATATTTAAAAAAATGTCGCTCACGTCATTTTCTTCAGTTATATATTACACATAAAATCTCTGCAGAACAAGAATTTATTTGTCATCATGCTGCCAACACGTCAAAATAACTCCAGTCGGATTAAAAAGAATGCATTTTTGTGACATTTTTAAACATAAATTAAATAATCATTGTTTTAAATCAGATTAATTATATTATACATGTTAATATTCCTCGATTAAAGTTTCAGAAAAATAAAAAAAGATTTTTTTAAGAAAAATAATTATATTGCGATTAAAGACGACTAAAAAAGGACGTTAATCAGCTTTTCAGTAAAAAAAAAGAAAGAAAAAAAAAATTACCCAAAACCTCTTTCCAAACAATTTAAATTAGTTTTTTGAAATACGCGAAAATCTTTTGCTTATTGGAAATATTCAATTTAATTAGCTTGAAATTAGAACTAATATAAAAACTTCAAAAAAGATTTTCCATTTATAAAAAATTCATTTTAAAACTTAGGAATCAAGTTTTTATTTGTTTTTTTATTTATTTTTTTATTTTTTTCATAGATTTTGTCTTACGCTTTCAGATATTATTCTGAGTATACCCATTGCATTCCTTGTCCCTGTGTTTCTAACAAACCGCAATGTGCTTGTCTTGTTCTTGTGATTATTCTACTATACGCTCTATTCATCCCAATTTGTGTCATAAGTTTTACTATGTGGTTCATTAGAGAGAGATAGTCCGATGGAGTTCGCATTCGTTCTGCACCTGGCTTCTTAGTCAGTGCCGTGAAAATGCATCTGTTCAGGTCTTCCGGCATATTACCAATATTGTATATTTCATTTATTATGTCTGTAATTTTCTAAACGCCGAAACCATTTAAAGCTGGCAGCATCTCAACTACAATTCCATCTGGTTCTGTTACTTTGTTCTCTATTCAATTTAGCCAGTGCTGATTTCAACTCAGACTTTAATATTGCTAGTGCTTCGATATTTTTGTGGATTGCAGGTTTTCCTCTTTCTCCGTGGAAGAATATTCCGATGTATTCTTTCCAGAACTCAATTATTTCTTCTTTTTTTTATTTTCAGCGTTACGCCTTTTTTCTTTTTTTTTTTTTTTTTATACATCCCGTTGATGTGCACGTCATTTGATTTTTATTTCTTGAGTAATATATATTGGAAAAAAATCACTTTAAAGCATTGACATAATTGTAGGCAATGGAGTCTATCCTTACTCGTCCGCTCTTACGTGGCAACTCCTTTCAGGATGTAGGCGATCATGGCTCTTCCCGACTACCTGTTTTTTTTTTGGGGGGGGAGTGGGTTCTGTCAGTAGTTTTTTTAAATTTTTACCATTCTTCTTTGTCCTTGAAATGGACTGGAATAATGTACGAGTTGAAAAATATTCTAAAGGTGTGTGGGCAAGTGACAAGCAAATTTTACAAATCTTAGCGTGAGACGTGAGGACGCTGGGATCTTTCAAGCCAGTTAAATACTTTTCTATTTACTTTTATTTCTTAAGGTTGGAATTGGTTCTTGAAAAAACGTCAACGTAATTATTTAAACGGGGAGATTTTTTTTGAAGCACCTTTTGAGAAGATAATTATCTTCCTTTAAAAAAAATATGCGAATAGGTTCAGAGAAAAAGCGGAAAAATCACTTAATCCTGGGATAAAATGAAAAAAAAAGTACTACGTGACGTCATTTTCTGAGAAATTTGCAACGTTAAAGAAAGCTACAAACATTACGATTACGAGAAAAACTGACACACGCACACGCGCGCGCACGCACACGCGCGCACACACATATACACACATATATATATATATATATATATATATATATATATATATATTCACAGCGGAGTAATGGATTCCAGTTCGAATTGAATAATGGATGAGCCATGTTTGAATACCAGTCTTATTCATTACGTTCACTCACGTGATAATATCCTTGGGGCAGATATGAATCCATCTATTTTCCCTCCACCTAAAGGTAAATAGCGGGACAGACTATGTTCTCTAACCTTGTGTGGCAGCCGGTCTAGGAGAAGGACAACTCCAGAGAGTCGTTTGCGGACCTTGTGGCATACTGTGCACCAATTCTCTGTATGTGGCCGATTCTGCACAAGCCTTCACCACTATAATCAAATGATATGTTTGGGTAGTCTGGCTGTTGGTTCTAAGAACTGAGCTTCTTGACCCTAATACGTCGAAAGCAACAGAAGATTACAGCGTATATGTGTCTGTGTGTGTATATATATATATATATATATATATATATATATATATATATATGTGTGTGTGTGTGTGTGTGTGTGTGTGTGTGTGTGTGTGTGTGTAAATCAAATTCATGAATAACTGTATTCGACATATCACTACATGCCTATCTTGGTTACATGTCTCTGATCATAAATCACTTAGTACTCACTGAAGCATACACTGAAATCTACCTAACTCCATCCGCAATGTAATCATAGAAGATAAAACTGTCATAGCTTCACCCACATATAAAGAAGGATAAAATAACAGATGCATTGCATTGATACTAGAAAAGAAATAGCCAACACTCAGTGATATCACTTATGAATACGGTCACAATGCGCTGACCGTGTCTGGAAATTAATAAGCATTACCATAAATGTAGATACATGCATGAAAATCTACGAATTGAGTCAATAATAATAATAATAATAATAATAATAATAATAATAATAATAATAATAATAACCCTAATAATGGCTAATATTATAGCCGAAAACACTCAGGAATACAGAACATTCAGGCAAAGTTTACACACTTATGCTCAGAAAGGAAAAACACAAGATAAACGAAATGAAACGCTTAACCGCAGTACCTTGTCAGTCGTCTTTAATGAAACTTGTATAAAAGAGGAATTGCAGCCCAAATACACAATTAAAGGTGTATATATATATATATATATATATATATATATATATATATATATATATATATATATATATATATATATATATATATATATGGTGGCTAGGTATGTTCGAATGTAGTATCATATATATATATATATATATATATATATATATATATAGGCCGGTTACACTTGTTAAAATATGGTATCGTATGCGCATAACGTTTTTCTTGAAATGTGGCTTACCTTTATCCTTAATCAAATACTTTAAAATTATCGACTGCGGCATTCCAGAGACGGAGGCATATTATGTTCAAGTTGTCTTGAATTAATGAAGAATCCATAAATTTCACAGATAAATTATCCACTTGATATATATAGATATATATATATATATATATATATATATATATATATATATATATATATATATATATATATATATATATATATATGTATAATATGTGTGTGTGTGTGATGTGAGAGAGAGAGAATATGTGAGGGGGCGGGATAGGGAGATAACTTCAGATCATACGTTTAATTATGCAAATAAAACATGTGTAGTATATATTTTTATTTATAAATAAATGCAAAAGCTATGGAGCAGTGAAATACATATTTGATTAACATAATATACCATATATCTGAATAAATTATTACTTTTACTTTACATATTAATCTGTCCCCATTAATATTCGCAGTCGAAATTTGGAATCAATTTGTCAGTTCCGTTTTTTGGTACCGCACACCGCAGCATCCCAACGCACATGTATAACCACACACATACATATCTATCTGTGTATATATATATATATATATATATATATATATATATATATATATATATATATATATATATATATATATATACACCACACACACAAACACACATATATACATACATACATATATATATATATATATATATATATATATATATATGTTATGACTTCTACAGTTAGAATCGTTTTACATATATATATATATATATATATATATATATACACCACACACACAAACACACATATATACATACATACATATATATATATATATATATATATATATATATATATATATATATATATGTTATGACTTCTACAGTTAGAATCGTTTTACATATATATATATATATATATATATATATATATATATATATATATATATATATATACATATATATATATATATATACATGCATGTTTTATCAACGTCAACATAATAGAAACGAAAAAGAAAAAAGAAAACACTTAATAATATTAACTACGAACACGGCCACAATGTTCTGTGTTCGGAAAATAAAACAGAAAATAGAAACATACACAAGACGCACACACCTAATTAAATTGAAAAAATAAATACAGCCTTCAAAATGGCTAAAATTATAGCCGAAGGCGCCTCGCAATTGTAGAACATTTGGGCTGTTTCTACACACACTGTATCCCAAAAAGAAAACACTTGTTTGAACACAAGAAAAATTAATTAAAAAAAAACTTAATCGTGTTACCTTGTCTGTTGTTTTTAATGAAACACATACATACATACATACATTCATACACACATACATACATATATATATATATATATATATATATATATATATATATATATATATATATATATATATATTGTTTCAAACAAAAACTGTTTAGTGTTCATTTTTTTAACCATGGGGCCTTTCGGCCAACACTTTCTGTGAACAATGTTCCTCCATATTACTTATAAATTCATACAATTTTGCTACAATAATTTTACCTACATTGTTCCCTAAAGAAGTGTTGGCTGAAAGGCAGCTTAGTTAAAAAAAAAAAAAAATGACGATAAATATTGTTTAAAACAATTTGTGCATTCTGAGTTGTGACTGAAAGAGCCTAACCTAGCAAAAGTCAAATATAAGTTTACAATCAGGTGTATGCATATATATATATATATATATATATATATATATATATATATATATATATATATATATATATATATATATCTTTCAGTGTATTTCTGTGCATTTTCTGCAGTATTTGTATGAGATTTTCTTCGCGTCTTTCTCGTCAGCATTTCGTCAGCATTTCTGCACATTAACCAAATCGATTCAAGAAGCAGAACAACTCCCAGTTTTACATTGGCCTCCTATTGCGACAGCAATGTTACTATCTCATTGGAGGTGGAGAAGGTTAACGCCCCTCGGAGGGTAAACAAACCGCATCCAAGCTCGGCCTTATCAGGAGGTCAGTACTCGCTAGCACTGCCACCCCATTCTTCTACCGCGGCTTTCATTTCATCTATATTGCATAACGTTCCTTCTGCTCGGATTATAACATTTTTTCTATTCGTTAATATTCTTCATATTTGCGTTTTTTTAATTAAGTTTTTGACATTGTTTTTTTTTTTTTTGTATTTTCAAATATATTTAGTCTCAGTTTAGTTGCTGATTTCAGCGGAATTTTATGCGCACATTGACGACATACAGTAGGACCTCGATTCATGAATTTAATTCGTTCCTGAAGGCCGTTCGTAACCGGGAATGTTCGTAAACCGAAACTATTTTTACAATAGTAATCAATGTAGAGAGAAAAAAAAAACATCACAATATAATAAAATTGGCAAAGAAAAGCACGCCACAAGACACGAATGCATACAACATGGCGGTCGACTCAGAAATTATTCCGTTCGGCTTAATTCGGTTTGGCAATATTGTTCGAGAACCGAATTTTTGTTCCAATCATTTTCATCTCAAATTTTCTATTCGAAAACAGTTTTGTTCAACATCTGAGACGTTCAAGACCCGAGGTAGCTCTGTATTTGCAATGTCTAGATTCAATATATGGAGGAAAAGTTACAATCACACTACATATTCTTAAATTCGCAAAAAATAAACCTAGTTTCACCTATCAAAACCCGAGCCATACAATCTTCCGAAAACTAAAAGCTAACACTATCACTCCCTCTTATACACATTCACATGTACACACAGACAATTTTAACTGAAAACATTCGGAATTACAGAATATTTGGACAGTTTCTACACACTCTGTCCAGAAAAGAAAACACTTGTTCGAACACAACAAGAATTCATGCGCACATCGAGGACATATTTGCAATGTCTAGATTCAATACATAGAGAACAAGTTATAATCACACAACATATTCTTAAATACGCTTAAATTAACCTACAGTTTCACCTATCAAAACCAGAGCTATACCGAAAAATTAACGTTAACTCTCTCTGTCACTCTCTCACGTACACGTTCATATACACACGCAGACATATACATACAGGCTCATGCATATTTCTACACAATCTACTCTTTCTCCGATGCCCTAACGAAAAAAAAAAGTTACGATCTGAAACAAAACAGCTTACAACTAATTTATACAAGAACTCGACAATAATGAACGGAAAATAATCAGATTAAAAATCTAAGCAGTTTATTTATATTATTTACAATATTCGGACTGTTTGGGTCTAGTCACTGGATCTAACCAACGCCTTTATCCGCTGGGTCATGTGTCCTTAAAGACATTTGTGTATGAAAAAAGCTGGAGTGTACATGGCAATGAAGATGAGGATAACAGTCCAAATAATGTAAATAATCACAATACCTCATCTCAGAGTTTCAATCACCTGAAGAAGGCTGAAGCGTACAACGGCCGAAACGTTGTGAATATGACAATGAAGATGAAGATAACAGTTCAAATAATGTAAATAATCATAATGCCTCATCACAGAGATTCAATCACCTGAAGAAGGCTTAAGCGTACAACGGCCGAAACGTTGTGAATATGGCAATGAAGATGAGGATAACAGTTCGAATAATGTAAATAATCATAATGCCTCATCACAGAGATTCAATCACCTGAAGAAGGCTGAAGTGTACAACGGCCGAAACGTTGTGAATATGGCAATGAAGATGAGGATAACAGTTCGAATAATGTAAATAATCATAATGCCTCATCACAGAGATTCAATCACCTGAAGAAGGCTGAAGCGTACAACGGCCGAAACGTTGTGAGTATGACAATGAAGATGAGGATAACAGTTCGAATAATGTAAATAATCATAATGCCTCATCACAGAGATTCAATCACCTGAAGAAGGCTGAAGCGTACAACGGCCGAAACGTTGTGAATATGGCAATGAAGATGAGGATAACAGTTCGAAAAATGTAAATAATCATAATGCCTCATCACAGAGATTCAATCACCTGAAGAAGGCTTAAGCGTACAACGGCCGAAACGTTGTGAATATGGCAATGAAGATGAGGATAACAGTTCGAATAATGTAAATAATCATAATGCCTCATCACAGAGATTCAATCACCTGAAAGAGGCTGAAGCGTACAACGGCCGAAACATTGTGAATATGCCAATGAAGATGAGGATAACAGTTCGAATAATGTAAATAATCATAATGCCTCATCACAGAGATTCAATCACCTGAAGAAGGCTGAAGCGTACAACGGCCGAAACATTGTGAATATGCCAATGAAGATGAGGATAACAGTTCGAATAATGTAAATAATCATAATGCCTCAGCACAGAGATTCAATCACCTGAAGAAGGCTGAAGCGTACAACGGCGGAAACGTTGTGAATATAACAATGAAGATGAGGATAACAGTTCGAATAATGTAAATAATCATAATGCCTCATCACAGAGATTCAATCACCTGAAGAAGGCTGAAGCGTACAACGGCCGAAACATTGTGAATATGCCAATGAAGATGAGGATAACAGTTCGAATAATGTAAATAATCATAATGCCTCATCACAGAGATTCAATCACCTGAAGAAGGCTGAAGCGTACAACGGCGGAAACGTTGTGAATATGGCAATGAAGATGAGGATAACAGTTCGAATAATGTAAATAATCAGAATGCCTCATCAGGGAGATATACACAGACCTATGCAGTTTCTCTTTTTCATCTTTTATATACAATATTACTTGAGCACGCTGGCGACAATGGCTCTCTATTTTTCCCAACCTTTTCAACCGATAGTAATATTTGCTATTTACTACTTCACTGCCATCCATTTACACAAGCTCCTAATGTAGGTTACTCGTTTATTTCCTCTGTCCACTGTGAGTCTCAAATTTTCCAGGCCTTCTTTTCCCATAGTGTGTCCCAGAAATTTACACTGTTTCTTTCTGATTTTATGCGTAACTGTTTTTTTTTGTTTCCATTTTCTTTCAAACTTTTTCGTTGTGTATGTTCCGTTCATTGTATTCTCAGTATCCTTCAGTAGTACCATAGCCCTGTAGTCTCAAATTTTCTCTTCATCTGTGTGGAAATAATTCACTGCGATATAGAAGTACTGCTATTTTATCAAACAAGATTTTATCTCTTAACAATTTGTGCTCTGACCACCGCTTTACCGGTGATAGAGAAAAATGAGTTTGAACAGTGCTATAGAAAAAAAGACTTAATGCCCAGCCACCAGTTTAACGGTGGGTAAACACTTGTAGCTATTTGTATATCTACCGTGAAACATTACATAGCAACTATTTGCGAATTTTGACTCAAGAATTCAGGCAGAAGGGTTAAAATTGTCCAGAAACGCAGGGCTCAAAGGGTTATCCTTTTTTTTTTAGGTTTAGTAAAGCACATATTATTTTTCAAATGTTTCTTCGGATTTCGGTGTCACATTTCCTATTATTGGTTAAAACACTTCCCAGATATTTAAATTTCTCTACTTTTATGATTTTGACATCGCTCAATGTGTAGCTTGCATCTCGGTCTGTCCATCTTGATGAAACCCATATTTGTTCTGTCTTCCTACAATTAATCTTTTCTTCCTCGTACATTTGCTCCCAGTAAAACTTTTGAACAATACACGCATCCTTAAAGATTAAATCGGCTTACAAGAAGGGAACAATAAAGCATCAGTGTAACTGAATCTGTCTATATTTCTGAAATGAGGTATTATATACACTATTTACATTGTTCGGACTATTGTCCTCATCCTTGTCGCCATATTTATTACAACGTTTTGGCCTTTGTAAGCTCCAGCCATCTTCAGGTGGTTGGAATGTCGAACTGAACCCTTTATTTCGCCCACTGGGGTGGACTGTTCTAGTTCGACGTGCCATGTTTAATGGATGTCAGTTATATCCTGTTAATTTCCCTCTGAAAGTTCTCCACTGCCTTAACCGGGTATTGAACTCACACTGTTTGAGTCCTGTCACTGGATCTAACTAACGCCTTTATCCACTGTGTCATGTATAGGACACGTGGCACAGTGGAGAACTTGGAGAACCCCACTAGCTTTGGGTAAATAGCAGGACAGACCGGTTTCTATAGCCTTGGATGGCAACTGGTCTGCCGCAGAAAGGAATGGCAACCTAATCCTGGGAAAAAAATCTGCCTCGTCAGTCATGTATCGAAAGATCGCCTAAGCGTGTATCACACATAGGACATAACTGACTGATTGATGTTTCCTTCATTCTTTCTATTTAACCATATCCCCCTCTTACAAATATTTCTCTTAATAATTATCTTAAAATAATTTAGCAGACGATGTTATTTTATTTATGGTAACCGGATATTTCGCAATTGCCTTCCCCGATTTTCGTCGTTTGATACTGTACGTCAGAAAGCTGCGGTTTTTTTAATCGCGACCTTTTGGCTAAGATCAAAGTGTAGTATATGTTCTTAACTGTTTAATTTAATTCTCTCTCCACTTCTATCTTCTCTTTTATATTTCTTTAATTTTCTCCTTCAAGTGTCTTTTCCCCTATTTTCAAGCGATAAAAACGGAATATTCTATTATTTATTTATCCGGCGTTAAACATACGACTTTTACTCATTAAAAAAATAAAAAAAAGACTTCTTCAGCTCAGAAAAAATGTGCTGCTTCATAATAAAGCTTCAGGAAATTTCTTGGAGATGCCATATTGATTTTTGTTAATTTTTCGCAAATATAGCGATTATCTCGTTTCTATATCTAACATATATTTTGTTTATCTACAATAGGTGCAGATACTTTGACACCTGTGTGAATTAACTTAATCTTTTTTTGGCATAATGCGCACATGCAGATATCACTTGTTCAATGAAATGAGTGTACCGGTAAAATGACGACAAGGGCTTGATTATACAGTATTTAAGATTACATTCTATTCTCTTCGGTATCTCGTTCGTTACTCTTTTCCGTACTATGCTATACGGTCACACAGAACCCTTGTCCGATACGTGGATCTTACATTGTGTTTTAGTTGTGTGAGAGATTACCCAAGGCTAGCTGGAGGTAGTTCTTTTCATATACATCTATCCAGGATTTTTTTTTTCTCTCAAGGACGACAGGCCCACAAGTATTCACCTCTAGGAGTCACTA
>OZ010572.1:40865838-40900838 GCA_963932145.1 Acanthosepion lycidas | reverse complement strand
AAATATGATAATGTGAGACTCAATGAAAACATAGTATCTCAAAACATGAAACAGCTTAATGTTTAACTCACCAGAACATTCAGCTAAAGTGTCTATACGATTAGTCAAATATCAAGACGTCAATTACGTAAACTATTAGGCTCATAGTGGCACGAAATTTATCAACACTTGGTGTGTCTGTCCGAAGATAACCTGATGGGATCTATCACTCTTCAGTCTGGTCGTGAGTCCAGATGCTTCCTTCTAGACTGGATGCCAAACAGAGAGTTTCGCCTATCGCCTGGTTCACGTCTCTACCAGATCTTTTATAATAGGAGTAGAGGTGTATGTCTTGTTTCCTGATTAGGATTGTGTTTCCGGTTCTTACTACAGTATTTTCCTTCCCTCTAAATTACAGTAGCATCCTTCCATCTTTATGGCATTGTCACAATGTTTGAGGGGAATTTATTGAAAAGGGAAAAAATGGGGGGAAAATGAAACAAAACAGAATCGACTGAATTTGAACTCACTTCGTTGATTTTATTTTCCACCTCGCTAACCTTTATCCGACCCGAACACAAATGTGTTTAAACGCCAATACTAGAGAGACGAATAATTACACACTGGAATCCCTAGTGGAAATATTTATTTGTTTTATTCGGTATTTGCTGGCTGACTCGCTTGTAATTCGTTATCTGAAGACACTAATAGCATTGTTATAAATCAATAATCGGACAAGAATGTTTGCTGTGAGACATGTTACCCAAAAGCAAAAACTGCCAAATGCTCCACATTTGAGAAACAAAGAACAGATTTTAAGATTTGAACTTAAATGAGAAACAAATCTTTGAGCTACAAAAGACGCATATTCAATTTTATTCGTATTGGAAGGAAAGTAGTTGTGATACACGATATTTTGTCAATGAATATCACATCATAAAACTTGGATATACATATGGAATAATCAGGCCGTAACCAAGGTCTCCATATTTATGGGGTCTGTGTAATAACAATAACGTAGTCTATAATATAGTTATAAAATATATATAACATAATTAAAACATATAGTTATAACTTATATAATCAATAAGGTATAGATATATAACATATAGTATTATGCTATATATATAAGATATAGTTAGATCTGGCAGTTTGCATATATGTATAGCTGGCCACTTGTATTCGAAGAAACCTGTCTACTTGAGCAGCTAGCCAATCCCTCTTGCAGACGCTCGTTCAGGCGCATTTGTGTTTATTCAACACCCTCAGAACCCAGCTGTGGTTTATACTCCTACTATGCTGAGCAGACCGTACTTACAGTTTCTGGGAAAGAGCGTGCTATCTAGTGGGATCAGTAATTTGAAGAAAGACAGCAAACTCAAGCCCTCGGCCACGTTGACTTGTGATTTCGTTCTAGCACAGCTATTGACGGACCCCAAGAGTTCAGTCTATTCATTTTTACTCACAAACATTGGATATGGTTTAAGGCACTTACAACGCTGTGATCGAACCCACTTCAAGTACGATAACATCAGGAAGTCTCCTACCTGACAAAATCGACAATGGTGAGATTCAAACACGAGTCTCATGGTCAGAATATATATCGTCTAAACACTTGGCCATAGAGTTATATCATAGCTTAAAAGATAGACATAACATAGTTATAACATAGCTTATAACATAGTCATAATATAGCATATAACATAGATATAACATAGCTTATAACATAGTCGTAATATGGCTTATAACATAGATATAACATAGCTTATAATATATTCAGAACATAGCCTATAACATAGATAAAACATAGCTTACAACATAATATAGCTTGTAACATAGATGTAACATAGCTGATAACATATTCATAACATAGCCTATAACATAGATATAACATAGCTTATAACAGTGATAATATAGCTTCTAACATAGATATAATATAGCTTATAACATAGCATATATCATAGTCATAACATAGCTTGTAACATAGATATAACATAGTCATAATATAGCTTATAACATAGATATAACATAGCTTATAACATAGTCATAACATAGCCTATAACATACATATAACATAGCTTAAACCATCGTCATAATATAGTTTGTAGCATAGATATAACATAGCTTATAACATAGTCATAATAGAGCTTATACCATAGATATAACATAGATTATAACATAATCATAATATAGCTTATAACATAGATATAACATAGCTTATAACAACGCCATAATATAGCTTGTAACATAGATATAACATAGCTTATAACATATTCCAAACATAGCCTATATCATAGATATAACATAGTTTATAACATAGTCATAATATAGCTTGTAACATAGATATAACATAGCTTACATTATATTGCTTGTAACATAGATATAACATAGCTTACAATATAATCATAATATAGCTTGTAACATAGATATAGCATAGCGTATAACATAGTGATAATATAGCTTATAACATAGATATAACATAACTTATAACATAGTTATAACATAGCTTATAACATAGATACAACATAGTTCATAACAGAGCTTGTAACATAGATATAACATAGTTTATAACATTGTCATAATATAGCTTATAACATAGATATAACATAGCTTATAACATAGTCATAATATAGCTTATAACATAGATATAACGTAGCTTATAACATAGACATAATATAGCTTGTAACATAGATATAACATAGTTTATAATATATTCATAACATAGCCTATAACATAGATATAACATAGCTTATAACATAGTCATAATATAGCTTGTAACATAGATATAACATAGCCTATAACACAGTCATAATATAGCTTGTAACATAGATATAACTTAGCTTACAACGTAATATAGCTCGTGACATAGATATAACATAGCTTATAACAAAGATATAACATGGTTAAAATACATGTGCGCTACAAAAGTACATATTCAATTTTATTTGCATTGGGAGGATAGTAAAGAATCTCTCCTAAGAAATGTTGAATTTGCATATGGCATAATCAGGCCGCAACCCGTGAATTACATATATACATGAGATAAAAATGAATGTACACCCTGACATAGAAGATGTAGGTATAACACTTACAAAACTGTTTTTATATTATATTTGTTTGTCTGGTGCTCCATAGAAGATTCTTGGTAAAATCCCCCAAAAATTTACAATTTTATTCATCTTCACCAGGAATCGCGGCTTCAGTCAATTTCCCAACGCCCAATTGTTGCTTCCCTGTGCCTTTTCTATAGATCCATTCATGGTAATTATTCTGATGATGGTAACTAGATCTATGTCGAACTAAACTGGCTGAAATTCTCATTGTTTTAGAGATGAATTGGATAGATGGAACCGAAAATTCTTTCTTAGAATTTTCCCTAGTAATCCATTAATATGTATAATTAGTTTGCAATAAAATTTGTATTTAATAAAAAATACTGCCTTATGAAAATTTCGTTGTAGTTAGGGTCACGTATCATAGATTAACCGGCCCTGTTCCCAACAAATATCTTTTCTCATTTCTCTTAGCATATACTTGCGAAGATAATACGAATGTTGCATAAGAGTATAAGTTATTGAATAGAATACCCAAATGTTGGTTGGTAATGAACGATGATACTTAGGACAAGAACAACACATATAAGATTTGCCAGCGGCGCGTAGAAGAAGAAGCCGACTGCTAGAAGTGAGTCAAATGAATTCCACAATGAATCTCCAACTGCAGGATATCTACCACCCTACGCGGTCAGATATGGCACAATGCCGAAGTTAATGTGGGGTATCCGAGCCAGTAGACTCGGCCAAAAATTCCCCGTATAAAACGGGGTCGGATAACTGTTTCCCGAGACAAGACTATGCCCTTCGACATAGCCTCATCTGAGGATTCTCTCTCCTCGGAGGCAGATAGTTTGCCCGGCAAAGCTGGAAACGAATGTCCAAATGCAGACCGACATACAGTATTTACTACTGTATTTATCGTACGTGGGTAGCTACAAGTACAGGCAAGTAGTTTATAAGTTCATGCCTTTGTGAGATATATTAATTCAAAAAAACAAAGATTCAAAACCTTTTCATAAACGTTGTACCCAGATGCTATAATCATCAAGCCATTCATACTATTTACACAGATTTGGTAACCAAACATTTGTATATAAACACAATTCCGTGTTTACACACGACATATATCTCCAAGCATCAATAAGAGAATAAAAAAAGCATAAAAATACAGACGCATCACATGACATATGATCTTCTCGCATATACATAAATACGTCCTTATTATAAACACACTCGGAAGCGAAGGCGTACGAACGCATAAACAGATTTACTTAAATATATACACACTGACACACTCTGATGTATACACAGACACCCTTTTTAAGAGCTCATAATTTAATCTGTCGTGGAATTTTACGAGAGCGCTTTCTTGTTCTCTCTTTCTAATTCCGAATACATTGCAACTTAGGGCAAAAGACTGAGGCACAGATCGACAGTTCAAGAAACTATGCCTTCCTATACAAAAGCAGTTACTTTCAAACGAAAAGCTGTTATTTATATCTAATACCTAAACACACACATGTACATAATATATATGCAAAGAAAGAGAGAGAGAGAGAGAGAGAGAGAGCGATAGAGATACAGAGAGAGAGAAAGAGAAATAGCGAGTAGAGTGAGAGTGTGTTGGAGGGGGGCTGCATTATCCTCGTTTCTAGGACTATCTTCCAAATGACTAATTTTTGTGGGGTAGCCCACCTTGGTTGTACAAGGGATTTTTCACCCCACTTCTTGTAGTAGTTGGTAAACAAATGTCAGATGAGTACAATAAGTGATAAATACTTATACTGGCGCCTATTTTCCACCGTGTCCTTTGAAATAATCCTCTTCTGTTCTACACATGGACAAAATGTACTTAGAAAATTTAAGGCCAAATGCCTGTAAACACAATTTCCTCAAGCTTTTGGATAATACCGCATATATATATATATATATATATATATATATATATATATATACACTCACATATATATATATATATATATATATATATATATATATATATATATATATATATATATATATAAGTTACGCTATATTTATAAGTTAAAGTGTTCAATATCAGGGAGAGAGCATATGTAAATATAAAAGTGGACACTGAAGTCAAGACCCAGCGGTCACAATCTGGTTAATGCTTAAACGCAATCGTCAGGACATGGATATGAAACAGATTGTTGCCGCTTGGTGTTGTGGGTGTTGATTTCAATATCTATATATATATATATCTTCGTGTACAAATACATATATATATATATATATATATATATATATATATCGATATATATATATATATATATATATATATATATATATATATATATATGTTTGTGTGTGTAATATGTGTGTGTGAATATCAAGATAGAAAAGCTTCGAATAGACAGAATTTTTCTTCTGAAATGGAAATTCTCCAAACTAATAAGGTTTTTATTAATAATGATAAATACAGGCTTTATCAAAAATACTTATAAAAAACATGGTAAAATTTCCCTATAAAATTTTCCCTATAAACATATTTCCGAAAGGCCATCCCTTTAGCTCAGCACACCAACTCATAACAAATGTTCAAAATGCCCCCTGCTTGCTTCTGAAAACGCATGCACCCGTCGGATCATTGACTGGCGGACCCATTTAAATATTCCCACACGGTGTCGAATGGTTTCCCAGGTTCACATGGAACTTTGAAAAAGCGTCTCGGCATTATTCATATCAGATGAATAAACCAATTGATTTAGGTGGCCACACAGATAAAAATCCAAAGGATTGAGGTCGGGGTAACGTGCAGGACATAGAACCGGTCCCCACTACGTATCCATCTTTCATGATAGATATCAGCCACTTCATCGAAGACAATGTGACTAAAATGTGCTGGTGCCTCACCATGCATAAATCACATGCGTCTTCGTATTAACAGGGGTACTTCCTCTAGCAGTTTTGGAAGTGTGTTCTCCGTAGACGTACTGGGATAACATATGGACGTATCAGACAGTCACCTACAATTCCAGTTCCCACGTTAATCGTAAAATGATGGTGGTATCTAGCTTGTATTGTACCATGGGGATTCCGATCCGCCCTGAAATGTTGGTTGTGTAAATTTGTTATTCCATCTTTTCCGTAAACAAGACTGAAGAGACAAACAACGGATCGGCAGTTTGTGCAATAAACAATCGGCAAACGTTCTCCCGTGGTGAGTGGTCAGAGGGCGAAACATCTTCCTCGATCCATAGATTTTGGTGCCACGGATTCTGTCTCAGCAACGCAACGATAAACAGCAGCAAATTTGGATGATTCAGCTGCCTTCGGTTTGAAAAAGCAACCTGATACAGCCGTGCAGTCTCGCGTCCATTACCATTCGCGCAGTATGTATAAATCATATTTGCCTGCTCACAAGATGACTATCCTACCATTATTAAAAGGAACACTTCTCAGTTAACTCACTACTAGGCACGTTAAGCCTGACTATCCACAAATGTACACGAATGACAAATGTAACCTAGTCTACATGGTATTACACCGCCATCCACTAGCGTTTTCCGTAAAGTAATTTTACGATAGTAAACATTCTTTAAAACGAAGAATTTGCAGACATATGTTTCTATGGACTTTTATTCTTGGTGTGAGGAACCCTCTTCCAAAGTTTATAAAATTATTTTTTATCCATCCAATATACATACGTATATATATATATATATATATATATATATATATATATATATATATATATATATATATAACAATATTGAACAATAAAAAATATTAAAAATTAAAAATCTTCAAACACATTGGGTTGTATATTAATATTATTTCGTTTTTATTATTATTTCATTTAGATTCCTCGACTAGTTTCGGCCAACATGGCCATCGTCAGGAGAAAAAAATTATGCTTGCTGGTAGCAGTAATCTACAGAAATGAATGTCTGTAGTTTTCATTTGTTTTTTTTATTATTTTATTTTTTTTAACATAAATTTTGGTCAGACCTTGTGTAGGTCAAACAGTCTCTTTTAAGTTGTTAAGATAAGAGCTGGATGGATTCATGCTGCTCTGAATTCATTTGGTCATTTTGACATTTTTATTGGCTCTTAGAAAGGGTGTGTGTCTCTGTTAAGTGTGTGTTATTTGGTTCTTATCATCGATATATCTTGCATAGAATACGCAGTCTCTACCGATGAGGGGAAATATGTATATCAGAACGCCAAGAAACACAACAATACAACAAACGCCTGTTACAATTTAACTTCTGCTGAGAGGTTCAGCTTTAAAATTAATTTTTGATTTTCGGTGTATCTAGATTTTTTTATTCGTCCGATCTCGTTTTTTTTTTTTTTTTTGTCGCTTTTGATTTGATTTGATTTTAATTATTATCGCTACTTTTCTAAATATTCCAAATTTATTCATCCATAGTAATTGTTTGTTTAAGAGCACTCCTTAATTTGTAGTCCTTAATATTTGCATAATGAAGAATACATTGAAAATGGATTAAACCTCTTCCAGAGGAAAAGCTTGCAAAATTAACAAGAGCATAATGAAAATAGCACAAATAACGTTAATAAAACAGTACTCTACTTCCATACTCAATTGTGACTATAACTGAAACTAATTTAAATTTAATGAAAAAGAATTGTTGCAACTACTTCAAAAACACTACGCGATTTAATTAATACAATAGAAAATAAAAAAGCAAACCTGAAGCATGAATTTCAAAAATAAATTGAAAAAAAAAAGGTAATACATTGGGGAAACAACGATGAACTTAATATAAAAAGGAATCTTCGACGAAAAGTTATTGAAATGTTTTTTTAATTCAGGAATCTTTTTACGGTAAATGTTTCACCATGATCATGGAATATGCCATATTTACTTACAAAACTACTGCTTTTGCAATATAGGGTAATTAAAAACAATGTCGCTACAAACTGAAAACAAAGACGTTAGAAAGCTAAATGATAGCGGCTATGTTAAAGAGCTGGATACACTGAAGGTTAAATATCGAATTTTAAAACTTAACTTCACTCGATGTAAAAATTAACCGGCATTCCACTGCCATCGCCGCCATTCCTCAGACATACAAAAATCTGATTCCATCAATAAGATCATTATCATTATTGAAGAGATTCTTTATCGGAATGGAGGAGGGAATGAACAGTAGTTCGAAATGATAAGGCGGTGAGTCTAGTTCGAATTCCGATTGGGTTCGTTATAGTGAATGCAACGTACGAATCGCTTATTTCGCATTCCGATATATATATATATATATATATATATATATATATATATATATATATAGATAGATAGATAGATAGATAGATAGATAGAGAGAGAGAGAGAGAGAGAGAGAGACACACATTTTTTTAATGTTTATACGTTCTTTTTATAGATACAAATATTTAAGTAAATGCTCGGTTTATAATAAACAGTATTAACGACATTTACCGGCCTGAATGTCCGAGAAATTTTCATAGAAAATATACATCCTCCGACAGGAATCGAACCTGTATCCTATGCGGAACCGTCGCATATATATAAAAAGAACGTATAAACATAAAATATGTCGTAAAATAATTGTCAGTCTTTGGCAATTATATATATATATATATATATATATATATATATATATATATATATATATATATATATATATATATATATATATATATATATATATATATATATATATATATATATATATATATATATATATAGAGAGAGAGAGAGAGAGAGAGAGAGAGAGAGAGAGAGAGATGAGATGAAACTCGGAAGTTGTTTATAATAAATTTTTATTCAAATTTTCAAATTAGGCTTTTTTTTATGTTATCGATAAATTTGTCAAATTCCATATTTATTTTTTATTTTATACGACCCGAAGTAGGCGGCGTTGCTCGGGTATACATGGCTGCTATTGTATAACCGTACTCGCTGCATAAACGCAGCCCTTGTCTAGAAATTCTGCCCTCTTACATGCAACATACGTTGATGTACTAAGCTACTCCCCTACCTCATCTTTTTTACGGTTTGACCTTATGAAGTGTTTGATCCATCTTAATAAAGGAATTCCATCCTTTAAAAAACTTCTTGTGTGGTCGTTTCTCGGGCTTAAATTGTTTCAATGTTTTAGATATTCAGTAAATTTTCTATGGCCGTAATAACTTTCAAATAGTATGGCATTTTTTGCAAGTCTAATAATCAAACAAAAACAGGGATGAAACGTCAGAGCTTGCTTCAACTGTAAGTGAAAACTCATGAACGTCCCCCTCCTTCTTCGCACGTTTACTTTAAATCTGGGTTTAATAAGAGGTTCTTCCGGAATTTTTCCCTTTTAACGCTTCAATAATTCTTTTCAAACAATCTTTGTATCAAAGGTTGTTCGATTGCCAATTTATGATGGAATTATATGAAAAAACTATTGGCTAAATGGCAAAAGCCAATTTTGGACCTAGTTTGTGCCAGATTTCGCCAACTTGATTCAAATAATCTAAACCAAACTTTCATGTAAGTTAATGTGTATATCATATGTAATTTACATGGCAAATTTGGAAAGCATCGGATGAAAAACCACGGACTTATGGCCGAAAAACGGACTTTTTAACAGTTTTTCGTGGTTTTTCGTAATACGCAGGGAAGCGAGCAGGACTAAACCTACATTATCTTATTTCTTGAATGGTGGCAAAATTTTTGCTACATGTTTGAAGAAAACCTAATGAAAAAGGATGAAGTTATTCAAAGTTTGTATTTTAAGTAGTACGAAAAACCCTATTTTTTTCAGTTTTTTGCAATTTTTTGTGTGAAGCCAACTTCGCAGGAAAAAGATCAAGCACTCGACATAAAACTCGTAACATGAGATAAATTTTGCATTAAGGGCAAAGAACATCAACTCATCCAGTAAAAAATTTGTTCGCTTTGCCTTGGTTTATGCAAAAAGTAGTACCAGCCTTCAGTTTTATAGATCTTTCTGCTAAACATGGTGTAGAGTGTGGGGCTGGAAAATTAAATAGTTCGTCTTGATCTATCTTTTTAAATTTGCAGCATGTGTGTAGAAATTCATCGAAATCGGTCGAGAAATGTGAACGTGCATGAATTGCATACAAGCACAGAGGCAGACACGTACAAAGACAGACTCACAAACAGACATCTTCTGTTTTATAGATATAGATTATTTCCTTCCCGAGTATTTTTGAACATTGCTCCTATTCGTTTTCCAGGTGTGTGTAGTTACGCAACCTGGCTTTAAATCCGACATTCTCACGTTTGATGGAACCAAATTCACGTCACTCTCCGTGACGTCATATAAACGAACAAACTGTCATTTTTATGCATATTTTTTTGTTAAAACATACTTCAATGTTTTAATATATTCTCTGTTTATACGTTATTTTTATGGATACAAATATTTAAGTAAACGCTATGTTTATTGAGATAATGGATGAGGCATACACCTGTGTTCCCCCTCACTGGAATATGATTGGTTGGTGTCCGTCATAAATACAGACGGACATGTAGGTACGACAGAGTTTAAGTCTATGACTACGCCCATTGGCCTACGCCATTGGCTATCCTATAGGTCTACACCTATTACCTGCGACTACGAAGAGTACCAGTCGATTACTGCTACAGTGAACTACTTGGTTACAGTAGCCAAAACCCATTTAGCTACTTCGATCAAATATATCCCTTTTAGGGACATATCATTTATAAGAAATAGTATTAACAGCATTTACCGGCCAGAATGTCCGAGAAAAAAATCATGTATAAAGAGAAAATATATTCAAATAATTGTCGGACTTAGTTCATTTCATAATATATGTTGTCATTTGTTTATGTTAAGATACGCTTCGAGCAGATATGATCGTTCGAGAAAAATAATGGGAAATTTGTATGTTAAAAGCAGTAATTATTTTTCATGCGGCTGTAAATTTATTTTTGAAAAATAATTTGATCTTTGTGGTTGTTTTGAAATAAAGCGTTAAGATGGTCATTTTTAAAAATATCACCCGAAGAAACCGTCACGTCGAAACCAAGGTCACATAATTTAAGTGACTTACTGGTTATTTTAAAATTATATATATATATATATATATATATATATATATATATAGTTAGGTGTTCAGTGGACATATGGTTACCCGCTCAAAATGTGAAATCAACAATATATATATATATATATACATATATATATATATATATATATATATATATATATATATATATATATATATATATATATATATATATATATATGAAAAATAAAAGAGTTTTGAAAAGCTACTGTAGAAATTCAGGCGACAGCAGACAGAAAGATCTCAAAGCATTCTATGAAGCCCTTAAAAATGTGCACGGCCCACAAAGAAAATGGAATTTACCCTGTTCTGTAGTCTGACGGTAACACACTCCACACGGACAAGAAGGAAATAATATTAGGATGGAAAAAAAAACACTTTGAAAGTGTCCCTATTCCTCCGCCATCGATAATAACGTCATTGCTTCAATTCAACAGTGACCAGAATTTTTCCATTTGTCTCTTGAGCCATTACTAAAGGAAATCCAGGATTCTATCAGGCATTTTTCCTAAAACAAACCCCCTGGAAAAATGCTATTCCCCACCGGATTTTTTAAATATAGTGCAAAGACACTGGTTAAGAAGCTCTTTGAGCTTTTTTAAAAGTTATATGTAAAGTTGGTTCTGTTCCACAGGACTACAAAGATGCCGTTCGAGAACAAAGCAAAATGGTTCAATGTGCTAATTCCCGTGGCATTACACTTCTAAGTATCGCTGGCAAAATTCTCGCCCGTGTTATTCTCAACAGAATAATTAAATATCTCACTGCCGACATCTATCCCGAATCTCAATGTAGTTTTCGTTCAGGTCGGGGAACCATTGATATGATTCTTTCACTTCGTCATGTTGCTGGGAAAGATCGCGAGAAGAACCATGAACTCTAAACCGTCTTTATCGATTTGACCAAAGCGTTTGACACTGTAAGCAGGGATGCCCTCTGGAAAGTACTCAAAAAGCTTGGCCTACCTGAAAGTATGCTGAATGTCATCATCTCGTTTCCCGAAGGAATGAAAGCATCTGTTCTATTTAATGGAGATTTTTTTCAGAATCTTTCGATTCGACAAATGTTCGAAAATACTCGGAAAGGAAATAATCTATATCTATAAAATAGAAGATGTCTGTTTGTGAGTCTGTCTGTGTACGTGTCTGCCTCTGTGCTTGTGTGCAATTCATGTACGTCCACATTTCTCGACCGATTTCGATGCATTTGTACACACATGTTTTGAAACAAAATCGCTGACTCGAGCAAGCATTGTTCGTGATGTTTATTTTTGCTGATGGCGCTGCGATCATGGCCACCTCAGTCGAAGAAGCAATCGTCATTCGTTTTTCCACCGCTTGCAACGTATTCGGATTAATTATAAGAATAAAGAAAACTGAAGTTGTCTATCAACCAAGGCCTACACCTAAGCTGATCAGGGGTGTAAAACAAAAACCACCAACTCATAGCTTTTCAATAGCTCCCATTTATTTTGGCAACAACAACCGGAAGAATGTAAAATCATTCTCGTACACAGGAAGTAAAGTCAATTAAAGTGCATCTTTAGATGACCAAATAGTTAACAGAATATCAAAGGCAACAGTGCTTTTAGGAAGCTTAAGCATCGCCTATGGGATGTTCGCGGTATTTCAATGAAAACGAAAGCCACTGTCTATCGAGAAGCTTTTCTCACCTCACTTCTTTATGGGTCAGAATTGTGGACGCTATAGCGGACACAAATCAATCAACTTGATGCTTTTCATAAACGCTGTCTTCGTTCAATATGCGGTTATATACGGTTAGGGCAAAATCTCTAATCTGATCTTTTCACCAAATGTGGCGTCTGTGGAATCCTTTTTGATGCAATCACAGTTCGGATGGGCTGGCCATGTCATCAGAATGAGAAATGATCGGAGGCCGAAAAACTTGGGCTTACCGGTAAACAAAGTTAGGCTACAGTATTCAATAACCTGTACCAAAACTACATAAATTTATACCAGTTACCTGTATATTGAGACACTAACCGTAATATCTTTAGACATGGGCTGTATAGCAAACAACTTTCAACACACCGGTAGGTACCCTATATTGTATCGATATAACTTAGTGGACATTTAAAATTCGTTAAGTCTGATAAAAACATTCAAGTCAACTTCAAAATAAATATACCATTGATTACACATCATACTAAGTAGTTCTGATAGTACTGTTGCGGATCCGGTATTAATATGTTGTACTGTAGTTGTTAGGTGAGCTGCCCAACTTCTTTAGAACTCGTCAATAAAGGTTTGTATTTTACACCCGCCAGTCCACTCCCAGGTTACGTTATTTATTTTGATAGAATATAATGCTATTTGTGTATTTATCTTGATAGACAATAATGATATATGTGTATTTATTTTGATAGACAGTAATGGCTGGATGCTTGTTTTTAAGATGTTTGTGGCAAATAATCCTGATTGTAGGCAGTTCAAATTAAAAAGAAAATATTTCTTTCAGCTTCGCTAGTTGATATGCCTTCCATTAGGCCTGAAACAATTAGAAAAATAATATTACAGAAAATTAGAACGCGGAGATAATAACTTTCATAATCTTTATAATTCAAAGTGTGCACATACAGCTGCAACTACAACAAATATCCATATGTAAGATACCAAAACTCAAAAGAATAATTGATTTACTGATAGAAACAAAACATGAGTTACGAATACACACAAAGCAATATTATTTGCAATCAAATAGACATGACAAGGCGGCAGCGTAACAAAAGTACGCATGCGCACGGAAACATATGCATATGCCTGCATGTGTACATTTGTACCATGCTATCTTTGCCGGCATCTCCGTCCGTTACTATTCCTCTTTATGACTCTTACAGCATCATTAGTCGTGATGTGATGCTTGTCTGTTTATTTGTTTGGCAATATCTACACCGAAGACTGTTTATCAGTCTTTTTCTGCTCATTCCACTCAATTGATTTCAACCGCTGGGCTTAATATGAAGAAAGATAAAACAAAAACTCGCGGCGCAAAATCGAGGGAAAATGAAGCAAAACAAAAGAAAACAAAAACAAAAAAAATATATTTAAAGACACAATCGGAGCACAAACACTCAAACGTTCCCGCCAAAAGCAAACAAAATATTTTAATTGGCCACCCATATTGCAGTAACATGGGTTGGCTTGAAAAGGCTCGCCGTCATTTATATAAATTCTTCTCGTTATCTTCTTTATTGCATAGGGCTAATCAACAACATGGCGCTAAATCACACATAGACAAACACACACACGCGCACGCAAACACACACACAGATGTACAAACACGCACGCACACACAAACACACATGAACAAACATACAGATAAACAATTAGACAATTTCCTATTGTTCGACATTTTATCATAAGCCATAACCTACGCACATACTCACCCAGCCACACACACACACAAATATATATATATATATATATATATATATATATATATATATATATGAGGAAAATATTTTAAGCCATGCTATGTTTATGGGTACAATTGCTCAATATCATGGATAGAGTGTATGTAAATATTAAATTGAGCAGTCAGGTCAACATCAAGCGGCGACAGTCTGTTTCATGCTTTAATGTCATATTTAAGCTTGAAGATTGTGTTCAAGCTTAAAACAGACTGTAGCCCTTGGGTGTTGACCTCAACGCCCCCCCACATATATATATATATATATATATATATATATATTGTGAAAAAATACAACTGATAAATGAAAGACGGTAAATAAAAGCAACATTTCATGAACTTGTGCGTGTAAGAGAACTTTAAATCATGAACACGCACGTGTTAAAAAATGGAGTAAAAAAGAGGATTGAAAAAGACGCGGAATGAAGTGAAAAAATTGAAAACCATGGAAATATTGTTTAAAACCATAACCCCTGAAGACTGGAAATTTTACCTAGAAACATCAATGTCGGGATAAAATTTATATTTAAAAGTTAAGTAATCTTTCCATGTAATATCATTATATATATATATATATATATATATATATATATATATATATATGAGGAGTACAAGGTGTGGAGAGAGATAAAATGATACATATTTTTGAAGAAATATTGGTATGTATGGTAATACACTTAAAAGCTATTTACTAGGTTTAGCTTACTCTGGCACTGGGCTACAAAGTAATAAGAGAAAATCGAACTCTGTACACAATGGGCTAGGCAATATCTCGAACTATTACCCTACACCCACTAACGAATTTAGACAAAGGGAGACCCAAGGTTATTACCCTAATGAGGCTCCACGCAATCGACATCTTCGACGAATAGATAAAGATGGAAGAGTATAGAAAAACTCTAAGAATCTTGTTCCATGTGGCGTGTATTTTCAGCAGAGAAGCGATCATGTTTATAATGCATGTCAAATATTTTATGTATTCGTTTTCGTTTACTTTCAAGCCGGTTGACAGATGACTGCCACATTTGCCATCGGTGTATATTGGAGGTTCCCAAAAATGCCAGGATGAGGAATTTCGTCTACGGTACCTACCACATTTAATTTTTGATATTAACCAGTCGCAGCTACTCGAGCAAAAACTCTAACTCGAGAGGGTTTAGCCACAGTTTTAATTTGGATATGCAAAAACCTAATGTCAAATTTGAAAAGTAACAAATAAAAAAATTAACAGAAAGATGGCCCGGGTGAATTTAATCCAACATTTTACACACACACACAAAAAACACATAGACATACGTATACAGGTAGGTATACAGTATATGCAAAAAACACATAGACATATGTATACAGGTAGGTATACAGTATATGCAAAAAACACATAGACATATGTATACAGGTAGGTATACAGTATATGCAAAAAAACACATAGACATATGTATACAGGTAGGTATACAGTATATGCAAAAAACACATAGACATATGTATACAGGTAGGTATACAGTATATGCAAAAAACACATAGACATATGTATACAGGTAGGTATACAGTATATGCAAAAAACACATAGACATGTGTATACAGGTAGGTATACAGTATATGCAAAAAACACATAGACATACGTATACAGGTAGGTATACAGTATATGCAAAAAACACATAGACATATGTATACAGGTAGGTATACAGTATATGCAAAAAACACATAGACATATGTATACAGGTAGGTATACAGTATATGCAAAAAACACATAGACATATGTATACAGGTAGGTATACAGTATATGCAAAAGTAACTATAGACTAGAGTAATGTAAAACAAAACGTATTGTATTGATTATAAAAACATTAGTAATACTAGAATAATACTTACAGTATACCTAATTTTGCAGCCTCTCTGTAAATGTACGAGTGGGTATTCGAATTCCTGTCGAATCCATTACATTCACTTACGTGCTAATATTAATCCTCTTCTCTGTCCAGCTATAGGCAAATAAGAGGACAGGTTGGGTTATATAATCTTGGATGGCAACTGGTCTAAGAGAAGGACAGCTCTTAAATCAAAACCTGCGGAGGGTCGTTTGGGGAAATTTTGGCACGTAGAACACCAGATCTCAGTATTCGGCGCTTAAAAAATTTGGTTAGTTTTGCACAAAGCCTTCACCATTATAATCAGATAATATATGCTAGTGTGTGGACTGATAGTTGCTAGAAACTGAGCTCCTTGACACTCATACATCGAATACGACGGGAGAGTCTACCATATATATATATATATATATATATATATATATATATATATATATATATATATATATATATATATATATATATATAAGATGAGGTACTGTAACTATTTACACTGTTTACATCGTTTGGACTGTTGACTCCATCTTTATTGCCATATTCATGTCGTTTCGACCGGAGTACGCTCCGGTCTTCTTCAGGTGATATACGTTGGAATTTCCAACCTCGGTGGTAGACTGTTCTAAATCCACTTGGGATATCTTAGTTTCAGTTAATTCTCTTTAATAACTTAACACTGTAAGTTATTCTTCCCTCTGCTGTGGACAGATATTGAACTCACAACACTTTAGATGTAGTAATCACTCTTTGGGTATATTCAACAAAAATCAAAGAGTTCTAATTTCACGACCTGGGAAAAGCACAGTGAACAATGTAATTATATATATATATATATATATATATATATATATATATATATATATATATATATATATATATATATATATATATATATATATGTACAGCTCTGTTCGATAAAAGTGAGTCACCTGATTTTTTTCTACTTAAAAATTGTTTTGCCTATTGTTTTTGGTATCAAACTAATTTTTAATCTTACTAATATAAAAAACCCTTCCCACCAACCTAGTAAAAGTATTTACTCACACTAAGGTATTCTATTGATAATTATAATTTTGGATATAAATGAGATTTAGGGAAAAAAAAACCTGTGCAAAAAAAAAGTGACTGACTTATTTCCTGCAACTAGTAATCAATAGAAACATAACCAAAAAGCTTTAAATAAAGAATAATAGAGGTATAATTTATTTATAATAGGTAATATAGTTCGAATTATTTAATAATCTATGGGTCCTCCTTTATTTTGAATAACCTTTTCAACCCTTTTTGGCATTGACTTGATTAGGTTCTGGCAAATCTCATCTCCAAGCATTGAATTCCATTCGGATATGAAATTAACAATCAAATCCTCTTTGTTGCGCAACTGCTTTCTCGAGAGACTGTACTTTATAATGCTCCATAGGTTTTCTATGGGTTTGAGGTCAGGAGATTGGGGCGGCCATGTCATAACACTCACCTTCTTCTCATCAAAGTATTCCTTCATCAATTCTGATTTGTGACAGGGAGCATTATCCTGCATAAAATGAGCTTGCTGGTGTCGATTTGCACCTTTCAGCAGAAGGGAGCAGACAATGCTAAAATTCTCTTGTACTGCTCGCTCTTGAGGATCTTTTCAATAGGTTTTAAGAAACCAGTTCCATGAAAAGAAAAGCATCCCCAGAACATTATAGTGAACGGATCCTTGACAGTACTTACTGCTAAATTCAAAGAGCTTTCAAAGCTTCTTCTTCAGATTTTAGATGGCTTATCCTTTGAATTTTGCTTAACTTTCATTTCATCGGAGGAGAGAACATTCTTCCAGTCTTCTACGGTGAGATTTTTGTAATAGCCCATTCAAGGCTTTTTTGGCTTTGCTTATTAGCGGCTTAAACCTTGGTGTACAAGATTTGTTGCCTTGTTCTAACAGCCACCGACTGTTAAAGAGGCAAGACTAACACCTTGCTCTTCACTTAGACTGGCTGCAATTTCCTGGCTAGTTATAGCCCCATTCTTCACAACTTCTCTCTTGATTACCCTGCCAGTTCTATCATCAATCTTTTTCTTTCGTCCCCTTGTTTCTTTCCTTGGAGCAGGAGTGTCATCATTATTTGCTCTAAGCACTCGAGAGACAGTTGATTGCGAGGTTATAGCAATTTCTGCAATGTCTCTCGTAGATTTGCCTGCTTTTGAGAGGGCAATAATATATGCCTTAAGTGGTTCTGAGTAGCTATTTCAAGCTGTTTTTAAACTGTATGAGGCTTTCTGGAATCTTCAACCGTCCTCCGATTGCTAAAGAGGGAAAATCTCCAAATGCTGCCGAATTAGTCGGGTTCCGGACGTCTAACCACACTGATGAGTTGCGAAACAGTCTGTCTATGGGTAGAAATACACACACACACACACACACACACACACATATATATATATATATATATATATTCAACCAAAAATGTTTATGTTATCTTCTTTTTAATATATATATATATATATATATATATATATATATATATATATATATATATATATATGAGATCATCCGATTCCGCTACATTGGTTTCAACCATTCATAACTTTAGGCCAAAATCGGCTGAAGATACCGAAAAGTTGAGACCAAGGTAGCGAAATCGGCTGATCTCCTAATTTTCTATACTTAAAAGATCTACATATTAAATTTTTATCTTTTTTTATGTGTATTGGCCATTTTTTAATACCACGGTTTCCTGGTCTAATTCAACTAATTGATTATTAACTGTGTATATATAGCCTTTCTAAAAAAAAACTAGTTCGATATGAGACGAAAAAGAAAATTAAGGCGAATTTTATTGAGCATTTACCAGTATAAAAATATCTTGGCATTTTCTTAGACTCACACATCGGCCCGTGTGCTTCAGAAACTTATACATCTGTCGTCTTCATTGCAACTGCCTTTGTGTGCGTGCATGTGATAACGGCCTGTGGGTTACTGTGTGCCGTAACATAGATTGACATATAGAATGATAACAAGACATTACTAGAAGTCCCTGGCGTAAATATTAACAGACTGCAGACATCAGCAAATGACCTGACCCCCATCTTTTAGTGCAAGTGAAAAGTAAAACCCGGGAACTGGATGCCTGGAGCTAAATTATTATCAGGGTGGTGACGGATCGCAAGTACTAAAGGTCATAATCCGAGGATAGATTTCTTACAGGGTAGCTAGTAAGCGACACAGACGGGTCCCCTTCCTTCCCCCACTCCCTCTCCATATATATATATATATATATATATATATATATATATATATATATATATATAGAGAGAGAGAGAGAGAGAGAAAGAGATGTATGTATACATAACTCAGCTTTTAACTTCACGTATGAATTTTAACCATAATCCGCTTTTATGACCTGCTATTCGAATAATAATTTTACAACCCCCGCTTGTAAGAAAAAGCTTCTGTGATGTGCATAGAAAACCTGGATGGTCATGACTCTCCATAACATCCTATTTTTGTTGGTTTACTACCCTTCCCAGTCAGCCATTTACTCAAGCATGTTCGGTAGGTTAATCTCTTATTCTTTCTGCTCCTCTTATATTCACCATACCGTTTGAGTGTCAAATTCTCCCAGCTCTCTTTCTTCAGTATTTGTATCGGAAATTACAACTGTCTCTTACCGAATTCTAAGTAAAAATCACCGTTTTGTTCCCATTTACATTAAAACTTTCTCGTTGCTTACATATTCCGTCGATGGTATATTCAGCATTCTTCTATAAAAACACGTCTCTGTTGTCTCAAATTTCCTCCTCATCTGTGAGGAAATTGTCCAGCATTCGTTGACACATAGGTTCTAGCTCAACTGATATTTCACAGCAGTACACTGCTCTTTGTTTTTAACAAAATTTATTATGTTGCTTAATAATTTAGCTAGCTTTTGGAAGATATCGACCGCTATTACGATGCGCCTTAATACTTCTCTGTCACGTATTCCGCCATCTTTATAACACTTCCCAATTCTTTTTATCCTCTTCCGTTTCTTTTTTTTATCCTTTTCTCAACCCACAGTTTTTTCCCATACTTACCCTCTCTGTAGCCCATTGCGTACTATTGCCCACCCCACCGCCTTGCTTGGGATGAAATGCTTAAAAATAAATTTCAGTAGTTACTTGATTCTAACGTCTCCAATACTCAGTTCAGATTTTGGGCTGGTTCTTTTTGTTAACAACCGTACACGCCTATATTCTTACAGTAGATGGTCAGTCTTTTTTTATTCGTTCTTCTTTACTAACTAGTCTATGAGGTCCGACATTTTTTTTTTTTAAGTCTGCTATCAAAATGGAGTCATCGGCGCATTTTATGCTGTTAATAATAAATCCATGTATTAGGTTGGTGCCAAAATAATGACGTAATAATATCGTTTTTTGACGTATTTTTAACCTTAAAAAGCGACATTATTACGTCATTATTTTTGCACCAACCTAATATTAGTTCTCTTAGAATTGTGTAAAGATTAAATGAATCCGGTAGGAAGACGCAAAATTGTCTTACGTTCTTTTGACTTATTTAGTACTTGCTCAATTCATCTTCTAACTAAATGCATACGTTATGTTCTATCTTTCATAGAATACGTAAAAAACATTTGATAAGATACAATACAAAGGAGTATAAGAGAAACATGCAAATTAAAACCATACGTTAGTAAATACAATACCTAATGCCCCAACAGATGCAAAACAGCCATCATAAATGATTTAATGCATAAACCATACTTCAGACGCGCAATATCATATAAGCAACTCTAAAACAAATATTAGTTGATAATATTAGGTTAGTGCAAAAATAATGTTGTTTTCTCATATCTTTTATGTGATAAAACGACATTATTTTTGCCCCAACCTAATAACTTGTCTGGTTACATAAGAGTTTAACGAGTTAAAGTAATCTTAGAAATTAGTGAAAATATAAATAATAATATTAGCATGAAAACATCACTTATATATTCTCCGAAAGAGAAACTACAAACTAACTACAAACTAGATGAAATATTTGCGCAAAATGTTTTTGATAATAGCTCATGAAATATGAAAGTGCAAAAAATGTTGGAAATCTTATGTTAAAATTCTTCCTTGAAACCAGAAAAATGCGCGAGAATGTTGTAAAATTAAACAAATAAATCTCGTAAAAACAAAAGCTGGTTTATAAGCAAATATGAATTAATTAAATATATACATATATACCTGTCTATATATCTGAGATGAGGTATTACATTATTTATTTATTACATTATTCGGACTATTGTCCTCGTCTTTGTCGCCATATTTATTACAACGTTTCGACCGTTGTACGCTCCGACTTTCTTCAGGTGGTTGGAATGTCGAACTGAACCCTTTACTTCGCTCAAGGGGTTAGACTGTTCTAGTTCCACGTGCCATGTTTAATGGATGTCAGTTATCAGTTAACTCCTGTTAATTTCCCTCTGAAAGTTCTCCACTGCCTTAACCTAGTATTGAACTCGCAGTCTTTTGGTCTTGTCACTGGATCTAACTAACGTCTTTATCCACTGTGCCATGTGTCCTCAAAGAGGAATGGCACAGTGGATAAAGGTATTAGTTAGAAGGCCGAAGCATAAACCGGCCAAAACGTTGTGATAAACATATCACGTGGAACTAGAACAGTCGACTCCAGTTTTAATAATTATGGCGACAAAGATGAGGACAATAGTCCGAATAATGTAAATAATATACATGCATACATAGAGATTTAATTTCTGTTAAAATAGCAACACTGTCAAAACGATGGCACCTACAACTCAGAAATAAGCACACTGATTGCCACATTCACAGCAGCGATAGTTAGACTGTAAAGAATATGGAAGAGCAACATCAACTTCCATAGCGAGTTCAGGCTCTACAAATCACTGGTCTTATCTATCCTGATCTATGGGCGTGAACCTTGGATACTCCTGGTTGAGGCAGGAAAAAGAATCCAGGTGTTTGAGCAGAGATGCCTGAGAAAGCTCCTCCCGTGAGCAGGACAAGAATCTTTCTTCGCGACAATTAAGCGTCGGAAGATGGCATAGTTTCGGCCATGTCACACAGAATAACAGCCATTGCAAGACCATTATGCAAGACACCATTGAGGGCAGACGCAAGTGAGAACGGCAACTCAAAATCTGGCCATGCAATATCAAAACGTGGACGGACATGACAATGCCAGAACTCCCGAGAGCTATCCCCAATATATCATCCAGGAGAAGGTTGTCTGTTCCTTCTGCCCTTACGTCCCCCGAGGATTGAAGCAGCCAATAGACTGATGATGATAATGATGTTGATGATGATGCTTGCATGTATATGTACAAACATACACACACACAGATATATATATAACCTCTTTACCTATATAAATTATAAGTTATAAACTTTCCCCTACTCTAAGATTTCCCAAACTTTATTTCTATTAATCCGTAACATCCTTTGATCTATATATTTTAAAGTTATTTTTATACACCTTTTTAATTAATATTTTTTAAATTATTACTTAATTTTTCATATAACCCCAAATTAATATTAGGTTGGTGCAAAAGTAATGTCGTTTTCTCACATAGTAACATGTGAGAAAACAACATTATTTTTGCACCAACCTAATATCATAAGGTCAATACACGAGTTTACATTTTTATAAAACTTCTTCCCTTTATGACTAATACCTTCCACCCTCCACTCTGACTGAAACAATGAAATAGATAAATTCTGTAATAGTTGTTTTTTTAAGCTTTTACAGTTAAATTTCTAATTCTGTCACAAACTCAGTCAACACGGGGGTTGATAAGACAGGTATTTTCGTCTGCCGAAATAGATTATTCCCCATATGAGGTGATTTTGGATTTTATTGTTTATAAATTATTTATTATTTTATATATATATATATATATATATATATATATATATATATATATATATATATATATATATCAATTGTAAGTTGAATGTTTAACTTTTCGTTTTTTTCGGGGTGGAGAATTACCTTCACTAGTAATGAAAAGGCATTTTGTGAGTTAGAATAAGCTCGAAACAGTCAAACAAGAATGTGCAGCATGAATTTTCGAGAGAATTCACGATAAATTCACCAACTGTGAAAAAGTGTTGGAGAATGTTACGCAAGGCACGCTACAGCGTGATTAGCAGGAGCTGTACTACTGAAGGACGTGTGCCATGTCACAAATGATGCGTATATCGAACTGTGAAATTAGTTATAAAATCTACACCCCTTTTCATATCTTTTTCGAATTTTAGTAAATAAATCCTTTCTTGTTCAACATAAAGTCTATTTAATTTCGTTTGCCTGGTACATTTATTTACTCAGATATTCACATTTTAAATTATGTCAAGTTTGTGGAGACAACCTATGGTGCAATGGGTTAATTGTCACCATTTTATATTGTTTTATTACGCGCATCCGCGTTGTTTGATTTTGGGTTTGTCGTCTGCGAGAAGAGTACCATGATGGTATTCACTCCGTCAGAAATTTTGAAACAATATGCTGTACTGGTTGGCATTCGTGCCGAAAGTTCAGAGTGTTTGGGTGTCAATGTGAGGACAGTGCCGAAAACTCGGAAAGAGTTGGATGAGTCTAATGGTGATTACGATGGTGTTTTGAGTGATCGCTAGTGATGGCGATGTTATGCCTTCATTCACATTCCCGAAGAGCCTCAGCCTCATCATAGAGGCCTACATCAAGTGCCTTAAGGAGTTAGTGCTGACCTGTGTCAAGAGGGTGACTGCTAGAAAATGATATATCTGGAAAGAGTTCTCTGCTCCATGTCACACAGGTCATGGCTGTCAGACAATTTCTGCGACCACATTACCCCTTCTGGCCACCTGATTCCCAGACTGCAATACCCTTGATTATCATGCGTTGGGCGTACTTGTGTAAGAGACCAATATAACATATTGTAACACCAAAGATGAACTGAAGGCAAGGATTATGGCAGCATTCACGAACTTACAATGAAACTGTCCAGCATGAGATTCGTCTGGTTGTCGTGGTTGAAGCAAATGTCGATTTCATTCAATAAATTTTCTCTTGAGTATTTCAAGATAATTTTGCGTAATTTTGGTAAATATATATGTTAAAATGACATTAATATATATATATATATATATATATATATATATATATATATATATAACCATTTATTCGAAAATTATAACAAATATGTTACAAAATCACTACAAAAACAGCAATTTCAACAATTCTGGTGTCTTATCAAGTGATGGTGATGGATGTAGAACCTACATTCAACACCATCACTTGATAAGACACCAGAAGGGTTGAAAAAAAATGGCTATTTTTGTATTGATTTTATAACATATTTATGTTATAATTTTAAAATAAATAATTATATTTCCTCTACTCTATACTGAGCACTCTTTTAAGAATAGTATTTTTGGTTTATTGGAATTTATTCCGTATACACCAATCCTATATTTGTATATATATATATATATATATATATATATATATATATATATATATATATATATATGTATATATATATATATATATATATATATATATATGTATATATATATATATATATATATGTATATATATATATATATATATATATATATATATATATATATAATCACAGTAACTCAAGCAACTACCGACGAAGTAAACTTAAAATGACACCCCGGAATAAAAGAGAGCTCGTTATTGAAATGAAATAGCAGAGCATATATATTTATACTAATCACCTGTCGCTTTAACTGTAACTGACACGACTGTCAGTTTATTCCGCGCTCTGCTAGCATTCTTCAAACGGTCGGTATTAATATTATCATTCATACTGCTTTTATTTTTTTCCTTCAATAGCAGTAAGTATGTCATATATATGCATCAGCTACCCCCCGCCCCATTTTAACATATTGGGTCAGCCGAAGTGGATATAAATGCTTATATCATGCAAACAACGAATACCGTCCAACAGAAGAATGAGTCTATAGTGCACAGTCATAGTTAGTTATTGCTGCTCCAGATATCTATGGAAAATAATATATATTTAGTGTTTTTATATATATATATATATATATATATATATATATATATTTATATTTATATATATATATATATATATATATATATATATATATATATATATATATATTCACTGATGCAAAAAACGTTTCTTTCTTCGGGGCTATGGAACCTGAAAGCAAAATACTTCTTACACGAGCAGGTATGGAGTAAATGTTTCATTTGAGATTTGATGCCAAGATACTAACTGAAGGGCCTTTAACCGCTGCAAGTTATTAGGTTGGTGCAAAAATAATGACGTAATAATGTCGTTTTTGACGTTAAAAAATACGTCAAAAAACGACATTATTACGTCATTATTTTATAAACTTGTTCATATATCCTATAAGTGTTGATTAGGATTGAGATATTGTGGTGTTAGCATCCAGATGATCACTGTAAGAGCATTTTATTCTTGTAACTATTGCCGTAAAACTTGTGTATCGTGACTTGGTGCAGTGTAGCTTGGTGCATTATTTTCATGAAGAATGCGGCGGCTGTCACAGAAGACTGCTGACATTAAGAGATGTGAGCAGATTTAAATTATGTTTAGGTGAAATGCATTAATATAATTTCGACACGGATGATCGAAATCAGTGTTTCACAAAAGAAAATTTCCCTAAACCAACACAGGGCATAGCTTATGGTGATCTTTTCCAAACGTGCATCAACGTATCAACTCTTACTCCGGAAATCATTTGCAATCTGTTTTCGACTTAATTAAGAAAACAGCACGAGATACAAAGCTAAACGATGACCATTAAGTTATTGCTCACCGGTGTATATATGTATAAATATATATATATATATATATATATATATATATATATATATATATATATATGTATGTATGTACGTTTGTGTGTGTGTGTGATTGAACTGTACACCTTCCTTCATACCTATGATCATTGAGTTTTCGCTTGATGGTTCTTGAATGGACTTTGAAGATGGAAACCAGAGTATGAATGTTGGTACCATTACTGAAGGCCTGAATGATCTTTTTCCTCTCACTATTACTCAGTTGGGAAGGCAGTAGGATTGATCCAAAAGGATTTAAACTGCTCTATTTCTCGCTGAATAACTCAAAGTTCTTATATGAAAGCCTGGTAAAAGAAACTGAATTAGTTAATTTTTTTTTTTTGTTTTGTTTTTTAGATATTAAACATTTTGTGGGGAATGGACAATTAAGCTGTTACACGATTTGGAGAGTTTGGATATTACATCCGCTCTGTTTTGTTTTTGTTTTGCTTTTTGTCTTTGATTGTGTGTGTGTCTCTGTGTGTGTCCTTGTGTAGATTTAACTTTCTCGTTGACATTTGCATTTTTTAATCGTAAGCATCTAAGACACTAGGAGTCACTGAGTGTGAGAGAATACGTGAAAATATACTATTAAGGTGTAAGAACAATAAAAGAGCAATAATTAAGAAGACAAGATAACGATAGACATTGCAACTTAAACATTTGAAGATCAAAATTGACTGGGAAACAATAAGCCGAGATATAGTTCCACAATTAAGAAGTGTGATAGAAGAAACTGCTAGCATAGAACTTACGGCTATATCTATCCATTTCATCAGTAAAATGAAACCAGACTGCTTATTACTGCGTTTAAATTCATAAAGTGTCTATGTATGTATGTGTTTGTGACTGTGTGTGTGCATGTGTGCTCAAAATGATTGATTTGTTTTTTATATGCTTATCAAACTTTTGCAGGTTATTTAAAGCCTGGAAATATCTTTAGATCGTAAGTGGTTTTTTTTTGGGGGGGGGTTGTTTTTTTAAATAATAACAATTATATACATGTCTTACTAATAAATTAATTCACAGTCTTGGAAGAAGATTTGCTTCCATACCATTCTGTTATGCTGTGGCAAACGAATTTTTTTTTTCTTCCACCGAATTAGGTCGAATCGCTCGTCGCCACTGTTATGGTCCGGTTCCTTGTACCACGGTGATAGTTCAAGGTAGAAACAATAAAGAAGAACTCGAATACGGATATGGAATAACACAGATATATTACAAACAGGAATATATACTGAGAAGTAGAAAGTGTTAGTACGAATAATCAGTTTTAGTAGGGAGAACAATGTAGTCTCGACCAGTATCACTATTCCAATGTCTTGTAGTAATTGTATGAACGCGACTCTGTTTCGAACTGCCTCTGACTCGACTGACTGACTGACTCTCTCGCTCTTACTGACAGACTCCTGACGGACATCACATCAGACTTCCGACTGAACAGTATTTAGTCACCCCTCCCCACGAGGGCGTCATGTGGCACAAGAACCGTTTAACTTGGGATCTCCGAGCCCGTGGGATCGGCCAAAAATATGCCGTTTGAACTCGTATAAACGGGTTCAGGGTCGGTTTACCTCTCCGAAAAAGACTCTGCCCTTCGGCGTAGCCTCGTTTGGGTTCCTACCCACCGGAAGGCAGAGAGTTCAACCGATCAGCCAGTCAGCCGGTCGTCTCACTTTAGACTGAACTATATTTAATCACCCCCCGACGAGGGCATAATGTGGCACAAGGACCGTTTAACGTGGGATCTCCGAGCCCGTGGGCTCGGCCAAAAGTATGCCCATTGAACCCGTATAAACGGGTTCGGGGTCGGTTTACCTCCCCGAAAGAGACTCCGCCTTTCGGCGTAGCCTCGTTCGGATTCCTCCCCGCCCGAAGGCAGAGAGTTCAACCGATCAGCTGATCAGCCGGTCGCCCGACTTCGGTCTGAACTTCTTGCTTCCTCTTGAGGAGCAGTATTTATTACATATGGAATAGTCCATTATGTTATTATGGGTAAGGTCCCATACCACATTCCCAAAGGTATTTTCGTGTAAGTGACTCTAATGACAACGACTGGAATCGGAATTCGATTTTCCGATTACGAATTCTGAGCGGTTATGATTCACACAACCCACACATCCAAATTTACCACACCCAGTATTCCCAAACGTTCACCCATGTAAATACCGACCAGGCTCGACGTTGCTTAACTTCGCCGATTGTACGAGAAAGGATGTTTTAAAGAGGCTTCACAATGCTTAGGAAAATGAAAGAAAGAACTTTAAATAAGACAAAAATTTTCAAATTAAATCAGATAAAGAAACAATGTCCGGGAGGAGAAAAAAGTGACTGGGACGAAATCAATGATGCAGTAATAGATTCAGTGATTTTAATTAATTAATTAATTAAATTTTACTCTCGTATATTACAAGTCAACCTAAAAGCGAAAGAGGTTTAATTTAATAATATGGTTCATGTAGGTAATATATCTTAACATTTGACTTTAATTTTGAGCTGAATTATTTAAATGTCACTGACATTGTTCCTGGATATAACAGTGAACAACGATATGAACAAGTATGCACTTGTTAAATCTTGATGAAATATGGCGATGGCCTGATTTATGAGTTCATAAAGGAAATAAATCATCACGGGACGAAAACGTAAAGAACAGTTGTCGGTACTATAGAAATTCCTTCATCTATTAACTGGAAAAGTAGTCCACTTAAAGCATCTGATATATATATATATATATATATATATATATATATATATATATATATATATATATATATGTGTGTGTGTGTGTTCAGAATGCGAACGTTCTAACTCGGCCACGCCTTTCTCTCTCTCCCTCTCTCTCTCTCGTTATATATATATATATATATATATATATATATATATGTGTGTGTGTGTGTGTGTGTGTGTGTGTGTGTGTGTGTGTGTGTGTGTGTGTGTTTGGAGAAAGAGAAAGAGAGGTGTGGCCGAGTGGTTATAACGTTCGCATTCTGACCACGAGACTCGGGTTCGAATCTCACCATTGTCGATTTTTCAGGAAGGGGACTTTCTGGTGTTATCGGACCCAGCGTGCGACACCTTTGGAAAGTGCCTGAAAACCATACCACGGATTGACCCAATCCTTGTGAGTGAAATTGAGGGCCGTTGATAGCAGGGCTAACGCGAAGTCACAAGTCATCGTTGTTGATCACGCTAGATAGCACGCTCTTTCCCAGAAGCTGTAACTAATCTGCTCAACACAGTTGCACTATAAACCACATGTCGGCTATCTGTGGGTTGAATAAACACAATTGCGTCTGAGCAAGAGTCTGCAATAGGGATTGGCCAAGTAGACAGGTAACCTTGCATACGAGGGGCCAGCTATTCATACACACACACACACACACACACATATATATATATATATATATATATATATATATATATATATATATATATATATGCACACAAAAACTCACAGATATTTTCAGAGTGTATCAAAAATACATTTACAAATTTGGGGTGGTTCCTCACGGCAAAACAAGGATATGAACACATTTTTTAGTTATTATGTTTAAAGGTTTATGCTAGCTGGTGCTGTGTTACCATTTAGTCTGGGTTACGTTTGTTATTCGTGTACTTTAGTAGCTAGTCAGTCTTCAACGTTTAACGTGTGTAGTAGTGAGTTAACTGAGAAGTGTTCCGTTTAACAGTGGCAGGATATTCATACCGTCAGCAGGCCGATATTTACTTTTTTTTTACAAATGCCTGCGGATAATAATGGATGCGAAGCTTTCTTCCACTTTCTCATATATCTTTACCCCAAAATTGTTCTTGATATATAAGAATTTATATGTCATTATCCCATATATATATATATATATATATATATATATATATATATATATATATATATATATATATATATATATATATATATATATAGAGAGAGAGAGAGAGAGAGAGAGAGAGAGAGAGAGAGAAAGAGTAAGAGAGGCGTGGCCGTGTGGTTAGAACGTTCGCATTCTGACCACGAGACTTGGTTTCGAATCTCACCATGTTCGATTTTATATATATATATATATATATATATATATATATATATATATATATATATATATATATATACATGTATGGATTTTCACTGGGAAACTTTCGACCGTTTCCCACAACTAAGCTACGCTTAGCAAATCGCTATGGTAATGACGAAATTATTCGAGTAGGGAAGAGATGCAAGAGGAAACAAGGAATAACTTACCTACGAAGTGTCTGTAAATTGATGTTAGAGCAACGGCAGACGTTACTTGTCGCCACAAAGGGCGGACAGGCCGTGGTGAGACATGATCCCCCACAACCTGAAGGGACACGGCACATGAAGATCTCGATTATGTGTATTGCCACGTTACTATAAAATACAGTAATAGATTAACAAAGATGCTTTGTAGTCAACCTCCAGATAGTCATGAAAATAACACTGATGCTTCTCAAATTCAGAAAGAAAGATGATACGAAAAACTGGTGGAGGAATCTGAATACGCTGGGCGACATTTCCCCTATTGAACATGGCTGCAGAGTATACATAAGTTAGATGACTGCGGAGATGGCTGGTATCAGAAATTAAATCAAACCATAAATAGTATTCGAGCAGCAACAGAGAAAGTCAAGCGATTTGATCTGGTTGAAAAGAAATGAGGAAATATGGCTAGAGAAATAGTACCTTGAAAATATCAAAGTAGCTAACAGGTAGTAAACCAGTCGAGTCAAGTGGTGGGCCCTTCCAGCTGTATGAGGCGTTTGCACAGTAAAATCCCCCAAGTAGTACTCAGCGAGCATTCTCTTCTGATGACCCCAAGAACCACTTTCATTTGGTACATCGAATATTCCACTGGAAGCACTTACAGCAGCAAGCTGTTCTCAAATTCCTGTTTGAAAATTTCATTGAGATGGAAAAAATGCTTACTTTTTTTTAGGATATTGTAATCCAGTACATGTTTTAGGATAGTTCCATTCTCATTTTTAGAAGTAAATGTAATTATTATCAATTTGTTAATTTCAAGGATGGAAGAGAACTTTGAGTTATGGAGTATGCATTTTTTAAGTTTAAAAAAATATGGCGTCATTCTGAGACTGCAATATTTTGCAGTAGCGTTTAAAAGAATTAAATCTTTTGATGACACACAGAGTGCTTATGTGGGTCATATCGTCTATCAGTTCTAAATTCTTTCTGCCACATATAAGGACTGATCGATCATGTCATTCCTGTTTTTTTATTCCTTTTTTTTTCTTTTTCTTTTTCTTTTTTTGAGCCTGCTAATATCATCAAAGAACGTTGCCTTCATATTTTAATTTAAAAAAAAAATCGAATTGAATCAAATGAAGAACAAATCTCAGAAAGCCGGATAAAGAGACGAGACCAAAATCAATTTCTTCCTTTTTAATTGATTATTTAATTAATGAGACTTGAAGTAAAAAATGATGACGTTCTACAGAATAATGCCAAAAACAACATGTGACCAACGAGGAAGTTTTAAGAAAATAAAATATGTGCAAGACGGACATTGATAATTAGAATCAGAACGACGTAACCGAATTTTCTAGAACACATAATGAGGAAAGACGCCTTGGAGAATTTAACACACACACAGGACATACTGAAGATAATAGGGACAGAGAATAAGCTACCCAACGATTATTATGCAAATGTCAGAACAATAATTGGGAATTATGGTAAGGGTAAAAACGTTGGTTAATAATGTCAAGGATGGGAAGGTAGGAAGAGCCATGATCATCAATGTCTTGAGAAAACAAGCAAATTATAAAAAGAAAAAGAATTAATTTATTAAATATATTTTGCTTATTAATTATGTAAAAGTTATATTTTAATTCTAATTAGCACATAAGTAATTAACATTTTGTATTTATTCTTGCCACAACAAACAATTTTGCTCTCATAATTTTAATATTGCTACGAAATTACACCGTTCAAATGGAACAAAGGTTTAAGCTGCCATATTGCCCAGAATGAATCTAGCTTTTCCGTTCCTTTTATATTTTCTAGTTATTGCATATCTTGAATGATTATGCATTCCCCCCGAAGATATGAATATTGACTTCTCTCCTGCCAAATTCTGAACACTATTCTCTGTTGAGTAATTAAATGTGGGATATTATTAAAACAAAGTAATAACGGATTGATCTAATCCATATATTGGGCAAACGCCCATGGTGCAATGTTGCAAATAAATATTTGATTGACAAGCCAAACTTAATCAAGTACTGGATACAAATAACACCTTAGAGTCAAATGATCTCTCTTGCAAAGGAGTTCAAGGCAGTCGCGTAAGGCTTTGCTGCACGAGGAAGAAAGTTTTACACAAAAATAGCTTAAAATATGCATTGGCATAGAGAAAGTACATTCCAAAAGCTAAGCAAAGTATTAATAAATAGAAAAAAATAATCACACTATTTACATTATTCGGACTATTGTCCTCATCGTTATCTCCATATTTATTACATTTCGGCCATTGTACGCTCCAGCCTTCTTCAGGTGGTTGGAATGTCGAGCTGAACCCTTTATTTCGCTCGCTGTGGTAGACTGTTTTAGTTCCACGTGCGATGTTTAATGGATCTCAGTTGTCAGTTATCTTCTGTTAATTCCACTCTCCAATTTCTCCTTAACCGGGTATTGAAATCACACTCTTTGGGTCCTGTCACTGGATCTAACTAACGCTTTTACCTACTATCCCAGTTGTTCTTGAGGACATCTACGTATGAATTTTTGGGTATTATAAACCTTATGTCATCAGCAAGCATTTTTTACCAGTGCTCATATTGCAATATTTTTGCTGTTATCAACACGTTTTTTTTATCAGACCTCATATTGCATTTTTTGTTGTTATTATCGCTTTTCTCTGGCACTCCTTATTACTGGTTCCCATATTGTATTCATTTCTATGCTTGATCGACTCAGGAGATTTTTGTGGCCTAGCATATGTGCTGAATCCTTAAGTTTACGAATTTTCCAATGGTGTTCTGAGTCTATGATCTCAACATGATCCCACAGAGGGCGCTGATCTCCTTTTTCTCCCCATATATGTTCAGCCACGTCTGATTTTCCACTTTCGTGTTACAGCTTTCTGGTGTTTCTGAAGCCTTACCTTAATAATGCAAGTAGTGTATATAATACCTCGTCAGAAATATAGACAGATACAGAAAAAAAATCGTTAGAAACAAGGAAAAAAATAAAGAAGTAATGTGATATCAGTCGTCTTATTTAATAAGCAATGCTGGAAAATCTCCTCAGAAGTGACAAAAAGATTTGAAGGAGGAGAAATGGAACGAACATATGACCAACAACGACATTTTAGAGAAAATTGAAACAAAAAAAAGCGCACTTAACAACAGGAAAAGACAGTTGAAATTTCTATGGCACATAATGAGGGAAGAGGACAAGGTAAATTTGATACTCACAGGACAGAATGAAGGCAAGAAAGACAGAGGAAATCACTGCATAACCTACCTATCGACAAGTGTAAATATATGTCGGAATATGGTTTAAGAGATAACAAAAATTCAACATCTATAAAGACTTACAAACGACAGGGAATTGTGGAGAGTCATGATCGCCAACGTCCTTAGCTACAAAATAATTTGCAATAACACTAGTAGAAAGACAACTGTGAATTCCGTTTAGACATACGTTTAGCAGCTCCACCCCGTAATGTCTATTTGCCACGGCCACCACAGCAGCATTATAGAGCTTGGTGAGGCTGTGACCAGATTTTCCACAGAGGAGTCTACCTGCACTAAGTAATGGAATTATTAAATTTAATGAAGCAATATCCACCTTAAAGAGAAAGAGAAACACTGTGTTTGAAATGTCCTACATGTAAAATTAATTGAACATTCTTTAACACAATCTTCCCAAAACGCAAACCTACTTGCTACGAAAACCACAGCAGCACCACATGGCGAGGGCAGGTTGGGTTTTTATGCTCTACAAGAAATCGGTTTTACATCCATATCATATTAAAACACAGGTTCTTGTAAGATCGCCGAAGTTAAGCAACGTCAGTCCTGGACAGTACCTAGATGGGTGACAGCTTGGGAATACCACGTGCATTATCTTTGGACTGCTGGATGGAATAATGGATACCGGCACAGAATTGGGAGCGTGAAAGCCTAGTTAAAATTCTTTTCGGATTCGTTATATATATATATATATATATATATATATATATATATATATATTAAGCGTTTCATCCCAAGCAAGGCAGGAAGACACTAGAACGCAAGAGGTTACAGGAAATTTAGAGCAAGATGAGATAAGAGTGATAGAAGAAAGGATGAGGAGAAGGGTAGTGGATAGATCAAGGCAACTGGAGATGTCGATTGACATTACACTTGAATAGCTGAAGATTATAGCTCTCAGGGAAACTGGAATAGTGAAAGGAGTTCCACAGGCGAGAGGTGCTAGACATGAAGGTATTAGAGTAGAAGAGACGGCTACATTTAGGAATTTCGACAGTGAAAGGGTGAGAGCGGGATGCCAGCCTCGTAGGGCGCTTGAACTCATGAAGTCTGGGAACCAGCGAATGCAGCTCCTCGGAGCAATTGCCATGAAAGTATTTGTAAAACAGACAGAGAGAGGCGACGGCCCGTCTGTGAGAAAGTGACTGTAGACGAGATGCCAGATCAGGGCCAATTATATTGCATATCCGCCTCTGGAGCCTATCAAGAACCCCGAGGCAAATGATAGACATATAATTTTAAGGCATGGTGTATTTGTGTGCTAACTAA
>OZ010572.1:40785838-40858338 GCA_963932145.1 Acanthosepion lycidas | reverse complement strand
CACCTCAAGGTGATATGCTGACATTTGTTAGGCTGGGACTTTATTATAGACGTCTGTTTGCAAATAGATTCCCTCTTCTTATTAAATTTCAACTCTCTTTTTCAGCCACATATTTTATTTGTCAAGAAAAAATTTTGAGATAACTCAGATTTTTTAGATTTTTTTTTTTTTGATTTTTTTAAAATTTTATTTTAAAGCAATTCTTTATATATGACTAAAGATCTATGTTCGTTCTTGTTCGCCAACTTTTCTTTCCTTAGTTGTATTCGTTTCATAAAAATATTATATATATATATATATATATATATATATATATATATATATATATATATATATAATGAATTCCAAGAGAAATATAGACGATTGTATGTTTTGAAATTAGTAATGTTTTTTTATATATTATAACTTATAAATTTATAACTATAAATTCTAGATAAATATTAACCCTGTCGAAACGAACTTACAGAATATAGCTTAGTCTGACATTCGTTCGAAGCCCAGTCGATTCCTTTACGGGCATATATATATATATATATATATATATATATATATATATATATATATATATATATATATATCAAAGGCAGGCTGTGTGTGGTGGGGTGCGTGCGTGTGTGTGTGTGTATAACGAATGCACGGCCGCAATTTTCGACGAATTTGCACAAAAATTTGCATGCACATGCTCCAAGTAAGCAGGAAGGACAAAACGGACTTTGCATTTCCCAACTCCCATCGATAGTGGAAATAATCGATTTTTTCATGCTTCTACGGTAGTTTTCATGTAGTTTGCGGACATTTTGTACTGGCCAGAGTGAGAGCGTATAGCTGGCTGCCACGAATAGTCAGGACGATTCTACTGGCCAGAGTGAGAGCCAACAACTGACTGGCACGAATGTTAACTAGCATGCTAGCATGCAAAAAATCGATAGCGGCATTCGTCACAAGTGGGAAAAATTTAAATCTGCATAGCACTTTACTCCAATTGGCTTATTCACTTGCTTAAACTCAACGTTGATTCTCATTCCGCAGAACTGGGTTGGGTGTGAAAAAGTATTTGTTGTTAACATTCTTTTTTCATTCGGTTTTTCCAGTTACGAGTTCTTTTTTAAAGGTGATCGTTTTGTGTTCATTTTGTTTAGTTCTTTTTTCGTAATAGATTTAATGTTTAGTATAGAGCTTAGAAAAAATTCGCAGTGTGAGATAGGCAAGAAGTAAGGCATATAGCAACATCAGCACGGCAAAGGGCACTCCTTTAAAGGCAAAGAAGGGCAAAAATATTTTAAGTCAAGTGATATCGATTGCTGTATAAATCATACGATTTTTGAATCAAGCACGGGCAAAGCCGGACCATGCTGCTAGTATATATATATATATATATATATATATATATATATATATATATATATATATATATATATATATATATATATATACTGAACAATAACAAATATGAAAAAGATATTAAAAACTTAAAATCTTAAGACACACTGGCTTGTATATTAATATTCCTTCGTTTTTATAGATTCCTCGACTAGTTTCGGCCCAGATAGTCATCATCAGGAGAAAAATAATTTTCTGCTTGTTGGTAGCAGTGAACTACAGAAATGAATGTCTTGATGGAGAAAATGAACTTTTCTCTGTAGTTTTCATTTGCATTTTTACTTTTTATTTTTTATTTTGTTATATTTTATTTTTTATTATATATATATATAATATATATATATATATATATATATATATTACTATATACATATATATTTTTACTATATATATATATATATATGTATATATATATAATTATACACACACACACACACACACATATATATATATATATATATATGTGTGTGTGTGTGTGTGTGTGTGTGTGTGCAGTTTTATTTGACGCTAACCGACATACTTTAACAAGTACACTTATAAAAATTACAAAAGGATGTAAGGACTGATGAATCGGAGAACCAAGTTCGAATTCCTTTCGAATCTATTACATTCACTTACGTGATAATACTCTTGCGAAAGGAATGAATTCTCTGCTACTCCCCCGCTCCGCTATCGGTAAATAGCAGCACAGGACGATTTCTATAGCCTTAGATGGCAACTAGTCTACCGTAGAAAGAAATTGCTACCTACGGCAGGAAAAATCTGCCTCGTCAGTTATGTATCGGAACATACATGATGGCTTAAGCGTGTATCACGTACGGTACATAACTAAACTATGACATGAGACGAAATGGAGAAATAACTTTAAGAAGATTGTGCTGGGAAAAATACAAAATGGATACCGCCAGTATCTGTCTATATTTCTGAGATGAGGTATTATGTACACTATTTACATTATTCAGACTATTGTCCTCATTTTTGTCGCCATATTTATTACAACGTTTCGGCTATTGTACGCCCCGGCCTTCTTCAGGTAGTTGCAATGTCGATTTGAACCCTTTATTTCGCTCACTAGACTGTTCTAGTTCCATGTGCCATGTTTAATGGATGTCATTTATCAGTTATCTCCTGTTAATTCCCCTCTCCAACTTCTCCGCGGCCTTAACCGGGTATTGAACTCACACCCTTTGGTTCTTGTCACTGGATTTGACCAACGCCTTTAACCACTGTGCCATGTGTCCTTGACGACATCCGGTAAAGGCAATGGAGAACTTGGAGAGGGGAATTAACAGGAGATAACAGATAATTGACATCCATTAAACATGGTATGTGGAAATAGAACAGTCTAACACAGTGAGCCAAATAAAGTGTTCAGTTCGACATTCCAACCACCTGAAGAAGGCCGGAGCGTACAACGGCCGAAACGTTGTTATAAATATGTCGAAAAAGATGAGGACAATAGTCCGAATAATGTAAATAGTGAATACGACCAGTTTTCCAGGAAAATATGTATTTGAAATCCAAAGGTACGCCACAAGGAATTGTTGTAACGGCTTTTCTATTGAACGAGCTAGATGATATTGAACGCTGCCTTCTCTTCTAAGAATTTCTTTTCTTACACTTGACACCAATGGAATTCTCTACCGATTTGTTGCTTCTTGTTGTGGACAAATAAATAAACAACGCCAGAAATTGAGATAGAAAAATAAGTGTATTAAACGTAAGAATACAGATTTCAAGTGAAGATTAGTAGTCCGGGAATGCGGGTTAATAGAAAGTATATGTACAAGTCTCTGTAAGTAAAGCCATAATCATCTCTCTCTCTCTCTGGACTCTTGAATAACTCTCTGAGAACACCTTGTGTCTGTCACCGTATTTCTCAACGTATCTCAACGTATCTCCACGTATCTCAAACGTATCTCAACAGCAAGTATTCTCTCTGTCAGTATAAGTGCTATGGGGTCCACCCCTTTTTGATATAAGTGGACTCGACCTGCTGCCGTTAAATACTCTCAGTTAGTCAGAATATAGAGAAGAGGAACGGAGTGGAAAGGACATAGACATTGTGATTGAGTTGGAGGTAGAAGTCACAGTTACAAGCACGATTGACTCTAAGGAAGTTTACTTCGAGACTGTATATAGCGATCTTTGATTAAACCGATGTTTCTGGATTTACTAACAGCATTACCTTTTGTATTTTGTGTAAATAAATTTAATTTCTTAAATACTTGCGTTTGTCATTTATTGGAGACCGATTTTTCATCTCGGAATCCACAACAAACTGGCGACAAGGATTCGAACCCAAGCGGAAAAGAAAAGATACTCACGCGGAAAACAACAAAAGAAAAATATTCCCTCGTTGTCCAGCAACAAACTGGCAACGAGGATTCGAACCCACGCGGATAAGAAAAAATACTCAAGCGGAAAAGAAAAGTTACTCAAGCAGAAAAGAAAAAAAAATCAACAAAATAAAAATTTTCCCGCGTCGTCCCAACTACAAACTTGCGACGAAGATTTGAACCCACGCGGAAAAGAAAAAATACGTAAAACCGAGTTATCATGGAAGATTTTTAAAATATTTTGGCAGAACTGATAAAATACCAAAATGATCAACAATTACAACTTCAAGAACGAATGGAAGAAAAATGGCAAAAGCAATTATTACAAACGCAAAAGGAAAATCAAGATAGACAAACAGAGCTCCAGGAACTAATATTGAAAGTAGCGGGCAATAAGCAATTAGATATTGAAAAAGAAGCAACATTTTTGCAAGACGCAGTGTGGAATACCATAGAGATTTTCAAATATTCTCTAGATGAGGACAGAAATTTTGGAGATTACTTCAGAAGACATGAAGACATCTTTAATATAGACTGTTAAAATTGGACAGAAGCAAAAAAGCTACGTCTATAGCTTAGAATATTAGGAACTGAAGAATATACAAAGTTCGTGGATTATATCTTGCCAAAAAAGACGAACAAATTAACGTTTGACGAAGCAGTGACATGTCTTAAAGAACTATTCAGCCCCAAAACTTCACTCTTTCACAGGAGGTGGAAATACCTTAACCTAGTGAAGAGCGATAATTGTGACGACTTCAAACTAGCGGAATTAACCCCAGACAATTTCAAATGTCTCATCTTTGTTCAAGGATTAGCTTCTACAAAAGATAGCGAAATGCGCAGAAGAATGCTTGCAAAATTACAAAATGAACCGGGTCTAACATTACAGCAATTATCGGAAGATTGCCAGAGATGTTTAAGTATAAAAAAGACTCAAAGGAGATTGAAGAATCAGCTGTTTCTCATATACGTAAGTTAAACAAAAGTCTACGTTCTTCACCCTCCCCGGAAAGAAAACTAAAAATTTACGACAACGAAAAAAGATTCTCACCCACCCCAGAAAGGAAAAGAAAATTTTATAAGAAAAGTAAAACATACAGGACAAATTATGACGAATATCGGAACAAGTATAAGCCCCCACCATCAGCATGTTATCGATGTGGAGAAATACATTGGAACAAGGATTGCCGCTTCAGATATAAAAACTGTCATCAATGTGAAAAAAAAAGGCTACAAGGCATCCCAATGTAGAAATAGAAAAGATACTAATAGAATAAGAGCTACAAGGATGCATAACGAGGACAACACCAATGTAAGAAAATATGTGGAACTGAAAATTTTAAATAAAAAGATTAAATTACAACTGGATTCGGGTTCCGGCCTCACAATAATCAACAAACCTACCGTGTTACACACACAAAAAATTGCCAAATCAGTTACAGGAAAAAAGAATAAAATTTGAGGGAGAAATAATCGTGAATGTTAAATTTCACGGCAAAACAAAAAAACTTAAGATATATGTCATGAGAGATACTGAAAACCTCGTAGGTATCGATTGGATGCAGAAGTTTAACGTTTGGGACCCACCTATCAACTCTTTTAGCAAAAAGTTACAGGTTGAACCATCAGATACTATAAAATTGAAGGAAGAATTATACAAGAAATTTCCTGAGGTATTTTCAAGCGTGTTGGGACGATGCAACAAATTTAAGGCCAAAATAGAATTAAAAGAAAACGTCCAACCAATTTTTAAAAAGAAGCGAAATGTACAGTTCGCTACGATAGAAAAAATAGACAAAGAATTGGAGAGACTTGAACAAATTGTGATTCTATCAAAAACAGAGTTTAGCGAGTGGGCAGCGCCTGTGGTTTATGTAAAAATCAAGTCAGGAGAAATTCGCGTATGCGCAGATTTTTCGACGGGACTCAACAAAGCAATAAAAGAACATCATTACCTACTACCGAGCCCAGAGGAGATATTTACAAAGCTCAACGGCGGTAAGATATTTTCAAAAATAGATCATAGTGAGGCATATCTACAAATCCCAGTACAAGAAGAGAGTACGAAAATCCTTTGCATTAATACGCACAAAGGATTGTACAAATTCAACAGACTACCACTCGGAGTAAAAGTTGCACCTGCAATTTTTCAGCAAATAATGGACACAATGCTAACGGGCCAGAATTTCGCGACCGCTTATTCTGGGTGATATTCTAATTAGGAGCGACAATGGTGAAGGGCCAAGCTCGTCAACCGCAGAAAACGAAGATTCTATGGATACAATCTTCAAAGCGTTTGAGATCCAAAGACCGCAGGAAGACACGGAAGTGAGGTCAAACAGGAAGAGAAAATTTGTCGAACCCCTGATTATCAACCATAAGAGACAAAAATACTAAATCCCCCCAAAAAGGGATCTAAGGAGGGGGTGTTATGGGATCCACCCCTTTTTGATATAAGTGGACTCGACCTGCTGCCGTTAAATACTCTCAGTTAGTCAGAATATAGAGAAGAGGAACGGAGTGGAAAGTACATAGACATTGTGATTGAATTGGATGTAGAAGTCACAGTTACAAGCACGCCCGACTCTAAGGAAGTTTACTTCGAGACTGTATATAGCGATCTTTGATTAAACCGACGTTCCTGGATTTACTAACAGCATTATCTTTTGTATTTTGTGTAAATACATTTAATTTCTTATCTTGAATACTTGCGTTTGTCATTTATTAGAGACCGATTTTTCATCTCGGAAACTACAACAATAAGTATACTTTGGACCAGTCCATCTTGTGTAAAAAGGGGAGAGCCCCCACAACACTTCTCTACCAACTCTCTTTGTCATATAATTTTTCTCTTTCTTTCAGTTATCTATAAAAAATAATGTATAAACAGAAAATATATGAAATAATTGTCGAACTTAATACATTTCGTTATATGTTGTCATTGTTTACGTTAATATACATTTCGTCAATAGAGAAAATCGATCGAGAAAATCATCGAAGATTATTTAAAAACAGTAATTTTGACATTGTTAACTAGATGATTCTCTGTATCTAAATGGCATCGAACTATGGGAATATCAAATGACAGTTTCCATATAGGAATACAGGTTCGATTGGGGAACACCTATCTCTTACCATTCAGGCCGGTAAATGTAATTAATACTGTTCAATTAAAACAGAGCATTTATTTAAATAAATTATATCTATAAAAATAACGTATAAGCAGAAAATATATTAAATAAATGTCGGACTTAATCCATTTCATTATATAAACACTTATATAAATATATTTATTTTGAGACATTTTTTTTCATGCTTATACGTTCTTTACGCTCCTCTGTGGCTAAATCGGTAAAGCACGTCAGGCTATATAACGGTTCTGTATAGGATACAGGTTCGATTCCTGTCGGAGGACGCATATTTTCAGTGAAAATTTCTCGGACTTTCAGGCCGGTAAATGTCGTTAATACTGTTTATTATAAACAGAGCATTTACTTAAATATTTGTATCTATAAAAAGAACGTATAAACATAAAAAATTCCTTAAAATATTTGTTGAACTTAGTAAATTTCATAATGTGTTACGTCATTTGTTTACATTTGGATACGCACCGAGTAGATATTAATGTACGAGAGAATACCATGAAGAATTGTAGTTTAAAAAAAGTAAAATCGACTTTGCTAACTGAACGCTCCTCTGTAGCCTAATTGGTGAAGGCACGTCAATTTATATGACTGTTCCGTATAGGATACAGGTTCGATTCCTGTCGGAGGACGCATATTTTCTATGAAAATTTCTCGAACATTCAGGCTGGTAAATGTCGTTAATAGTGTTTATTGTAAACAGAGCATTTACTTAAATATTTGTATCTATGAAAAGAACGTATAAACGTTATTTGTCTGTTTCATAAATATATTTATGAACTCCCAAATACCTTTGGGAAAGGTATGAATATCTCTCTCCTCTCTCCAACTATAAGTCAATTAGTAAATGTTGCAACAATAAATCAATATTATCTTCTCAAAATACTTACAATATAAAAATATTTCTGCCTTTAAATAACCTGCAAAAGGTTGATAATCCGTGAAAAATCAATCACTCAATCAATCCATATGGAATAAAGAGTTTGTATAAGAAGAAAAAAAAGATTGTCTTTTTTACAAATAATTTAATGGTAATTGCTCCGATTGCTTCATGAATTCAAGCGCCCTACAAGGCTGGCATCCCGCTTTCAACCTTTCACTGTAGAAACTTATAAATATAGCCGTCTCTTCTTCTCTAATAGCATCATATCTCGCACCACTCGCCTGTGGAACACCCTTCCCTATTCCTGTTTCCCTGAGAGCTATAATCTACAACTGTTCAAATGTAATGTCAATCGACATCTTCAGTTACCTTGATCTATCTACTATCCTTCTCCTCATCCTTTCCTCTATCACTCCTATCTGATCTTGCTCCAAATTTTATGTAACCCCCTGCATCCTAGTGGATTCACGCCTTGCTCGAGGCGTAATGCTTAAAAAAAAAAAAAAGTTGATATGTTCTTTGGCCTTAAACTTGCGATCAGATACTGGCAACTGAAACCCGTGTCGTTCCTAATAAGTTGTATTAACAATACTTGACTATGATAGTGTAATATTGGAATGATGATGGTTTGAATGGATCGGAAAATAAAGACATTTTTTTCGACATGGATTTATTATTACAATCGTCAAAAAATCTAAATGCAACGTCTATTGCCATATTCTGTCTAAATAAACCCTGCTCCTCTATTGACCTTTCCTCACTTCCTCTCTAAATTCTTTTCATTCTCTTTCACACGCTGTAACCACCCCCGCGGCGTCTTAACGGCATTGCCGCCTTGCCTGGAATGAAATGATTAAAAAATTATAACCTTGGCATATTTGGAAATAATATAAGCATAATCAAGAACATACACTGGGAGCAATCAGCCTGCACAGGAATAAAAACGGATACAGTAAATACAGCAAAACAGAAAGGTAAGACAAGGATGTGTCTTCTCACCAGACTTATTCAATATTTCGTCATCTCTCATCACAGGGTGTTTTCTCAGAAAAGATATACGGCTTTCGTTTCTCCAGGTCAACTGCTGATGTACTAACAATAATTGTGGAAAGAGTCTATCACGCTCTAGATAAAAACGGTGAATCCCGGCCTATAGCACTGGACATCTTGAAAGCCATTGACAGGGCTTGGCATTTAAGTCTTCTCCACAAGCTGAAAATCTACGGTATCTCTGGGCATATTTTTAAGCTGATCCAGTCATTCATATCAAATCGTGAAATGAAGATTATCTTGAATGGCCACTCATCTACATCCTTTTGTGCTAACACAAGTGTCCCGTAGGGTTCCATCCATAGTCCTACACTGTAATCTTCATTTACGACCTTCCCATTTACAACTCTCAACTTGGCATCTACATTGACAATATAATTTTCTCTTGCCTCCATAGTAAGACTGATCAATCAAGCAAGGTCAAAATGGCAGCTGGTGTGCAAAACGACATCAAGACCGTCGTTAATTGGAGCAAAAAGATGGCTTGTCAATTTTAAAGTCTCCAAAACTAAATTTCTCTCCATTAATCATAAGAGGGAGCCTTGTCTGCCTTCCATCAGTATGGCTGATGCTATCTCCACTGAAATGACTTATTGCACCTTTTCGGGCTAACGTTCTCAGCTGAAATCAAGTGGAAAGACTACATTTAATCCATTGCTAGATCAGCTTCTAAGAAAGCCAATTCACTGTGTCGGGCGAGACAATTTTTCTCTCCGGAACCTATCTTACATATCTATAAGGCTACCATTCGCCCATGTTTAGAATATTGCTACTATATATGGTATGATGCCCTTCTATATACCTGGAGCTCCTTGAAAGGATCCAAAGAAGAATCAGCAGTATTACCGGTCCTGAACTCACTGATAGGCTTCAGTAACTTGTCCACTGTCGCAAGGTTACTTCCCTTTGTTTTGTTTTTGTGTTTGTTTGCTTTTTCTAAAAACTTTCATGGTAATTTTTCGGATGAGCTCTTCGCTATGGTTCCTAGTCTGTATGAATTGAAGCGCGGTATTTGACAGGCTGCGAGATCTCATCAATGTACAGATGAGCTAGCTAGATGAAGCCGTAACTTCTATGCTAACTGGTTTTATGTCGCACTTCTCGCTTGTGGAACTCCTTCCTTACACAATGCATTCCAGCCAACTTTAATTTTCAAAAATTTAAATACAATGTCAATCGCTATCTACCGTTCTACTGATTGCACTTTTCTTTCTCCTCCTTACTAATGTTTCTGTTTCTAATTCCTCCACACTCTGCAGCCTCTTGTGTGCTAGTGGCTGTACTGCCTAGCTTGATACCGATTTATATATATATATATATATATATATATATATATATATATATATATATATATATAGGTACGTCCAGAGATTAACTAAAAGATGATTTTTACATGACGAAAATAATGTCCAAAACTTAATGAAATCAGGTCTGTTATCAAAATATTTATATTATTATGAGGAGATCAAATGTTTTTTGGTGTAAAAATCATTTTAAAATCCTTTTTGTAACACATTCGAAATTTTGGTTAAAATTCTTGCTTCTCTGGCTTCAACGGGGGACAATAAATTAGTTTGTGAAATGTGAGCGTCTTTTTGAGGTGCAAAAATCAGATTATATATCCGTTATTCCTGAAATTTTCAGAACTTATTTACAAATGAATTAAATTATTTTTGAAATGTTTCTTTCTTAGAAAATCTCGGTAAAAATATAGGTATTTTTACATATGTTGCCGCAGGATTATTGATTTTTATGAAATTTCGAGAAATTCTTTTATGTAGTGCTTAAAGTTTATATTAGTTATAAGAACATATCCTTGGAGAATTTAAATTATCAAGTATTTTTGAGAAACAGAACCCCCAGTTACAGAAAAGCTGCTTTGAATTCTTTAAATAAAATTCAATAAAACTAAGACAATATTTAATTAAAAATAATTTTAATTGCTTTTATGAATAAAATATATTATGAACACTAATATCTTACAAAAAAAAAATATTTTAGAAGAATTGTTTGCATTTTTTAAATTATCATGAGAATAATTTACAATCTTTTAAAATTATGCATTAATTTGTAGCAGTCACGTTATGTTGCTATTAAATAAAATCTATTATTTATAAATCATAAATTGAAAAGCTTACTACAGTTCAGGTGCCTCAATATTTAAAATAAAATTATTTTTTTGTGTGTGTATATAAACGTGCCAATTTTTGTTAAAACTGACCTTCATACAAGACATTACCAAAAACTAAGAGTGATAACTATAGAAAATTTAAACTTTTCCGAATTTTTGTAAAAAAAAATCTTAATTATCTTAGTAATTAATACTATAATGTCAAAGTACTTAAAATTCAATAATATATTAGAATGTTTAAAATATTTTTTTTAATTTTTATAACTACTGGTTGGTTACTTAAAAAAATATTTAAAGAAAAGACCGTTTATGCTGTATTCGTAATGTAATTTTAATACAAGTATTTCCCACCTTGCATAAACCTCGTAAACATCATGTTATCGATAGATATGTCAACACCCCATAATAAACTTACATCTGCGTTAAAAGGTGCTTTTCTGCGATATTTTAAACTAAAAGTATGTAATATTTGTTTATAATTAAGATTAATTAAAATTTAAAAGTTAATCTTCTTCAAATAAAGTTTCAGAAAAGTATATTTTATTTTTGAAAGATTTTTTTATAAAAAAGAATTTTGTTGTGTTAACAGATTTATCAGTATAGCCGATGTTAACAATTTTAGCGATTTCAAAAACATTAAAATTAATTCCAATCAATTTAAATTCAGTTTGAAATACAGAAAAATATTTTACTTATTAGAAATATGAAATTTACTGTATTAACTTGAAATTTCAATGCCCGAAGACGCATATTATTCTTTGATAAGATTCTCGGCAGACATAAATAGATAAAATATACCGTTTAATAAATAAATGGAGTGTCTACCGCTAACAAATATCTTTTAAAGTGATATATATATATATATATATATATATATATATATATATATATATATATATATATATATATATATATATATATATATATATTAGGTTGGCGCAAAAATAATATTATTTTTTGACGTATTTTTTAACGTCAAAAACCGATATTATTTTTGCACTAACCTAATATATATATATATATATATATATATATATATATATATATATATATATATATATATATATATATAATGAAATGGACTAAGCTCGACGATTATTTTAATATATTTTCTGTTTATACGTTTTTTTTATAGATGCAATAATTAAAGTAAGAGCTCTGTTCATAAAGAACAAAATTTCATAGAAAATGTGTTTCCTTCGACAGGAATAGAAACTGTGTCCAAGACGGAACCGTCATTTGATCTGACTTGCTATACCACTCAGCTACAGAGGAAGCGTCTGATTAGCGAAGTCCAATTGAGTCAGTTATCTGCAATGCGTGATACTCGCTTACGTGACCATGCATCTTTCGATACTCGACTCACGAGTCAGATTTTTTTTTTCCCGTAGTAAGTTGCCATTTCTTTCTGTGGTAGACCAGTTGCCATCCAAGGCTATTTACCCATAACTGGGAGGGGTAGAAGAAGAAAGGGATCCATACCTTTCCCAAGGGTATTAGCACGTAATGGATTCGACTGGATTTTTATCTCTGCTCTCCGATTCCTCAATCCTAGCTGCTATCCATTACTCCACTACTGTTTGTAAACAACAAACTTCCCACGATCTTTCTCGAACGATCATATCTGATCGAAGCGTATCTTAACATAAACAAATAACATCATATATTATGAAATGGGCGGAGTCCTACAATGATTTTAATATATTTTCTGTTTATATGTTATTTTTATAGATACAATTATTTAAGTAAATGCTCTGTTTATAATAAACAGTATTAATAACATTTACCGGCCTGAATAACCCGAGAAATATTTATGTAGGAATATACATTTAGTTACATAAGAGATTCATAATATTTGACAGACATAATATGAATTTTTCATTAACATTTATTTCTTCACTAATTCACTTCATTCAAAAGCGAATATTAATAATTCATTATTAACATTATACAGCGAGAACTTCAGATCAGAATTCATAATGATTACCTGTAAGGCTAACTAACTAGCTTTTGATCGAATCCCGGATATATTCAAAAAGTGAATATTTCTTGACGAATGCGCCGAGTGTCGGCGAAATAAAAGAGATGCACGTTATATCTCCAAAAACGCTTTCTGTTCTCACGAAATTCGCCATCAAATTTATCCGTTACTTGAAGTGACTCGCGATTTAATACTTTGCTTTCACCCCCACGACAAGTCAGCCTATTTTCTTACCCCTTACAATTTATCTCCTCCGCACCCGCCTGCAATTTCACTGAAAGTGTCTCGGGCACTGCACGCTTGACTGCTAAAAATAAATAAATAAATAAATAAATAAAATAAACCTCGAACGCTCTCCCCCTAGAGAGACTTTCTATATCATCTATCAAAGTAATTCGCTTCTGAATAATAAAACAAAAAAGAAGAAGAAAGAAAGCTGAAATATAAGAAAAGATCATGAAGGAATAAACGCAAAGGTTGCGAAATTTCATTGACTGTGAAATACTTTTTCAGAAAGTCGTAAGTCAGGGTTCGGTTAAAGGCAATCATGTCGGGTGTTCTTCGTGCTAGAATAAATAAAAATTTAAGTAAAATCTAGATCATCGGCCCAGGCAATATTTTGCAGTTACTCATATATGCATGTATGTATGTGTGTTTGATTTATATAAAATGCGGAGAGATGCAAAATTATATTAGGGATTTAAAAACGTATATTTAAAATATATAGGAATATATTTAAAAAAAAAAAAAAAAAGGAAGGGAGTGTAAGGAAAAAACACTCACTCTAACTTACAAACGCTAGATTGAAAAATATACCAATAAAAATAAAAATAACAAAACAGGATAATCGTTTTTTCAAAGCCACATTTTTAGTAGTTGTGCTTGTTTTTGTCTTCGACTGTCTCTGAAGAGTCAGAAGCGATAACTGGATTTTTATCTTAGTGCCATGCGTGATACACGCTTAGACGATCATATATCTTTCGATATATGACTGACTAGGCAGTAGGTTAACATTTCTTTCAGCGATAGACCAGTTGCCATCCAAGGCTATAGAAACCGGTCTGTCCTGCCATTTGCCCATAGCTGGAAGAAGACGAGGATTCAAACCTTCCCCAAGGGTATTAAAGTAAGTGAATGTAATGGATTTGACTGGAATTCGAACTCGGGTCTCCGATACTTCAATCCGAGCCGCTATCCATTACGTATTGTCTCTATTATGTTGTTATATTATTCGACTGACCTCATTACGGTGAGATTTTTTTTTTATTCTTGCTCATCCTCATCCTTTGTTTCTAAGTTCCTGCATATATTTATATATATTTTTAAAATATAAAAACCTTCTGGCACGACAGAGAGAATAAACTTTCCTTATGATAGATGAAAGTATTGATTCAATGTGATTGTTCCACCTCGAGTCAGTGGAAAACGTCAAATAAGATGCAGTGATGCACTCTCGTGGAGTTGAACATCGACCATGCTGATAGCAGACAGGGGAGTTCTCTATGGTGAGTAAATGAAGGCAGTTTCGTTTTGGATGTATTAAAATTCACAAGCCATTTCCTGAACCAGACAACCACAGATTGGAGGTCGTTTTCGAAACTAACGGCTAGTTTAACAATGACGGATTTACTATTGAGACAGGAGTAAATGTTAGTGTCGTCTGTGTAGATGCCTACTTGAGAACTGATGACGTCATGAAGATAATTGATGAAGATCAACAGTATCAAGGATAGACCCTTGAGGAACACCACCATTCGTATGAAAGGAACTGGAAGAGAACCTGTTCAGGACAGCCTTCATTTCACGGTTAGACAGGAATGATTGGATTAAATCAAATAATCATCCTGTAATACCGTATCTCTGAAGCTTGCCTCGAAGGCCAGCATGCCAAATTCTGTCAAACGCCTTCGTTATATCTAGAACAACAGCTCGAGCTTCGCCGTTATTATCAAGCACATCAACGCTAGATAAGTAGAAACCATATTGTTTGTCAGAGAGCTGATCGTGGGAGGTAAGTTTCATAACTACTTTCGCATTAATTAAAACCTCGAAGACTTTTCCAAAGAGGGGTAGGAGACAGATAGGATGGTAGTTAGATGTGTTAGAAGGGTCTCCAGAGTTCTTAAAGGTAGGGGCGACAGGGGAGGACTTCCAACTTGCTGGAACGCAAGAATCAGCGAGGCAATAGTTATATAGTTTGGCGAGAACTGGAGCCAGCTCAGGGGCAAATATCTTTAGGACTACGGATTGTATCTAGTTACCAACATTTGCTTGATGAGAGTCTAATTTGAAGATGATGCCTCATACTATCGATGTGGTTATGCGTACTTCATCAGTTCGAGGGGGAAAATCAGGTGTGGATACCCCGGATGAGTCGTGTGTTGAGATTAATGAGAATTTCTGAGCAAAGTTGAGGCAAAAGTCGCATACCAAAGAGGTCAATTGATTAATCGTGATTTAAATGCCTAATTTGTTTAGATGAATTCAGTTGAGAGGTCACCAAGGACATTAGATGTCACACCCTTGGATTTTTGTTCTTTTTTTCTGTGGAACCATTTGATATCAGTTGTTTATGAGACACACCCAAGAAATATGGGGGAACTTAAAGAAAGGACTAAATATGAATTCAGTAAAAACGACAGAAGAAACTCTCCGACATGTTAATGAACCATGCAGATACAGAATTGAAATTTGTTTTGAAAAAGAAGGAGGACATTATGAACAGCACATACAACAATAAAATAATATGTAAATAAAATGTTCATGTGTAATTATACTTTAATAAAATTATCCCTATGGTGCCCGGCGACCTTTGCTTCAATATATATATATATATATATATATATATATATATATATATATATATATGTGTGTGTGTGTGTGTGTGTGTGTGTGTGTATGTGTGTATGTGTGTGTGTGTGCAACGCAAAAAGTTTGTCGATTCTGGTAAGAGGACATGATCCGAATTTCTATGGATATTTACCACTATCCTTTGTTTGCTGTTGAATAGCAGATGTTAAGTAATTTCTTTTCCATGTTAAAATTACTGGAAATTTTACGTAGCATTACTTATTTATCTCCTTCTCATATATATATATATATATATATATATATATATATATATATATATATATATATATATGTTTAAAGTATTTAAATTATGATCATAACTACCGGTACTTACTATAGTGAATTTCATAATAACTTAAAAATAATCCCTTCCCATGTACGCACAGTCGGCTTTAACAGACCCCTAATGTTTTCTGCTAGTATAGGTCCTAGATTATTCTAATACCGTTCCCAAATATGTCAAGGTTGTCCGTGGAATAATTACAAGCTAATTTTAACAAAAGAATTTAAATAGCTACAAAAGGATTACAAAAAGCTCTTAATATCTGAATTAAACACACATCGACCCCACAAAGATTTATTTAAAAAAAACGCGTTGGAGGGTCAGTTGATAAAAGGATACCATAAGGTTGAAACCAAGTTAGGGAATTTAACTGTTTTCCTAATTTTTAAAGCTAAAAGCTCTATATTTTATTTTTTTCTGGGAAGAGGTATTGTAATTATGTACAATACTTATATATTTAAAAGGTTCAGTTCGAAATTCCAGTCACCTGGAGAAGGCAGAATCATACAACGGCCGAAACGTCGGAAAAGTTAACACACACACACATATATGTCTGTATATATATATATATATATATATATATATATATAGATAGATAGATAGATAGATAGATAGATATGTGTGTGTGTGTCTGTGTATCAGTGAGTGCGCATTATCCACTTGCAATATGCATATATCCATTCCTTCTTCACCTCCCATTAAATAAAAAGCTTAACTTGCCAGTCTTGATTGTAAACCAGTCTGGGATAATAACCAATTCTGTGTTCAAAATCATTGAGGTCATAACTCCACTATCTTTCTCAAGATGGCATAGCAACACGCATTGAATAAAGCGCCTACACCCTGAAGTGATATGGCATTTTAAAAATATCAATAGTAATTATAAAATTAACAAAAAATATTTCTATTTAACCCATTAATGCCGATCGTTTCAGAAAGACGGACTGTCGACATTAACGGGTTATAGCTAGAAACTTATAATATCTGATATTTATAAACATATAATGAATTCCGTTTCTTTTTTATGAAAACTATAGGAAGGATGCTCAAAATACAGTGGATTGAATATATGAGCAATGTGGAGATTTTAGAAAAAATAGAAACAAAAACGGCGCTTATACGCAACATCAGAAAAAGACAGTTGAAATTTCTAAGGTACATAAAAGATGACTTGGAAAATTTGACACTCACAAACATATTGTTTGACTGAGTTTGTTTAGCGGTATATCAACATCTATGAGTTATTTTGTTAGGGAGTAAATAATAAATCTCTCGTAATGCAAATGAACTAAGGAAGACACTTTAAATAAAGAACATCAAGTGAGTCAGAGAAGTCAGACAGAATCAGTCCCGGGCTCTCGACAAGAAAAGATCTCTGTCTTCAGGCAGAGGATGACTCAGTCGTGGTTCAGTCTTCAGGTAGAGACTCAGCTGAGAAAAACAGACAAGTTGGAGCCAGGCATTTCGCTGTATGGCTTGCGACTGACAAGTTCTCTGTCTTCAGGCAGAGGATGACTCAGTCGTGGTTCAGTCTTCGGGTAGAGACTCAGCTGAGAAAAACAGACAAGTTGGAGCCAGGCATTTCGCTGTATGGCTTGCGACTGACAAGTTCTCTGTCTTCAGGCAGAGGATGACTCAGTCGGCGCTCTGTCTTTGCATAGAGAGTCAACTGAGAAAAACAAACAGTTACTGTACCCGAGCCCAATTTCGCGGGGGCTGGGTAAATTTTGATCACTGGTCCGAGTGGAAACGCTCGGGTATCCGACATAAAAACTGACCTTGTGTCGCATCTAGTCCGCACTGAGGCGACCGGTAAATACCACTCAGTCGAAGTCAGACAGTCCGCTGTCTGGCTCGCGATTGTCAAGCCCTCTGTCTTCGGACAGAGTGCGACTCAGTCGGGGTTTTGTCTACGGACGGAGACTCGCTTAAGAAAAATAGACAATGCAATGTTCCCGATCCCGCGGTTGCAAAGGCTGGATAAATTTTCATCTTTTGCCCGAGTGTACACGCTCGTGTTCCCCAGCACTAAACTCGATCTTGTGTCACATTTCTTCCCAGTGGGAAGAATGCATAATACCAGTCTGCTGGAGTCAGTAAGACGTAATATTATAACCGCTTCTAGTGACTTATAACAGTTATTTAATGTCGAAATCTAAATATTTTAACACAGTTTTATGCCTTCAATTACAGAATATGCATTGTTTGTCATTTTGCTATAAAATTTCCTAAAATTCAGACCAAATTCTTTCAGAGTGGGTCGCTTTCATTGTACTCCAGTTGGGATGAACTTTTCGATCACCGGCGACTCGGGTGTGCTATTTCTTAGTGTGTGGTCTTCATTCGCGCTCATTTTGATAAACAAACCAAAAGATTCTTTTTAAATTGTATAAATTCCTAGTAAGTACCTCGAATATTATGCGCACTTACGAAATGTGAATAACTGCCTGATTTTTGGTAATTTTTCATTGTGTTGTTGTTGCTAAAAAAATTTTGATTTAAAATTCATAATATCAAACGAGCGCCAAAAGTTTAATAAAAAAAAAAACTTAGATTTAAAATTTATAATTTCTTTGGGTGAATTAATATTTGCGATAACTAACTTTACATTATTTGAGATGAATTAACAGAGAATATCCATTTGCGCTACTATTTAATCCCGTCGCAGAGGAAAAAAAGTGTAACGTATTCATAGCTTTTCCAAGAGCGTATGAACGCAAAGAGACTCGTCAAGGAATTTGAAATCGGATTGCCAATTCAGCGCTCCCCGCCATTACCCGTCACGCTAGCTGCACATCTACTCAAAAATTGGACACTTCAGCGTAGTGTAATGGTCAACAAGCTTGTCTAGCAAGAACAATTACGATTGAGTAGTGAGTTCGGTACTCATTAGGTGCTCAACACTTTAGGCCTTGTGCCACATCTAAGCTGCGTTTAGAAAACCACCACTGCGCACTTCGACCTGGTGGAATGGTTAGCAGATCAATTACGATTGAGTAGCGAGTTTGATCCATCCTGTATGTTTCACGCTTTCGGTCGTGAGCTACATTTAAGATAGACTTAGAAAATCACCACTGGACAATTCGACCCGGTGTAATAAAACAATTACGAGGGAGTAGTGTGCAGGATCCTACACTTTCGGTCGTGAGTCATATTTAAGAAACTCTTAGAAAATCATTAGGGAAGCAAGATGTGTTGTAATGATTAGCAAGCTTATCTCGTTAGATCACTTACGGCTGAACAGTGAGTTCAGTCCTTACCAAATGGGTCGTATATTCGGCCTTCTACCACATTTAAGCCATGCTTATAAAATCGCCATAGAGAAAACAGACAAGAAATAGGTTGGGAACTTTGCTGTGTTGCAATGCTTTGCAAAATTGTCTCGCTAGAACAAGTACGACTGTGTAGTGAGTTCGATCCTCATTGGGTACCCCTTACCTTCGGCCTTGTCCCACATCTAAGCTACGCTTAGAAAATCAATATAGAAAACTGGAAATAGCTAGGGATCTTCGGTGTGTTGCAATGTTTTGTAAGATTGTCTCGCTAGAACAAGTACAATTGATTAGTGAGTTCGGCATTGTACCACATCTAACCTATTATTAGTAAATCCCTATATAAGGAATAAACAACTACTAAAATATCCATAGTACATTTAATATTAAACTTAATAAATGTTATCTACATTTTTCTTTTAATTTACCATTTAATACTTCTCCATATTTTGTAAGATCTGCACATAATGGATATTCGCGCGTACAAGGGAAATGACGAATCGAATTCAAAATTTCTTGCGTTTAATTTCTTGCCAATACCCTTTGGAAATGTATGAGTCTAACCTCTAGCTAATTTTTTTAAGGCAATTCACCCAAAGCAAGGCGGGAGTGCCACTAGCACTCAAGGGGTTACAGAGGATTGAGAACAAGAGTAAAGAGGCGTGTTTGTGGAAAGGATACAGAGAGGGAACAAGCTCAGGATGTCAGATGTTGATTCCCAATACACTTGAATATTTGAAGATTATAGTCATCTGGGAAGCAAGAAAGGGGAAGGGAGTTCCACAGACGGGAAGTGCTGGAGAACAAGCTGTCTGAAAAAGAAAAGGCGGTTACATTTAAACGTTTTGATAATTAAAGCGTAGGACCGAGATGCCAGCCTGGTAGCTTGCTTAATTTTATGCAATCTGGGAACCAGCGAAAGTAGCTCGCTGGAAGATTTGCCGTGAAAATATTTCTGGAAAAGACAGAGGGAGGCCACAGTACGTGTGTGGGATAGCGATTGTAGACTAGATGCCAGATCAGGACCTATTATCTTGCATATTCGTCTCTGTGCTTTCTGGATTTGCATGGCAGCCAGCCAAAAAGAAACCCAAACAGGGGTGAAGACAAAGAGAAAACGATTCATTCTTTTTTTCCCAAGAAGTCTTGGTAATACACAAATAATAAAAAGGAAACAATGGATATCTGTTATCGCCTCTTCAATGGACGTGGCATAAAAAATATCCAGTTAGAAATCCTATAAAAACGTTTAACGTCAGAGGCACGACAAGAAGAAAGAGGACGGCTCCGTCACATTAGAATTGGTTATAGGGCACTCATAAGAAATCAAAAATACTTTTATTTTGTAATTATTACTTTATCAAATTAAAGCAATCAATCATGGAAGTTCAGAAGGGCTTTAAATGAATGTAATATGAGCACTTAGAGACAAATTTCATTACTGACCGATGATTTCTGCTATTTAGAAATTAAAATCCTGTTTCATCATTGTAGGCACTCAGTCTAAAGTAGAGGTTCACTCGGGGCGCCACAGAAAATGTTAATTCGGCCATACGCTGAATTATTTTGACTGAGGAAGCGAGTGAATTGGCTCTAAATTGGGTGATCAATTTAAAAGTTACTCATAATGTAAAACTGAACCTTACTGGTAATAATTTGCGACACTCGCTATCAATTTTTAATGTAAATATATTGTAAAGTAACGTAATTCCTCCATGTATAATACGCCTTCATCCATAATACGCACACCTAAAATTGTGCTGAAAGTGTGGGAAAATGCTTTTACTCACGCATAATACGCACCCATTGTTTGGTAATCAAACCCTATAAATTGTACCTCTTCAATTTCATTACGGCCAACGTTTCCTACTCTGATTTAAAAAAAAAATGATTTTAAACATAGAATAATATTATTCTAATTTAGTTGTTGAGAATTCTTATTTTATTTTACGGCAATTTTCTAAAGTTTTTTGTAGCTGTGCTTGATATGCATCCCTGATTTTGCTTATTATTTTTTAGAAAGAAATGCGTATTATACATGGGGAATTACCGTAAACCCTTATTTATCCAAAAATATTAAACCAATGAAAGGTTAATTTCAGTACTGAAATATTTACACAATTTACATCATTCGTTCTGTTGTCCTCATCTTTATTGCAATATTCACAACGTTTCGGCCTTTGTACGCTCTGTCCTTCTCCAGGTCGTATACGTTGGAATTTTGAATTGAACTCTTTATTTAGTCCACAAGGTTCTAATTCCATGTACCATGACTTTCTTGGATATTTCAGTTAACTTCCGTTACTAACTCAACAAGTTTTGTTCCCTCTGCTGTGGTCAGATATTGAACTCACAACGGGTTGAATCAAGTCACTATTTGCATCATTTAACCAACGCTTTTATCCACTGGGACAATGTTGTGAACATGGCAATAAAGATCAGGACAACATTCCAATGATGTAAATAGTGTAAATACAATACCCCATTTCAGAAATATAGACAGACATATATATATATATATATATATATATATATATATATATATATATATATATATATATATATATATATATATATATATATATATATATATATATATATATATATAAAATCCTGTCAGAGAGCGTAAATTTTTATTGAAAATTTAGACTGGTTTTTGTCTACCGGCCTGAATGTTCGAGAAATGCTCTTTAAGAAAAAATAAATATTATGTTTAATAAATATACGGAACGTCTACTCAAATACAAGTATCCAGTTTAAAGTGATAAAAACATCTGTCGATAATTAACGATAACTTCCTCTGCCCAAAGGGACGCAGGCTCGTACCTTGTCAGAGAATGTAAATTATCTTTAATAGTTCTCAAAAATCCAGGCCGATAGAAGATAATAACTAAATATACTTTTTACAAAATGAACGGGTTGTCTACTCAAATACGACCATCCACTGAAAGATAACATTTAAAATGGTTAATATATATATATATATATATATATATATATATATATATATATATATATATATATATATATATATTAAACTTATTTAATATATATATATATATATATATATATATATATATATATATATATATATATATATATATATATATATATATATATATATTTAGATAAGTTTTTTGTGGTACAGAATTTAATAATAGAAAGGAACAGATAGTAAGAAGGCATTTTTAAAAACCGGTTTCGTCCCAGGACTCATCAAGTATTTATTCTGGGAATTTAAAAGCGTGTAAATTTAAAAGCGTGTTCCTTTCTATTATATATATATATATATATATATATATATATATATATATATATATATATATATATATATATATATATATATATATATATATATATTTCGGTTGAGCACTGTTGAGTGATAAACTAATTCTATAAACAACAGGCACTTGCGCTAATGCAAAGCTCATCAGTAAAAGGAATGAAGCACTTCGGCTGATTGGCATTTGTTTACATTCTTAAAAACAATACACTAGATTTAGGTGCTTAACTCTGCCGAGTGAAGTAGCTCAAAGGATAGAAGCTCTGAGTGACATCAAATCATTTGGGTTTCGATTCTGGCTCGAAGCATTCTGATGTCCAATCGTGCTGTGATGCAGCGTAAAAATACTGTCTGTGAATGCCTTTTTATATATATACTGTTTATATGTTATTTTTTATGGATACAATCATTTAAGTAAATGTTCTATTCTTTAATTAAACAGTAATTATTACAATTGTTGGTCTAAATGTTCGAGAAATTTCGTAGAAATTATGCGTTCTCCGGCAGGAATTGAACCTGCATCCTATGAGGAACTACAATTAAGCTTGGTGTGCTACACCGTTCAGCCAACGTGAACTTTCATTTCAGCTTTTAAACACATATTTAATGGTTTACTGGTGATTCTTCATATGATGCAGGTTCGATTCCTGCCTGAGAACGCATATCTTCTACGAAGTTTCTCGAATATTCAGGCTGGTAAATGTAATTAATACTGTTTAATAAAAGTATTGTAGTTTGACGCGATTTATATCCAAGATCTCATATTTCTGAAATTAGAAAGATGGCTCATCAAATAATTGGTATGATCAAACTTTGTTTTGCCAAACTTACTCCTCACAACATTTAGAAACCCTTTACACTACAAGTAGTACACAAAAATGACTGTTATCTGGATCGCAAACACAAATTATATCGACTTATTGCAATCAGGCTAGCTAAAGGCGAAATCAAGCTTTAGTCCTCACTTCAGTCAAGGCGCCAATTCACCGATCTATTTGAAATATACAAAATGGAGAATGGCTATTATAAAATGAAAGTTTTATTTTTTATTTTCAAACAGGAGGATGCGTGGTCACTTACACAAGTTGATGAAACAGCATAAGCAAGGATAGGATCCACCTTCTTTGCCCTGAGTCTGACAGACAATTGCAACCATTTACCTAGTAACAATTCTGGCTATTTCCAAGAAGCAACAGAAGATCCTATTTAAAGGAGCAGAAAAACTATCAGCGCAATACGAATTCAATTCAATATTATGTGGGAATCCCCACTGCTTCTTGCGAAATACAGTGATGTAGTTTGCCTTTGCCCTCTTCACAATTTTAAATAAAAAAAATGTTGCTTTCCATAGACTGGTCGCCACGCAAGGTTATAGAGGCCAGTCTAATTTGTAATTTAATGTATAGCTGGGCTGTTGGCGATTTGGGGCGAATATGGATCCGGGTTTTCTTGCGAAAGAGAACGCACCAGAGCTGGGCAGAATTTGAAATCAGCTTGCCGATTTCATTTTTCCGCGCTGATAACCGTCACGCTACAAGCATGTACGTTTTTTCCATCTCTGTAAAATGATATTTGATTAAGCTTTATAAACAGTTACATACCGTAACTGTGATTTTAGCAGCAGATATATGGCATTAAAAAAATCAAAGCACGCAACTGGAACTTGAAAATTTGGTTCTTCAAATATCATAATTTAATGCTTTAACGCGCAACTGATAATTTTTGATTCTTTATACGTCTATCTCAATCCGTGTCTATCTATCTATCTATCTATCTATCTATCTTAGTCCATTCATATCTATCTATCTATCTATCTATCTATCTATCTATCTATCTTAGTCCATTCATATCTATCTATCTATCTATCTATCTATCTATCTATCTTAGTCCATTCATATGTATCTCAATCCGTTCATATCTATCTATCTATCTATCTATCTATCTATCTATCTATCTATCTATCTTAGTCTGTTCATATCTATCTATCTATCTATCTATCTTAGTCTGTTCATATCTATCTATCTATCTATCTATCTATCTATCTATCTATCTATCTATCTTAGTCTGTTCATATCTAACTATCTATCTATCTATCTATCTATCTATCTATCTATCTATCTATCTATCTTAGTCTGTTCATATCTAACTATCTATCTATCTATCTATCTATCTATCTATCTATCTATCTATCTATCTATCTTAGTCTGTTCATATCTAACTATCTATCTATCTATCTATCTATCTATCTATCTATCTATCTATCTATCTTAGCCCGTTCATATCTATTTATCTATCTATCTATCTATATATATATATATATATATATATATATATATATATATATATATATAACAATCCATTTATATCTATCTAGATAGTTATCATTCTATCTTAGTCCGTTCATATCTATCTATCATCATCAATTCATATCTATCTATATTAGTCTGTTCATATCTATCTATCTATCTATATAACTTTCTTTTTTTTCTTATCGCTCAACCCCGTTCGATCATGTCCTTTATTTATGTTATTAAAAAATACCCTATCCTATCAGCTATTCTGCAGACGTCAGGTAGTGCCACTGGCACATTTTTTTTTTTTTTTCTCAAAATTGGGAAAGTGCTGAGAAATATGAGAAAATATTCTCGGTTTTATTTTACTGCCAACTATATTTGACTGCAATATGTCATAAGCAGAGACTTTCAGTGGTGCCCACTGTATCAGGCTAATTCTTTGTCCATTTGTTTTTATTCATTTGTTGCTCTATCGAGCTAAGCATATCTGAAGGACGAGGAAATATTTCGTAATAAAATATTGGCGTTTTCAGTTTTAGTCTTTATTATTTTATCATTTGTTTTCCTGATTCTATTTTATTCTTAATCTATCACCATTTCTTTCTTTTCTTAAATATAATTTTATCCAATAAAGCAATAAGATGTAAGAGAACATGAGAAAAAGGAATATTATTAAGGAGAGAAAGAAATTTAAGATCAGGAATCCAGAAGTCAGAAAATAAAGATTGACATCGCATTTAAATTTTTGAAGATTAAAGTTATAGAACTTACGGACGATATCTAGCCATTTTCAACTGTAAAATGATGAGACTTTGCCGTCAATCTGCGCTTATATTCATAACATCTACGTACCAAAGAAGAAAACCCATCAGAACAATCACCATGAAAGTAAATTTCACGCCGACAATTTGTATATATATATATATATATATATATATATATATATATATATATATATATATATATATATATATATATATACTTTAAGACATTTTTATGTTTATACATTCTTTTTATAGATACAAATATTTAAGTAAACAGAGAATTTACTTAAATATTTGTATCTATAAAAAGAATGTATAAACATAAAAATGTCTTAAAATAATTGTCGGACTGTCTCAATTTCATGATATATATATATATATATATATATATATATATATATATATATCAAATGGCGTGAAATTTACTGAAACCGAAATGTCAGGTCCGATTTGGTTCATTTTGGTTTTACGGTATATCTAACTCCATGGTTTATTTAATGTAGGCAAGCTTTTTAGAATAGATTCGTATAAATAGAATATGTATTCTTTGTAGGTGAGGTTTCATTGACGTATTCTTATGACGAGGGCATTTGTAGAGAGACAAATGTATTGTTTGTAATATTATTTTTTCAAAAATATGTTGCTGGTAATATTTTGTTTTCAAAAATGTATTGCTTGTATTTTTACTATAAAAATCTATTTTATATTTTCATGGTGTTTTGACCCCAGTTTAGTGGTTAAATATTTGCCCGTAGTTGGGATTCTAATAGGTGCTACTAACCCGGCTCTGGGTGGACCTAGGAACAACAGCAAAACCACGGTGCTCAAAACTGCCTTGCTGCCGGATGTAGTTTATCGTCATACCCAGAACGACCGAGATGTCAGATCAGGACCAATAACATTGCAGATTATCAAAAATCTTTAAATGTATAGCAGAAGCACCAGACCAGCTTTGACACCAATAATCAATGCATCGACAAATGGTAGACTCTCTCCCTCTCTAAGGCTTTTGCTTCTCTCTATATATATATATTTATTTCTATCTATCTATTTTTCGTTCCTTTCTCTGTTTTTTTTATCTCGCCTCCTTCTTCCACCTCTGTCGATCTATCTGTCTCTCTTTCTGTCTCTCTCACGCGCGCGCGCACCTCTTTGTGTGTCTAGCTTTCTCTGCCCGCTTTTTGCCTTCTTTTTCCTCTCTATCTCTCTCTGATTTTCACTTTATCTTCTCTTTCTCTATTAGATTTCTTTCCTTTTTTTTTCTCTGATTCTTGCTTTTTAAAACTTTTTTTTATTTCCCATTTTCTCATTCTATTCTGATAATATTTGCTTATTAGCTTCAAATATCCGTAAACACCTGAAAAGGTTTTGTAGGGCGAAAGTTATCTATCACTCCGATGACAACAGGTTCAATTCATCAAATAAACATTTTTCTCGTCAAAAGAATTAAAAACTACCCAGTGGACAACCATTTACTGGCCACTTTCATTGTATGGCTTTCGTCAGCTGTACTCAATGGACCACCCGTTGAATTTGAAAAAAACCTGGGTACACGCTGAATAAAACAGTAAAATAATAACACCAGAAAACGAAGGTATTTAGCCTATGAAGTCATTTGGGCCTTTTGATAACTGGCTCTCATTTGTGTGTTAATCGACCGGCTTATGTGTTGGCGACAGAAATGATATATTTCTGGCGCCTACTTTTTTCTATAAAAAAATTCAGGGGCTTTCGTCATATTGACAAATTTAATACATAAATAAAAATGTCTAGGATCGTAATAAATGATACGAAGAAAGTCTTTTCTTACACGTCTCTCCTTAGATCTTTATTTAATTGTTTGCATAGCAATAAACAGATTCATTACTCTGTGAATTAAATTAACTGATCGTCTCATTATTTCCGTAACAATCTGAAGAAAGATATAACAATAGCAAAGGAGACTTGATATCGCCTAATGGCTAGCTAGCCTAGCAAGTCAAAGATTACTGTGTGTGATCTTTGCTAGGTACGCTAACTTTATGGCTTTGTACAAGAATAGTTTAAGATTATTAATTAATTAATCAATTAATTAATAATAATAATAATAATAATAATAATAATAATAATAATAATAATAATAAAGAGTTTCAAATGGGCGTAGAGATGCAAGTACAGCACAATACACCGACTGAAACTGAAAGACGACCAGATACAGAAGCGATGGCAAGATAAACCGCTTCATGGCCAATACTCTGCCCGTACCAAACAAGCTGACATAGACAAAACCCGTACCCATCAGTGGCTACGTAGTGCAGGGTTGAAAGCTGAAACTGAAGCTTTTATCCTTGCTACACAGGACCAATGCTTGCTAACTAGGAAATCAAGCACATAAAATATTGTGTTAACCCAAAATGCAGATTATGTGATAAATATCAAGAAACGATTGATCATCTTCTATCAATATTGGCACCCACTGAATATAAAACCCGGCATGACAGAGTAAGCCAATATCTGCACTGGAGAATCTGCAACTTCTACGGGAAGGAAACTGAAAGAAACTGGTATGAACACCACACAGAACCGGTTACGGTGATAGGACCTGTTACAATTCTATGGGATTACACAATACACACTGAAAGAACAATCAAAGCCAACCGCCCAGATATTGTTATTAAAGACCACAAACAAAAACAGTGCCCCCTTATTGATATGGCAGTCCCTGTAGACTGCAATGTATCTTTCAAGATATTCAAAAAGCTGTCAAAATACAAGGACCTTGAAATAGAAATCTCGAAAATGTGGCATATGGGAACACCAACAATCCCTGTTGTAGTTGGAGCCCTAGGACTTGTTGGAAAAGATTGCAGTAGATTAATTGAAGGGATTCCTGGAAGTCCATACCTCAAGGAGATACAAAATATTGTTCTGACAAGTACAGCCCACACTTTACGAAGGGCTTTATCTATGTAATTTTTTTTGTTGTTTTTTTTTTTTTTTTGTCAGTGGAAAGTGTCATGATGCCATTTCTAACCTTAGGTCCCTGGGCGGGACCCGGAAAGAAATGTGTAACGCCAGATATGAAAGGAAATAAATATAATAATAATAATAATAATAATAATAATAATAATAACTAGTAATATATTTCAGCATTTTAGTTTTCTTTTGTTAATATTCTGATGATTCATAATTCTTATGTTCTTTTATGTGCCATTTCCCTTCCGGACGTAGGCAATCATGACACTTCACATCTTCTCCTCTTTTGTAGCTCGTAATAAGTTTTGTCTTTTTGTTATTTCTTCCAAACCCTGTTGTTATCCATTTGATCAAGCCCATCAATATGTTACGTACTGCTATCTTTTGTCCATCTTTTCCTCTATCTGACGTGTGAGTATCAGATTTTCCAAGCCCTCCTTCCTCATTACGCGACCGAGTAATTTCAATGGTCTCTTCATGATTCTAAGTATAAGTTTCCTTTTTTGTTTCCATTTCCTCCAAAACCTCGTCGTTGTTCAAATGTTTGACCGATGGTATCCTCAGCATCTTTCTGTAGGACAACATTTCTGATGCTTCAAGTCTCTTTGTCATCTTTCAGGAGATTGTCCAGCAATGGCTGTCATACACGAAGACAGATATCACGTAACAGTGCAATACTATTTTCTTTGTTTCTAAATGAATTTTTCTGTCTCTTAATACCCTGCTTAACTTTTGGAATCCATCTTTGGCCATCCCAATACGTCTTCAGATTTCATTGACTCACTTTCCGTCCTCCGTTAGAATATTTCCCAAATATGTTAATTTCTGCACTTTTTTTTTAAACAATTCACCCCAAGCAATTCGGCAGTGCCACTAGCACGTAAGGGTTTATAGAGGATTGAGAACAAGAGGAAAGGATACAGAGAAGGACGGGGTACAAAATCAAGGCACCAGATGTCGATAGACATTACACTTGAGTATTTGAAGATTATAGTTATCAGGGAGGTAAGCAAGAGGAAGGGAGTTCCATAGAGGGGAAGTGAGCGATAAGAGGCTGTTTGAGCAGAAGAGACGGTTATATTTAACTGTTTCGACAGTGAAAGGTTCGGACCGAGATGCCAGCCTATTAGCTCGCTTAAATTCATGCAGTCTGGGAACCAGCGAAACTAGCTTGTCGGAACAGTTGCCGTGAAAATACTTGTAGAAGAGACAGGGGGAAACCACATCACGTCTGTGGGAAAGCGACTGTAGACGTGATGCCAGATGAGGACCTATCACATCGCATATTCGTCATTGGATTTTTTCGATGACCTCAAGACGTACAGCAGGGGCACCAGACTATATATTAGCAATATTCCTTGCAAGGACGGATGGTTGATTTATAGATTTGAAGGATGGACTAAGACGAGAGAAAATTACTAGCACGATACAATGGACAAAGTTGTTTGATTTTAGCATCCGCGGTTTGTTATTTGCATTTTAAGCTCAGCCTTTTGCAGATAACCATACATTCTGTCTCCTTTCTTTTCGCTTTCCTTTAAGGATTGAATAAGCTTCAATCCTCGAAGACCAACAGAAATGTCCTATCGTTTATCTGACGTAATAAAAGGTACAGGTTAACTAACTACGGAACGAAGGAATAAACAGAATTTTAATCAACTGTCGCTTTCTGATGTTAAGCATGAGTTTCCTTTTTTGTTTCCATTTCCTCCAAGACCTCGTCGTTGCCCGCATATTTGGCCCGTAGCATCCTCAGCATCTTTCTGTAGTACAACATTTCGGATGCTTCAAGTCTCTTTTTCATCTTTGACGAGTGGCATTTGCTGCCATACACGAAGACAGATATCACGTAACATTTCAATATTATTTTCTTTGTTTCTAAAGACATTTTTCTGTCTCTTAATACACTGCTTAGCTTTTGGAATCCATCTTTGACCATCCCAATACGTCTTCCGATCTCTGTGTCACACTTTCCGTTCTCTGTTAGAACTCTTTTCAGATATTTAAATTTGTGCACATGTTTCATTTTAGTATCTCTGGTCTGTAACTTGCATTTTGGGCTCAGCATTTTGATAACCATGCATTGTGTCACCTCTATTCTCGCTTATATTTAATGGCTGAATAAGCTTACGTTTGCATAAACAAGGAGCTATACCGAATGCAAGAAATGTTAAATTTTTATGTGACTTTGACGTTGCCCACTACAAACCCACTGATTAGATTAAGACATCATAAATAACATCTAGCAATTAATTTCTCTGACTGCGAAAAATTCAAAATCTCATAGAAATAACAGCTTCCAGAAACTAAGCAAAGTATCATTAGAAGCAAAGATAACACTGATGAAGTGCTTTATAGTCTTCTATATGGAAATGAATTTTCTCAGATATGATTACACCGACGAATACTAATATTATAATAGACAGAACATGAACAAAATAAAGACTTATAATAAATAGCACCAAAAGAAACTAACATACAATCAAAAAGAGACATTTGAAATTTTGGGGACATATAATAAGAGGTGGGTGGGCCTAGAGAATTTAAGACTCAGAAGACATACTTAAGGCAGAGAGAAGTAGTGAACAGTATAATGATTTTTATGAATCGATGACAGAGCAGCCTCAAAGGGGAACAAATAGAGGCCAAAAGCTGTGGAGAGCCATGATCACCGACGTCGTGAAAGGAAATGTCACATAAAAAAAAGAAAGAACAAATAAAGTCGTCAATATCGCTTCTCCAGCAGAAAACAGAGGACAATTGAAAGGGAAGGAGATGTTATGAAATTATCAAAAGTCTACCAGAGAAATTAAAAATTAAACTAAGAACAGGACATCTTTATTGGAACGGTCAGGAATAACCTAAAAAATTAAAGCTGGTGACTGAATAAAAAAAAAACGTTGCTGTCCAAACGAAAACAACAGTAAAATCATATGGAATACTAAGGAAAGTAGAGGTCGACCATCATTCATCCGGCAGTATTAGGACAGAATACCGGATATATTATTTTATCGGATTACTGATGTTTATATGAGTATACAGCTTAACCCAATCGCTAACCATGTCATTGTATTTTAAAATACCCTCTAAATCAATATATATTCGTTAAAAAAAATTAATTAAAATTAAATCTGTTATATACAATATATCGTGCTTGTACCTCGCACCAACCATAAGTACTTCCTGTATACACTGGTGCCGAGACTGGCACTAAACATCAGGAGATAAACTAAAAAAAATGCAAAAGACAAGTCGAAATGCCTTACAAAGTTCTACAAAAACAGCCGATGTAACAAGTAAGGCCACTTGCTAGCTGATCCATGCGGCGACCCAGTCATTGTGAAGTTGCTCTCATGGAAATTAGAGTTTGTACTGGATCACTGATTGCTGGATTGGTGATAACCAACCTCTATAGAAGTGTTAAATAAAATGTCTTAGGGCCTCAAAGTTCTTGAAACAGATAAGTTGTATTGTGCTTTAAGATAATGTGATGATGTGGTCAAATTACTGTAAGGTTACAATCAATTATTTTATTGACCCCTCCCTCTCAAAAAAAAACCCAGATCACCTTCCCTCAAGCAAACATTGTTAAGAGCTATAAAGAATAGGATGATTTGGAGAGTCATCACGTTATGAAGAAATACGGCACAGAGAAAAATCTTCGCAGCACATAACAAAGGGCTGGAGATTAAAATTTCCGCACTGGGTCATTACACCAGCAGAATAATTTTTTTTAACATATGTATATAAGATATAAAATTTATTTTCGTATTTGTTTAAATTGAGAATGCCTAATTTTTCAGATTAATACAAGTTGAAATCTCTTTGTAGTGATTCAAAAGGCGATTATTTCATTTTTTAGACGAGGTGAAGTTACGTGACGTGACGTGACGGGCGCTTAACGAGTACGCTTCATAGAGTGACGAAATTGACTATCAGTTATTCAGATTCTAGAGCAGTTGATGTTTTAGCCGCCCGGACTGAGGCTAAATCTGCCTCCAACAATCACGTGGTGCAGCTTACAAGCTTACCACGTCCTTTTACTATGGAAATATATCTTCACCAGATATAGAAAATATCTCCAGTTTGTAGTCTTCAATTTGGGACAAAGCCAGGACTCGAAGTTTCCCGTTTGCAGAATATGTCTCCGATAGTAACATAGCAGATAAACGAGGCCCGCAAAAATCTGGAATCCTAAATCTGGCTTATCCAGAAACACAAAAGAATCTCTGACAGCTACTATTCTCATTGGGAATTATTTTAAGTAAGACACTAATTTTTCACACTGCTTTTTTGTATATATATGTTTTATAATTTCTCTGCTTGGGAAATATGTATATGTAAATAAATATATATATATATATATATATATATATATATATATATATATATATATATATATGATTTAGCGGGGTAAAACTCCTCTCTCTGGGAACAAATCATAGTTGTCTTTCCTTTTCCTTTCAGACATTCCGTTCCATCCGGCAAATACGGTGTTACTGTTAGGTTGGTGCAAAAATAATGTCGTTTTCTTGCGGTTGCGAACAGGAGAATAATCTTTTTTTTTTCCATAGCGCACCCATTATTTGGGTCAGCATAACATGACATGATATTAAGACCCCATTAACTGAGGAACTCGCGATATGAACACGCATGCAAATATGAAATGTTCATCTCTCGCACAGTATAACGACGACAATGCAAATAGCCGAATAAACCTTTCTTCCATATCTTAGCCATTATCTTTCTGGGATTTTTTATGCCCATTTTTTTACTGGTGTAACTTTACAAGTAAAATTATTTGCAACATTAAAAATTAAGGTTGCAGGCATGTTGTAGTGGGGGTGATCTATTTTCTAACTTCTATGTAGCGTAGCAAAAAGTTTGCGGCAACATCATTCTGTTAGCTGGGCATAAAAAGAAACCACAAACGATTGTTTTGGGAACTCAATAAGGGTTATAAAAGTACTGATATTTAAATAGTTTTTTCCTGAATTCTCGAAAACATTCTACTGGAATTCAATTCAACCAAATCAGATATAGACGTCATTTTTCTAGTCATCATACCAGTGGATTCCTCACTTTCTATTCTTAAACAAATCTTTTCTATAAGATAGATCGAACAATATGAACGGATTGAGATAGATAGATAGATAGATAGATAGATAGATAGATAGATAGATAGGGATAGGTAAATGGATATTTTATATATGTATGTATTTATCTGTCTCAGTATCACTATATCGATAGATATATTGAAAGATAGATACACACATGCATATGAACAGATAGATAAATAGAGAGGAACAATATGAATATATATATATATGTGTGTGTTTGTGTGTGTGTGTATGTATGTATATATATATATATATATATATATATATATAGTGAGAGAGAGTGAGAGATAGAGAGAGTGAGAGAGAGAGAAGGAGGGAGATATATCAACAAATTGAGGTAGATATATAGAAACAGTCCGATATAGATAGATAGATAGATAGATAGATAGATAGATGCATATGAAAAGATAGATAGAGAGGAACAGATGAATATATATATATATATAAAGAGAGAGAGAGAGAGAGAGGGGGGGAAAGAGAGAAGAAGGGAGATATATGAACAAACTGAGATAGATAGATAGATAGATAGATAGATAGATAGATAGATAGATAGAAACACTCCAAGATAGATAGATAATGTCATGGGTCCTTAACTATAACTACAGAATGAACTCTTCCTAAGACTATGTATACTACGCCTCTCAAGAGAGAGGGACGAATCGAGTTGAGCCGATAGTAGTTCACTCCAAACCAGACTGACAGTCATACTAACACCTTCCACATCTTGTATTATTATTTCGTGTAATATACATTCGTTATTTCTACTCGTGTGTTCGTGTTGTTCTTCCTTGGTCCTAACCTGGACCATAACAGATAGATAGATAGATAATGAACACAGATAGATAGATAGATAGATAGATAGATAGATAGATAGATAGATATGAACGGACTGATATAGATAGAGAGAGAGAGAGAGAGTGAGAGAGAGATATGAACGGACTGAGATAGATAGATAGATAGATAGATAGATAGATAGAGAGAGAGAGATATGAACTGACTGAGATAGATAGAGAGAGATATGAACTGACTGAGATAGATAGATAGATAGATAGATAGATAGATAGATAGATATGAACAGACTTAGATAGCTAGCTAGCTAGATAGATAGATATGAACGGACTAAGGTAGATAGATATGTATTAAAAGCAAAACGCTCTTGCCTCCTTTACCAACCTTGGCAATATTTATTAATTTTATACACATCAGCTGGTAATGTCCTCGAATCTCATTCCTGTTTTCACCGGATGTCTATTTTTGTTCTCCTCTTTTCCAATATATTTTGTATATATTTATTAAAGTTTTGAGTAAGAACGTAACTTCAATCAGAAAGCGTGTCTCTGCCATCCTATCCTAGATCACAATGTCTGCTCGATTGTCTGCAATAACCTTGTCTGTGTTAGTAGCTATGTACGACATGATTATTTATGGAGTCACTGATGTTAGTGAAAGGACATAGCTCATGTTCAAACCAGTGCAAAGTTATTTCATGGTCGAGTGCCCTGAAAATTGACCAACGCATATAGTTTGCCACCTTGCAATGACTCCGTTGATATCCTGTCGGCGCCAACGGTAGATATTCAGCCACTCTAGGGCTTATATGCTTGTCAGACAACGGTAAATTCTTCATTTCCTTTCGATCTCATGCTTTTGAAATTGTCCCCGGTTAATTCGTGTGCTCAGCTTTGGTCTTGGGCTGCAATCAATAAATCTTCCGTTTCTCCTTTGAGGATGGTGCCTCAAAGCTCTATACAGGATGAATGCCCATCAATGAAAGCCTGCACTAATAGCTCCAAATCTCGTCCGAGAAGAGGCCACGCTTTATTTTTTTGCCATTTTGTGCTCTCCTTCTAGCGATTTTGCAAGGAAATTCTCACTGATTCGCTGGAGTTATTTCTTTCTTTCTTTCTCTTGATTTCAGATGCAGCCATGCATAGCGAACGTTTGACACCAGGTCAATGTTCATGTTTTCCAAAGTTTGGACTGGCACTAGTTGAAATACAGAAACTGTTACGCTAATCTTCCAATGTGGGAAGGCCATGCTTCTTTGAAAGTCATCATTCGGGAACGTGACTTTAAACTTAGCAAGACTTTTTCTTACTTAACTCATATCTGTAACTTATATATGTATGTGTGCTTGAGCATAAATTTGGATACAAAACACTGACAAACTTTGAAGAAATGTACATACACAGAAAGAAACACACATTTTCTTTTTCTTTTCTTTTATGAGATGACACCTGGACAGGTAAAATGCGTGATGAAATCTAGTTTCAATGAACACACACACACACACACACAAGACATACACAAACAAACACACACACAAGACATACACAAACAAACACACACACAGGAATATGCGTGTGTGCGTGCTGTGAAGATTTTTCTACGTGCCGTATTTCTTCATAACGTTGGCGATGATGGCTCTCCAAATCATCCTATTCTTTATGGCTCTTAACAATGTTTGATTTTTTACTATCTTTCCCACACGTTGTTTTCGTCTGTCCTATTACTTTCTTGTGAGTATCAAATTCTCCGAGTCCTCTTTCCTGATTAGGTGTCCCAGAAATTTCAACTATCTCTTCCCGGTTCAATGTATGTGTTCTTTTTGTTTCTATTCTACATAAAGTTCCTACTTATTAAAAACAAGTTAAGACATCTGTGGAAGTTCCAGTAATACACACACACACACACACACACACACATATATATATATATATATATATATATATATATATATATATATATATATTGGTGCAAAAATAATGACGTAATAATGTCGTTTTTTGACGTTACAAAATACGTCAAAAAACGACATTATTACTACATTATTTTTGCATCAACCTAATATATATATATATATATATATATATATATATATATATATATATATATATATAAGTATTTTTGCGGTCGTGACCATAAACATCCTTAATATATTTACATACGCGCTTCCTCCAGTTTCCCAACCAGCATGAATACTAAACAAAACAGATGGGAATGGCAGGCTTTCAGCTTCTTCCACAATGTAGCTCCTTCCTAATAATCACACATATATATATATATATATATATATATATATATATATATATATATATATATATATAGTTCAGGAATATAATGGAATGATATTCAAGTCCAATTCAATGTCGCCCGATTTTTTTTCAGCAGGTGTTAGAGAAGATAAAGATGACTGAATGTTTATGTAGCCATCATATTTGCTCTGACTCGGCGGTTACAAGTGAGTCAATAAATTATTAGCTTACTAATAAAATGAACGTATCTTACAAATCAAATATTAATTTTCCAACATAATCACCTTCGTTGTTAATGCACTTAATTATATATCGGATATTAAGCCCATAATGAAAGTTAAAGTTTCGACTAACCATTAGATGCATTTATATATAGAAGTAGGTCCTGAATATTTATTGGAACATTCCACATCCTAAAATGTAAGCAAAGAATTATATTTATATTGAAATCCCTTTATATAGATTATATCTATTTATTTTTATTTTAATCCTCCATATGGTCTTTATTTTTCCAAGTACATTTAATCTCATCCAAGATCAACTTCAGGGAATGAATTGCGAAGACAAAGAATGAATGTAAGTTATGAATACGCGAGGCTGCCCTCTGTAAAATTCGAGTAAATTACCGCTATGTAAGGGAGCTATCTTAATTTCTCTGAATTCATATTAAAAATTATAATGACGTGTTATAAATGTTGTCTGTAATTGTGGTTTTTAACAACCAGAATTTTAAAATTTTAAAACTTTGCTGTTAAAAACGTTTTAGACATTTATTGCTATACACATAAATGATTTATTTTGGGCCGTAATTTTTTATGTAAAGGGCTTCCAGAACTTGAAGATTTTTTGTTTTTTTCATAATGGATTATAGCTGTATTTTCGTTTAATATATTTCTAAATCATGAATATGGAGATTGAACTATAATCATTCACAAGATATGTAAGTCTTCTTGACAGAGTTGTGGTTGTAAAACCAACATATATATTAACATTTTTGTCAGAGATAATGTCTTCCAAATAACATTTAAATTGATATATGATTTTTTTTTTGTAAAACGTTAGTTAACGGCGAAGAGTAATTGCGGAACATTGGTTGTATTTAATTTAGCATAATTTATAAAAAAAAATTTTACTGGCATCAATGGGGGGTGTATTAGTACATATGAGTTTTTTAGGATTTATTTTTATCTTGCTTGTAGTTAGAATGTATTTGATTGTGGTATAGTAGGTTGATATGTTTAAGCTTATTTGAGGAAGTATCATGTTCTTTTTGATTTATGTTAATATACCTAATAGGTCGTTTAATTTGTTCATCAGCAATGTAATTAGGAAATTCATTATTAATGAGAGTTTGTTTAATTTGTTTCAATTCAGCGTAGAAAATCTTTAACGTTGACGAATTAGCTTTTGCACGGTTTACAAAAAACTTTCAAAAAACTCCATCCTCAAGTTTACATACGAATTTAACAATAACAATAAATTCGTTTTTTTCATGTATTGATAGACACTAATATTTATACATTTACTACCTTCTCATATAAACAAAAACAACTAGCATAAACACGTCCACTCTCAATCATAATAGTGAATGTCCTAATTATTACAAAATAGCTATTATAAGAAATTTAATAAACCGTGCAAATGCTAACTTTTCAACGAAAAAGATTAAAAAACAAAACATTAATGAGCTTGTATGGTTTACATTACTAATGAGTAAGGGACTCAATCTACGCTGAATGACCCATACTTATAATCTTTTACTAAATGCTTAGTAAATAGCAATTTTGAATATAATATTTTTAGTACCGATGTCATCTATTTGCTCATTTTCCAGTGTATAACGGGACGTAATCTGTCACGTCGCATTATTATTATATAAATTTGCATAGTGATGGTTTCAAACACCATCAATAATATTAAGCGATTCTGTCAAGTCTTAAGAGCGTGTAAATAACGCACTTTCCTCAGGATACATAGCCGTTACCATTTGCTGTCCCTAAGATGATTGGGTTTTTTTGCCACTTTTTTATGCTAGGTCCAATTATGATGACATCGAGTTGTTTTCTATCGGTTCTTTTTCGTTGACCCAGGGACTCTAGTGATAATTAATACAACATTAGGATGTACATTTCGTATTCCATTCTCTGAAAATTAACCCTCGAATCTGAATAGATACAGTCTTTTTAACTTCTTTATCTGAAATGTATCGATCTCCAGGGCATGTCACATCAATTGGCATTCATGAGGATTTATTTAGATTAATATTATGTCGGTTACATTTCTGGTGCGTTTAATAATTCTGTCAGTATGAACTGTGAAATCCCATATGAGTTACACATGTTCATTTTCCAGTATCTTATTATCGGCTTATGTTTTAGCACATTTCCATTGTAGACATCAACACAAGGAGAACAACACTCTTCGATTTCTTGACCTGACGTGAAGTTGAGCGACTACATCGAATCACCAGATGCGTCTACTGCAAGGAAAGTTGCGCCACGGTGTCGTGCCAGAAGGTGGTGTAATGGATAGCGGATTCGATGAAGAAATCGGAGAGCCAATTTTCAATCGCATTCGAATTTGTTACATTCACTTCGAAAAGGTGTAAATCCATCTTTCTGTCCCGGATATAGACAGACTAGACATTATAAACTTTGTTGGCAATCAGTATAGAGAAGATATTCGCTTCTTCAAAAAAATGTCGTTAATTCTGCACAGTCCTTTATTATTATTATTGAAACATATTTTATCACCACAGAGAACCTTTACTGCCTGCGGTCAGCATGGCTGATGCAAAACTCCAGGAAAGCAACACTCTTAACATAAATGGAGCGATTGCATTGAATCATTGCCATTATGATTATCGAATCAATTGCTACGTCCATTTCAAGGTAAGTTGGTTCACTACGTGCCAGAAAATTTTACCATGAAAATCCATTGACTCCTGGTCTGGTTCTCCGATTATATATCTAAAGATTCTTGACAGAATCCACAGAAGAATCTGTAATGTAATCGACCCAAGCATCTCGACTCCAGTCACTTTCTCAGCGACGTGATTTGGCCTCACTTTGTCTTTTCTACAAGTATTTTCATGGCAATTGCTCTGACGTACTTTTTCCCCTGGTGCTCCAACTGCATGAATTTAAGCGTGCTACTAGATTGGCATCGAGGTCCCAGCTTTTTACTATTGAAATAGCTAAATGCACTTCTACAGCAACAGTCTCTTTTCTCGCTTTTCCGACCGGTGGAACTCCCTTCCGTTTACTTGCTTCCCTGATTACCACAATTTTCAATCTCTGTTTTCTCTCTTTTTGAATCATCATTCAATATTTATCCTTTCCTTAATCCTCCCCATTCTCAGACTTTTCTTTCACTTGCACCCCCTGTAACTCCCTGAGCAAGTGAAAATGATTTTTTTTTAAAAATGGAGATGCCAACGCAAATTGTCATGGCGCTCTCTTAATAAATGATTTGGATACTGTTATTCTTTTAATCCTATTTGAATGTTCACTCAAAATGTCATCTGAAGACTGGGTGATATTATAGCTCACACCTAATCATCAGGATCATTGGAGAGCCTTCCTCGGATGTTCACTTCATTCAACCTTGATTTTCGTCTTTTCTGCACGATTCCAAGTGTGCCTAATTTATGAACACTATTTTAAGCATCATGCTCAGATCAATGATTAAAAATGGCTTCGAGCGACTGAAACATTTACGCTTCAGCGATGAACATACTTCTTCAAAACTCGTAGTTTGACGTTACAGAATTTCAAAGAATTGTACCGGATAACTGAATCCAAATGACTTGAGGACTTTCAACAGTAGCAACAGCTAAAATAGATAGCATAAAGAGAAAATGATGACATAATCAAGATGTTGACATTTCACGCTACTTCAAACAAATGTTTAGGAAAGAAATGCCCATCACTACTGGTAAAAGTATTAACAGGTACTAAACATAAAAACAACTATTTTTCAACCGAAAGCAGCACTGCCTGTTCGATCAATGAATTTTAAATGTTTCATCATAAGGAAATGGCTAATATGGCCATTAATCTTGCTATTCTACATATTTTCTAACTCTCCAGCAAGATCCGAGAATTTTCTCAGATTTTCAATGTCTTTCATGTTAACTTAGTGGTCTATTAGTACTGATATGTCTACGATCTGGCAAGTCCTATATTCATGGTAACCCTCTTCGGTATTCTTTCTTGGATCTTGTGATGGGTGGGGGGCAGATATAAAAAATCTTAGAGGCCGTGGCGATCCCAAATCCTTTGCACTGTTCTTGTTGAATGACTTTATCTCGATCTTTTTTTTTTCACAACGGTAACAGCTGTCGTCAATAGTAGTTTTGATGTTGCCTTTATGATATAATCTGTTCAGGTTTGCAACGATGGGACATTGTTTCTCCATCTTCAGATGTCCATCACTTATCGTCTATTATATCTTCTATTTCCTTGCTGTTTTTCCCCATTTTTCTGCAGTTCTTGTTTGGATTATTATTATTATTATTATTATTATTATTATTATTATTATTATTATTATTATTATTTCTTTTGATTTCTGGTGTGTACACATTTCTTTCTGGTCCCGCCCAGAGAACTAAGATTAGAAATGGCATCATGACATTTTCCACAGGCCAATTAAAAAAAAAATGGAACACACATTTTACATAAATAAACCCCTTCGTAAAATGTGGGCTGTATGCGTGAGAACAATTTTTTGTATTTCTTTAAGACATGAACTTCCAGGAATCCTTTTGATAAGTCTACTGGAATCTTATCCAGACAATCCGAGGGCTCCAACTACGACTGGGAATGTTGATGTTGATGTTCCCATGTGTCACATTTTTGAGATTTCGATATCAAGGTCCTTGTATTTTGACAGCTTTTTGAATATCTTCAATGATACAATGCATTCTGCAGGGACTGTTATATCAATAAGCGGAAATTGGAACATTGCTTTTTGTTTGCGGTCTCTAATAATAATAACTGGGCGGTTAGGTTTGAGTGTTTTTGTTGTTGCTGCTGTTGTTGTTGTTGTTGTTATTATTATTATTATTATTATTATTATTATTATTATTATTATTATTATTTCCTTGGATTTTTGTTGTATACACATTTCCTTCCGGGTCCTAACTAGAGAAATAAGGTCATAAATGACTTCATGGCATTTTCCACTCATCATCTTTGTTAATAAAAAGAGAAAAAAGAAAACAAATCTAAGATCCCACACTTTTTACATTGATGAAGCTCTTCGTAATGCGTGTACTGTACTTATGAGTACAATTTTTTATATTTCTTTAAGTCTGTTTTTATGGTCTTTGATCACGATGTCTGGGTGATTAGTATTGATTGTTCTGTTTGCGTGCATTGTCCCCTAAAATTGTTACAGGTCCTATCTCTGTAACTGGGTCATACCAATTTCTTATAGTTTCCTTCCATTATTATTATTATTATTATTATTATTATTATTATTATTATTATTATTATTGATTGGTTAATTGATTCCTTTTCTACGACTTATCAACCGGTTGCAGGTTATATTAAGCCAGAAAATATTTTTAGACTATAAGAATATTTTTTGGGGAATAATATTTGTTTAGTGATACAAGTATTACTAATTAAATCATAGTCAAAGAGTTGGATTCATACTTTTGTCAAGATTACTTCCCTATTATTTCAAGTCTTTGAATATATAAATCAGATGTTTTGCGGTTATTGCAAGAATCTGAGTGACAGAAATCTCCTCATATCTCCGTCCTCTCCCCTAGTATCCTCACACTTCGTACCACTGATGTGAGGTGAAGACACTAAATCAGCCAGAAATTTCCTATTCATCCAATAAGAACATTTTGATGCCGTTCCAAATGTACCCACGATTACCGGCATGATTTTATCATTCATGTATGAAACATTTCTCCATTCCTCTAAACCTTCTGATTCCTTCTCTTTTTCCAGTTCTTAAGCAAGGTCTTGATATTTTACAATATTTCACACTTCTTCAGATGTCAAATTTACTACTCGTTGTATTTTTTTTTTAATTATGTTTTGTATTTTGTCTTCGATAAAACACCCCGTGCTTCTTAATCTTAAACGTCTTTGAATAGTTTCATTATCATTCAATGCAACTTGATTGTTGCACTTTACGTTGCACTGGGAGAACTTGCCACCTATTCAAACTACATTTTGCTTACTTTACAAGTTGATTCGATTTGTCTCTTTGCTGTACAATGTCTATTTAAGTGGGCGCCGTATGTTGATCTAAAAATAGCGAATAAGTAAATGGTAGATATATGATCAATGCCAAGGCAAAACTTTCTCTTCTCGGCTCGCTCTAGAAGAATGACTCATGGATATGAATTAGTAACCGCTGTGTTTGAGCATGAAAATGCAGAATCGAAAGACTAATCCTTTGTAACCAGAATAAGAATGAATGCACAGAAATAGTCAACCATCAACTACTATTATTTATGACTTAACGAATTATAAGTGTGAGGTGTCTATGAACGTGGGTAGAGATTAAAAGTTTTTGGTCGGAAGAATTTGCCAAAATCATTATCTCAATGATCAAGGGTCAGGATAGGGATTTTGGAAATACTTTCTACATAGAACGTTTTAAAAGCCCTTGTGCGTTTATAAGGTTTGCAGACAGACAGATAGATAGATAGATAGATAGATAGATAGATAGATAGATAGATAGATAGATAGGTCTGAACAGACTGAGATAGATACGTCTGCACATACTGAAATAGATAGATACGTCTGAACAGACTGAAATAGATGCGCCTGAACAGACTGAAATAGATAGATAGATAGATAGATAGATAGATAGATAGATAGATCTTAACTATCTATCTATCTTATGATACGCATGGTGAATGGTTAAATTATATCTAATTCAATGGCAGGATAGGGATTTTGGCAGCTTGTTTTACAAGGCATGTTTCAGCCCACGCTTTACGGATATAAGAGTTGTAGATAGATATATAGATACTTTGTATCTCTTAAAATACACATGGCCTGGTGAATGAAGGGTTGGTTATAGCATATATGTTTCCATGCCAGTTGTGGCTTCAATCCCTGCCTCTCGTAGGGATATAATGTCACATTATGCAGTTCATTTCAAAGGAGAAAAAAATCGAAAAAGCCAGACGTAGGTAAATGAACCTGGGGATTGCTAATACAAAACATTCCCTAAATGTGATAATCGGCATTAGAACAAGCTACTCTCCTCTGTGACGAAAAAAAAAAGATTTTGCTTCTCAATTTCAATAAGTTATAGAGTCTGAAGCCAGGCAGGAGACTGGGAATACCACAACTGAAAAGTTGTGAATATAACAACGAAGAAAAATATGCAGGTATCAAAGATTCACACGATAGATAGATAGATAGATAGATAGATAGATATTAAAAGGGTCTAACTAGATAGATATTTAAAAAGCTAGCTAGTTAGATAGATATTAAAAGGAAATAGATTGATATTAAAAGTAGATAGATAGATAGATAGATAGATAGATAGATAGATAGATAGATAGATAGATAGATAGATATTGTAGAACACAGAAGCAGTAATGGATGTCTGTAGGAATTGTAAAATGTTATTTTCGGAAAAGGAAAGAACACTTACTTTATTTGCTGCAACCTTCGAATTACTTCTTTTAAGAAGCTATGCAACTCGTGAGACATTCTCTTGACTTATTTTCTGGGATATCTCACAGTAATGTGGTCACGTGTAGCTTGATGTCAGGGATGTCAACAAATCTTTGCTCATTGTTCCGGGTTTGGAAAGAGCCCAAAATCGCTTAGGCTAAGAACGAAAGGGATTCTCGGTTTTGTAGTGGATTTGTTTGCCAGGAACTCACAGACATTTATCTGATCATGCGTCATGGCGAAGACTCCTCCCATTAGCTGAAATTTTGATGCTGTACACGGAACATGATCTTTTACACCGGACACTGGGATGTACATTTTGGTGTAATGGATATCGGCTTGGAGTGAGAATTCGGAAAACCGAGTTCGAATTCCAGTCGAATTCGTTACACTTGGGAAAGTTATGAAACTATCTCTTCTTCATCTAGCTATGGGTTGAATAGACTGGGTTCTTTAGCATTGGTTGGCAACCAGTCTACCGGATAAAGAAATGTAGACGGAAAAAAATCTGCCTCGTCAGTCATGTATCGAACGATATATGATCGCCGAAGTGTGTATCACATATGGCACTTAACTGACTGACTGACATCGAACAAATTCTCGTAGTCCTTGCAGCACTTCCTAATAAACATTTTTATGTCCTTTATTTTTTGGTAGCCTCTTTCTTTCAGATTTTCTGCCCTTTTCTTGCCTCACCTGTTTTATTAAAATCACTCGATTTCATCAGAGTATGTTCACTACGAACTATATTAAATAGTTTTTATAGGGCTTCACTATTAATCTTAACAGTTTTCCCTGAAAAACTAATCTTATCCCCTGTTTCAGATTCCTTCAACTCATTTTTCACCAAAATGATTATATGAACACGTATAACTTTCTCTACGCCTCAGCAACGACATCCACATTTGGTGTGTGTGTGTAAAAAAAGCGGAAATTGGAACATTGCCGAAAATATACAAAAGATTGCCTGACTCATACCCTAGTGATAGGCAGCTGTAATTCCGGGAATTAAGTTCTTATACGTCGTATGCCATATGGGGGTGTATATGGCTGAGTATTTATGATGCCCTTTTCGTTTCCTTAGCATAACTGAGCATTTAACGATTACAAATTTGTAGATATTGTAAATACCATACATTTAATTTCCCTGGCACTTTTTCTGCTAAGCGGCAGCTGAAGGATTTATGTAATGTTCTGTGTGTGTTGATGAATTCAAAAGAATTGTTTTCTCTTTAAAAAATAGTGAATTGACTTAATTCTAATTCAAGTTAATTCCTAAATACCGTTTTGTTAAAATGGAAATAAATGTCTAAGAAAGGAAGAAGAGATGAGGTAACGCTTGTCCGGCTAAACATAGGCCACACCTCACCCATTCATAACTGCTGAAACACATTTTAACCGAATGTTATCAGTTAGTTCCTGTAAGACAAAAATACTTCGAGTAAACCATCATGAGAAAACTATTTCAAAAGGCGGAAACCATCAACAGAATGTCATAATTAAAGAAATAGGTTTATAACAAAATATATATTACCTAGAATGGATCAGCTATAAAATATATATCTATGAATCATATATAAAGTATAGAATTAGGTACAAAATATCAGTAGTTGAAGGCATAAAATTGCGTTCAAATTATTTAGATTTCGGTATTAAATATCCCACGTGGGTTGATATGCAACTAAAAACATTTAACCAAACTAAATATGCTTTACTAAATGTGTGTAAATATTAACCAGATGTTTTAGGGCCGAACACTATCGAACATAACATTGACGATTATCGAGATAAAAAAGGATTTTTTAAAAAAAGGGATAATTTTCCATGGTATATTTTTTTGGTAGATTAGCATGCATTAAATCTTCCTCAAGTCAGGACATTTGTCAAAACCGAAAAATATTGACTTTTTCATTTATCGGTTGAGAAGGCGATCATTAATATTGGTACAATGACATATAGATCCTTTGCTAAATAAGTGTAAATATTATCCACATGTTTCAGGGCCGAATACTTTCGACCACACCATTGACGATTATCGAGATAAAAAAAATCGGTCTACTTTACTGGTTCATAGGTAAGAAAAGGGATATATTTTACGGGAAATAGTATTTTTTTTCTTTGTAGATTAGCATTCATTACATCTTCTCCAAGCCAGGACATTTGTCAAAATCGAAAAATATTGAATTTTTATCCATCGGTTGAGAAGGGGATCATAATATTGCTACAGTGTCCTACAGATTCTCTACTTTTATCGAGTTATCTGCACCTATTTTTCCCAACGCCGTGCCTGGAAAATTGGCGTTTATCATTGTTATCTACATGGTCATTTATAGCTTTGTTAATTTATGCAATTATTTTTAATCAAAAAAATCTAGAACTACTGCAAAGATGTATACATCAGATTTTACTTTAATGAAAAAATATCTTTATAAAGAAATTGAAAAAAATTATTTTTTGAATTATTTGCTTAATATATTTTCTTAAAATAAAACACACACACACACATATGTGTGCGTGTGTGTTGAGCACCTCGAAGCGGTGTAATGGTTAGCAAGCTTGTCTCGCCAGAAGTATTACTACTAAGTAGTGAGTTCTATCTTCACTAGATGCCCCCTACTTTGGGCCTTGTGCCACATTTAAGCTACGCTTGGAAAATCAATATGGGCATCTCGAGGATGGTTAGCAAGTGTGTTTCGCTGGAACAGTTACGACTGAGTAGTGAGTTCGATCCTCAGTAGATGCCCCATGCTTTCGGCCTTGTGCTATTAAAATCACAGTGTATGTGACCGTTTGTTCTTTATTTAAAAGAAAACTTCTTGTCAAACAAAAAAGTGTTTCCTAGACGTAAATCAATGACATATACACATTTTTGAAACCTGATATTTCTAAATGCGTAAATTTCAAGTATTCTAAAACGATAAGCATAATTTTTTTTTTTCGATTCTGGCCAGTGTCGCGGCCTTAGAAAGTTTTAACGAAAGCTACTCTACAAAGATTAAATCTCCCCCCCACAAAAAATTTCTGCTATTTTACGGGTGGACCAGTTTATTTAAATGGTTCTGAAAAATCTATGGCTGCTAGTTTGTTTTTTTTTTGTTTTTTTTGGGTTTTTTTTTTTTGTCATTAGAGTGTTTCAGGATTATGGTAGCGTCCCAGGAAATAAACTGATAATGATTAGAATGCTATGAGAGCGAATAATATTAGGTTGGTGCAAAAATAATGTCGTTTTCTCACATATGTTACTATGTGAGAAAACGACATTATTTTTGCACCGACCTAATAAAAATACAGAAAGATGTCGACCAATGTTACATTGGCAATGCAAAAGCATTTGTCAAAGTTTCGCACAAAGATCTATTTGAACTATTGCGAAAATTTGATTTACTTGAGCCAAATATTACGATAATCCGGAAAATTTAATGGGAAGAAAACACCTGCACATTTTTTTACTTTGCATATCTAAAATAATAATCACATTTATAAAGTTTGTTTTTACCTTATTTGTTTTTTACCTCTTTCTTATCCAGGAATAAAGTGTCACTGTTGACACATGTGTTTGAACACAGATCGCCAATGAACAAACAAAAGCGATCTCATTATTGAAAAAAAAATGTAGATCACGTGACCATAGACAAAACGCATATTTTCTTTTTAAGCAAATCACCCCAAGCAAGGCGGGAGTACCACTAGAACGCAAGGGGTTACAGAGAGTGAGAGTAAGAATAAAGAAAACTGTTTGGGAAAAGGAAAATGAGAAGGACGTGGATCAAGATCAAGGCATCAGAAGATGTCGATTGTCATTACATTTGAATATTTGAAGATAATAGCTATCAGGGAAGCAGGTGATAAGAAGGGAGTTCCCCTGACGGGAGTGGGTAGAAGCTGTTGATATTTAGTCGTTTCGACAGTGAAAGGGTGGGACCGAGATGCCAACCTAGTAGCACGCTTAAATGCATGCAATTTTGGGGACCAGTGAAAGTAGCTCATCGGAGCAGTTGCCATGAAAGTACTTGTAGAAAAGACAGAGGGAGGCCACAACACGCCTGTGAGATAGTAATTGCAGACGTGATGCCAGATCAGGACCAACAACTTTGCATATCCGTGTTTAGATTTTGTCGAGGACCTCGAGATGAACAAGGGGAACACCAGACCATATATGGCAGCAGTATTACATGCAAGGACGAATGGTTGATTTGTAAATTTGAAGGATTGACTCAGACAAGAAAAAACCTTCTATAGAAGTCCGGATGTATGTCCGTTATCTCTAGTCTATCCTCTATACGATACGGATCACCATTTCTGTATCCTCTATTCGGATCTCTACTCTACTCACTATAAGAAATACTATTCTATGAGTCCTATTCGGTGACGACTGACACCCGTATTGTTCAACGGCGTACTATAGTTGTATCACAACGTCTCTACTACAACGAGCATTATAAGTTTGACAACAAGTACTCCTTGGCATAGAGGAAATATCAAGCAAATGTAAGTTGACATCATAAAATTGGCAACAAGGGTCGTTTAAACTATTTACATTGCTCGGACTCTCATCCTTATCTTTGTTGCCATATTTATTACAACGTTTCGGCCGTTGTACGCTCCGGCCTTCTTCAGGTGGTTGGAATTCGAACTGAATCATTTATTTCGCTCGCTGGTGTAGACTGCTCTAGTTCCACGTGCCATGTCTAATGGATGTCAGTTATCAATTATCTGCTGTTAATTCCGCTCTCCAAGTTCCCCACTGCCTTAACCGGGTATTGAACTCACATTCTTTGGGTCCTGTCACTGGATCTAACTAACGCCTTTATCCACTGTGTCATGTGTTCTTGTGATAAATATAGCAACAAAGATGAGGATGATAGTCCGAGCAATGTAAATAGTCTAGATAATACCTAATCTCAGAAATATAGACAGATACATCAAGGGTCGTTTTGAGATTATAAAAATTTTATCAACTCTTTGTGGGTTATTTAATGCTGAAACATATTTTATAAGAATAAGTGTAAGAATAATCAATATTTTGCGAGAGAATATTGCATTAACTTTTTTTTTTTTCAGAATAAACAATGTGGAGTGGATGTATGCATACATACTTCAAATGTATTTTCGCGTAAGTGAATATATGGAACCTGACTGCACAACTTCAAATACACGCTGAGGTGATCATGTATCTTCCGATACATAACTGACGAGCCAGATTTTTTTCCGCAGTAGGTTGCCATTTCTTTCTGCCATCCAAGACTATAGAACCCGGACTCTCCTGCTATTTACCCCTAACTAGGGGAGTAGAAGAAGAGGATTCCTACCTTTCCCAAGGGTATTAGCACGTAAGTGAATGCATGGATTCTACTGGAATTCGAACTCAGTTCTCCGATTCCTCAATCCAAGCCGCTATCTGTTACTCCTGCACAACTTAGCAACCTTAGAATGCGATATTTTTCTTTGTTTATTAAAATGGAAACTTTCAGGTTTTCACTTCAAGTAAGCTCTTTACGGCGTATCGTTGTCACATCCAAATGACCAGCTTTAATATTCTTGGGCTTTGCAATTAATCCCTAGCAAAACATATTAATATTTAAATGGCCACAATACGGAATAACCCTAAGTATTTCTTGGATGGTGGGAGGGAACGGCGTTTATGCAGAAGATAAATAAAATCAGTATATAGACAAAAACAGAAAAGGGCGAAAGACAGATACGTCTCCGCACAGGACTTAATTTACAGTAAGGCGATCCTAAAAGAACTACTACAAGTTCTACTAGTATTTATTATTAGTGGACAAAATCTTAAGAACATAAGATACATAGAAAGCTCTGTGTTGATGGGAGATACAGAAAGAAACAAGACATCATAGTAACGAAACGCGAGAATAAAGAACCAACACTCAATGGGAAGAAGACGAAATGTGTCGGCATTGACAACAGCTACAAATTCGAACTGGAGATGTCAAAAAAAATCAAGTACAGAATCCTATGTACGAAGTGTTTAATTGGGGACGGAAAATGTAACACAAAAAATACGAGGCCGTAATAGAATAACGTAAAGCTAAACAAAGTATTAAGAAATTGAAAATTTTAGTTAGAAACAACGAAAAGAATACTGACTTGCACTGTAATAGCCTTCCACTTAAATGACAGAGAATATTGTATAATTTCCTCGCAGAAGAAGATAATACTTGAGGCAAAGGAGATATAGTTCTGCAGAAAGATGCTGGGAATACCGTGTGAGGAAGTTTTAAGGAACAAAAAGATCACTTAGAATCAAAAACAGGTTATCGGAATTACTGGGAAACAAAGGAAAGAGGACTCGGAGAATGTGACATACAGAGGGTATATTGAAATCAAGAGAGGCAGGCGTGGCGAGCTTCTCTACCTGAATAGTAGAACAGTGTCTGAGGTGGCGATTAAAAAGAATAAATATTTCGTAGAACTAGAAAGAATAAGAAGTTGTGAAGGACCATGACCTCCCCCCATAAAGGGACAAGATACTAAAAAGAAGGAGAATGCAGGAAACAACGTAAAAACATATTTTCACTGTATTTAATTATATCATTTACTTCTTAAATAGATTCAAATTCACAAGAGGCAAATTGCTAAGTTTACTGCTATGAAATGTGGCACACTTTGTCGTGCTGGACAATCCGAATCCGTCTGTCATATTTATAGGACTACCATTCGTTAGTGCAATGAATAGTGTTGCCACATCTGGTCTGGTGCTTCTGCTGTGTATCTTGAGATTCTGAACAAAAAAACAAAGAATCTGTAATATTGTAGGGCCCAACCAAATATGACGCTTTCAGTCACCTTTCTACCACCGAAACGTTATTCCGCGTGAATTTTCTGCAAATCTTTTCATGGCAATAATTCTGATGACACAGTTTCCGTGTAGTACTAGATTGGAATGCAACCGTATTTTTTTTTTAATTGTTTCACTCCAAGCAAAGCGGAAATGTCTCTAATACGCAGCGGGTAACGGCGAGTGAAAGTGAAAGAGAATATTGAATATAGGAGGGATTACGAAAAGGACAAAAGATAAACGAGAATCAAGTAGTTAGAAAATGGCGACTGACGTTGCATTCCAATTTTTGAAAATTTTAGTCATCAGGGAAACAAGTAAACAGAAAGGAGTTCCACAGGTGGAAGTGCGAGAAAAGAAATTGCTGGAGTAGAAGTGGCGGTTGCATTTAGTTATTTCAACAGTAAAAGGGTGGGACCGAGATGGCAATCTAATAGCACGCTTAAATTCATGAATTCGGGCCATCGGGGGGGGGACTGTCAAAGTAGTTTCCATAAACATATTTGCACAAAAGACAAAGGGAACTCATGCCACGTCACGTCGGTGAGAATGTGATTGGAGTCGAGATGCCTGGTCAGGATCGAGATTACATTACAGATCCTTCTTTGGAAATAGTTATGAACCTCGATATGTACAGCAGGAGCACCAGACGACATACAGCTGTTGATTCGATGGAGTCGCACAACTTCCAGTCAGTAGAAAATGTGAGCTCAAGAAGGCGCAATGCGTTGATGGCAGGCAGAAATGGTTTTCTATGGTGGTTAAATGAAAACAGTTTTGCTTTGGGAGCGTTAAAATTTGCAAGTTACTTCCTGCTCCACTTAACCACGGATTGGAGGTCCTTTTTAAGAGCCAGGGTTATTTTTCAAATGTGACGAATTTGCTATTGAAACTAGAGTCACCAAATAAATATACTTAAAAATACTGTTAAATTTATTGTCGCTTCGTTTTCCTACACACGCACACACACACACACACATTATATATATATATATATATATTGTCATCCACAGACAGACTGTTTCGCTGTATCACAGCTCATCAGTGTGTTTAGACGTCCGGTTGCCTCTAGCTAGGATCGAATTGGGGATTCTACCACTAAGCCGTTGGTGAATTTAAGCGTATCTATTTTTAGATAAACACATAGTGACTGAAAGAACTCGATTCGATTTACCAAAGAATCTTGCATTATTAGCCGTAATAGTTACTGTTTACAAACCCACACTTCCTCCCCAGAGAGCTCAACCGAAATAATTTTTTCAGGAGAATATATTTATGGTGGTTGGATGTAACCATTTTTAACAGTAAAAAGGGTTGAACCTAAATGACAATTTTGTAGCATGTTAGTGACAAAGTAACTGAAGTTGAATTGCCAAGTAAGGATCAATTACATTACAGATCTTTCTTTAGATTCTGTCAGTAATCTCGAAATGAATAGCAGGAGCACCAGACAACATATGGCAGCAGAATTCAGTGCACGGGCAAATGGTAGATTTGTAAATCTGCAAGAAAAATTATCTTTAAATGAAGCTATCTATTTGATATAATAACTCTACTTCGTGTCAGTGGAAAAAATGAGGCCAAGAAGATATATCTGGAGTCTAGTATCAGCCATAATGATGGTAGACAGAAAAGGCTCTCTCTATTGTAGTTAAATGAAAGTCGTTTTGTTTTGGAGGTTTTAAAATTCATAAGCCATTTTTTGCCCAAGTTAAACACCGATTGGATGTATTTTTTTAAAAGTAGTTTCCAGATTTACTTTGTCGATTCTGCGGATTTGCAGCTAAGAAAAAACTAAATGGTAGTTTCATCTGCATAAATGCCTAATTGGAAGCTGATGATTTCGGGGAGATCATTGATGAAGATCAGAATCAGCGTAGGTTCCAAAATAGAGATCTGGGGGACACCTGCGCTAGTATGAAATTATCTGAAAGCGTACCCGTTCAACACGACCTTCATTACGCGATTTGGTAGAAACAATTGGAAACAATAGTCACCAACTCTGTCAATGGCAGTGTTCTAACTCCGAATGAAGGCATGTATCCCAGGTTGCTGATGTAGCTAATTCCTTACAACAGTTTTCACTTCTTCGTCGTTTATATTAGGTTGGTGAAAAAATAATGACGTAATAATGTCGTTTTTTGACGTATTTTTAACGTCAAAAAACGACATTATTACGTCATTATTTTTGCACCAACCTAATAACTCTGTACCTTTTTCAATGTGCCAAAGAGATGTCATTTCTGAGTGTAGGGAGGATGCGATAAAGCCACTTGACCGTGTCTCTCTTGTTCTGATGCTCAAGTGGGACCTGGGCTTGTCCTGATTTTTTTTCTAGCACGGCACAGTGAACCACCTTTCCTTGCAGTAGACGTGGTAATTGATTCGAAATAGTCGCTTGACTTTCTGTCTGTAAAAACGTCAGGGGCAAAGTGTTGCTCTTTCGGACTTGTGTCGTTGGCAGACAGAAAAGGTTTTCTGTGGTGATTAAATTTTGTGGGCGTTAATATTTCCAAGCAATTCCTTGCTCCAGTCAACCACTGATTGGGTGTCTTTTTCAAGAGCCGTTGCCAGATTTACTTTGTCTGGTCTGTTGAATTTGCTGCTAAGACAGTACTAAATGGTAGTTTCATCTGCAATAATACCGAGTTGGAAACTGATGACATCGGGGAGATCATTGATAAAGATCGGAAACAGCGTAGGACTCAGGATAAAGCCTTGGTCGGCACCAGCTTTTTATTCTAGTGTTTTCTTCTATCGCAATGATTGCTCTTCCAGCTTCTTGCTTTACTGTCAATGACAATATTCAAAAATTTAAATGCAGCGTCAATCGTCATCTTCTCTCTCTTTGAACCCTGTTGTCTTTATTAACATTTCTCTTCAGTAACTGTTTCTCGGTTTTCTTTCATTGTCTTTCAATGGCGTTTTAAAAATACTTTGGAACTGTTTGATTTCATGATAACAGCTCAAAAAATAGTGATTTTTTTTTTGTTGAAAATTTAACAATGCAAAGGTATGACTCTATCTATTCCTCTCCAACAAGGAAAAAATGGCAAACTGGAATCTTTAGATTTAACTGGCAACCAGTCTAGGAGAAGATCAACTTTGAATCCAAAATTGCTTGGTCGTGGGGTTAGCAAATCCACCCCGTAAAAAAAGACAACTTGCTACGGAAATTAGTGCAGCAATACACAGTATGGTAAGACTATATTCCTGTCCTCCACATAGGAGTCCACAGGATTGGCTGATTAATTAATACGCAAATTGTGTTGCAGAATATGTATTTGTGTTAAACAAGAAAGGATAAACAGTTAAAAAATAATCATCCTTTTCTATTGTACTTAACGATAGATGTGTTCTTAAAGAGTGTCTCAAAAAAAAAAAAGTCTTTTTGAAAATACACTCAAACATAGACGCATTGTTTTTTTTTATTTCCCTCCATAAATATTCAGAATTTCAGTCTTGTTTTAAATGAGAAAAGTCAGATTATGAACATTCGTTTTTTTGTTTTTTGGGGTTATTTTTTGGGGGGGGTTGTTTTTTTTATTTATTATTTTTTTTTTTTTTTTGTCGGTTTATTTCTGTAAAACTTTGTCATTCACCTGCGTCAAAATGTTACTGAGACTATTGATGCCTTTTGTGTAAGACTAACAGAAGTTTCCACACCTTTCTTCATGTTGGTATCAAAATTCTTGACAGGAGGAAGAACAGAAGAATTTATTGGACAACTGCCCTTTATATCCAACAGGAAAAATATTGAAGCTTTTCAATCTTGTGCTTTGATCTGAAAGCCGGTATATGCGATCAGTTTCCATACCTAAGAGTTAATCCTCTATTTCTACATATGAGATTTTAAAATGCACACCTATCAGTGTATATTGGACGTCAAAAGTTGTTTTTTTTAAATTTTAATTAAAATAATATTTCCATTCAATTAAATAGAGATTCAAATTTCATTTTTATACCGATTTGTTTATTCTAGAACAAATCTGTCTCTGTTTCTCTCACTCTCTCTCTCTACCGGCCACACTCTATTTCTCTATCTCTCTCTCTCTTTCGCTCTCTTTTTCACACACACACACACACACACACACACACACATGACTGCGCAATTAAAATGGGCAAAATAAGTCACATATATTGTCTCTAAAATTTTCGAAGATTTTTCTGATCAAAACACCAAGTTAAAGCATCGACCTAAATGTTTGCCGACATCATCTATGGAAGCACCAAGCAACCTTCTTTCAAATGCACAGTCTTTTATAAAAAATGCATTCAATTTGCCAATAGTCCGTAGAGCAAAAATGAATAAATCATATATTTTGACGTAGACATTTCGATTTGATGTCAACTTGCACTTCAAAGCTACCCAAACCCACACAAACATTCAGGCGCAATACACAAATACACTATATATATATATATATATATATATATATATATATATATATATATATATATATCTGTGTGTGTGTGTGTGTGTGTACAGGGTTTCGACAAAATACTGTGAACGCCTAGCTTAAACAATTATTTATTGACAAATAAGGTATCAGACGTCTATTAGCTTCTAGAACCGCTTTGGTTCTGCATAGAATGAAATCAAATAAGTTTTGAATTATTTCCAGTGGAATTTTATCCCATTCTTCAATTTCGGTAACAATGGTTTCAGCGACGATGGTGCAGGAAATCTGTTACTCACTCTCTACTTTAGAACTCCCCATAATGGTTCAATTTTATTGAGATCAGGTGATTGTACTGGCCATGGAAGATGCTTATGCTATGAGGTTCACTATTTACATTATTCGGACTATTGTCCTCATCTTTGTCGCAATATTTATTGCAACGTTTCGGCCGTTGTAGGCTCTGGCCTTCTTCAAGCGGTTGGAATGTAGAACGGAACCCTTTATGTCCTCAAGGACACATGGCACAGTGTATAAAGGCGTTGGTTAGATCGAGTGACAGGACCCAAAGAGTGTGAGTTCAATACCTGGTTAAGGCAGTGGAGAACTTGGAGAGGGGAATTAACAGGAGATAACTGATAACTGACATCCATCAAACATGGCACCTGGAACTAGAACAGTCTACCCCAGTAAGTGAAATAAATGATTCAGTTCGACATTTCAACCACCTGAAGAAGGACGGAGCATACAACGCCAGAAACGTTGTAATAAATTTGTCAAAAAAGATGGGGACAATAGTCCGAATAATGTAAATAGTGTACATAATACCTCATCTCAGAAACATAGACAGGTAATAAGACTCATCAAATCATGACTTCTGTTTTTAATAGTGTGTATGGGTGAATTATCATCTTGGAATATGGATCTTTCTGACAACAGTATGGTAGCCATCGTAAGGACATTGTCATTGTGAATGTTGAGATATTTATCTGCAGTAATTCTACCATTAAAATTGATGTCATGCCCAGAATACCGCCCAAATCATTACTGAGCCCCTCTCCATGTTTGACTGTCGAGACTATGCAATCTGGATCATAGGATTCACGCGGTGTTCTCCAGACATAAACAGGCCGGTTTGTAAGAAATAACGTGAAAGAAGTATCATCTGATCAAATTCTAATTTTTGTGATCATTATACTATTTTTTTCGCAAATTGATGGTCGACTTTTTCATCAGAAACACAGTTAACCGCTTTGTGAAGTTCCCGGCGAACTGTGTGTGTAGAAACTGTATTGGTTAAGGGATTAATGAGTTCTGACTTTCGCAGCAGTAGTTTTTTTTTTGTTTTTTTGTCACAATTCGTGTTGAAGTTCATCGGTCTATTTCGATCAAATTCTGTTTCAGTCCACTTTACTGTTGATGTTTTATGGAAGCTGTCATAACCGTAGACAGCATAGCTCGTGACACATTCAGTAATTCAGACGTTCTGGTCAAAGATTCTTCTGATAATCCAGCAATTTTTTGTACTTTCTGAACATTTTTGCAATCTGTTCACATTATTTTATCTAAACCCTATATATACACAAGGTGCAATGGATAAATTGCCACCATTGTATATTTTTTATTTCGCGCAAAACGTTGTTTGTTTTTGATTTTTATTTTATTTTGACGACTAAACTGCATAGTAGGGTCAGTTGGGCAACGTCAGTGGGAAAAGAAACACCATGACGTAAATCACTCTGACAGGAATTTGGAAACGGCATGCTGTACTACTTGGCATTCGCACCGGAAAATCTAATATGAACATGTTGTGTTTTGATGTTAGGAGTGTGCAAAGGATTCGTAAAGAGTTAGATGTGTCAAACTGTGATTACGAAAGTTCAGCAGACCGGAAAACTCGCTCTGATCGTTCTAATAAGTAAAGAACTCCCGAATTTGTTGGTGAGAACGTCAGACTCAACAGGTAGAACTGCATCAAGTGGCTTGAAGAGTTAGCGCTGCACTGGGTCAACTGGTGGCTACTGGAAGACCTTATATCTGGCAATCACATCAGCCCTTATCTCTGACTACCTAACTCGACAGGTGGCAACCACCTTGTGAGGTGCACTTGAACTGAAGGAAACGATTATGGCAATATTCACCAAATTAAACAATAAGGCCAGAAGAGATGCAGAAGGTTCCGTACTTGAAGCCAATGGTGATTTTATTGAATAAATTGTACTATTTAGTTCTTCGGTATAATTTTATGTAATTTTGGTAAATATATGAGATGTCAGTGTTATTTTCAAATTTTTGTGTAATTTATCATCGCAAACCTTCATATATATATAGATAGATAGATATATAGATAGATAGATAGATATGAATAAACTGAGATAGATAGATAGATAGATAGATAGATAGATAGATAGATAGATAGATAGGTATTAATAAATATACCTAGATACCTGAAGATTACGCGGTACATGAAACTCCAGAAGATACTGTCGGCGTGGGGTATTATGTATATTTATTAATATATAATTAATAGTTCTCTTATTTTGCACTGAGCACTGTTTTCCTCACACCAAAAGATATATATATATATATATATATATATATATATATATATATATATATATATATATATATATATATATATATATATATATAATGATATTCACACACACTCACACAGACACAGACACACACGCACATATATATATATATATATATATATATGTATGTATGTGTGTGTGCGTTTGTGCGTGTGTTTAGGTGGGTGGGTGTGAGTGTACACACAGACACACGCACAAAGGGAGATAAATTAAAAATTCCATGCAGATATGATATTAAAATGCAAATATTTTTTTTAAAACGTATATTTAAGTTTCATCAGAGTGGCTTTCTTTGGCAATACACTTAATTCAATGATAATTTATTTTTCACATATACTCATTATTATACGGGAATTTATATTTCAACGAACTGTCAGGATACAAAGTTTTTGATACCTCCTCTTTCATATATATATATATGTGCATGTATATATACACACAGACACAAAAACATCGACACACACACATATATATATATAAAGCGATCTGAACTTAAACATTGCACACACACACACACACACACATATACATGTTTGTGTACATTTCAACGCAAATATATATATATTCACACAAACGTACACACACACACACACACACACATATATATATATATATATATATATATATATATATATGTATGAAGATAGATATATATAAAGAGAGACAAACATTTATATTTATGAGTATGTATATATATATGCGTGTGTGTATGTTCGTGCATACATACACATACATAAGTAAACGTTCGGATTTTTGTTTCTTTTTAGTATATTATTTATCTGAAAGAGAAAAAAATTGTTCAGTTGCCTAAGCCTGAACTCAAGCACGACCATCTGCATTTTCAAACCTGCCAATCGACACATTTACAGTGCTTTCATCATTTATTCATTACATGTCGTCAAAAGTCTTTTTTCTGATAAAGATCTCTTAAAAGTTACAAACGTCAAATCTTTTACTCCGTCTTACCAGCATCACAAGAATTTACAGCAAAACATAGAATGTTCTGTTATAAAGCATTGACTTTCAGACATAAACGAACGAGTCTGGTTTTGGCAAGATTATTAGCAACGAAACTGCGTCTTTTAAAGGCAGTGTTTTGCTTGTAGGAAATGTAATAGTATCACAAAAAAGTAAATGATGAGAGAATGTAGAAAAAGCTTGTAGACGACGCGATTGCTGGGCTCGGGTTCTTCAAATCGAAATGAAAAACAAAACTATGTGTATGAAAAATGATTTGGGATCGTTGAGGATAAAACAGTTAATAAATTATATTATCAGATACAATGAATAGTTTAATTGTTTTAGTTTATATATATATATATATATATATATATATATATATATATATATATATATATATATATATGTATGTATGTATATACACACAAACTAAAACAATTTTATTATATATATATATGTATATATTTTTATTATATATATATATGTATATATATACACACAAACTAAAACAATTTTATTTGTTTTAGTTTGTATATATATATATATATATATATATATATATATATATATATATATATATATATATATATACAAACTAAAAAATAAACTAAATAGAAACTGAATAGAAATTAGAAACTTTTAGTTTATTTGTTTTATTTTGTATATATATATATATATATATATATATATATATATATATATATATATATATATATATATATATATATATATATATATACAAACTAAAACTTGAGGATGAGACGGTTAATAAATTATATTATGAGATCCAGTGAATAGAAATTAGAAAATTTTAGTTTATTTACACATATATACATATATATATATATATATATATATATATATATATATATATATATATATATATATATATATAAAATAAAACAAATAAACTAAAATTTTCTAATTTCTATTCATTGGATCTGATAATATAATTATCCTCATCGATCCCAATATATATATATATATATATATATATATATATATATATATATATATATATATATATATATATATATATATTAAATTTATTAATTTAAAAATATGGTTCCATCGCTTCCAAAAACAGAGGCTAAAAACTTCAAATTTAATCATAGAATTAAAGACCCTACTTCTGTTTTATTTTCAAGGGAATTTTGGAATAGCCTATTTTGAAATTTACTGAGTTTTATACGCTACATTCATACACACACACAAACACACACACACACACACACACACACACACACACACACACATATATATATATATATATATATATATATATATATATATATATATATATATATATATATATATTGAGAGAGAAAGAAACTTTAATTAAATTCTTCGCCTGACGATTGCGTCTAGCATGAAACAGCCCTTCGCCTCTGAGTGTTGACTTCAATGTTCATTTTTTATATATATATATATATATTTTGGAGCGTATTTATGTATGTATTTGTGTGTGCGAATTTGTGTGCGTATAAATATATGTGTGCATATAAATATATGTGTGCGTATAAATATATGTGTGCATATAAATATATGTGTGCATATAAATATATGTGTGCATATAAATATATGTGTGCGTATAAATATATGTGTGCATATAAATATATGTGTGCATGTGTCTATGATTCCAATTCATTTATATTTCTGTTTCTTCTCTACTAGCATATAGCATTGTGCCGTTATTGTTTTTTTCAACTACGTGTTGAGTGATTTAAAATCCAGCAGTCAGAAACGGCTCTTATATATATATATATATATATATATATATATATATATATATATATATATATATATATATATATATAACTCAAGCAAACGTTTATAAAGTAATTTAATTTATTGCCGCTCCTATCCTCAAAAATCATAACGCATTTTCTTTACATACAGTTGGCTTGTCTTTCATTCTGACCTGAAAAAGACAAGCTGAACAGATGTCAGCGAAACGCGTCGTTTACAAGATTTTCTACATAAAGACGGCCTAAAAATCAAAAGAATATTTACAAACAAATGTTAATTTTTTTTTTATCAGATATCCACATCCCTATTATATCTGTCTGGGAATAATCTACATGTTTAATATTTATTTTTTATGTACTGTGTCCCTCCAGTACGTTGAAGATGATGGCTCTCTACAACTTCCTATCCGTTTTACCTCGAATTTTTCTCCTTACTCTTCATTCCAGTTCTTGTTCTATCTTCCATTTACACAATTTATTTAGCAAAGTCTCGAAGTTTATCTCTGTTTTTGCCTTCTCTACATGCTGCAAGTGTCAAATTCTCCAAGACCCCTTTTCTTATTTTGGATCGCAGAAATTTCAAATGTCTGTTTCTGATTCATATTACAATCGTCTTTTTTCATCTACGGTTTCCCTAAACCTTCCGCATTGTTCTAATTTTCCATCCATGTTATTCGCAGAATCCTGTTGGTGAACAATGTTTCTGTTACCTTGTCGACTCTTCATCTCTAAGGAAATTGTCCAGTATTGGCAGCGATATATATGGACTTATATTACGTAATAGTTTCAATATTCTGGTTTGTTTGTTTGTTTTTTTCCCCAATGAAATTTGCCTGTTTCTTAATATTTCTTTAAATTTTTACGGCATTTTTTGCTATTCGAATACGTTTTTCGATTTCGATGTCAATTTTTTATCCTCCGTTAAATCACTTCCCAGATAATAACTAAAAAATAACTTTAATTTGATCAATTATATCGTTGCCCTGTTCGAAATGATTTCCTTATCACGGTGTCCACTTTTTTTTTTTTCTTTTTTTTTTTTATCTGAAAATTTTGTCTTTCTTGGTTTGGTTTGATTTATTTTGTTTTACGGCATATCAACATCAATCGGCTATTTAATGCCGACAACATTTTTATGATAGATTTGTATGAATAAAATATGTATCCTTTAGTTTAGATTGGTTTGGTTTATTTTGTTTTACGGCATATCAACCTCAATGGGTTATTTAATGCCAACAGCATTTTTAGGATAGATTCGTATGAATAGAATATGTATTCTTTCGTTTAGATTGGTTTGGTTTATTTTGTTTTATGGCATATCAATCTCAATAGGTTATTTAATGCCGACAACATTTCTTATTGCTGGTAATATTTTGTTTTGTCAAAAATTTGTTTCTGGCAATATTTTCCCTTCAAAATTGTATTGCTGGTAATAATTTCTTTCAAATAATATTGCTGGTACTAGTTAACTATTTGCCCATAGCTGGGACCCTAACAGGTGCTACCACCAATTAAGAGGTAGTTCCACGCTGCTAAAAACATCCTGATCAGAGGCCTTGCTGCTGGATGTAGTTTATCGTCTTACCCAGGACGCGGATGTAGTTTAACGTCTTACCCAGGACTGTGTCTTTCTTGATCAGTTACTGATTTCTTGTCTCCTTAACTTTCTCCACAGTTTACAATCTCTTCCATTTCAGCGTTGATAAAAGTTTTTAAAAAAATGAAAGAATTTATAGGGAGCCACAGATCTAGAAGGGAGCGGCGCTGCGTAATGCTCTCTTTTTCGGAGTGAAAATGATGCTCACTACATGAAGAATAAGCAGTTGAATTTATTCAAAATGCCTGAATATTTTCCGGGCAGTCCGTGGAATCAAAAGGCCTTTTAATTCTCACATTATCAATCAACGATTTCTTTTGATTACTGTCCGTTGGTGTCCTGAATTTTCAGGTGTTGTGTCCGTTGAAGAGATTCCAAAACATGGCTTAATCTCAATTTATACCTTGCCAAGTTTAAAGCGTTGATGCAAAACTTTTTTCTGGCCTTTGATCATTGAATCATTCCCAAAAATGATAAGAATGGAAGGAAGAAGAGGAAAAAACGAATGGAATTTAATGATGTTAAATATCAAAGAAGAAATCTAAGGAAGAATCGGAAGACGAAAAAGGATTTAATGACATTAAATAAAAAAGAAACGGGAAGAGAAAGAGAGAAATAACTTTAAAAAAAAAACGAAAAAAGAGAAGAGAAAGAAGAAAGAGGATAGAGGCAAAGAAAAAACGGAGGAGTTTAATGAAGCTAAACAAAAAAAGAAACGAAGAAATAAAAAGAGATAAAAGAAAAACAAATTTTAAAATAGTAATGGTAAAATTAATACCAGCCGTTTCCTTATAAAGAAACATTCGGCATTCATTATCCGAAAAGCCAATGCCACTGTCGATTGAAATGTATAAAATCGATAGTAAAATAGATTTGTAAAGAACACTGATTGTGATTGTTTTTTCTATTATTGATAGGCGTTTCCTTCCTAACTTTTTGTTTGAAGTCAATATATTGATTATCATCATTTTCTATTCGAGTTACTTGTGCTATCACTTTTAGTTTTTGCTGCTGCTAAAATGCCTCAAGTAATGTGAGTTCTGTTATTTGGTATGCTTTTTTGGTTTGTGATTATGTCTACGAGGTTCGAAGTATAATATTCCTCGCTACAACATAAAGACGCCATCCGCTTGAAGCCATTTTTAACCATTGATCTAAACGGTTGTGTACATCTAGCAGTTTAGATATTTATGAATGGATTTTGCATCACGTATGACACTCATAAGATAGTCTCAATGACTGATGTTAAATAAAAAAGAAAAAAAAACAGAAGGAAGTAAGGTTTTACGTAATCCTACAAATAAATGCCGCAGACAAACATCAAATTTTAAGCAAGTCTTTATGCGACGGCTATACCATATACTATCTACAAGAACAATCATTGGCTTAAGTCCACAGGAGAGTGTGTTTCCGCATGCGCAGTGATATTCTCTCTAGTAGTTTACCAAGTTACAACAAAGCCACACAGCTGATTCCTAACATATACAAAATAGCTGTATACTTTGAAACAGATATACTGAGACTTATATGAAGTGGCTCATCATGATGATACCATGAGAAGAATCACTGAAATATCAACAAACTCGCAAGCCTACAGAAATAGAAATTGACTTAAGACAAAGATTTAACCAATTTTGTTCACATTTATTCTCGCAGTGATACGATTTTATTTATTCTCGTTCGACATAACCTCAATGATATAAGATATGCTGATAACACACTATTTCCATTATTCAGACTATTGCCCTCATCTTTGTTGCCATATTTATCTCATTGTTCTTCAGGTGGTTGCAATGTCGAACTGAACCCTTTTTTTTTCGCTCAATGGAGTTCCACGTGACATGTTTAATGGATGTCAGTTATCAGTTATCTCCTGTTAATTTCCCTCTTTTAGTTGTTCACTGCCTTAACCGGGTATTGAACTCACTCTTTGGTTACTGTCACTGGATCAGTCGCTCAAGTTTTGACTTGAACAACTGTTCGGTTGTACTCTCTTCCTACGGACGGAGGAAACCCGAAGGAGGCTACGCCGAAGGGCAGAGTCCCCTTCGGGGAGGTAGACCGGCCCTGAACCCGTTTATACGGGTTCAATGGGCATATTTTTGGCCGAGCCCACGGGCTCGGAATGCTCACGATAAAAATGCCTTGTGCCACATGACACCCTCGTGGGGGGGGGGGTGACTGAATATCGTCACTGGATCTAACCAACGACTTTATCCACTGTGCCATGTGTCCTTGAGGACATCTGTGTATGAATTTCTGGGTATGATAGACCTAATATCATCAGCAATCATTTTTTACCATTGCTCATATTGCAATTTTTTTCTGTTACCACATTATTTTTTTGCCAGAGCTCATATTGCAATTTTTGTTGTTATTATTGTTGTTTTTCTCTGGCACTCCTTATTATTGTATTCATTTCTATGCTTGGTCCGCTCAGGAGATTTTGGTGGCCTAGCATATGTGCTGATTCCTTAAGTTTACGAATTTTCCAATGGCGTTCTTTGTCTATGATCTCAGCCTGATCCCACAGAGGGCGGTGATCTCCCTTCTCTCTCCATATGTGGTCAGCCACGCCTGATTTTTCTACTCCCTCTCGTGTTACAGCTGTCTGGTTTTCTTGAAGTCTTACCTGTCTCCGCTTTATATTTCTTTCCGCACGGGATAGTGTACACACAGTTTTTAGTCATGTACTCCTCTATGGGGGGGTCTTACTCGTGAGAGATATCGCGAAATGTCGTCCCGCTTTTGAAGGTTGTCCTGATGTTATATGGACCGCAGAACCTTTGTATTTTCTCTGATAACCCCTTCACATAAGGCAAGCAGACTGTTTTCTGAATGTTGTTGTCCTCCTCTTGTACGCGCCTAACCCAGTTTTTTTTTTATATAGTTTTATAGACAGATGCTGATAACACAGGTTTAAAATAAACCTATAGGTCCTTGTAGAGAATGTGGTAAAAGAAAGCAAGAAGAAAGGACTAATTGTATGAAAATAAAAAGCACGGTTTTAACAAGGGAGACAACCGTAGATGCGAGCTACAAAAGTAAAGAAATTTGATTAATGGAAAGAGTCACTTCAGATGATGGAGAATGTGACACAGAAATCCGATGGCGCATTGGTCGAGCGTCTCTCGGAATCTAAACTACAGATTAAAAAATGATAGACTTTAACTGGAAATAAAGAAAAGATTGCTCTATTGTTATTTAATATCAAACGTTCTATATTATATTGAACGATAGAAAATGTACTCGCAAATGAAGAAGGAACTCTAGGCAATGGAGCTGTGGTTCTAAAAATTGAATTGTAAGAATGTCATAGACGGAACACGAAGGTAACGAGCAAGACTTGAAGAAAATGGGAACGAAAATGCCACGATCAGAAATAGTCTGTAGAAATTTCTGAGACACATAATGAGGATAGAGGGCTTGGTGAATATGACACTCGCAAGACATTAAAAGAAAGAGAGCCAGAATGAGACAGTCGGTAACATGTCCGAAAAGATTGTGTATATGAATGGCAGAAAATGAATTGGAGGAAATGGTCAGATATTAGAGCTACAAAGGATAGGAAGTTGTGGAGAGCCATGAGCAATCAATTTTTTGAAGGACACAGCAAAAAGAATTCAATAGTATTTTCAAGAAGTATTTTAGAAATAAGTTTATATTAGCTTCTTTCTCTGAAGTCTGTCTTTTTAGTGTTTTGAGGCTTCAATTTTTTTATTGCATAGTTGCCATCAAAAGGAACTGCCTAACAAGCAAATTACAAATTGGAGATATCAAAATATCTGGGAAGTCTTTTAACAGAAGATGGAAAGTGCAATACCGATATCCGAAGTTACGAAAGTGTCTCCCAAAAGCTAAGCAAGGTATTAAGATATAGGAAAATTTTCTTAGAAACGAAGAATAAGTACTAAACTGTTATATAACATCGGTCCTCCTATATGTCATTGTGTGCTGGATAATCTCCTCACAAATGAAGAAGAGACTTGACGTAAAAGAAATGTGGTTTTACCGAAGGTTGCTGATGTCAAGGGGTGAAAACGTGAGCCACGAAGAAGTTTTAGATAAAATGGAAACAAGAAGAATAGTTGATATTTCTAGGGTACATAATGAGAAAAGAGGGCTTGGAAAATTTGACACTCACGGAACCTTCGGAAGACTAGAAGGTTTAAGAATGTCAGCAAAAAAAATATATTAATAGCTACAAAGGAGAGGAAATTCTGGACAACGATGACAACAAAGTTCCTGGAGTCACATGACACAAAATAAGAATAAGATACCTATCATTTTTTTTGCACTATCATTAATATCAAAGTACTTGTAATATTGCTTCTATCGCTAAAGAATCGACGCTGAAATCAGTCTTGTCTTCGAGGTCATAAATTGATGCAGATAGGTCTCGGTCTTAGAGATCCCAACTCCGAGGATGAAGAGCAGGCCCGGTCATCGCTCTGATATATTTAGGACGAAGACCGTGGTGCCTGTAACGATTTTTGCCTCAACTCAGATATATACGTGTGGAAGCCCATATTAAACACGACCTTGTGTCATATTTGACCTCCCGGGAATGTAAATAAATACTCGCATCAATTTCTTAGCATTTTTGATCTCATAAATAAAATAAGAATATATATATATATATATATATATATATATATATATATATATATATATATATATATATATATAAATACATGACTGATTTAATATTTGTTCTCCGAATATTTTTTTTTTAATTACTTAAGAGTCGAACCAATTTTTTTTTTACTGACCTCCGCCAGCAATGCTGTCAAATTAATTAGATAAAATCAGTTAAACCGGGAACAACTTTTAAAACAGAAAGAAAAGATTTTTGTGAGGATGGCAACGTAAGGACATTGTCACTCTCTCAAATGCCTTTTCTATCTTCTTTTTCGTTTTGGTTTTTCTTAGCTTGTTTTTTTATTTACCATTGTTGAATTCTTCTTTCTCTTTGTCGTCTTCTTTTTGTTTCTCTCCTTCTTTTTTATCCCCATTCATTCTTCAGTTGTCTTTTTTTTTTTAATTAGCGTCATTAAATTTTTCGTTTTCTTTCTTTCTTTACCATCTTCTATTTTATCCTACGAAATAATATCCCTTTTTCTTTTTATTTTCTTGAGTCTCTTGTGAATTTGCTGGTGGCCTGATGGATTGCAACTCGGACCGGGAAATCGGAGAGTCGACTTCGAATTCCAGTCGAGTTCATTACATTTATTTACGCCCAAATAGCTGAGGGAGTGGTATGAACCCATCTTCACTACGCAAGCTACGGGCTAAATAATAGTACTTGTAATAGTCTAGAAAAATCATTGTTATTCTCAAAAGTATGTTAATACAATATTCACTTGCCCCAAAATAATGAAATATTCTGACAATCTAAAATACATTTCGGTTTAAAAAAAAAAAAAAAGCACAAAGGGTTGATAGGCTGTAAAAAATCAATCAATCAACCTCTGTTTTATTTATTTATTTATTTAGTGTCTAAATGAATTGGATATGTCGAGAATCATTTTCCCGGTTTTGTTGCCAACCAATTAATGTGACAAAGACTCATTCCTGGCATTATTTTGTCGATAGAGAGATGCCATTTAGTGTTCTTGTATATTCTACTACCACCGCATTAAGTTTTGCATAATTTTCTTTTTTTGGAGGGGGTACCCTTTACAAGGTCCGGGAGCCAATCGATGTAGAGGGTTATGTTAAGAGGCCATTTTTGTGTATCGGTGAGGGAGATAATGATTAACCATAGCCTTGAATAGCTTACGATTGTAGTGATCAGGGAAATATACAGTTGGGTGCCGGTTCCACAGGGCAGTGGTTCGCGGGAAGAAGCTGCTTGTGTGGAACTTACTTCTCACTGATGGAATACGGAGAAAAAGTGGTTGGTTTGCTACTATGTAAGTGGCATGGTGTGTTCTTGATGTGAAGGTTTGCCCTGGCGGTACCATGGAATGCAGTTTGTCCGAGCACTTTGCATAGAGGTAGCAGTAGAACAGCGCCTGTGGGAGAGGTTTGATTTTTATGCTGTACCGTAGAAACTAATTAAGGGATTAAATATTCCTTCTTTTCTTCTTTCTATTTTCTCCTTTTTTATTTAATGTCGCCATATTCCTTTTTCTACTTCTGTTTTTTTTTTCTTATTACGCTTTTTTTCTTTTTTTTTTTTTAGCGTCCTTAAATCCCTTTTGGTGTTTCACCACATCATCCTTTTTTTTCAGCATTTCACCCCAAGCAAAGCGGGAGTGTCGCTAGCACGCAAGGGGTTACAGAGAGTGAGAGCAAGATTAAAGAGACGTGATTGAGAAAAGGATAAAGAGAAGGACGGTGAATTAGATCAAAGCGTCAAAAGATGTCGATTGACATTACATTTGAACATTTGAAGACTATAACTGTCAAAGAAGCAAGTAAGAGGAAAGGAGTTCCACAGGCGAGAAGTGCGAGACGTGAAGCTACTGGAGTAGAAGAGACGGCTACATTTTACCGTTTCGACAGTGAAAGGGTGGGACTGAGATGCCAGCCTAAGAGATGCTAAAATTTATGCAGTTTGGGAACCAGCGAAAATAGCTCGTCGGAGCAGTTACCATGAAAGTATTTGTAGAAAAGACAGAGGGAAGCAACGGTACGTCAGTGAGAAAGTAATTGTAGGCGAGATGCCAGATCAGGACCAACCACATTGCATATCCGTCTCTGGATTCTCTCGAGGACCTTGAGACTAACAGCGGAGGCTCCTGGCCATATATGACAGCAGTATTCCATGCAGGGGTGAATGGTTGATTTATAAATTTGAAGGATGGACTCAGGCGAGAAAAACTTTCTGGCGCGACACAGAGAACCAACTTTCCTTGCGGTAGATGTAGCTATTGATTTAATATATTTGTTCCATCTTAGGTCATCTGACAGCGTGAGACCAAGTAGGCGTAGTAAGGAGCTCTCGTGGAGTTGAGTATCAGTCGTTCTAATTGGAGGCAGGGAGGCTTCTCTGTGGTGGGTAAATGAAAGAAGTTTTGTTTTTGATGCATTAAATTTTACCAGACATTTCCTGTCCCAGTCAACCACAGATTGGAGGTCCTCTTCGAGACCAGCGGCCAGGTTAATTTTGTCAGCGATACCAGGTTTGCTATTGAGGCAGGAGTAAATAGTAGTGTCGTTTTCGTAGTTGCCTACTTGGGAACTGATGACATTAGGAAGATCAGAAACAGTGTAGAACCCAGGATAGAGTCTTGGGAAACACCAGCGTTCGTGAGAAAGGAAGTGGAGGAGAACCCGTTTAGGACGATCTTCATTTCACGGTCTGACAGGAATGATTGTATTAAGTCAAATAATCGTCGTGAAATTCTGTATCCCTGAAGCTTACGAAGAAGGCTGCCATGCCAAACTCTTTATAAATTAGCTTTATTAATTTTTTCTTCTACCTCTACTTTTTTTTCATTTAACGTTGGCACATTTTTTCACTTTTTCTTTTATATCTCTTTTTTTTATTTAAAATTATCCTATGCCTTTTTTCTTTTACCCTTTTCTTTTTTTCTTCTTTTCTTTTTATTTAACGTCATTAAATACCTTTCAATATTTTGCTTCTATAATATACTCTTTCTTTTAATTTGCGATACATGATTCCTTTTTCTCTTTCTCTTCCTATTTCTTCTTTTCTTTTTTCTTTTTAGCACAATTCTAATTCTTTTCCCTCTTTTACTTCTTGTATTTCTTCTCTTATCATTTTCATCATTCAATTCCATTGCTTCTGCCTCTTCTTCGTTTCTTTTCATATCACTTTTCTTATTGCATTATCATCAATATATGTTTCAGTCTTTTTTCTTCTATTTTTCTCTTCTTTTTCATTTACTTTTTTCTCTCCTTTCTTCGATTCTTTTTTTTAAGATTTCATTGATATTTTTCAAATAAAAACAGTTTTCAACTTTTTCATTCATTTCTTCTAAAAACTTTCTTCTCCATCATCTTCTTATTACTAGTAGTAGTAGTAGTAGTAGTAGTAGTAGTAGTAATATTACTATTATTACTGTTGTTGATGTTCCTGTTGTTGTTACTGGTTATATTATTATTAATTTTATTTTCTTTGATTTCTGGCGTTTACACATTTCTTTCCGTGTCCCGCCCAGGGACCTAAGGTTAGAAATGGCATCATGACACTTTCCATTTACAAAAAAAGAAAAAAAAAAAAAAGAAATTACATAGATAAAGCCCTTCGTAAAGTGTGGGCTGTACTTGTCAGAACAATTTTTTGTATCTCCTTGAGGCATGGACTTCCAGGAATCCCTTCAATTAGTCTACTGCAATCTTTTCCAACCAGTCTTAGGGCTCCAACTACAACAGGGATTGTCGATGTTCCCATAGGCCACATTTTTGAGATTTCTATTTCAAGGTCCTTGTATTTTGACAGCTTTTTGAATATCTTCAAAGATACATTGCAGTCAGCAGGGACTGCCATATCAATAAGGAGGCACCGTTTTTGTTTGTGGCCTTTAAATTATTATTATTATTATTATTATTATTATTATTATTATTATTATTATTATTATTATTATTATTTCCACATAATTTCTGTTTTCTTTAAGTTAAAAATTTCAAGTATAAAAATATATAAATCTACAAAAAATTATGTCTTTGCAAAACTGTTTCATTACAAGACAAGCAACGTTTGTACAAAAACTTGTAATATTTTTTGTATTTTTATATATTTTTATACTTGAAAATATTATTTAAATAAAACTTGAAAAAGACAGTCACTCTGTTGAAATATTGTTTAACATTGTCAAACATTGTTTTTTTCTTTCCTTTATCTGTTCTTAAATAACGCTCTTCAACTCTTGAAAAATCTTAGAAGAGTTACATTAATCATTATTATTATTATTATTATTATTATTATTATTATTATTGGTTTGTATCCTTTCACTCCAAGCAAGTCAATAAAGGTCACAAAGACTCAAGGTATTACTTAGTGTGAAAGAATATGAGAAAAAGAAAAACGTTGTTGAAGAGTCATAACAAAAAAGAACAGATATTAAGAAGACATAAGATAACGATTGACACTGCATTTTTGAAGATGAAACTTGATTGGAAAACAAGATTCCTGAAGAGATTTTCACAGACGAGAAGTTCAAGAGAAGAAACTTTTAGCATAGAACTTGCGGTTACATCTAGCTATTTAAAATATAAAATGATGAGAGCTATCTGCCAATCTAGCATTATTGTTGTTATCATTATTATCATTTTTGTTGCTGCTATTATTATTATTAATGCTTCTATCATTATTATTATTACTAATATTATTGCTTTTGTCGCAGTTATTATTATTATTATTATTATTATTATTATTATTATTATTATTTTATTATCCATACTTTCCTTTCAATAATCGGTAAACCGAAAATATAATCGTTTTTATTAATTTTATTTCCACGTCTTTCTGCATGTTTTCTTTGTTATATCCCTTGTTTAATCTTTTCTTTTTCAACTATTTTTCATCAGAAAAACACGTTTTACCGTTTCTTCTTCATTTCGTATTTAAAACGCAAATACTTTACGCCATATAAACAACTCTTCAATTCTGAAAATTGTAACATTCATGCAAGAATTTTCTCAAAAGCGCATGATGCCACTTTTCCGTCATGCGATTTGGAAATACATCCCTAAAACTCTAGCCGTAAAGAAATAAATCACAGAACAATATAATAACGTTGGCTATGAAAAAAGAAACAAAGATCTAATTATATTTTCAAGGACAGGAGACATAAGAGAGCGGCAGGTTTTGTCGGTCGAGATGCTTCCCGTCTATGATGTTTTGTTGTCTTTGGCTTTTTTCTGTTTTTTAAAGAAAATCTTGCAGTTAGCATTCTTAAATCTGTTCCAATACATGTTGTTTGGAAGAATTTTAACTTGAAATCGAAATTTCCTTGGATTAAACACTGAAACTTCAATCTAGAGGAGCTGAATTGCTATCAT
>OZ010572.1:40770838-40780838 GCA_963932145.1 Acanthosepion lycidas | reverse complement strand
ATTCTACCGGCCTATATATAAGAAGTCATATTAAAGAAATGTGCCTCTCGGTAAGAATAGGGAATTCAGATATCGATTTCTGCTGAGTTGCGCATTATCTTTAATATCGATTATCTGTGAGGGAATATCTTAATCGCACTGTCTTTAAATAAACTAAGATTTTTTTTTCAAACATGTGTAGTCACTAAAGTTACGTTTATAATAATAAAGAACAATTTTCGGAGTTAAAAAATATGTATAATGTATTAAATGTCTTAACGAATAAAAAAGTTAAAAACATCCTCGTGACGCGTTTCTTTCCGAGAACGAACATTTTTAGATGGGTTACGATTTAAAATAAAAATTTATTTTATATATCTACAAAGGGATAACAAAAATGTAGTTTTAATTAAAAGAGAAATATATTAAGGTTAAATATTGCATTACATGTGCACGAATTTTTGAATCCTTAGAAAACAACTGTTGACGTAATTTGATTTAATAAAAAATAAAAGCAATAAAAATAAAACGAAAAGTGTTGAGGAGCATAATAAGATTTAAATATAGAGATACATCGGACATCAGAATTGAAATTTCAAAGCAGAACATCGCTATCTTTAACATTCCTATATTAACAGTAAACTGCTTTCGTTTCAGGTCATGACTAAAGTTCGTGAGGCAAAGTTGTCTCGTAATACAGTCTGATATCTTGTCTCGACTTTAACATGTGCACTCTCAGGTTTCAAAAGCATATCACTCATCACAGCACAATGTCCTCATGGAAGAGTCACAATTGATAGCGCTGCTATCTGCCATAAATTGTAACAGTAGGACACATTTCTAGTCTCAAAACCGAGTGGCTTAGGCTGTTCCTGATAAGCTCAGAACTTTAAACGACTTCTTTCACTGTTAGTCCTTTATGATTCTACCAAGTGCAAATTTCCCTAGAATCATTTTCTCTATCTTTTTATGTCTGAAATTACGTCTATTAATAAGTCATTAGACTTGACAAGTTCTTTCATACAACAAGGCGCTTTAGTAAGTAATTTTACAAATGTTCATTTAACCACGAGAGCCGAGTTCGAATTTCATGCATAAATCCTCCTCTTCTCTCTCCAGCTATTGGTAAATAGCAGGACAGACTGGGTTCTATAGACTTGGATAGCAACTGGTCTACGAGAAGGACAATACTGAATTCAAAACCTGCGGAGTGTTTTTTGGGGACCTTGTGGTACGTAGTGCACCAGGTCTCTGTATTCGGCCCTTCAAAAAGTGTGGATGGTTTCACGATCGCCTGCAGACATTTAATGCTCCAAGTCTCATTCTGATTTCTCCAAACATAAATTTGTCTCGAATTCGAATATTGGCAGAATTTACTTCCATCTGACCAAATTACAGAGTGCCAAAATTCATAATCTTTGCACTCGAAGTCTTTCCCCGATTTTATATGTCTGCTACTGTTAACCTCTGAAATCAAGGGCTTCTTTCTTGCAACTCTTCTTTGATAGCCGAGCTCTTTCAGAGTCTTTCTCACCGCATATGGCAACCTTTCCCTGCTGTTGGCGACAGCTTTGACGACCTTTTCGTTCGCTCTGACAGGATGCTTGCTCTTCCTCAACGTTGTTGAACACGACAATGGCCTTCTTCATTAAAATTCTTAACAATATTATTAACCGTTTGATGATTAACCTGGAAAAACCTAGCAATTTCTGTATTTGACTTGCCACACTGATGCCATCCTACTATTTTCCCTCGGTGAAATTCAACAATGTCTTTACTTCCGCGAACATTAAGTGCAAAATATAAGTGAACATAGATTAAAATAGAATGATACTAACAAAGTTTTGTCTGAAAAAAAAGAAGAGACGTTATTACACGAGCAGAAATTGTTGTAATTAAGGGTGGCTAAAACTTATCGTAGCCCACTGTATATACATTAATAAATATACATAAAACCAACGTATTATGCACATATTATTTATTTGATTATATACTTTTTCAACTTTAATCCTAGACGCCGTAAATCGGCATATCATATTTTGGAAACGGGACGACTCCTGAAGAATATTAAAATCGGATTCGAACCCACAATCCAGAAACTTTGGATTCCCAAGTTTTCATTACTGCATTTGTTTTCGGCGAATCATTTACGTGTTTTTTTTGCGCCGAATTTTTTGTGCGATAACAATTTTTATAACTTGGGAATAAATTTGGGAATAATCGAATTTCATTGCGAAATCCAGCGAAGGTTTACCCATGAAATAAAAAAAAAACACAAATGCATATACGGAAACTAGTGACTTAGTTAAATCAAATTGTCTTTAAATAAAGTGGCGACAGTAGAATTATCGTTGAACTTTTAAAAGGTAAGATTTAATATTAACGAAATACTTAAATTTAGCGATCAATTTTGAGTTCTTCTATAATATATGGTTGCCTATAGCATCTATTGCTCTCTTCTTATTGTGATGAAGTCCCAATCAACATCCCTCCGACAGTGCGGCGTTTAAGCTATTATATGTGTATGCGCATATATATATATATATATATATATATGCTGTTACAGACAAGACGCAAAACAGATTATGGCATAGCCACACGTCTGTCCATCTCAATTTTACTTTTGAAAAACATTGAACTGGAAAACCGATTAAATTACTCTAAATATATATTCCTAAAGATTAAAATTCTTTTTCATACATATATATATATATATATATATATATATATATATATGTGTGTGTGTATATATATATATATATATATATATGTATATATATATATATATTTATGTATATATATATGTGTGTGTGTATATATATATATATATATATATATATATATATATTTATGTATATGTGCGTGTGTCTGTGTGTGTGAGAGAGAGAGAGAGATGAGAGAGAGAAAATACTAAAATATCAGATTCTTGAAGGTAGAAATTATCTTCTCAAGGAGAAAACAGGATTTAGATGTCAAGCAATCGAAAAGATGGAAAGTTTGAATGCCTTCCTTAGAAAATTCAAATAAAAAAAATCATAAATATATACAAGGTTATTGCGTTATGTTACCAAGGGAACCCACAAAAAAATCCTTCTTCACAAAATCTGAACAAATAACGGAACATTAAAATTTTAAACGTGAATTTGTTTATTGGTAAGTCTAAGAACCTTTCAGCAGTTGTTCGTAGAATTATAGAATGTCCTTTTGCCATAATGTTCCAATATCCATTTCGATCGTTTAGCGTTTAGTTCTTGCTTTTTTCCTAGTCGAGATGATTACTATCATCAGAACACTAATGCAATTCAAAGTAATTTTATTGCGGTTAAACAGAATTGATTGGAAAAATCAGTCATAATCAAATGGAAATTACATCGGTTTCGTTCTATTTCTAGGATTTATGACTGGTTAAAATAAGATATGAACTGAGGTTGGCTTAATGTCTTCCGTATTAGGGTACGGCGTATTTTTGATTATTTGTTAATGACCTTATTTAAATATTTTACAAATTCTGTTGCTAATGTTACCCAAAAGTCAAATGGGTCTGTCAAGCTACCGACACTTGACGTCGCTACTCTGAAATCATCTACACAAGAATATTAATGAGTTTTCTTTGACAAATCATAAAAATGCGCCTGTTTGATGACGGGGTCGTGGAGAGTGTCGAGCTCTTTTGAAAATCAGAATCTCGAATGCTTATTTTACAAGGTTGAATGTTTTTCCTCCATTTGAAAATTGGCGATTTTTTTTTAATTCTTCATATGCGTTCCTATACCAGACTGAAAGTTTCTTAGCAAATATTGACCCCAAATAAACAATCTGTGTCCCTTTTTTGTTTCAAATTCAACGTTAAGTATTGTGCCATCAGGAACGTTTACGCTTGTATTATATCGAGTAATAGTCACGTAAATTTACTATCGCCAATACCACCTGTCAGCGCAATCATTGGAATGTATGATTCATATAATGAGAAATGAATGTGAGATGATCAAAAAGACAAAGAGAAACATCTAGGGATTTAGTTATCATCTGAAGGAAAACGCACATACACACACATAGACATATATATAATATTTATTAACAATTTTAACAAAACATGTTATAAACCACTGCATAAGTAAACCGCTACATAATACATTCTCGGCACTACATGTGCATCCTCAGGCGCATCACTATCTATCTATCTATCTATCTATCTCAGTCCGTTCATATCTATCTATCTATCTCTCCATCTACCTCTCTCTCCATCTATCTATCTATCTATCTATCTATCTATCTGTCTATCTCAGTCCGTTCATATCTATCTATCTATCTCTCCATCTACCTCTCTCTCTCTCCATCTATCTATCTATCTATCTATCTATCTATCTATCTATCTATCTATCTATCTATCTATCTATCTATCTATCTATCTCAGTCCGTTCATATCTATCTATCTATCTATCTATCTATCTATCTCTCCCCCTCCATACCTCTCTCTCTCTCTCTCTCTCTCTCTCTCTCTCTCTCTCCTTATACGCTAACCCAGTCTGGAAAATAGTACAATAGAAAAAATGTTTTGTTTTTTACAGCTTATTTGCTGGAGAGGAGAACAGGTGGATTCATGTCTTTCCAAAGGATATTTGTGCATAATTCAATTTTAAAGAGATCGACTGGAATTGGAATTCAGTTCTCCGATTTCCAGCTTGTTATCCATTACATTCCCGCACATCGAAGCTTGGAACGCCTTGTATTCCCAATCGGTCAGCCATATAAGTACTGAGTTCGAAACGGTGAAATGAAAAACAATAACAACAAAAAACTAAAGACAACCCTTGTCAGACAAATACACATATGTGTATGTTTCAGCGTTTCATAAATTGTTGAACGAATGTAAAACGAGATTTCTGTCGGGCACTTGCTATAGTATAATAGTTAGGAAACACTTAAATTCTAAAAGGTGTTTTATTCTCACGAACTGATAGATCACTGTGTATATGTTCCTCGTTTAACATCGCTGAAGGTTTATCGAGATCTTTGGCTCATGTGTTTGATATTCACCGACCAATAGAAAGAGAATTTTGAATGCTGATTTTCAAGGAACGATTTTGTCAATTGGCGCGACATAATCTTTATATTTCCCTTTGTTTTTGTGCCATAAATGTTTTTAAATTCCACTAAAAGAAAGATGTACAGCTGTAAAGAAAGCAGGAGAAAAATAGTTGTGGTAAAGGAAGTTAAGGCTGGAATTTTAATATATTACTTTTGCAAGCATGGCGTTGGCTGCTGGATTATTTTGAGCTGATCAGTAAAACTTCTGCTTTTGTGCTTTCATCGTGGGTGTGGGCTAGTAATGTCAGTCCATATTTCATTCACGCACCCTCGAAAAATATCGAGAAATAGGGTAGGGAAAAGAATGCTATTTGAAGAATGTAGTTCCTGGATCATTTTTAACAGGTGGTCCAGAGAGAATCCATAACTCGAGTGTCAAGACATATTTCAGAAAATGATACTGCTATATAAAGTTAAATCTTGAGCCATAGTTTATTTTGCTTGATGGAAAAATCCGGCAGTATCGCTTACTATAGTTATTTCTTATAATATTTACTCTCTCATTTTTGTATTTAACACTTCAGAGAGCAGACAAATGTTCGTTCTTTGATCATTTCCTATATTTCTTGCTTTTTATTTGGTTCCTTCTTTTTAATTTGCTTCTGTCTTGTATACGTTTAGCATAATAAGCAGCAAAGACAAACGCTTATTCTTCTATGTACTTCAGGACATGAGCGATCGAACATGACTTCCTGCTTTTTTTTTTGTACTTCTTAATCCCTGTTCTGCCTACCGTTTACTCAAACAACTTAGGTTGGTTATTCTCTGTTTTTCACTCCCATTCTTGTTATCAATATGCCTTCTGCGTGTCAAATTCTCCAAGCCTTCTTTCCTCATTATGTACTCGATAGGTTTCATCTGTTTCTAAGTAGAAGTGTCCTTTCTGTTTAAATTTATAGTAAAACTTGTTACTCACATATTCAGTTGGTGGTATTCCCAGTATCTTTCTGTAGAACCAGATGTCTGTTGCCTCAAGTGATTTTTTTTTCATGTGTAAGATTTTTCACCATTAGCTGCCATATAGGAGAACTGGTATTAAGTAAGAATTGAGCAGTAGTTTCTTTTTCTTCTAACAAAATTTTCATTTTTCGTAATAATTTGGTTTCGTTTTTGCAATGCGTTTTAGCTTTTCCAAGGCGTTATCGGATTTCCTTGTCAGATTGTTCGTTTTCAAAAATATTTAACAGATATTGAAATTTTCGTACTTTTTTTTATTTTAGCGTCTCCAGTTCGTAGTTCGCATCTTGGACTTCCCGAAAAACACATAGAAGGAAATGAGAAGAATATAGTGCTAAGATAATTATTCAAGTAGTTAACACTTTCGTTGTTCGAAATGCTGGCTTTTTACCTGAACTCGATTACCTGACTTGTCTCCACGCATCACCATCAGCTCAGGTTCATTCGTGTTTCTTCACCACTCAAAAGGGTCAACTGTAGTTTATAATACAATTCTGCTAAGCGGAACCTGGCTACAGTTCAAGTATTATGTTCAAGTAAACCGGCATGGTGATATAGTGGAACCTAGGTTCATGAATTTAATTCGCTACTGAAGGTCGTTCGTAACCTGAAATGTTCGTAAACCGAAACTATTTTCCAACAGAAATCAATGTAGAGAAAAAGAGTCACAGTAAAATAAAATTGGAAAAGAAAAGCACGGTACATCACACAAATATATACAACACGGCAGTCGACTCACAAATTATTCCGTTCGGGTTAACTCGGCAATGTTTTTCGAGAACCGAAATTTTGTTTGATTACAGAGACATTCAGAAATTTCCTTTCATAGCTAATAATGAATACTTTTTGAAAAATCTGAAAAAAATGGATACATGCACACCGCCACTTGAGTATGTTCAGCGCCCCCCAAATGAAAAAAATCTCCCAGTGTCCCTTTTCAACATAACAGAGCACACAGGGGGGCGCTATCGCCCACGTTGGGCAACTCTGGTTTAGTTCCTTGACACGCTAGCGTTCCCTAAACGACCCCTACACAAAAGTCACCTAAAAAAATACACACATATATTAAGACATTTTTTAATGTTTACACGTTCTTTTTATAGATACAAATATTTAAGAAAATGCTCGGTTTATAATAAACAGTATTAACGAAACACAATGTACTCTTAATCCCATGTACTCTTAATAAATGCATATAAATCCTAAGATTTGGAGTAGCACAGTGGTAATAGATACATAACGCGGAATCTGAGATCCGAGGGTTTTTTTTTTGTTGTTGTTGTTCATGTTGTATTTATGCATTAGGGAAAGGCACGATTCCATTTTTCTACAACTATAGTATCAGTATATACTGAGCCACCTAAGTTGGGATGGTATCTAGTCTAGGAGAAGGAAAGCTTTGAATTAAAACTCCCGCTACCCAGCAGCCATCTTAGAACGTAAAAAGGTATGAAATTAAACCCAGACTGAAAATCTAGAGTGAAGTCCTAAATTGCTTGTCAACAATGACCTACTTCCAGGAACCCCTGTAGCTACGCTGACCCCAAACCTAATGTCTTGAATTCCTTTGGATTTTGTCAGTTTGAATGAAACAGAGGTTATGTTGTATAGCATTACAAGGCCTCCATCTATACCATTGCTACATCGCTTCTCGGCCTTCGCTCCGGTATAATTGGGTACTATATCTATTCATTATAGACGGATGAATGTACCTGCACACGGAAATTCAAACCTTGCCACAGCGCCTTCCTCATTGCACAAATTGAGATGGGATTGGTATAACATAACGACTGTGGAGACTGGGATATTTAGCCATAGTCCCCGCTATATACATTTCAGATATAATTATATATATATATATATATATATATATATATATATATATATATATATATATATATATATATATATATATGGTGGACTCTCCCGTCGTATTCGTGCAATTCAGTTGCTAGGAACCCAGAGCCCAGACACAAACGCATATGATTTCATTATAGTGGTGAAGGCTTTGTGCTGAACCAACCACATTTTTGAAGGGCCGAATACACAGACCTGTTGCCACAAGGTCCCCAAACGACTACCGCAGCTTTTGAAATCAGGTCCCCAAATGACCCTATGCAGGTTTTGGATTCAGAGTTGTCCTTTTCCTATACCAGTTGCCATCCAAGGCTATAGAACCCAGTATGTACTGCTATTTTCCCATAGGTGGAGGGAGAAGAAGTGAATTAATACCTTTTCCAAGGGTATAGGACGTAAGTGAATGTAATGGATTCGACTGGAATTCGCACTCGACTCTCCAAGCCACTTTCCACTACTCCACCATGCTTCGACATATATGTATGATAATTAACCCCAAGCAAGGTGATAATGACACAAAAACGCAAGGGATACTGCGAGTAAAAGAGAGTGAAAAGAATTTAGATGGAACAACTGGAAAACCAATCTTAAAGAGGAAAAATGACGAATATTTTATTTTATTTTCCCAAAATTCTTACATTTTTTTTCCGTTTGATAGGCGTAAGGGAGTGTAAAATTGTCTGTATTGTCTATTATCACAACTGCTTTCTGAAACTTCTTTAAAGGATTTGTTTTTAAGTGTTATTAATTTATTTTCATGTTGGCCTGCTTAAGATTTAAATTTTTGTTCTGCTTGAATTGTACTAAATTCCGAGCCTCGCTTTTGAGCGTGACTGAAATTCGAATTGTCGTCTTTTTATTTAAAAAAAAAATCTTCCAACACACAATTTTGGCACTCCCTTACTACGAACAAGCAGGAAAATGCAAACACTGCATCTAGCACTGTTCTCATGGTGTTATTATTTGTTTCATTAAACAATATGTATGTGTGTGTATGTGTGATTGCGTGTGTACCTGTGTGTATGTTCATATATTTTTCTTTGTATATAGAAATATATTCATAATATTTTCAAGATAAAATTAGAAGCTTCTTGGTAGTTTATAATATTTTTCACGTGGGCAAACGCGTTTTAAACAAAAATCGCTTTCGGAATGCTTTTATTTTATTTTTTATCTGGTCTTGAACACGGACCTCTGACACCGTTAGGAAGAACGCAACTTTCTCAAACGAAAACGGGTCATTTCTCCCCTATATTCCTTTGACACTTCCTTTTTGCTTCCACTTTGCATTTTTTTCTCTTTATTTTCCAGATATTTGTCATTCATTTCTTCTATACTTTTCGGCTTTCTTTCTTTTTATATTTCAATTTCAAGTCTCGTCCCTTCTGCTTTCTTTTCTCGTTACCTATTTTTTAATTCGTGTTTTTACTCCTTTCATTCAATCTTCATCTTCATTCCCTTTTATTAGTTTCCTATCTGTCTGCTTTTGTTTATTTCTCTTACATTATACTACATATACATTATATCTCGCCTTTTTTCGGCTTCTTAACAAAGACACAGGTTTAAATACCTAGGCAGTGAACAGACGATTGAAACGTTGGCGTCGAAATCCGAAGTTGTATTGGAATAGCAAAAATGCCTTCGAGAAACTAAACAAAATACTAAGAAACAGGAAAAATGTTGTTAGATACAAAGAAAAGTGTTGCGAACTACTTTGTAATATCAATCCTTCTATATGGCAAAGAATGTTAGACAATTTCCTCACAGATTAAAAGAAAACGGGACGCAAAAGAAAGGAATTTGAGGATTCTATGGACGGAACATGTAAGCAACGAGTAAGCTTCAAGGAAAATGGAAACAAAAAATATCACTTAGAATACGTAAGAAAGATTTGTAATATTTGGCATTATGAGGAAAAAAAAAAGGCTTGATAATTTTGACATTCACAGGACATATCGAAGGGAAGAGGGGCAGAGAGAATAAGTAAGTAACTTACCTAAATACAATTTACTAAGGCATAGCACAATTTATGGAGAACTGTGGCCAATCTCTCTTAAGCTGAACAAAAACGATTACAATCTGCCAGCCACCGACACCGAACGGACAGGGAAATCGTCTC
>OZ010572.1:40693338-40768338 GCA_963932145.1 Acanthosepion lycidas | reverse complement strand
TGTTATGGCGTGCATTTCTTTTCCAATTTTATTGTAGTGTGACTTTTTTCTCTACTACTGGAAACATAGTTTCAGTTTACGAACATTCCGGTTTACGAACGACCTTCAGGAACAAATTTAATTCGTGAACCAAGGTTCCACTATAATAGCCATTTCTCAGTAAACAATTATAGACTCGGGACAGGGCTAAAGAACAAACGGATAATCAAACAATAAGGCAAAGCCATAAGATAAAAAGCGACTAGACGTACTACATGAATTTAATTACAGTACCAGATGAGTGACAAGTTTCATCAATTTAATGTTGAATTGGCTAGATGTAACCGTAAGTTCTATGCTAAAAGTTTCTTTTCTTGCACTTCTTCCCTGTGGAACTATTTTCTGACTCCTTTTTTTCCAGCCAAATTTGATCTTCAAAAATCTAAATACAATGTCAATCGTTATCTAATCTCTTCCTGATTGCTCTTCTATTGTTCTAGTTCCTTAATAATGTTGATATGTCTTCTCATTATTTCACACTCAGTAGCAAGGAGTGAAATGATTTAAAAAATAATGTTGCTTTTTCAAGTTATAATCCTCTCTTTGATTAAACTCTGAAATTGATGGAATATAGAAGAGATTTTATGCCATTATATAAACAAATATTATCAGGGAGAAATTTTGTTGAGTTTAAATGATAAGGATAAATCCTAAGAGCGCGCAAAATATGGGCATGAGACTAGAGATATTAACGGAGATATGTGCAAACAACTGCAGCTACGAACTGTCTAATATTTCTGATGAGGTATTATGTACACTATTTACATTATTCAAACTAATTTCCTCATCTTTGTTGCCATATTTATCACAACGTTTAAGCCGTTGTACGCTCTGGCCTTCTTCAGGTGATTGGAATGTCGAACTGAACCCTTTATTTCACTCACTGGGGTAGACTGTTCTGGTTGTCTAATGGATGTCAATTATCAGTTATCTCCAGTTAATTCACCTGTCCAAGTTCTTGAACTCTCAACACTTTGGGTCCTGTCACTGGATCTAACCAACGCCTTTATCTACTGTGTCATGTTTCCGTAAGGACATATGTGTATGAATTTCTGGGACTTATAAACTTAATGCCTTCAGTAATATGGTCACTTATCTGTTCTCAGAGGAACTTTTATTACAAGCAAAGACTCACCATTTTCTGGGCACAGAATTTAATTCATCAGTAATATAAGTAAAGACAAAAAATTAATAATAAACTTCAGTATCTGTCTATATTTCTGAGAGAATATATATATATATATATATATATATATATATATATATATATATATATATATATAATGCCGAAATTGTGTATAATTTTTGAATTACCTCGTATATATACAAGGGTAATAAAAATCTATCGGAAATTTCGCCTTAATATATCTGTCACACTGCCTTCTAGCCATACGTATCTATAGGTGCTTTTGTGGTCACGTGATCGAAGTTTGAGCTTGATCGTGGCAGTTTTCTTGTCGCTGTGACAGTGTGAACATGTCCGCTACGCTAGCAGTGTGCATCAAGGAGTAACAAAGTGCAGTCATCCGATTTCTCTGCTTGGAATGTGTGTCCGGGGTGAAACTCATTGCAGGCTTTTAACGCAATACGGAGGCAGGACACTACCGCATAGAAGTGCATGAGTGGATCGAGAAGTTAAAAGGTGGCCGGACAAGCCTGACGCACACTGAAAGAGCAGGACGCCAGTCAATCTCCTCTACTGATGAGAAGAATCCTCAATCTTGAGAGATGGCAATTACAAACCTGCGAATTATCATCGTTGAGGTTGCATATTCTCTGCATATTCGAATCACTGATTCTTCTTCCTCCTTCGTGCACACTGCTAGCGTAGCGGCCATGTTTATACTGTAACAGCATGAAAAACCCTGGCGCAATCAAAATCAAACTTCGATCACGTCACCACAATAATACCGGCTAAAAGCAAGCTTGAGAAGACGGCAATGTGACAAACCCAAAGACATGTTATAGCTTGTAGATAATTTTTTACTTATCCTCGGAAATACGAGTCTAACAGCAAAATTGTCCACATCGTGCAAAAGCGAAATTGTCCATTTGTTAGATTAAGATATGAACCGTTGTATCTGAAAAGTGATTAAAGATATTTTACTGTAATCCGCCGAGGTTTTTATAAAACTACTGGACTGTACTTTGAGCAATAAGAATGTATAATTATTCTCCAAGCTTAACAGAAAAATCGTGATGAAATCGATCATAAACGAAAATGACGTTTATTATTAATTAATCATAGCTAAGGATCGGAAGCTTCTATGTCTAATGATAATTAAGACAAAGCAGTGGACTTAGAGAAGCGAAATCTATACCAATCCTTTAAAAGTTATCATTTTCATGTGTGTGTGTGTGTGTGTGTGTGTGTGTGTGTGTGTGTGTGTGTGTGTGTGTGTGTGTGTGTGTGTGTGTGTGTGTTGGCTATACGACAAACTAACAAGAAGGTATACATTACCCATGTCTGACCATTCGTCCATTCCGACATCTACAACAGCATTCATGACCGCATTCACAATATAAAAAATTAACAATCGACAACACAACTATCCTAGACCATGAAAACAACAAAATTAGATTACAGATACTAGAAGCAATTTATATTAAAAAATTAAAGCCGGCACTGAACAGAATCAACCATGAATAATGAAGTAATATTCTGAAATGCCTGTAAAAGAACAGTTTTTTCACGCTTTAATGCGCGCCTGACCATGACATTATAACATAGAGACAAAAATTCCATAATGGATAATTTTTTTACGTTCTAATGAACGCTCAGCACCTTGTCAAACGTTTTGCGTTTAAAAGTACAATGAAAAAATTACGGTAATGGGTAACAACGTACAACTTTGTATAAATTCTTATATTAATGAACAACCTATAATTTCGCATTACTTGCACCCCTGAAGATGATCTTGGAAAAAGATCGAAAGTACTTGGGAAAGGAAAATAAAAGAAATTTAAACAGCTCTTTCAAATTGCTCTCATTCTTTAACATCAATACACAGAAGGTTATTCATGAGTATCAACAGACTTTTTAAAAAAATAACCAGACATAATGTCTGTAATTTATTCAATCAGTCATGCCAAAAAGAGAATTTGCTGCCTAAATACACACGCACACGCACGCACACACACACACACACACACACACACACACACATATATATATACATATATATATATATACTGCGAAGGGCTCTTGGTTGAGCCTTCATCACAATTAGTAGAGAGTAGTAGATGCGATAGGCAACAATAAACTACAGAAGAACTCGAAATTGATTGCTGCATTTATGTATTGCATTAATATTTAAGCTTACCTTTTGAACGATAATTCGATAATTTATTATATACAGGAAGATGAACCATTTAATTGAAAAAGTGTGATACAGTGACACATTGACATTGGCATTGATTATATAAATATAGGAAAATATAGAACAAGTGGACAGAAAGGAAAAAACAAGATCATTTTACTCACTAATAAAGTGCTAGATTGAAAAAATATAACAAGAAAATAACGAAAATGTGTAATAGGTTATCAATACTCGCTCTTCAGAGTAAATAGAGGACAAAAATATATGTACAACGTCAAAAAGGAGAAAAAAAAACATGGAATCAGCACTATAAATTATAGACACATTACGTTTCAACCCAGCACCGATGAAGCATAGTCAGTCTGTAATTTATACATTATTCTTCCTATTTCTTTAGGCGTTGTTCATCTACATTTGTCCTCGATTGGCTCTGAAGAGCGAGGATTGATTAATGGTTAGCTTTTTTTTTATCTTTTTGTTGATATATTTTTTGGGGGTTCACCACTTTTACGGTGAGTAATTTTGTTTTTCTTATCTTTGCTCACTCGCCCCATTGTTTAATATTTTTATATGTATTTAGATATACTTCTAAAATATCTGTTTTCAAAGCATTGATAACATTTTGTAACCCATCCCACTGTTGATTGAAATCCATACTGTTTTTCGTCCAGGAGGTTGTTTCTGCTGAACAGAAATGCACAGTTCGTCATTTCCTAGGGCACAATTCCGAGGAATCAATGTTATGTATCTGGGATATTTATGGTAGCCAATCTTTATTCACTAAAACAAATCATGTACATGTTAATCCTAATCACTTCGATGTGGCCTCATTATCCTTGCAGTACTCTTAGTATTCTAGATGGTTTCAAGTTATTCCAGCCGCCTTCCCAGTTTCTTCTTTGAAGTTAAACAATATATACCCCCGCTTTGTAGTTAGATGGAAGGAGCGCTTTTGAACACCGAATAATGTAAGCAACTACATACAACTCGAAAATGTCTCGGCTCTAAATAACCCACAAACGGTTGATCGGTCGTAATAAAAGAAAAATCAGTCTTCGGTTATTCAGGGTTGTTATCCAGTGCTCAAATAACGACGGGCACCACTGTCAACTAAATCATTAGGTTGTTGCAAAAATAATGCCGTTTTCTCACATAGTAATGTATGTGAGAAAACGACATTATTTTGCACCAACGTAATGCTTCGTAAAGTCGAGATATTTAGCAATATTTTCTTTTTCAGCTCTGCTTATTCTACTAGATAAATTAAAATCCACTATAAAAAACTTTTTTTTTTTTTAGACTTATGGCTACATCATGTTGACACACCGGTTAAGCAACATCAAGCCTGATCAAGATCTATATGAGTCACCGTCTGAGAATACATTTTAGACGAACATTTTTTTTTTATGTTTACGTGTTAGTTATCAGATAACGATAAATCACTGTAAGCTTAAATCAACACTTAGCTTATTTCTTTTCTTTTTTAGAGTGAGAGAAGATTTCTTTCGGATTTTTAGTAATTCGATACAGACGAGATTTTGCTTCCGGAACTAGAACAATTTTCATAGTACAGAGGTTAGCGAATTCTATTATGCCTTTAAAAACGAACATTTCAAAAGTACACCTCAATATACAATATCTACAGATATATTAAAAGCAACGAGAAGAGCAAGGAAAAAAAATGAATCGATCTACGGCCAAATCTCGTTGAAACACCTATTCCCATATGATCATCGAACTTAAGTAACGCCAGGTCAGGTCAGTACTTAGATGGGTGACCGCTTGGGAATATCAGGGTTTCTAAGGTTGGATTTGCGGGCGGTGTAGCGGATAATGTCTCGGAATTGTGTATCGGAGAGCTGAGTCCCTGTTCCCGTTATGCTCCTTATATTCACTTACGGGTAAGTCTTCACCCAACAAACTATAGATTAATTAGTAAGACTTGCATCACTAAACCATTATTATCTAAAAAAAAAAAATGAAAGAAAGAAAAAAAAAACTATAATTTGAAAATATTTTCTGGCTTTAAAAAACCTGCAATGGGTTGATAAGCCTTAAAAATCAATCAATCTTTTTTCTTTTTCTTTTTTCTATTTATTCTTGGGGTTTTTTTTTTGGTTTTTTTTTTTGGTTTTTTTTTTTGGTTTTTTTTTTTATTTTGTTTTTTTTTTTTTTTACGCAGATCATATCCGGATATTGGGATTGGGTGATTCGTTTGAATCTTAAACACGCAGTTTACGTGTTTCCTTCTTTAAAAAAGATTATGATATCCGTATATAACATCGTTCTCTATGGACAAAACGTTTTGCACTGTTCCTAGTGAATTGCTAATCAAGACTGTTGTCTTCTTTAATTTGTTACATTTACGTGTTATATTCATGGTTGTTTCATGTTGTCTTCCGCCTAGTCTACATTTACACTTGACTTGTTGTTTTATATAATTGATATTCCCTGGAATCATTTAGAGCGCTTAACAAGAGCGACTCAGATTTGTCTTCATATATTTCCTCGCACGCATGCGTAATTACGTCCGTGTCGATTTTGTTGTTATTTACGCGATTTACTGTCTGAAGAATCAATTATGATGGTTCTTTCTTCCCCATTTTTGAACTTTCTTTTCTGTGTTTGTTGGATTTCTATTCGTTTTAATACAGCTTTAAACTCTTTTAGATAGCCTTTCTGTAACATGCCTTGCGCTTTTTTCGCATCCCTTGATTTGAGGCAATACTTGATGCATTCTTTTTCTTTTAACATATAACTTGCCAACAGGGCTTTACGTGCGTAGTTTTTTTTTTTTTTTTTTTTGCTCCCTGCAATTATTAATCTTTATCGAAGATTCTGAGTTCTTTTCTTGTCCGGTTAAAAAAGTGTACGCAGTTTACTCACAACGACAACAACCTATATATTCAATCGTTTATGATTCTGCTGTAGAATTCGATCTCTAATAAAATTTCTTCTGAGGTATTCTTTGCTTTTTCTCATTTTTTTTCCTTCGGCTCATTTTGATTCTTGGTATATGCCTCCCAAATACCCATGTAATTAAAATTTTCATCCCCGCTGTATTTCTTAATGGTGTCCTGGCTATTTTAATTTCCTTTTCATTGCCAATTTCTCAATGCCAAAGTCCGTTGACCATTAATATGAAGATTTCTAATTGTGACTTCTGTATGTCTGGAAAAAATTAATTGATAAAGACTCATGAAATTTCGTTGGCATTTAACGAAAGCAGAAAAATAAAAACATCGCACTATACATTCTTTCTACCTTCTCATTAGTCCTGTTTTTCGACTGGGGTAAAAATTTAGAATTCTGAAGGATGATTTTCAAGTTAGTCTCTGCGACACAACCCTAGAAATTTGAAACTACCCTACGATTTAATTCCAAACTCGTAGAAAAAGAAATAGATTCATTTCTTTCCTAAAGGGGTGTCTGCAAAAGACAGATTTTGAATTCGACTCGCTGATTACACTATCAGTGCCGATAAATCTTACGCTACCCGGACACCCGTATGAATTAGGGAGTTCGGAAATTAATTACGTTTTATCATAAGGAGATATATGAACGTCTAAAAGTTAAATTTAATTATATATCACAGATAAAAATGTAATTATATTCCTTTTCAAAGATTGCAGCCGAGCAAGCAGACAAACTTTGGATTCCACATTTAAAGAATTTTTGGCAAACATGAAAAAACGTACCCTGAATAAAACGAAATGCCAAAAGGCCGGTTTTTGCATTGACACTTCTGTTATGTTAACTAATTTCACTCCCTCAGAAATATTTATTGTTTTAAATACCGATGATTAGAATTTTAGTAAAATCTAAGCATATAAAAAAGAATTTATACATTTTCTTTGTTCTTGAGAATTGACAAAAAATACACTATTTATTTATCAGATCGTTTTTACACTATTTATTTATCATATTTATTACAATTGTTAGAAAACATCAGCTAATTTCCAATTGAATCGAACTTTATAAAATGGTAAATAAGGATTTACTTATCGTTGGTTCATATGTTTTAATAATTTAGTAAATGTTTATAAATTTATAAGTAAACATTGTTTTCACATTTATTCTTTGTATATTGGTAAAGGATAATTATTACATTTTATTAGTTTTAATCGTATTAGATTTTTTTAGAATGTTGTAAATATAAACTTATTCTTGTAAAAAACGATCCAATAAATAAATAATTTAATGTTTTTGTCGTAAATTCTCATGGACAGAAAAAGATGTATAAATTCACTGTCATCATATGTTAAGTTTTTATCACAATTCTAATCATCGCTTTTTAAAAAAAGGAAATATTACCGAAAAGTGAAGGTAGTTAAAAAAAGAGCTGTGTCATGGGGAAAAAAACAATGTCTGTTTGACACGACGTCTTATTGCGGGCGTCTTTGTGCATTTTAGCCGATATTTTTTCCTCGAAAATTGTTTGACAGACTATTTTCAACTTCTTTGTTTCTGAATGCGCTTTCATGAAAAGTTCTAGTTATAGAAAAATATGGAAATCTGTAGACGCAAAGTGTGATGAGTATGGAGAATGTGGGGGAAAAATATCCCATGTTAAGGATCTCATTTTTTCTTGTTTTCTCATTTTTTTTTTTTTTAAGAGTCTACATTTGCATTTATATGATGGAAAACAATAAGTTTTCTGTTTATAAAAGAAGGTCATCCTTAGTGTAATGCTTCGTTTATCTAATCAAGTTTCTGGCAATAAAGGTCTTCAGTGATGGTCCTTCTAAGTTTCATTTGTTCGTAAAGAACAACACCTTTTACATTCCATCAAGCACAAAGTAAAAATTTCTGTAGATAACGTCTTAGATTTTGCTTATAGAAGTGTTTCTTTTTCTTTAGGTTTGTTTAGTTTTTCATAACCACAAACAAAGCCCATGCGATGTAATACTAAACGATTGGCATTCCTGATTAAATGGTATGGTTGTTGCAGATGGTGAAAGATTGCGTTCGGTTCATCTGCAAAAGCTTAAATTAATGCCAAATGCCCTCATTGCAATTTTTCATAATTCAATTGGGATGTTCTTGGACAGTTTAACATGGCAAATTAGGATTTTGCGCCAAATCATTAGTGGTTTAAAGTGGATCCAATTAAATAACCACTTTTAAAAAGCTCTTCCTTTAGAATTGGTCGTCTTCCAGGGCGAGGCTTGTCAAATATAATATGATTGCTGTTTTTAAATCTTTTAAACTACAGCTTACATGTTAGAACCTTCACTACATCGCTATACAGAGCAGAGAGGTTTTTTTTTTAAATTCCGACGAAACAGTATTACACACAGTATTCAGTATTCTTCTGATTAATTTTCTTCTATGGAAGCTTAAATAGAAGCAGTAGATTGGGAACAAAGTCTCATTATTTTCAGTTGAATTGGATAGATCTAACCGTAAGTTCTTTGGTAAGATTCTTTTCTCTCACTTCTCCCCTGTGGAACTCTCTCCCAGCTTCATGCTTTCCAGCCAACTTTGATCTTCAAAAGTTTAAATGCGATGCCAATCGTTGTCGACTTGTCTTTTTGATTCATCTTTTATTGTTCGCGCCGCTTAATAATGTTTTTCTTTTTCTTACTTTTTATACTCAGTAACACCATGTGTCTTAGTGGCTTTATTGCCTTGCTTTGGGCGAAATGATTGCAAAAGAAATGTTTCTATGTCAAGTAATAATCCTCTCTTTGATTAAACCCAGAATTGCACTTTAAAAGATACATTGTCAAAAAATATATATACACTTCCTTAATCTTCAGTTTCCAGCCTTGGCAGAGTTCCAAATCGGTTACGCGGACCTGTGAGTGATGAATTATTTTCCAACAAACGAAACGTATCAAGCCTATCGCTACTTCTATAACATATATTCAGATGTGCTTCATACTTTATTTCCATCAGCTGAGATGTTTACAACTAAGACTTGCCTTTTTACGTCCACAGAGCTGAAACATCATCATTTACTACATATTCCATTGATATCAACGGTGTTTCACACAGTAAGCGTCTCTCTAATAACCGTTATTTTGTAGAACTTATTCCTCCGTGAATGTTTTTGCGAACACTACAATCATAAACTCTTCAAGTCTAGGGTCAATCGCTTTCTATCCGCCACATCCTCTTAATCTTCATTTCCTCCTTTTTATTCACTTAAATTTCATATCAAACACATAATTCACTCACCCTCTACTTTGAGTGGCTCTTAGCCTCTATGTTGGATGAATTATGCTAAAAAATACTCTATAACTTGAAACTGTCAGATGGGCAACTTTTAAGGGTTAATTGCGACTTTAGTGATGTCAGCCTCTGTTAGGAGCTTCAGGACATGAACGGTAAGTTCAAGTAAACTCTGTCTGCTGAGATCTGACCCGCTCTAGCCAAATGTTATTAGTAAGCAATTACTTCTTGTTCTGCTTTCCTAGAGGCTGACTCTATCTTTCGCGCCAAAATTCAATCATTTGTGCACAGTTCATCGTATGTCTTCTTGTTAATTTTCTTTATTTATTTGTTTATTATTTGGATTATTTAATCGCTGTAGGTACTGGAAACATCTCATTAGAACGAGAGGACTTATTGTCGCAGAGCAGATAACGTTCAAATTTCGCAAGCCATTGAAGGCAAAACTCGACCTGCCTCAAACGATGTGGAAATGAGTTATAAGAAAATCAACGGGGCTTAATATAATACGTCATACGTTTAAAACGGGTTATAAGAAAATCTGAGTATCCCTCTATTTTTCTGAGATGAGGTATTATGTACACTATTTGCATTATTCGGACTATTGTCCTCATCTTTGTCGCCATATTTATTACAACGTTTCGGCCGTTGTACGCTGCGGCCTTCTTCAGGTGGTTAGAATGTCGAACTGAACCCTTTATTTCACTCACTGTGGTAGACTGTTCTAGTTCCACGTGCCATGTCTAATGGATGTTCGTTCTCAGTTATCGCCTATTAATTTTCCCTCTATAAGTTCTCCACTGCCTTAACCAGGTATTGAACTCACACTCTTTGGTTCCTGTCACTGGATCTAACCAACGCCTTTATCCACTGTGTCATGTGTTCTTAAGGACATCTGTGTATGAATTTATAAACGTAATGTCTTCAGTAAACATTTTTTATCAATGCTCATATTGCAATTTTTTGTCTGTTGTCATTCCATGTTTTTACCACAGCTCCTATTGCAATTGTTTTTGTTATTATCACTTTTTCTCTGGCACTCTTTATTACTGGTTTCTATATTGTATTCATTTCTGTGCTTGGTCCGCTCAGGAAAAAATCTGTTGAAGGAATCATAAAATCGTGGATACTGTGCCAGCATATAAAATTCGCAGTAAGAAATCCTAATTTTTTTCGTCGTCGGCACGAACACTACCACTGATCAAGATGTACACAACTATTTCTACAACAACGGTGTCCACAATAGCAGTTTCATATGGCAACGGTTATTAGCCTCGCAAAATAATTCACAGGATGCTCACTGAATGCGGCATTGTTCGACATTGAGCGCATTTCAAGAAATTATCTATAAGTTTACCATTCATTCATTCTTAGAATATTGCTGTCATATATGATCCGGTGCCCTGCTATTTACCTTGAGTTCCTTGATAAAAATCCAACGAAGAATCAGCAATATTATTGGTCCTAATCTAGCGGCTCGCTTTCAGTAACTTTCCCACTTCCGTAAGGTTGTATCTATGTTTGTTTTCTTTTTTTTTTTTTTTTGGCGGGGGGTTCTATAAATAATTTCATGGTAATTATTCTGATCATCTCTTTTTAATATTACATACACTTTTTGAAATTAAGCAAAATACTAGACTGGAGCTGAGCTCCCATCCGTCTCATCCTTAATCTGCAAAAATTTAAATGCAATATCAATCGCTAGCTACTTTCCTCCTGATAACTATTTCCTCTTCCCATTCATTATTAATATTTCTGTTCCTAATTCTTTCACACGCTCATGTCTTAATGGCTTTGTTGTTTGCATGGGGTGATACCGATAAAAAAAAAAAAAACATTGCTTCCCTTCCAACTTCTCATATCCGGGGAATTACTAATTCAACAATTTTTTATATACATTCATTTCACTAATAATTCCTGGTTGAACAGGTTTCTTTAACTTTTTCAGATATACGCAGGTGTTGCGCCCCTTCTGTTAAAATAGCAATAGTAAATGGAATAGAATTAATGCCATGCGCATTATAGCAGCTTCGATCACCGGAAGTTAACTATGGCGAGAACAGTCTAGAGGGGATCAACAGGTTGAATCATAGAAGCTGACGGATTTTAGCTTGCAAGTTTTCTCTGTAAACTTATTAATATTGGCGTAAATGTATTAAATGTATCTAAAGATATGTTTAGTAGTACAAAACTTTATAACTGCCATAAACAGAAAAAAAATAATTTTATTATTACCCCTCATGATGATAAAACTAAAAAACGAGCCACCTAACCGGTTACAAACGTCGATCAACAAAGCTAAATCAAGTTTAATAAAGTAAATTATTTAAAAATAAAAATGTACAAAGTGTATTGGGGAAAAATAGATGGTAATTAGTTGGAGTCCTAATACAAAGTCCTTCTGTTTATATAGAGAAGGCTTTAATGATCGAATAGAGAAGGCTTTAATGATCGAATATAGATGGCTTCCAGCACTTTTAGGTAGTAATTAGAGTGGGACATGCTAAGGAGGGTAAATGAGCCCACACTAAAACTATCAGCACAATTATGGCTATTTATTAGGTGTTCCGCGATGGAAGACTTGTGTGTATCTAATAATTTATGTATCTAATAATGGAAAAATATCGGCAGCAATATAAACAAATACGTATATAAAAGAGTGTAATATTAGGTTGGTTCAAAAATAATGACGTAATAATGTCGTTTTTTGACGTATTTTTAACGTCAAAAAACGACATTATTACGTCATTATTTTTGCACCAACCTAATATTTTGTAAAAGGCAGTAGAACATTTGATGTTTTTACATACTTGCGATATTTCTTCAGAGTTTCAGCACTAGAACTGTACTAAGATTTTTTGTTTTTTTCAAAGTGCAATTTTCATAACTTTCTATGTGCAAAATTGTATAGGAAAAAGAAGCAGTTCGAACTGGAAGAAAAATATTATAGAAAAAGAAAGAGGAACTTTTTAGATATATTTTCTATTTCTTTATCATTTCTTCCTAGGCAAGGCCATAAACGTCACTATGATGCAAGGGGTTACTGAGAGTGAAAGAACGGGAGAGGACAATAAAGGCTTTACAGAAAGAGAAGATAATGATCTGACATTGCATTTCAATTTTTGAGATTTCCACAAGCGAAAAATGCCGGGGAAGGAACTATTAACATAGAACTTTACGGTTACAAATAGCAGTTTCAACATTGAAATTATTAGATCTAGATGCTAAGAAGAAAGCTCATCAAAACGATTAACGTAAAAATATCCATAGAGGAAACATAGGGAAGCTACGTTATGGCGAAAATTTCTGACGCTGAGATGCCAGGCCTGGATCGATAACATTTAGATTCTTCTTTAGATTTTGTCAAGAATATATAGATATATATAGATGCTGCGGTGTCTTCCATCAAAAGAGTCTATGTTGAACTCTTCCGCCTACTATAAGATTAGTAGGAGAGAAGGCCTTGAGGAACAGTCGCACAGATTGTTCAACGGTCAAACTCTTCGATTCGGCGTAGAGGAACTCGGACGAAGCTTTTCCGAACCCGTTTAGGCGGGTTCAAATGGAATATTTTTAGCCGAGCCTACGGGCTCGGAGAAACCCACGTTAAACTCGGCCTTGTGCGACATATATTTTTTGTTGGGGGACTGTTAAATATAACAGCCCACAGATTGTTCAACTGTTAAACTCTCTGCTTCGAGCAGAGGGGAACTCGGATGAAGCTTTGCCGCACGGCAAAGTTTCGTTCCGGGAGGTAGACAGTCCATTTTTGCCGAGCATACGGGCTCGGAGAACCCATGGTTAACTCGGTTTTGTATCACATACATCCCTCGTGGTGGGAGGCTGTTAAATGTAACAGTCGACCAGATTGTTCAACTGTCGAACTCCCTGCCTTGACCAGAGAGGAACCCGGACGAGGCTTTGCCCAAAAGGGCAATTTTTCGCCCGGGGATGTAGACATAATCTAAACCCGTTTATAGGTAGTAAGAGAATATTTTTGGCCGAGCCTACGGGCTAGGAGAACCCACGGTAAACTCAGCCTTGTTCCACATACATCCCTCGTGTGTGTGTGTGTGGGGGGGCTGTTAAATATTAACAGTCAAATAGATTGAACGCTGTGTCAACCGACACACACTCACTAGTCGTGTAATACTCTTCTGTTGTACTTACTGTTTAATATATGACATAATTGCAACACTTGTTTTGTTATTTCTTTAACCATTTACTTGGTCACAACAATAGCAGAAGCACCCGACTAGATGTCATAGTAATATTCGATGCACGGCCTAATGTTAAGACATAAATAAGCAAGATCGATTCTGTCAAGAAAAATTGTCTAGCAAAAGATAGTGGTCTGACCGTCCTACTTTTCAGACAATTTTTTTTTTTTTTTTTTCAATCATTTCGCCCAAAACAAGATAGGAACGAGTACGTAGTGGATTACAGGTAGAGAAATATTGAGTATAGGGAGGATTGAGCAAGGGAAAAAAGATGAACGAGGATTCAAAAAGACAGAAGATGGAGACTGACCTTGCATTTAAATTTTTGAAGATTGCAGTTATCATGGAAGTAATTAAACGGTAGGGATTTCCACGGGCGAGAAGTGCAAGAAAAAAAACTGCTGGATTAGAAGTGATGGTCGCATTTAACTTTTTCAATAGTAAACTGGTGTGGCCGAGATGCCAATGTAGTAGCTCCTTTAAATTAATATAATCGGGACACCAGGGTAAAAAGATTGCCATGAAAGTATTTGTAGAAAAGACAGAGCGAAGCCAAGCTACGTCGTTGAGAAAGTGATTAAATTCGAAATGCCAAATCTGTTTCGATTACATTACAGATAATTCTTTGGGTCCTGTTAGGAACCTCGAGATGAATAGTAGGAGCAACAGACCAGGTATGGCAGCAGTATTCAATGCAGAAACGAATGACAGATGTGCAAGATGGACTCTGAGGAAAAAAAAATTCTGGCACGACACAGTGACCCAACTTTCCTTGCAGTAGATGCAGCTGTTCATTCACTTTCAAGTCAGTTGTGAACGTAAGACTAAGAAGGCGCAGTCTGTTGCTCTCCGGAAGTCTGTCGTCAGCCATGTTGATAGCAAGCAGAAAGCTTTCTCTATGGTGATTAAAGGAAAGTAGTTTTATTTTGAAGGAGTTAAAACTCACAAGCCATTTCTTGTATCAATTAACTATAGATTGGAGGTCCTTTTCAAGGTTAGACATTGATGCTATATACTCGTTTAACTTCCTGTCAGGGAAAAATGTTAGACCAAGAAGGTGTAATGAATCGCTGTTTTAGAGGTTAGCATCAGCCTTACTGATGAAAAGAAAGATATGTTCTCTTATTTTACTAAAATAGAAAGAAATAGCCCGTTTCGTGCTTGCGTCGATGCTGTTGTAAATAAATAGAATTGTTTGTTCATTCGTTTTAGTTTTTTCCTTCCTTTTCGTTTTTTTTTTCCTTAAACATATCAACCTGTGAAACCACACGTTAATTATGTTTTACTACAATGTCGACTTTAAGAAAATTGACTTTTCTGTTCAATAGAAAATAAATTTAACAAAATGAATTAAATTTTATTGCGACGCATTTTTTTTTTTCTCGCGAACTCAAATTATCTTAAAAGGTTGACGCATTGACAGAGACATAAAAAATTAAGTAAAATCCATTTATTATGGTATTATCCTAATCTAAGACTAATAACGAAGGCTGAAGCTGTTTCATCGACTCTACTATTTTCCTCCTCATCTGCTTACAAAATATGTACACACGCCATTGAATATCTACCTGATTGATATCAAATTTAAGAACGCTGCAATCTCCAGAAGACCGCTTTTTTGTTTGCTAACGTTATACTGACTTCAATGAAGTAATTACAATTTCTTTCAAATCACATGCATATCATTCACGTCTGCTTTTTACTTTGAAACGCGTTAACGATACGACAAGTTAAATATTACTTTCACTGTAACCTCTTTGTCTGCTAAGTTTTTCTTGTTACCTCCCCTTTTAGTTCTCTTTCTCGCTATTCTCACTCTATTTCTCTTTGCTATCTTTTTTATCCCTCATTCAGTCTTCCTTTCCTTTGATTCTCATGTGTCTCGCTTTCTCTCATTCTCTCTTCTTTATTTCTTTAATTCTTCTTTATTCTGTCTCTCTCTTTGTCATTTTTCTCTTCTGCTTTTTATTTCTTTCTTTTTAATTATGTATCTCACCTTCCTTCACGCTTCATTTAACGGTTCCACACATTATTATTTCTACCCTTTCTTTCTTTCTTTCTTTCTTTATTTATTTATTTATTTATTTATTTATGTCTCTTAGCTTTTTTTCGTTCTTTCTTCTTTTCTTTTCTTCTTTCTTTCGTTTCCCGTCTTTCTTTCTTTCTTTCTTTCTTTATTATCACTTTTTTTCGTTTTAGTTTTCATGTATCTTACCTTCCCTCATTATTCATTATTACTCTCCTCCTTTCTTTTTCTTTCTTTCTCTTTTTCTTTATCTTTACTTTCTTTCTTTTTATTATCTTTCTTCTTTCTTTCTCTCTTCTTTATTTTTTTATCTCTTTCTTTCTTTCTTTTTAGTTGTCATATATCTTGTCTTCCCTCACTTTTCATTTCACGGTCCCTCTCATATTATTTTTCTACTCTCATTTTCTTTCTTATTCTTTTCTTTTTTTTTTTCTTTTTTTTTCTTTTCTTTCTTTCTTTATTTCCTTTTTTCTTTCTTTTTCTTTTTCTTTTCTTCTTTCTTTCGTCATTTCTCATATCTCTAGTTTTCTCTCACTTTACATATCTCTCAATTTGATTCTTTCATCTGCGCTTTTTATTCTTTCTTTCTTTCTTTTTTTCTTTCTTTCTTTCTTTTAATTCTCATTCTCTCTACTCATTTTTCAGTTAAATCCCTCTCTCTTTCCTACTATTTCCTCGCTCACTCACTCACTTCCGCTTTATCTTTTCCTGCAATATCTTTCTCCCCTTCTCCCGTTCATTTCCGTTCTTCTCTCCGGTTTCTCTTCCCTACCTATCTCTTCGCTCATTCTCCCCTTGTTTTTTTTGTTATTTTGTTTTTCTCTTCTTTATTTCTTACCGACACTTCCCTCTCACTCACTCCACTTCAGCTATATGCCAGGTCTTATCTACACTCTCCCTTCCCTCTCTCTTTATCCTCTATCGCTTTTGTCGTGATATATCTGGAATCTTCAGGAAAAATTTAAAAAAAAACAAAACATACAGAAATGAAATACGGAACATTTTACATGCTTGTAAATTCAAGAATAAATAAATAAAAACATGAAAAATATTTAAAAAGTGAAAGCGATTGTATTTCACTTTTTGAGGCGGAAGACATAACGAAACGTTAAGTATTTTATATTAACAATTATTTCCGTTTTAAATAGATAAAAAAAGAAATAAAATACTGATAAAAGACCGTAAACCACACTATCAAAGTGAGTTCACTCACAATTCTCTCCTTGCCTGATTATCAATTTTGAGCTCTTTTTTTCCTGATCTGATCTTTATTCGAATAGCTGAGACACGTATATATTTAAAATCTTTAAAAAATCATGAGCCAACTGATATACACTCAGATAAATGCACAGATATAAAGATATAAAGATTAATATAAACATATAATAATAATAAATCCATAAATACATAAATAGTGTATAGGCATATATTTATATATAATTATTTGGTAAATATATATATATATATATATTCTTTTCATTGAACTCAATTCACTGATATACATATGCACACTCATACATATGCATATATATATATATATATATATATATATATATATATATATATATATATATATATATATATGTATGTATATATATAATGTTTATACGTTATTTTTATTGATATAACTTATTTGAGTAAATGCTCGCTTTTAATTAAACAGTATTAATGCAATATTAATTAAGTTTAATCCATGAAAATAACATATAGACAGTAAATATATTATATTTCTTGGGTTGAAAGCATTTCATCTAACGCACACACAAACACACACACACACACACATACACACACACACACACACACACACATATATATATATATATATATATATATATATACACACACAAACATACACATACGCACAAGTACAGTGGTGGAAACAAATATTCATACACATACATATTCTTAATTGTATTTCCAATTAATGAATAAAGATACTTTTCATATAATTAACTGGACACAGATGTATAATAACTAAACATGCACAGAAAACAGAAAAAAAATGGTTTCATAGAAATAAATCACATTTATCCATTTCAATGGGTGAAAAAAGTATTTGTACAATGCAAAAAAAAACCAAAAAAGAATGCATAATCTTCATTTAATACTTTGTAGAATAGCCATTATTCACTTCTACAGCAACCAAACTCTTCTTGTAGTTCTCAAGTAATGATTTGCAAATTTTAGTTGGTATATTATTCCATTCTTTTTCGCATATGGTCTTCAGATGTTGGAGCTCTCGATTAAATTTGAAATTTCAAATAACACCACAGATTCTCGACTGGGTTTAACTCTGGGGACTGACTTGGCCATTTCAAGATATTAACATTCAATACAACAAGCCATTTCTTCATAGATTTTGAAGTCTGCTTAGGATCATTATCTTGTTCGAAGATCCAATCAGGAGGAAGTTCAAGATTTTCAACTGAAAGCATTAAAATTGCTTCCAAAATATATTGATATGCTGCAGCATTGCTTCTGCCATCTATTACTGATATGTTATCAGTACCTTTTGCAGAAGGCATGCCTAAACCATAATGCTGCCACCACCAAATTTCACTGTTGGAACATTTTTGTTTGAAGGTATCGCCATCTTTCTTCCATTCAGGATTTCTAGAATTACGTCCAAGCAACTCACTTTTGGCTTCGTCTATCCATAATACTTTTTTCCGAATACGATTTCCCCTTATCCTTCTGTTCACGAACGACTTCCAACCTGACACCTACGTGTCTATTAATTAGCAGTGAAGATTTCCAAGGGGAGCATGACTTTAGATTTTTCCTAAGAATTTAATTGCTTACAGTATTTACATTATGCGGACTATTGTCCTCATCTTTGTCGCCATATTTATCACAACGTTTCGGCCGTTGTACGCTCCAGCCTTCTTCAGGTGGTTGGAATTTCGAACTGAACCCTTTGGACGTAGTGAGTTTGTTCACCAAGGTACCCACGGAGGAGGCACTCTCAGTAGTCAGAGACAAATTGACCTCTGACTCTTCCCTAGAAGAACGGACCAGTATTCCAATAGATAATCTGATGGAGATGTTGACTTTCTGTACACAAACAACACACTTCGGAATGGGATCACATATATATCGACAGGATGAGGGCTTAGCAATGGGCTCGCTATTATCACCAGCAATGGCGAATATATACATGGAATATTTGAAGAAATGGCATTAGAATCTATATCGCTAAAGCCTACTATATGGTTAAGGTACGTATATGACACCTTCATACTCTGGCCACACCAGGAAGATGTCCAGGTTCTACTGGACCATGTGAACTCAATAAGACCTTTAATACAGTTCACAATGGAGAAAGAGAGTAACAACAGTATAAGTAGTACCCTACAACGTAACAACTACCCTGGGTACATGGCAGCAGCCCCAAAAAACTGGGATAGGCGGGTACAAGAGGAGGAGAACAACAACACTCAGAAAACAGTCTGCCTGCCTTATGTGAAGGGGTTATCAGAGAAAATACAAAGGATCTGCGGTCCATATAACATCAGGACAACCTTCAAGAGCTTGACAACACTTCGCAGATATCTCTCTCGAGTGAGACCCCCCATACAGGAGAACATCACTTAAGGAATCAGCACATATGCTAGTCCACAAAAATCTCCTGAGCCGACCAAGCATAGAAATAAATACAATATGGAAACCAGTAATAAGGAGTGCCAGAGAAAAGCAATGATAACAAAGTTGCAATATGAGCTCTGGTAAAAACATGAAATGATAACAGCAAAATTGTAATATGAGCCAGAAATTCATACCCAGATGTCTTCAAGGACACATGGCAGAGTGGATAAAGGCTTTGGTTAGATCCAGTGACAGACCCAAAGAGTGTGAGTTCAATACCCGATTAAGGCAGTGGAGAACTTTCTGAGGGAAAATTAGCAGGAGATAACTGATGACATCCATCAAACATGGCACGTGGAACTAGAACAGTCTACCCCAGTGATCGAAATAAAGTGTTCAGTTCGTAATTCCAACCACCTGAAGAAGGCCGGAGCGTACAATGGCCGAAACGTTGTGATAAATATGGCGACAAAGATGAGGACAATAGTCCGCATAATGTAAATACTGTACATAATAACTCATCTCAGAAATATAGGCAGAATTTAATTGCTTATTGTCCGTTTATTGACACAGATTCTTGATGAAAGAAAATCATTCTGAAACTCTTGAGGAGTAAACATTGGATTTTGTTTAATTTGTCGCATTAATTTCCTCGAAGATCTTGTTCTTTGGTTTTTCATATTTTGAGTTTGTTGTACCTTGCAATAAATGAACTAATGGTAGTACATGGAATATTCAGGATCGTCTGCGATTTTCATGTAACTTTTACCTTTCCAGACCTTAACAATCAGTTCTTTCTGACAGACAGATAAATTTTCCTCTTACGCAAATATGGTAAATAACGCATCTCATTTTAACAGATTTATTTACCAAAATTACACAAAAATGTCTTGAAATACTACAGAGTAATTGTATTCCATAAAATCGCTATTGGCTTCAACCACGGCCTCCAGACGACTTCGGAATTCCATGCAACTCTTATGGAAGATCTCCTTCTTTTAAGTTGGCGAATGTTACCATAATCTTTGCCTTCATTTCATCTTTAGTGTTACCAGGAGTTTTGGTGGTCTCTCCGCAAAGTCACCCCACACATAATAATCAAGGAGTTGCAGTCTACAGAGGTGGCCAGATGTAAGGGATGATGTGGTTGCAGAAATCTAACAGCCATGACTGGGTTCTTCTTGGTGCAGAGTCTTATTTCCACGCATACGGTATTCCAACCTCTTAACCGAGGGCTGTACTACATCGTCAAGTAACTTGATGTAGGCCTTCCTATTGAGTCTGAGGCCCTGTGTAAAGATGAATGGAGGAATAATATCAACATCACTAGTGATCACTCCAAACAGCATGGTGTTGACTGGATATTTGATTTTCATCATTCTTCATACATCATTTGGAGACAGAGCATCATATGCACTGTCCACAGATTGACTCCCAAACACTCTGAAATGTTCGTACTGGAGCTTCTGGCACAAATCCCAAGCAGTAGAGCATGTCATTTCTAAATTTGTGGCGGAGGGAATAGCCCCATGTTGATCTTTTTTCTCAAAGAGGGTACCCAAATGACGCTTCTATAGTGTGCAGTCGACAAAATAAAAAAAATCAACGCTCGTACGCGAAATTTAAATATAAATAAGGCAATTTACCTATAGCAGCCTGTATATACATATTAGGTTGGTGCAAAAATAATGACGTAATAATGTCGTTTTTTGACGTATTTTTTAACCTCAAAAAACGACATTGTTACGGCATTATTTTTGCACCAACCTAATACATACATACATAGATAAGAACATATTGAGATAGATAGATAGATAGATAGATACATAGATACATACATACATACATACATACATACATACATAACTGGTGTAACAGTTAAATTGTCCAAATCGTGTAACAGCATCGGATAATTGCCCATTCCACAAAACGTTTAATATCTAAAAAACAAAAAACAAAAAAAACAATACTCTAATCGAGTTTCTTTCTTATTTGTTTTCAGGTAAGACGTTTAGCCATTCTGACACCATTTGTCGTAAGAATCGCTGAAAAACCATTTGAGTTATTGAGCTAGAAATAGAACAGGTTAAAATCGTTTTGTGTTAAGCCCACTTTCTTTCCAAATGAGCAACGATGAGAGGAAAAAGAGCATTCATGCCTTAAGTAATGGCACCATCATTCATACTCTGGCTTCCATCTTCAAAGTCCATTCAAGAACCATCAATAGAACAGTGAATAAGTTTAAATCATAGGTAACATTAGAGAGGAAAATTGGATAAGGAGGTAACAACAGAAATAGGGATCATCATCTCTACGTAGAGATAAAGAGACCAATTAGAAAAGATCCAACTCAATCTATAAGACGTTTGGCACATGAGAGGAGTTTCAGCTATGACAGTTCAAACAGTAGTGAAAAAAAGACTTGAACATGAAATCGTATGTGAAAGCTGTGAGGCATCTTGTTACTATAGGACAAAAAGTTACGAGGTTAGAGAGGGCGAACATCATCTTGAGTAAGTGGGAAATAATCTTGGATTAATATATATATATATATATATATATATATATATATATATATATGATAATATATAATAATGAACATGTCATTTTCGTTTATGAGCGATTCCATCACAATTCTTCCGTTAAGCTTGGAGAGTAATTATACATTCTTATTTCTAAAAGAAGAGTCCAATAGTTTTATAAAATCCTCAGAGAATTCCAGATATATCTTTAATCATTACTAAGAAGCGTCTGTTCAAAGCTTAATCTAACAAGTAGACAATTTTTCTTTTACACCCGGTACACAGATAACACCAGATATATAGATAGATAAGTAGATCAACCTATTCGCATTATTAACCTCTTTTCATCAATAAGTTTAATGAGAAACAAATGATTTTCATAGGTAACTGTCAAATTTTCACGTGAAGGATGTGATTTACGACGTATCCACATCCAAATAGCCTTACTTTTGCGCTTCGGGCCCTTCTTCTTCATTTTTATATGCTATGTCCCTGCGCGATCGTGGCTCTCCGCACTTTCCTATCCTCTACGACGTTTAGCAGAGATTCTATATTTGCTAATCACCCTCTCCATTTCCACCATTCCTTCACACAAACTCGACGGGTAGGCGACTCGTTATCTTCCCTTATCTTCATTATCGTTGATTGGCCATGTGAGGGTTAAATTTTCCAAGCCCTCCTTCCTCATTATCTGCCCAAGGAATTTCATCTGATTATGCGTATTAATTTTTTTTTTTTTTTTTTTTTTGTCATTCTTACTAAAAATTTTGGATTGTTTCTTTGACCGCGTATAGCAAAGACTGCGGGAAGCCAAACCATGGATAAGTCGGGGGTGGGGGCACTACACCGTGATTTCTATTTCAGATATTTTAAATTAACTCCTGTCTGTATGTCCTCGCCAATAAAAGCTTAATCACTTTAAAACGTAATTATTATCACACACACACGCGCGCGCGCACACACACACACATATATGTTTATATATATATATATATATATATATATATATATATATATATATATATATATATATATATGGAGAGAGAGAGAGAGGGAGGGAGAGGGAGATATGCGTCAATTCGTCTATGCGCGCGTGATAGCGTCTGTTTGGTAATATATGTCGCGACGTTCTAATGTTATCAATAATTATCGAAATAATGAAAAAGAAAAGCCAATAGAGATATTGCTCTCCTGAAAGGTTTCTGTCAACAGGCTTAAATATTGTTGACGTTATCTAGCCTATTATTCTGGTTTACTGTCAAAGGTTTAGTTCAGTATCACAAGCTATAGATCTCTCTCCGTCTTTTTTTTTTTTTCTCTACCATCTAGTCCTTTGTTGCTTGCTTGCTTTCTCTGAGTATATTCACTTTTATATGTATTTATTACTCAACAGCTTTGCACAAAATTGGAGATTTTATATATTCATGTACGGTGTAAAGGGATTTCGGTCGAGCACTTTAGCGGGATTGCGCGAATTTGTAAACAGTGACTGCTACTGCTGATAATGCAAAAGCTCTTCTATGAATCAAGCACTCTGAGTTACTGGCGTGTTTATTCAGAAATAAATACCTAAAAAATACACCTTCCTCTCTGCCGGCAGCTGATAGCTTAGGGAAAAAAGTCTCCGACTGATGCCAGATCAGTCGGTTTTTGATCTTGGCTTGAGGAAATCGGATGTCTAGCCACACTGATGAGCTGTGATACAGCGAAACAATCTCTCCGTGGCTGACAATATCTCTCGGTATCTCTCTCTCTCTCTCTCTCTCTATATATATATATATATATATATATATATATATATATATATATATATATAGCGAGAGAGATAGAGAGAGAGAGATAGTAAAATGTAAATAAAAAGGTGCAAAGCATTTCGAGGAACAACTCAGATTTTCGGAATTTTGTTTTACAACTATGTACAAGACCCAAGAGCCACTCGAGTTGGATGTTTACAATGTAAGAGGCGTGCCTATGCAGAGATGTGGGGAAGATAGCAGTTAACTTAAGACTTTAACCGTTTAAGCTTGTATTATTCGGGGAAGCATCATCTTGGGAACCGGTTCCACAAAGTATCGGTTTGTGAGAAGAATTTACACGAGTGGTATGAAACTGAAGACGAAGAGGATAAGGGAAGAGGATGTTCGCTATAAAGTGCGTAGCGGATCTTGGCAGTGAAAGATAGAACTAAGGAGTTTACAAGGTAAGAAAAATGTCCTTTTCGTTTAAAATTTAGTAGGAAAAAAAGTAAAAACGAACAGAAAATAAATAAATAAATAAAATAAAAAATAACTATAATAAATTAAGCAAAATCAATGAATAAGTAAATAAATTAAATAATAAACAAATTACGAATGCACGCATAAACACAAGTAAACGTAATAACAGCAATCAGGAACAATTAAAAAAGCAATCAATAATAAAGCTAAAAATCAACACTATAACGTAACTGCATTCGGATCCACATTTATTTCCACTCAATAGCCCCTAGAATAAATCTAAACCGTTACTGTCCACTCAATAACCATTAAAAATACAATAGATTACCTATAATGCATCACTGACCAGCATATATAAATAGTTGAACCAAAACACAACGCAGAATGACAAACGCGATTGCGGTTAAGCATGAAACAGACTTTCGCCGCTGGCTGTAGCCCTCCATATCCAACCAGCGGCGACACCTGTAACATGTTTAAACACAATCGCGTCAGGTCCTGTCAATTGTCTTTTGGTCCTACTATTCTTGTATTCTGGCCAGTGATAGATTATGGGTATATATATATATATATATATATATATATATACACGCATATATATATATATGTGTGTGTGTGTGTGTGTGTCAGTGTCCTAGTCATAGCACTCGTCCTAGTGCATATGGTGCTAGTAGTCTCTCTATCTATCTATCTATCTCTCTCTCTCTCTCTCTCTCTCTCTATATATATATATATATATATATATATATATATATATATATATAAATCGAGCATAATTGCTATGACATTTTGGGGAAGACAGAGGAATGATTTCACGTTGCTTTCTCTGCCGTTTCCTTTTCATCCAATGAGTGCCACCCAAGGCTAGAAAGCATAACCTTACCTACACTTTAAACCATAGATGGAAAAGAGGAGTAGAAATTTACTCATGCCTTCCCCAAGGCTAATAGTGCAAACTGATCGTAAGAGATTTGTCAGGTTTCGTTGCTGTAAATTGTTACGTTATTCGTCCATCTCTTTAAGTGCCTATGTGTAAATAATTATAAAGGCGATTTTTCAGATTTATCTAAAGAATATCACGGGATAAGCGTATCAAGACATCTATAAATGCTGGCGTATTATTTTAATATATTTACAAGACATGGTCATTTTTCAACATGTGGATCAGATAAAAAAGGAAATAAAGAATAAAAAAAAATAACCCGAAGAAATATTTGAATTTCTCGGAAAGTTGATCAGTGAATGAAATCGAGAAGCCTTTTACAGTTTTTATTTAACATAACACAAAGAATGAGCTAAAAAAAAATCCTGAATTGATGTTTCCGACAGTTTTCTTTATATATATATATATATATATATATATATATATATGTGTGTGTGTGTGTGTGTGTGTGTGTGTGTGTGTGTATGTGTGTGCGCACGCGCGTTTGCGAGTGTGTGTGTGTTTCGTGTGAATGCCAAAACTGACACCTGTATCCGGTTGTCCCTGTTGCCTTTTATGGGAGACTTTTATATGAAACACTTTCAACTTTTTATGTAAGTTTTATCCACACGTCTGAGATCTGATCTGACGAATATTTACTCACTCTCTCGCACGCACGCACGCACGCACACACACACACCCCCCACACACAGATAGATAGATAGATAGATAGATAGATAGATAGATAGATAGATAGATAGATAGATAGATAGAGAGAGAGATAGATGTAATGGCAAAATTGTCCAATACGTGTAACAGCATAATTGTCAAACAACAAAATGTTTAATATCTAAAACCAAAATAAAGTAATTGAGTTTCTTTTTTCCAAATAAGAATTTCAGTCATCTTGACACCATTTCTTGTAAGGATCACTGTAAAAACATTTTCAATGATGAGAGGAAAAAGATCATCAGTAATGTTATCAACATTCATAATCTGGTTCCATCTCCAAAGTCCATTTAAAAACCATCAAAAGAACAGTGAATAAGTTTTTTAAAAAAAGACTGAACAACAGCGAGGTAAACTGGATCAGGAGGTCACAATTGAAACAGGAATCAGTTTGTAACTAAAGAGATCATTAAAAAGATCTAACACAATTCATGAGACGCTTGGCACGTGTGACCTATGACAGTTCTAATAGTAGTGAAAAAAAGACATGAAAACGAAATCGTATGTGAAACCTGTGAGACAGTTACTCTAGGACAGAAAGTTAGAATGTTAGAGAGGATGAAGATCATCTTGAAAATGTTGGAAAATGATCCTGGAATAATAAATATATATCTTTGAAATTTATTTCAATCCTTAATGGGATTCCTATCCTTAATGGATGTACATGTCATTTTCATTTATGATTGATTTCATCAGGATTCTTCTGTTAAGCTCGGAGAGTAATTAGACATTCTTATTGCTTATAGTAGAGTCCAATAGTGTTATAAAAACCTCGGAGAACACCAGTAAGATATGTTCAATCATTTCTAAGATAAAACAGTTTAAACTTAATTTAACAAATAGACAGTTTTGCTTTTACTCGATTTCCACAATTTTGCTGTTATACTCTGTATATATATATATATATATATATATATATATATATATATATATATATATATATATATATATAATGTGGAAAGAAAAATGTCTTAATATATATATATATATATATATATATATATATATAATGTAGAAACAAAAATGTCTTAATATACATACATATATATATATATATATATATATATATATATATATATATATATATATATATAAATAAAGACATTTTTATGTTTCTACATTCTTTTTATAAATACAAATATTTAATAAATGCTCTGTTTATAATAAACAGTATTAACAACATTTGCCGTCGTGAATGTCCGAGAAATTGTCATACAAAATATGCATCCTGCGACAGGAGTCGAACCTGTATCCTAATCGGAACCATCATATAGCCTAAAAAGTATAAGCACGTCAGACTATATCACGGTTCCGTATAGGATACAGGTTCGATTCCTGTCGGAGGATGCATATTTTCTATGACGATTCATCGGCCATTCAGGCCAGTAAATGTTATTAATACTGTATATTATAAAACAGAGCATTTACTTAAATATTTGTATCTATAAAAAGAATGTATAAACATAAAAATGTCTTAAAATAATTGTCGGATTTCTCCATTTCATAATATATATGTGTGTGTGTGTGTGCGCACGAACGTGCGTGTGTGTGTGCGCGCAATTGGTATGAGAAGTCGGAGAACTGAGTTCGAATTCCGCTTGAGTTCCTTGCATTCACTTACACATAAATACTCTTGTAAATGTTATGAATGCATCACTTCTCCCTAGCTAGTTAATATTAATGCACACTGGAATCTTTAGCCTTAGTTGGCAACCACTCTGGAAGAATGACAGCTTTGAATTAAACAAATAAATCAGGAGGAGTGTCGTTTGGAGAACTTGTGGCGAACTATGTGCACCAGGACTGTTCTTTTGAAAAGTATGTCCTGTTATGCACAAGACTTCATCACTATAATAAAAAAAAAATGTGCTGATGTTCTGTCTATCAGACAAAACTTGATGCACCAGGAATGTGGTTCTTCAGATCGATGATGAGAATACGATCGGCTGAACATGTGAATAACGATGAAGTTTTAGAGAAAATGGAAACAAAATAGTATACTTATACTTCACATAAAGAGACAGTTGAAATTTCTAGGGTACACAAGGAGGAAAGAAGACTTCGAAAATTTGGTCCTCACAAGCAGATGTTTGAACGTTAAAGTAGCAGAGGAAACTAGCACATCATCTACCTAACGAGCTTGTTAAAAAGTTTGACAGGAATTAAGAGAAATAACGAAAAGGTAGAATTTACTAAGATCTATAATGGACATCAAATTGTGATGAGCAATCTTTGCGTACATCCAGAGAGGATAGGCTATTAAAAGCTTACAACATCCGGCTATTAAGTTGGTTGTATTCTTATACGTCGAAGACGAGAGAAGTGTGCATCCTTATCTACAGTTAGATAACACAGCAAACTTAGTATTTTTTCAACTTTAACAATAAATAAACATATACACAGTAACAATGATTCAGTTTCTTATAAGAAAACCAAGAAATGTTCTCTTACTAGGCATTTCTTAAGACTGCAGGAATACAAGAATTGCCGAATTTTGTAAGGAAGTGTACTATTGGTTTGTCTGAAAATAGAAAAAAAGGTAGACTTCAGAATCGCATCATCTTGGGAATTCTGCTTCGAACTGTAAACCACGTGATTATAAGATCTACTAACAACGACTTGAATAATCACCGAGTCTGATGCAGTCAGAATACGTCTTTGTGAGATAAGACGGGGAAACTGAAAAATGTCGAATTCAATCGAAACCAGCCCAGTTATATGATCGTAATCATTGTGACAGAATAAAACCACGTCCTCGACCAATCAGCATTTCTGCTACTTCTTCTATTTACCGTGTCCCTTTTGGATGTGAATGATCAGAGCTCTCCACAATTTCCTATCCTCTGAGAAATATCAGTCTTTTTTACTATTCTTTCCAGGCCTTGTTGTAATATCCATTTACAAAATCTCGTGTATCCGCTTTTTCCCTCTTTCCTCTTCGTTTCAGCATGTCCTGTGGGTGTCAAATTCTCCAAGCCCTCCTTCCTAATTATATGTGCCAAAATTTCCAACTATTTCTCTTTTCAAGTGTTCTTTGGTTTGTTTCAATTTTCTTTAAAACTTCCTTATTGCTTACAGGTTCCGTACAGGTTATTCTCAACATCCTCCTGTAGAACGACATCTTTTTTTTATCTTAAGTCTTCCCTCCATGGGAAATTGTTCAGAATTTAACCGGACTGATATTACATAGGCTTTGAGCAATCTTTTCCTGGTTTTTTGGCATTTAACCTTAAAACAAAAATCAAGATTGTGGACAGACATTTAGAGACTGAATGTATCGATTTCTTTTCATAAGTTCTAGTTTGCTTAACGCTCAAATAAAGACCGCCTCTGGGAAGTGTTTTATAAAAAGAACGGAAAGTGTGACACTGATACCCGACATCGTATTGGCATAGCGAAAGATGCCATCCAAAAGTAAAGCAATGTATTAAGAAACAGGAAAATTTCGTTAGAAACAAAGAAAAGAGTACTAACCTGCTATGTGATATCATTCTTCCTATATAGCAGTGAATGATGGACGATCTCCTCGCAGATGAAGAAGAGAACTAAACCAACAAACATATGGGTCTACAGAAGGATGCTGAGAACACAATGGACCAAACATGTGAGTAACGACGAAGTTTCAGAGAAGGTGGAAACAAAAACAACACTTAAACTTAACATCAGAAAGGACAGTTGAAAATTTCTAGGGTACATACTGAGGAAAGAAGGCTAGGAGAATGTGCTACTCATAGGACAGATTGAAGAGTACAGAAGCACAAGGTATAACATACCTAGCGAACTTGAATCAATTAATATCGGAACGAGGTTTAGGAAAGATAAAAAAATTCTTAAGAGTTAGAAAGACAGGAAATCGTGGAGAGCCATGATTGCCAACGTCCTGAAGGGGCACGGCACATGGAAAAAGAATGGGTGCAGAGATTGTCAATCTTAGCAAATTTTCGAATATATGTGGGGTATTTTGGAGCACGGGATTATGAAAGATCTTTAAGTGTACGGGGAATATCAGTTCAGAAATGTATATATCTCATCTGCAGAAACACTTCTTGAATGGTGGGCTCAACTATAATGTCCCAATCTGTCTCCTGGTGTAAATCCTATTGAATATATCTAAGTGACTCCGGACTGGTTAATTAGAAATTTCAGAAATCCTGAAAGGGTCGTATCAAGACCACATACGCTGCTGTAGTAACAGTAATCGATGTCTCTAGAAGAATATAACCTGACGGATCCCATCCCTTTTAACGCTGGTTTTGAATTCAGAGTTTTCCTAACGCAGGCTGGTTGCCAGCAAAGAAAGCTACCAGAATATTTAACCCATAACTGGGGGGTAGATGGAGTAATGCATTACCAAGGCCATAGTAGTAAATAAACGCTAGTTATGTTCCATCAACGCCGATCGGAGCCCGAACTAAATATTCCGAGTCATTACCCATTACACCACCCGCACATCCAAGCTTACAGCATCTGGTATTCCCAAGAGGTAACCAATCTAGAAACTGACCGGGCTCAACTTCGCTTAACTTCGGTGATCGTACGGGAACCGGTGTTTCAATGTGATTTGGCCGTATGCCTGGTATTTTGTGATAATATATAAACGCTTTTGACTTACGATCAACTCCCGACTTATGAAATGATTTTAGTTCGATCTTTGAAGTTGAGCAACTTTGATCTCTGTCAGTACTTAGATGATGGACCGCATGAGAATACTACTTATTGTAAGTATTATAAGAGCAAATATTCCGGGAGTAGTCAAAAATAAAATCTTGTTGATAAGTTTGCCAAATTTATTTAACCTACAAAACAGCAGGTGGTCTGAAAAGTTTATAGACTGATTATGAAGAAGCGATGCTAGAACTGTGAAATCTTGCATGCAGTAATTTCAACCCTTCTTATTAATAACTGCTTGGTTTCTTTCCAAGTAAACGTATATCTGAGAATTCAAAAATCACTCTTTGGTAGTCAGCCTATGACTTTTTCAGCCCTACCTCGTATATCAGAAGAATTCACTGAAAATATATTTTATGCTTGCTAAAACGTCTGGAATAGAACATGTGCTTGGTTCGTTCCGTTAAAACTAATTACTTTTACATTAAGGATAATTCTTAGTGTGTTAATCGATTTTAAACCCTCCTGATATTTGTGATTATCTTTCTGTCTCCGAATTAAATTGGTTCCTCTCTCGGCCGAAGAAAAACTCTTACTATCATTGCTTTAATTCTGTCCTCTTTTAAGGAAACATGTGAAATGTCTGAGGAAAGATGGCCTGGAGAATTTAACACTCACAGAATATAGTGACGTCAAGAGAAGAAACAACGAATAATCTTATTTTTATTGTTGTTCATCCAATACAAGGCACAAGAACTACTAAAGTTAAAGGTTTACTGAAAGAGGTTGTTAAAAGGAGATAACAGCGGAGTGGAAGAGGTTAAGATTGGGAAGCATCATTTCGGGAGTCAAAGAAGCTGTTCTTATGAAGAATCAGTTTCTTCTCAGCAATGAAATACGAAGGAGAATAATTCGACCCAGTGTACGTGTCATGGTGAGTCATGACCGTGAAGGTCTGAACTGGTGGAGCTAATGAATGAAGCTCGTCATAATATTTGCTATGGAAATAGCAAGAGTGTAGGGGGAGGCTTGCGACATTTCGTTTTTGAGGAAAATGGTTATAAACTGGAAAATAATTCATCACAGACAAGGCCACGTAGACGATTTTGAACTCTGTCAAGGTTAAAATGCGGATCGATCAATCCCAGTTCCAGACCTAGATCCTGCTCCAGATCCTTGTCCAGTTCTTGCTCGAGCTGCTGCTCCAGTTTCGGCTCCAGATCTTGCTCCAGTTCCTGCTCCAGCTCATGTTTTAACTCCTGACCAGATATGGCAGCGATACTCCATTCTAGTAGAATCTGACACTGGTTAAGATACAGCATGGTAGGGGAAAACAGATACTTTCTGTAACTATTAGATGAACTAAACATTTTCCTAGCCGCTGTTTATATATACAAACGCATATATACATATATGTGTGTGTGTGTGTGTGTGTGTGTGTGTGTGTGTGTGTGTGTATGGTGCTAGTATGTGACGAGCATAATTGCTAAGACATTTAGGGGAATACAGCGAAATGGTTTCATGTTGCTTTCTTTGCTGTTCCAAAAACAATGTTTTTTTTTCATCCAATGAGTGCCACCCACGGCTAGAAAGCCTAGGCTTACCTATTCTTTCAACCTTAGATGGAAAAGACGAGTAGAAATTGATTCATACCTTCCCTAAGACTATAGTACAAACTGATCGTAAGAGTGTCTATATTTCTGAGATGATGCTATTATGTACATTATTTACATTATTCGGACTATTGTCCTCATCTTTGTCGCCATATTTATCACAACGTTTCGGCCGTTGTACGCTCCGGCCTTCTTCAGCTGGTTGGAATGTCGAACTGAACCCTTTATTTCGCTCACTAGGGTAGACTGTTCTAGTTCCACGTCCTCAAGGACACATGGCCCAGTGGATAAAGGGGTTGGTTAGATCCAGTGACAAGACCCAAAGAGTGTGAGTTCAATACCCAGTTTAGGCAGTGGAGAACTTTCAGAGGGAAAATTGACAGGAGATAGCTGATAGCTGACATCCATCAAACATGGCACGTGGAACTAGAACAGTCTACTTCCGTGAATGAAATAAAGGGTTCAGTTTGACATTCCAACCACCTGAAGAAGGCCGGAGCGTACAATGGCCGAAACGTTATGATAAATAGGGCGAAAAAGATGAGGACAATAGTCCGAATAATATAAATAATTCGTAAGAGATTTGTCAGGTTTCTTTGCTGTAAATTGTTACGCTATTCGTCCATCTCTTTAAGTACCCATGTGTAAATAATAATAATAAAGGCAATTTCTCGGATTTATCTAAAGAATTTCACGGGATAAGCGTATCAAGCCATTTATAAATGCTAGCGTATTATTTTAATATATTTCCAAGACATGATCATTTTTCAACACGTTGATCAGATAAAAAAGGAAATAAAGAATAAATATATAACCCGAGACTTCTTTGAATTCCTCGCAAAGTTGATCAGTAAATGAAATCGAGAAGCCTTTTACATTTTTTTTTTATTTAACACAAAACAAATATGTATGTATGACTCCAGTGTGAGGTCTAGGGTCAGCTTCTGTCCCAATAGACTTTTCAAATCAAGGAGCCTCATTGAGGGTACAAATTATAAACATCACAGGAGAAATTTCAATTTCTTCGGTGATTAGGGCACGTTACTATCTTGTTCTGTTTGGAGGTGAATAGAATGACCCCTCTTCTGTCAGAGCTAAAACACAGGAGGAATCAGATGACGGGCTCTTAACATTTAGATTAGTGTTTCTTAACTGTCATGTGTCGCGAAATATTATCACGGTATACGTATACCCGGTGTAACAGCACAATTGTCAAATTCGTGTCACACCAAAATTAAGATTTGAACCGTTGTATCTTAGAAATGATTAAAGATATCTTACTGGAATTCTCCGAGGTTTTTATAACACTATTGGACTCTACTATAAGCAATAAGAATGTATAATTACTCTCCGAGCTTAACAGAAGAATCGTGATGAAATCGATCATAAATGAAAATGAAATGTACATCCATTAAGGCTAAGGATCGGAATCCCATTAAGGATTGAAATAAATTTCAAAGATATATATTTATTATTCCAGGATCATTTTCCAATATTTTCAAGATGATCTTCCTCCTCTCTAACATTCTAACTTTCTGTCCTAGAGTAACTGTCACACAGGTTTCACATACGATTTCGTTTTCAGGTCTTTTTTTCACTACTATTAGAACTGTCATAGGTCACACGTGCCAAGCGTCTCATGAATTGTGTTAGATCTTTTTAATGATCTCTTTAGTTACAAACTGATCCCTGTTTCAATTGTGACCTCCTGATCCAGTTTACCTCGCTGCTGTTCAGTCTTTTTTTTAAAAAACTTATTCACTGTTCTTTTGATGGTTTTTAAATGGACTTTGGAGATGGAAGCCAGATTATGAATGTTGATAACATTACTGATGATCTTTTTCCTCTCATCATTGCAAATGTTTTTACAGTGACCCTTACAAGAAATGGTGTCAAGATGACTGAAATTCTTATTTGGAAAAAAGAAACTCAATTACTTTATTTTTGTTTTAGATATTAAACATTTTGTTGTTTGACAATTATGCTGTTACACGTATTGGACAATTATGCCATTACATCTGGTATCTATCTATCTATCTATCTATCTAACTTTGAGCAATAATTACTCTCCAAGTTTAACTGAAAAATCGTGATGAAGTTGATCATAAACGAAAATGACATGTTCATCTATTAATTAATAATACCTAAGAATTGGAAGCTCATGAAGGATTTAAATTAAGTTCATATATATATATATATATATATATATATATATATATATATATATATATATATATTCCAGGATCATTTTGCAACTTTTTCAAGATGATCTTCGCCCACTCTAATCTTCTAATTTTCTATCCTGGAGCAACAAGATGCCACACATGTACAATATTTTCAAGTCTTTTTTCACTGCTCTATGAACTGTCATAGCGGAAACTTTTCTCTCACATGCCAAACATCTTATGGATTGAGTTGGATCTATTATAATTAATCTCTTTAGCACTAAATTGAAATGATGATCCCTATTCCTGTTGTGACCTCCTGATCTAATCCTCTCTGCTGCTCCCTCTTTTTTCAACTTATTCACCGTTCTCTCGATGGGTCTTGAATGGACCTTGAGGATGGAAATCAGAATATGAATGTTGGTACCATTACTAAAGGCCTGAATAATCTTTTTTTCTCTCACCATTGCTCACTTATTTTCTTTTGTTTGCTGAGGAATGGTTGGGAACCTAACAGGTGCTACCACCCCAGGTTAGGGTGAACCTAAGAACAACAGAAATTAAGAGGTGATTCCATGCTCCTCAAAACCGCCAATCTTTTGATCAAATGCCTTGCTGTCGAGTGTAGTCCATCGTCAGGACTACCAAAATGAAGCAGAAGGCTAATAATCTGGAGGGTCCGACGGTTCATTTTAGTTCTTCAAAATTGGATCAATAGATGAGAATTTCCAACAAGCAGGAAAGCAAGAGACAGCGAGGCATTTATTATAGGTTTGAGAGAACAGGTGCTGGTTCAGGAACAAACTCCTTAAGGAATATTACAGAGATAACATCATAATCCACATGTCTTGTGAGGAGCCAGATTAGAGATGATAGCAGAAACCATATAATAAAAGAGCGTTTGTAAAGCAAAAGGTCAGCTATGCCGGTATGTGGTAGATTGGGATGTATTTAATATTTTTGATAATTCTTGGCCACTTAGTCGTGGATTGATTTGTACTAATGATTCTAGGGCTTCATCATGAAAGATCGATAACTGGATTCATATTCCGAAACGTTTTTATTCTAAAGGTTATTAGTAATTAGTAGAACAGACTGAGATTTGTAGCAACCAGTCTAAAAGAAGGAAAACTCTGAATTCAAAATTTTACGCAGCCCTGGCGAATCACATAAAAAATATTACCAGCAATACATTTTATAAAAAAATATTACAATATACATTTTTGAAAAAAAATATTACCAGCTATACATTTTAGAAAAGAAATATTACTAGCAATACATATTTGAAAAAAATATAACCAGCGATACATTTTAGAAAAAAATATTACCAGCAATACATATTTGAAAAAAATATTACTATCAATACATATTTGAACAAAATATAACCAGTAATACATTTTAGAAAAAATATTACCAGCAATACATATTTTAAATAATATTACCAACAATACATTTTAGAAAAAATACCAGCAATAAAAATTTCGTTGGCATTGAGGTTTACATGTCGCAAAGCAAAAACAAAATTTTACCAAAACGCTTCTCCAGAACGTAATTTCGCAAACGAATTTCGGACGTCCCGGTCAGTTAAGATAAAGCCGATATACTTTTTCCAATATATATATATATATATATATATATATATATATATATATATATATATATATATATATATATATATATATTAGTAGAGGTAGTAGTAATCTTATAAATATAAGAAACTATACTTGTTCGGAAAATCTTCGGTGTCTTGATTTGCAAATAATCAAACCAATACCAAAGGGGAAAAAAGGTATAAAAAAAAGAAAGAGCCAAGAACATGTACGTTAGCCGAAAATAATCGTCTGGTATGGAAGTTCAAAGTCCAAAGAAATAAACCCCAATGCGAGTACGCATAAAAATCTAAATAAATTGTTCAATACGGTAAGTAGGGCAGACCTAGTTAAACCTAGAGAGCCAGACAAACCTACCAAGGTTTTACCTAAGCGGATCGTCAGGGAAAACTGGCTAAAAAGGTGAAAAAGAACGGAATATTTATAGTCAATAAACAAAACATCATAACCACGTGACCAAATAAAAATCAATCAAATAAACAATGTGGTTTTGATTTTTTGTTTACTGACTATAAATATTCCGTTTCTTTTTACCTTTTTAGCCAGTTTTCCCTGACGATCTACTAGGTGAAACCTTGGTAGGTTTGTCTGGCTCTCTAGGTTTAACTATATATATATATATATATATATATATATATATATATATATATATATATATATATATATATATATATACATATATATATATATATATATATATATATAGCGTTATTCATTGATTGAACTCACAACATTATGTGACGCAAATGCACTTTCAATCCTTCCATTAATGGGGTTAAGAAACCTATTCTTTAAACCACTGTGTACGCTGCTGCTGTGGTGCAAAAAGTAAAACCCACTTGTGTACTAAGAATAAATTCTTAACTGACACGCATAAAGGATGACTCCTTCATCATTACAATTGGTGCACTCAAATTCGTCATTACAATTCACTCAATGAAATTGTGACAAGAGATCTCCAAGATTCGTTAACAAACTTGTGCGTTAAGAGAGTCTCCCTTGATTTTACTGTATTTAAATCTAAGTTAGATATTTTTTCGGATTTTTCTAGCACGAGCGTGCTTGTGATATGTACGAAGCTTAGTTTTTTTTTTTTTTTTTTAAATAAGAATTGCAGATAAGATGATTATATAGTGCCCTTCTTCAAAATTAGCTTTCTGCTTGAAACTCAGCCACTGAAGCTTTGGCTTTTATTTACGCAAAACTTCAACTGGTACCTTTGCAAAAATGCCTACCTACCTCTGCCAAAAGATAACATATGCAATTCATTAATGAATATTTCGTCTACACGAAAATAAAATGAGCAGAATTTAAGACTTCATTAATAATCTTCTTCTATGTGCCGTGCTCATTTAGGTTCATGGTACTCCCCAACTTCCCATACTTTAGACCTCTTAGCATTTCTTCTCCATTTACTAAGGCTCCTCGTACCGCTATCCTATCAGCTCGCCAAATAAATGGCTCGCTGCCAACCTTCATCATTATTTGTCCAATGAATTTCATCTGTCTATTCCTGATTCTAAGTGATTTTTTGTTGTTGTTTTTTGTGCCATTTTATCTGGAACTTCCTTCTTGCTTGCCACACCGTCCATGGACTTCTCAGTATCCTTCGGTAGAATCATATTTCTGCTACCTCAGCAGTCTTTTCTTTGTTTCTAACAAAGGGTTTTTTTTTTGTTTTTTTTTTGCGTTTCTCAGTTCGTTGATTAACTTTTGGGGTGCTTCCTTTGCTAGTCCAATGCCTGTTCAGATCTCGGTGTCAGTTTTTCAGCCTCTGTTAAGACGCTTTCTAGATATTTAACCATCTGCGCCTGATCTCGCAAGCGCTTGATTGTGATTTTTGTTTGTCGTTTCAAAAACGAAACTTCACTCCGTCGGTTGGTATCAAGAATTACGCCGACTTCATCTTCATACAGAGGGTGGGTGAGGGATATTTACCAAAAATAAATTAACCATTGTTTGACGTATATATGTCTACTTTATTTTCAGTCTTGTGCAGATAGAACCCATATTTTGGAATCTGGTGCAAATCGAAATTATATCTACTTATAAAAAGTTTATCGAAACTACAGAATTCGACATCGAATAACCTGGAAAAGGTTGGCATGTCGTAAAACAAGACAAAACAAGATTCGAATAAAAAAAATATAGTTGTTCCTGATTACTGTAATAACTCAAGAGCTAATGGTTGCCCGCAGAAAATCGTGGTCGGTGTTTTTCAGTCCAGACGAAAGACGTGATTTCGAATGTAGAAAGGCTGCTCACTTGTAAAATGGAACAATACAATCATCCTAACACCAGATTTATCTCTGTGGCGTATCAAGCTTAATCATTTTAAATATTTGAATGGAACACTTGAAGGATTATTTACGCATTTCCTACCAACGACAATTATATACACGTAAACTCCGCTAAAAACTACAATTTTGAATGTTTATTTGCAATATTTTATTTAAAACATGATCCTTGGCTAATTTTACCCCAGATTATTTTATCGAGGAAAACGGCAAGGCAGAAATATTATTCTGTTGCGTGACGTAATTCCATTTCTTTTATTCAAACAAAAATCGAATTTATGCCTAAATATTACTTAATTTTCAGTAATAGTTAAAAGCTCATACGAAATACGACTGGAATGGCTAACAAAGCCCAGGAAATAGAATCGACACGTCAAGTTCAAATTACGGTTTGCGCTCACTTAAATGCTATGAGTCCATCTAACATTCATTGACACCAACTAACCATGGTTAAATAATAAGCTAGAGTTTCTAGTCTAGACTTAGTTGGCAAACAGTCTAGGCGAAGAACAATTAGCAATAGTTCCAATATATATCCCAAGCATAGTCAAGGTGATCTAATTTACAGATTAAATTTTTGAGGGTCAATATCGTTGACGTATTGAAGGGCCTTGGCACCCGCTGATTAAAAGGTCAGCACTAACTACCTATAATAAAAACAAAAATAACAGGGTAGACTTGGTACTCTGAACTTAGTTGGCAACCAATACAGGCGAAAAACAACTCTTTGATGATCGAAGGAAACAACAGGAAACCATTCCACAATATTTCCCAAGAATGATTATCATGGTTCAGTTTACAGATATTTAAAAAATAAAGCTGTGGAGAGCAATTATTGCTGAATTAGTGAAGGGACACTGTCGCCCAAAGATCACCAATACTTATGGCTAAGATAGCAGGGTAGACTTGGTAATCTAGACTTCCTTGGTAACCTGTCTAGGAGAAATAAAACAGCTTCGTAACCGAAGAAAGGCAACGGGAAACCGTTCGACTATATTTTCCAGTCTTCCCCGGTCATTTGAACAGGTGTAGAAGTTTACCTCTTGTTTCTTAGGACTGAGTTTCCGGTTCCTTCTAGAAGATGTTTCTTCTGTTTCACTTCCAGTAGCCCCTTGCTTATTTGAGGCATTATAGTCTTGCTTGGGGTGAATTGATTTTTTTAAAAATAGTCAAGGCGATATAATTTACGGTTATTAAAGAAAATGAAGCAGTTGAGTGTCATGGCCTACGTACCGAAGGAACATGACACTCAGAGATTAAAAGACTATAGTCTCTATGCCTACTAAATATAACAATCTTTCAATATGTTTAAAAGCCACTTGATCGAATATTGTTCATACGTAAAGGGATTTTCCAATCTACACAAGCAGCACATCCTTTTCTAAATAAATTAATTCAGCAATAGAAAGAAAAAAAAAACATTTTTCGTATTTTCTCCCAAAAGAAGTTCAACATTAGAAAGGTCAAAGAATGCAGTATTTGCCAGTGCCTTATCCGTTCGTCTCGAATCGAAAATGTTGCATGGGAATTTCAAATGAAGAATAGACCAGAAAATAAAAGACATCATACGCTTGTCTTTTCTCCTCCTGTAACGTTTCTCTTGTCGCCTCCCCACTGCCTTCCCACATCGCTACGCACCACTCAAAACTTTCACCTTCTCTTTGATTCTTCCGGAGAAAACCAAAGATTTGCAAAACGGTCGATGAACAACATTATCTATGAGGGTCGAATGTCATTGCAAAGGTGACACCTTGAACCTAGCTTGCGTCTTGCTTAGAGAGCGAAAAGAATGCTCAGGAAAAACATTTCCAAAGGTCACGAGATCATAAAATATTATAATTGTTCTTTCGAAAATGAAGAATTATTTCAAGACACCGCTTCGAGATATTAAAAAAAGCAAATAAATGAAAAGATATGCAATACCATGTGATATTTATTCTATATGATCAAAATTATTGTATGATCTAATATGTAAAGATAAAGGTTTATCTGTATGTCTTCTCGAAATACTGAAAATTAATTAACATATGTGGTCTTATTATTTATAGCATATGTCTTTGCCAAATTAGTAGGCCTTGGTTAATTGAGCAGCAAATTTGCATATTCAAATTTTTTCTTTAAAATATCTGTTTTGACAGATATCTCCAACCTGACCTTTTTGTAAAATATAATGTAGTTGAAATAAAATTCATAAATTATTTTTTTTATGTTTGGGTAAATAAAATTAAATAATAGTCTAGCAGAATTTATTTTTTAGCGAATTTTATTCCCCTCTTACTTCCTCATTTTGACCTTTGAGGTCTGATAAAGGAAAACAGAGGTAGTCGTTTTGATTGGTTAAACTTAGCGTGAGAATGTTAGAGCGATAGAAAGGAATTTCGGGGAGTTAAGCTTTACACGGCGTACACTGTAGACGTGGTTATTTCGTGTCTCGTGGAATTCACTCCCCACTGATAGAGTGACCCCACTGGTTAGTTAGAAATGCGCACGAGTACATGTTTAATAAAGTAGTAAGTTAAAATCACTTTTGTTGATACCAGACCGGGAGAAAAGGAACGATACAATCTTATGTTATCAAGCACGTCAACCAAGATCTCACAAGAATGAGGAGTATGTAACATTTTGTTTGACTGATTTGTTTTCAACGGCTTCTCAACCCATTTCAAGTTATTTAAAGCCATACAATATTTTCTGATTAGAAGATTTTTTTTTTTAGATAATGATTTAGTGCTAAAAATTTCACTTATTAACATATAGCTGGGGGCCTCAATTGTATTTTCGCGCAAGTGGGTAGAATGAATCCAACTGGAACAGGAAGTCGGCTCTCAGATTAACAATTCCGAGCCAATATCCACTACACTACCGGTAAATCCAAGCTTATAGCAACTTGTATTCACAAGAGAACACCCAGACTCAGAATGGTTTCATTACACAGACGAGGCTCGACATCGTTGATCGTAAGGGAACCGGTGTTTCAGCGTGATGTGACCATGAGCACGGTCTTTTGTGATAATAAATAAACACTTTTGACTTACATTGACGACATCGATTTTTCACTCAATCTCCAAAGTTAAGCATTGTTGATCTTTGTCAGTATGTAGATGATGGATCGCTTGGGAACAGTGCATTGTGTAAGCAATAGAAGAACAAACCCTGTACAAAGCTATAAAACACTTTCGGGATGCACGGCAGTAGTCCAGGGTGTTGTTACGTGCAAAGGCAGAATTTTCGAATCACATCTAACATAGACTTGGCAAAGGAGGAACGCCATTGTCACACGGCAAGAAGTTATGGTCTTTTAAAAAGACTGTAATTATTAGTAAGAGTTACATAGAATGCGGTTTAAAAACATAAGTAATGAATCTAATAATTCAAAAGAATTATTCTCTCTAAAAGAATGATAAATAAGGGATTATTTGAGTGATTTCTTATTTATTCAAATAAATCCTTGTTAGCCCCTGAACAAAGTAATCACCTTAAAATTTAGATCACAGCTTAAGAGTAAGCAATGTTGATATTTTAATATTGCATTTTCAAATGTAGTGAATATTTAGCCATATCTTAATTAGGTCTTGTTTAAATACACATGGATATCTACCAAATTCTATCCACAACAATATTGTTGATAATATTATAGCCTCATCCACATGTAAAAAAGGGTGAAAATAAGTAAAGCATTATTAATGAAACAAAAGAAAAAGGCAACATTTTATATCATTTAAGAATACGGTCACAAGGTGCTGACCGTGTTTGAAAAATAAAACATTCTTTTAAATCTAGATGCATACATAAAATTATCCATACATTCAGTTAAAAATAAAAATAAAATGCATCCTTGATAATGGTTAAAGGTATAGCCGAATGCGCTCGGACATACAAAACATTTGAATAATTTCTATATCAAGAAAAAAGAAAAGAAGAAAATTTTAAGAACACGTGAAAAATTAAATAAAATACTTAACCGCAGACGTTTTTAATGAAATTTGTATAAAAGAGGTATTGCTGCCCAAATACACCACACACACGCGCGCGTGCATACACACACACACACATATATATATATATATATGTGTGTGTGTGTGTGTGTGTGTGTGTGTGTGTGTGTGTGTGTGTGTGTGTGTGTAAAAATATATAGAAAATAGGAAAGAACTCGTTAGGTAAATAATCCAAAGTTCTTTAGTATTTTTATTATTTAAAAAAAAATAGTGCTCGATACAAAAGTAGAGCATAAATATAATTATTTATTTAAAAATATTATTCCAACGCTACATAAGAGTTTTCATGTTTCAAAACAAGAGCCGAAAACTTCAATATAATTATTTGAATTAAATTGAATTTACAATACCAAGCTCTGTTCTATCTTCAAGCGATTTTTTTTTTTTTTTTTGAATAAATTATTCCTGAAATTTAAGCGTTTTATAAGCATATTCATTATTGAAATTAAGTTTACTATGGTAACGGCTAGAGCAATTGTTTAAAGAAAAGGGCGTAAGGGTTAATAATTTGTATCAATATATCAGTAACATTCACAGACGTCAAGTCAGGGTAAGGTTGGGGTGTCTAAATTTAAAGCGGAAGATGATATCGTCTAGTCTGATTAAGTGGCTATGGAGATTTATTTTTTATTTATTTTAATTTTTATTTTTTTCTGAAAGGGTTTTGTGTATATAAACAACTGTCGTAAATCGCTAACATTTGTTTTTTTGACGACTACATAAAGGGTTATCTTTATTTTTATTTTTATTTATTTATTATTTTTTTTTTTTTTTGTACGGCATTTAAGCTATTTATTTAGACTATGGAATTTAAAAATTATTATATTGTTTGTTTGTTTTTATGCTAATTATTCAATGCCAAAATTTACACACACACACAAACACACACACACAAACACACAAACACACACACACACATACCATTTCGGTAATAGTTATACACAGACTGACGTCATCGTTATTGACAGCCATCGCAGTCCTTTATTTTTTAAAATTTATATGGTCAACTTAGAAAATAAAATATTTAATAAATTCATTAACCCACCATTTACACTAGATATATTGAAAACCAAATGCGAGTAGTGCGAAAAAAGTATTCATGACCACAGCTAGCCAATTCAGCTGTAAAATGAAGACACGTTGTTGCTCTCGAAACTATATCCGTCAATGATATGAGAGAACTGGAAAAAAATTGTTTTAAAGATCACTTATGAAGTAAAAATTGATAAAAAATATGCCATTTCTAGATATTTTCATTGACTATAACAGTGATAATTTTACCACATCTCCGTACAAAAGGCTACTAGTTCTAACTCTTGCCTTCTAAACTACAACAGTGAACGCCCTGAAAGAATATACAACTGCTGTCATTAATAACGTAATCCAAAGATCTAAATTCGGTTTTTCATCCAAAATAATTTTCCTGAAAACATTAAGGAATATAAAACAAAGACTCATCAATAATGGTTACATTAATTACGTAGTTGACAAGCAAATTTAATTGAAGCAACAACTATTTTTAAAATGACCATAAGTCATAAACATAATATTTAAAATATCACTATAAAGATATTTTGGAAAAAAAAACAGAACCATGATTACAAAACGACGGAAGAGCAATAAAAAAAAATTAAAGAAAAATAATAAATAGAATGAACACACACACACACACACACACGCTCGTCAAACTTTAACTATGTCACAACAATCTTTGCCCACGTCATTACACTCAGCATTTCAACGAAACTCGCCATTTGACTCTACCAACCCGGAAGTTGATTTAATAAAGTCGTAAACTTGGCTGATATTTCTTCCAAGAGGAACTTTGGACAATTTCTTATGGAATTCCCTCCTTATCTGAGAAGGATTATTCATAATTTGGAACAGTCGATCAATAAACTTCATCAACACCAAATGACTTTTGTTTTTAAAAATGTTTGCTTTAATATATATATATATATATATATATATATATATATATATATATATATATATATATATATATAGCCTTAATGTATATAGCATTTTTCTCTCTCTTTCTTTATATATATATATATATATATATATATATATATATATATATATATATATATATATATATAGAGAGAGAGAGAGAGAGGGAGGGAGATAGATAGATAGATAGATAGATAGATAGATAGATAGATAGATAGATAGATAGATAGATAGATTCAAGCATATTTGGTCGAATAATCTAGACATATTATGCCTATTTATTTTTAATTTAATACTTTCAAATTCAGGGATTTATTTCTTAATGTTGCCATTAAAACATTAAAGAAGTCGCCGTAGTTTTTTCTCGTTCTTTTTTTTTTTTTTTTACTCTACTTTCAATTTCATTCAAGATCTTCATGGGCAAATTACTAAGACAAAAACTAATGTAATAGATTAGCTGTGACTTTTTTCTGTAAAATCAACGCTCACGCACACACACACACACACACATATATCGAGACAGAGCAACTGAAATAGATAGAAATCAATATAGAAACACATATACAAATATATTGTGATAGAAATAGATAACAAATGAGAAAGAGACAAATGTGCATAGACAAGTGATATCACAAACACATAAACAGACGGACACACGCACGCGCACACACACACACACACACATATATATATATATATATATATATATATATATATATCAGTGTGTTTGAATAGATAGATAGATAGATAGATAAAGACTGAAATAGATAGATAGATAGATAGATAGATAGATAGATAGATAGATAGATAGATAAAGACTGAAATAGATAGATAGATAGATAGATAGATAGATAGATAGATAGATAGATAGATAGATAGATAGATAGATAGATAGATAATGAGAGAACGAAAGAAGGAGATATTTTACAGAAACTATATCATTATTACTTCAAAAACATTCATTCAACAGGGGTTGGGGATTTTGGCGAGGTTAGCTGTGGCGAAATTCTCACAGCTTCTTCCTGCTACAAAAGTTGATGTGAACATATTAGACCGAACAAAGCGTAATTTTCGTGTAAAATGCACGAAATACATTTGCCCAGAGATCGTGCTAATCATGGGAAAAAACTTAAATTAACACCTCAGATTCCAACGAGAGCACATATGGAGCGATATTCTGAAATGAAGCGAGAAGGAAGGAAATTATTTGAAATGATTTAATTAAAACTCGGAACGATGGAAAGAAAGAAAAGGTAAAAACTGAAAATCTAAATTTTAGAACAAAATATTAGGTTGGTGCAAAAATAATTTCGTTTTCTAACATATGTTACTATGTGAGAAAACGAAATTATTTTTGCACCAACCTAATAATAAACGAGTAAAAGAAAACGCCAAAAACTTAAATTTGGCACATGGGCGACAGTGTGGAGCACCCATTGAGGACAGAACTCACAAGTCATTTGTAATTAATCTAGCAATCGCTATCCACGATGACCGAGGTACAGTTGCCTCAAATATCAAACAATGTCCACAATGTGAGTGTTCAAAAGGTTGCCGAAATTTAAACTGCCTGCGCGTAGCGACAACACTACTGACTTTACCCTCTGTAATTACTGGGCGCTATGGACAGCGTAACTGTTAACCCGGGTGGACAATGGAATCGAAGAGTTGAGTTCAAATCACGCCTTGTCCATTGCGTTCACTTTAGAGCAAAAGTAAACGGGATGAGACCATTTCTTCTACACCTGCTTAGATATGGATTAAACAAGGTCTACTGAAAATGGACAGGCTTTTTTTTTTCAAATATTCTTCTTTTATATAAAATTTTTCAGCCAATACAAGGCCCAAAGGCCACACAAGGAAGAAAGCTATTGAATGAGATTGTTAAAAGTAAATAACGGCCGCTTCTAATATTTTTCCACAAAAGAACAATGCAAGTTCATAGGTAACAAGAAAACGAATCTATGGGTGAGTCATGGACGCCTACGCCCAAAAAGAACCTAATATTAATGCAGAACCACCTATATTTTAAAAGTTGACAAAAAAAAATGTCGGGGGTATTTTTACCGTAGCCTATATTAATGCGCTATGCAGTGTGTGGCAGAAATACTTCTCACATTGATTTTTTTGTTGTTTTTTTTTGGGGGGGGGATTGTCAACATTTAAAATATATGTGGTATTTTCTAAGATACTGCTTCGAAGAAAACGTTGGAAAGTAGGGTACGTTTTTTTCATCATCATATCTTCTAAACCCTTGAGCATCACCTATAGTACGTGTGTGTGTGCACGCGTGCGCGCGCGCCTGTGTATGTGCGTGTGTGTGCCTCCATGCAAACTAGGTCGTCCGATGCTGCCAAGGTTTCATAACTTCTGCGAACCTCATTTAACCAGCGTTAGTTAATGTTATTTTGTCTTTACTCTCGTTTACGCGTTTCACTGTTGTTTAAACGTTATCTGAGGCAAGTCAATGTCGGATAAACTCCCCGGCTCTTCTCATAAGCCAATGGAACGAAGATATTACCCATGCAATTTAATGGGCGAAACATGAGGACATAAAGCAAACACCAGAGAAAGATTTTAACAAGTTCAAATTTCTTTACACACACACACACACACACACACACACACACATCTAAAGTTACGCGACCCTAAAATGAATGTTCCAGTTTGGGAAATTTCTTAGAAGCGTCATCCCCCAACTTGCCATCACTCTCATCCGACATCGGCCTCCTGTAAGATACATCAACAAAGCTTATTGTTTTTATGCATTTGCTTTTAATCATTATGGAAATCTTAGAAACCTTGCCCTAAATAGACACAAAGAATTAGAGAGTGGGTAACAGGAAGAATGAAAAAGAGGGGGGGAAATACAAAGTGTAAAAGATAAAGAAAAAATATTTGTTGAATGGAAAAGGAAGTCAAAACGAGATATATTTACATAATAACCCCAGATACAAAGTGAGGCAGAGAGAGCTGAATATAACATCAATCATCTCAGTGACAAACTTTATATTTGCATTAAGCATGCATGCATATATATATATATATATATATATATATATATATATATATAAGTGATAGAAATTATTAGGAGGATAATGATAATTAAGTAATTCATTGGGTCTAGAAGAAACTTCAATAGAATGCACTGGACGGCCGTTTCGTCCTATATTTGGGACTCATCAACAGTCCGTATCCAATACCTAGAATTGAAACTCGGACAGTTACGTTATGAGGCAAACGACATACCAACCGTACCATCTGGCCTCTGTGACGAATAGGTATAGAGGCCCGTTCGTATGGCTACTTTTTAGACATTATACACAGCAATCTTCTTTTCTTTTTCTTTTTAACTAAATGTATGTTTTTTTTATGTATGTATAAAGGTATAGGAATGTTTTATTTGCTAGACACGATTAGCACACGTTTTAGACTTTAGACGCATATATAAAAAAAACACACACACATTTAGTTAAAAATAAAAAAATACACATAGTCCTTGATAATGTCTAAATGAATAAACGAAAGGTCTCGGATATGCAGAACAATATATATATATATATATATATATATATATATATATATATATATATATATATATATATATATATATATATATATATATCGAAACTAGTCGAGGAATCTAAATGGAATAATAATAAAAAAAATAAAAAAAAACAAAAACGAAAGAAATATTCTTTCGTTTTTCTACAACCCAGTGTGTCTGAAGATTTTAATTTTTTAATATTTTTTTTATTGTTCAATATATATATATATATATATATATATATATATATATATATATATATATATATATGATGTAAAGATCAATTGTAGACCAATGAAGCGGAATTTTTTGTATTAGACGACACAAATTTGAAAAATACCAGAATTTTTCTCTTTTGTCTCTTTTCTCAATCGCTGACGAATCTTAAATAAAAGTGAAACATCTTAGATTGATAAACATTTCCTGTTTGTTTATTATCCTATCCTATACTGTCTCATTCTCTAATGAAGCTTTAATAAAAGTGAAACATATTAGTTTGATAAACGTTTCCTATTTGTTCTTTTTTTAACAGATACATTCCGTTTATAACTCGAGTATCATGCTACTTTTGAAGTCTTAATTTTGAAGCTAATTTTAAGTGTGTCGCATCATATACGTGATATAAAATTAGCGTATGCACTGCTTGCCCTGGCTACACCGTTAACCAAACTATATCTCCATTTTCTCTAGTCAAAATAGACAGATTTTGATAAAACTGATTATTTATTTCCCTGTATCCAATAATAATGCACGTTATATACAGATAATAGTATTACAAAATACAAACAGCATCTAGTCGGGCTGCGTAGATCCGAAGCCTGTGAACAGGTTATGTATTTCTTACTTTAATTTTATAAACATATATCCTTTTTTCCACTGCTCTTCGACCTGTCATAGGTGAAACTTCTCTTTCACGTACCAAACGTCTTATGAATTGAGTTGGATCTTTTCTAATTAATCTCTTTAGCTCTTCAAGTTGTGGCCTCCTGATAATTTTTTCCTCTCTACTGTTCTTTCTTTTTTAAACATTCACATTTCGCTTCGTGGTTCTTGAATGGAAGCCAGTGTATGAATGTTGGTACCCTTACTGAATGATGTCTTTCCTCTCATCATTACTCATTTGGGAAGACATAGAGGGTTTGAGATAAACTATTTTTACCTGTTCTTTTTGTCGCTGAATAACTCAAAGGGTTTTTCAGTGATTCTTATGAAAAATGGTCTCACGATAGCTTATGGCTTATCAGAAAACCTGGGAAAAAGAAACTCAATTAGTTTAGTGATTTTTTTTTTTTTTTTAGATATTAAACATTTTATGGGATGGACAATTATGCTGTTATACGATTTTGAGAATTTTGCTTTTACACCTGGTATATATATATATATATGTAAGAGAATGTGGTGCAATGGTTAGCAAGCTTGTCTCGCTAAAACAATTACGACAGCGTAGTGAGTTCGATCCTCACTGGGTGCTCTATACTTTCGGCCTTGTGCCACATCTGAGCTACGCTTGGAGAATCGCTATATATAACAGAAGGTAATGTATATGTTTTATATATTAGAATAAATATATATGAGTCGAAGGGGAGAGGGTATATAAAAATGCTGAAAATGTCGGGACGTTGAAAATTTTAATTTTTAAATTGAATTAATATCATTATTATTATTATTATTATTATTATTATTTTATATGTCCAGGTGTATAGTCTAGCCGATTTAGTTTATTTTCTTTTTGCTTAGATTTTTATCATTTTGTTATTAATTATCCTAGATTGAGATAGTAGAAGATAGGGAAATGTAAGACCGTGAAAGCAAATTTTAGGTGGATGATCGAGCGATTAAATAATTACATCAACAAAAACATCTGTTTAGTCCTGATGAAGTCCTAAATGATGAAACGCGTCACACCAATTTTTCCACTTTGCCATTAATTTTCCTAATATATATATATATATATATATAGAAAGTTATTTAGTATTTTTGTTTTATTTAACAAAAACCCAAAAAACAGTGTTCCATACAAAAGTAGAGTTTAAATTATAATAATTTTTTAAAAATATGATTTTTGGTTGAAGTTTTTGGCTCTTGTTTTTAAATAATGAGAACTCTTATGTAGCGAAAGAATCATATTTTTAAAAATAATTATATACATATATATATTATATATATATATATATATATATATATATATATATATATATATATATATATATATATATATATATAAGAGCGAGAGAGAGTGAGAGATCATAAATAACTTCATAACTAAGGCGCAATTTAATATCCAGCACAATCAAAATATTCCATAAAGAAGTCAAAAATATAATACAAATATTAAATAACAATAATTTCCCTCAGCAAATAATAAAATAAACTCGTTTAAGATCAGAAAGATAATGCACGGGCGTGTGGTTAGTGCAATGAATAGCGGTTCGGAATGAAAACTCCAACAGCAGAGTTCGAATTCCAACCGGGTTCATTGCATTCACTTAATAGGCTTGGAAAAGGTATGAAGCCATATCTTCTCTCCCAGTTGTAGGTAAAAACGTAGGACAGACTCATTTCTTTTTTTTCTATGGTTGGCAACCAGTCTAGGAGAAGGACAATTCGAAAGCGGTTGGGTATGTTGCTACAACTCCATCCTGTAAGAATCTCTTCACTTGCTATGGCAGCTACAGCTGTAATGTCTAGTCCCACTCCCGCTGAAAGCTGTCACGTATACTCCTCAGGTGTCTATTGGACTTACTGAGTGAGAAAAATAAAATGTACCAATAATACAAATAAGAATAATATAGAAAACGTTAACTCCAGAGACTAACTACACAATAACGACAAACTAGACAAAGAATTATAGGAAAAATTAAACATCGATAAAATTTATCAGCAACAGCAAACGAATAAAACTTTTCACCTCATTAAGTAAATTTCTCTAACGTGATCATCGCCACGTTACAACAAAAAATGAAAACTCCAACAACATTGGTTACACAACCTCTGCATTATCGGACAGATTATCCTGTCATTTATTGGATAATAGCTCAATTAAAATGCATATAATCATCCAACACAACAACAAATTCAAACAAATATGACAAATAATTATAAGTAGCACAAAAAATACAGGAACTATAAAAATGATTACAAATTCTAGAGGCTTAATCATAAAAACGAACAATCTAGTATCATTAATAATTCATTCAGTTTCGCTAAAAAAATATTTATTTTACAATTTACTGCAAATGAAAGCAAGTCACTATGAACTGACGCGTGTAGACGCCATACTTGAACAAAACCGATCATCTAGACGTAAAAAAGCGACAGTCAAAAACGCCTAACGCGTAAAAAGCGACAATTGAAAACCAACGGCGTAGTGCAAGGAATGCTAGACATCACTCTATCAGTTCACAGTATTTCATTGCTAACGGCTAATCTAAGTCAAAAGCGCCCAGAAGATACTGAGCAATTCATGTTCAAATTCTCACTGGAAATCAGAAAAAAAAGGTTCAAAACGTAGAAAATGTAAATAAAAAATCTTAAATTAAGAACTCTCGTTATTCTTCAAAATTGTTACTTAAATACATCTGTTAGTGTGCGTGTGTGTGTGCTTATGTGTGTAGATGTGCATCTGCATGAGTGTGTGTGTGTGTGTGTGTGTGTGTGTGTGGGTGTGTGTGTGTGTACAAAATACTTTCAGCAAATTGTTTATAACACCCGAAGCGAATGTAATAAGAACTTTTGCCGCTGCCTTTTGTGAGTAATCTGGCACCCAACTTCGAAGGAAACAGTAAATACTAGAATTATATGGCATGTGCCCAAAATGAAAACAGTTCCACTAAGCATAACTTTGACTCCACCAGTGTTGCTAGATTTAGAAGAAAATGCGATAGGCTCTTTGTGACGATAACAGAAGGAAATGATTTCCCTTGTCACTGATATGAAATACCCTTTTATGTTTTCAGCAGCAGAAATTAGGGTGATTGTGTTTAAAGGCAGAAGCACAAATTTTCAATATCTCAGCGGACTGCACAGCGATGTAAAACACCTCAAACATTGCATCCTAGGAGCGGCGTCGCAACAAACAGCATTTCGAAGACAAAATGACGCCACACACACAATAACTCGCTTTGGTACCGAGAATCACTTCCCCAAAATTTACCTCATCATTGCATTAAGAATGGAAAATGAAGACATTATCTGATCTCCGTGGTTACGAATGGGGTATTATATGCCGTCTTATAGGTGCTTAGTTTTGAATCAAACTGAATTACATATTTTTATTATTATTATTATTATTATTATTATTATTATTATTATTATTATTATTATTTGTTATATACCGTACCACTGAACACTGATGACTATGTCCCAATCCTCATAAATACGTTGAACACTATTGTAAGTGGGGGTAATATGCTGTCTAAGCCGTCCACCACTAACAGTGGTTTACCTACTTCACGCCGCTGGCGAGTATTGTATTTAGTTGATGTTATAAAGATTGCCATTTCATTTCCAGCCTCCGCTTTGGTTATTCTTTATTTAGTAACCCTTTCTAGGTTACAACATTATTATTATATCCTTTTATTTTTGTTGTATACACGTTTTCTTCCGGGTCCCAACAAGAGACGTAAGATCGGATATGGTAGCATGACGTTTTCCACTGAAAATTTTTGCAACAAAAAAATAAAACAACCTTAGATCACACACATTTTACATAGATAAAGATAATTCGGTTTTATATACCCCATACAAGTTAACTTCAATAGTGTAATGGTTAGCAAACTTGTGTAGGTAAATTTAAGTCTGAATAGTGAGTTAGAGCCTCACTAACTGGCCCATACTTTCGGCTTTGTGCTGCACCTAAGCTAAGATTATTAAGCCCTATAACGCTTTGATATGCAGTCCAGACTTTCTAATTCCTCAATTACATAAATCACCGACAATATGGTGATTTTCTAAGCGAAACCAAAAGTAAGGGGCGCCCACAGAAGATCGAACTCTCTAATCAGTAGTAATCGACCCCCAGAGAAAAGCTTGTTAACAATTACTCCACATCTAAGTGCCCAAATCCCCGACCGTATGTACAGAATTTATCATTTTATATTATGAACCACCTCGGTTGAGCGGGTGATTATTTGTTTGTTTGTTTATTTCTTTCTTTCTTTCTAGCGGCATATCAACCTCTGTTGGTTATTTAATGCCGAAATCTAAATATTTTGTACGCGATTTTATTTTATTTTTGGAGATAATAATTGTTAAACAATACAGGTTTTACTAATTAACCCATAGCTGGGGGGAAGATGTGGAGCCCTACCTTTCGCAAGTGAACATAATGAACCTAACTGGAATTTGAACTCGTGTCTCCGATTAACCTTTCCGAGCCATTATCCATTTTATCCAAATGTACAGCCCCTAGAATTCCGAAGCGGTCATCCATCTTTGTGCTGACCAGGTTTGATGTTGCTTATCTTCGATGATCGTACGGGATCGACGTGAAGTAATGTTTTGGCTTATCATTAACACTGAATAGTAGGTTCGATTCTCATTGTGTTACCCATAGAAAATCTGTTTTGAAACTCATTATGATGAACCAAGCTTAAGCCTTCCTTTCTGATTCATCAAATATCGATTCCGTTGTGTTTTTTTTTCTTTTGTCATATTTCCTAGTACTCCTACTATTATGGGCAGGACCTTGAGCTTCATGCTCCACATCTTCCTCAGGTAAAATTAAAGCTTTGGCATTTATTTCCAATTTCAAACTCTCTTGTATATTGTATATGATTCCTCCTGCTCCAGTTTGCTTTTAAGATTGGGCCGTCGGTCAGGATATCTAAGTTAAAGTGTATTTATATTTATTGGCTTGTAGAATCTCTGATCCAACTTGTCTACATGACCGGATCTCAACTGTTTTGCACAGATACCAGTGTTTAACAATTCATTTCTTTATCATGCCTAGATTGGGATTATAATCCTGAATCTTAAAATCCTGAATGCGGAAATCCTGAAATTTAAAATCACGAATGTATCAAAATCCCAAAAGATCTGAATCATGAAATTTAAAATCTTTAAATCAGAATCCCGAAAAATGATCTTTGGAAGAAATTGAAAAAGAAAAATAGAAATACCTTTATTTCTAAACATTTACAAAATAGCATTTAAATATTGTTTATACATTTGAAACTTTTAAAACTCATTAAAAATATAAAACCAGAATATATGAATAATTTACCCTGATAGATAATAAACAAGGGCCCTAAGGTAGTCCATAAGATTCGGTCGGTTTTCACGATCGTTAACTATGTTTCAAAGTCTTTCATCAGAATAAAACACACTTTTTTTTTTCTTTTTGGACAAGACCCTCCTCGGAGAATGCCTTCACATTTGTTTTTTACGTGCTGCTGCTCCTTTTGAAACTCTCCAATAATGCGATAAACACCGACATGAGCATTGCTTACTAAATGTTCCTATCACTTATGCAATATTCTGTTTTGTTTTTTGTTTTGTTTTTTTTAATGAATTTTGAATGTTTCAAATATATAAACAATATATATATGCTATTTTGTAAATATTTAGAAATAAAGATATTTCCATTTTCTTTTTCAATTTTCCTCCAAAGACTATACGGGATTCTGATCTTCAAGATTTTAAATTTCGGGATTGTGATCTTTGGGGATTTTATAAATTCAGGATTACAAATTTCGTGTTTTTAAATTTTAAGATTTGGACATTCGGGATTTTAAGTTTCGGGATTTCCAGTTTGTATTCTCTCTGGACCGATTTGTTATACGCACTGATTCTTTCAAACATTTACATGTTCGCACCAGATGACGAAAGAGTGAGTCAGAAAAAATCTCCTCAAATTTTCATCACCCTTCTCACTCTCCTACAATACTGCCGTAATCTGGATAGGTTAAATTCTATTTTTTTTTTCTTTAATTTTCCAGTTTCCAGCCTAGATTTTAATTTCGTATGGTTCTAAACCAGCTATTTTATTTCATTTTATCAAGTTTTTTTCAGTTTCTAGGGAATGTATTGACCAACCCCTACCATAACTATCCCATTTTTTTTTTTTTTTCATTTTCTTTCGTCAACTACGAAAGCCCCGTCTACGATCTGCCAGTCGGCATTTTTCGTTTTATGATTATCCGACGACCATTCCTCTTTTTTTTCTAGGGAGTGGTCTGTCTTGCTGTCAATGTACCAGAATGAATATATATATATATATATATATATATATATATATATATATATATATATATATATATATATATATAGTCGCAACCAAGTCAGTAGTAAAGTTTCCAGTGTATTTCTCCTCCATCACTGCCGGGCCTGTTTTGTATTTCGTCTGGGCCTTCTAACTTTCCAGTTTATTTGTCTGCAAATACGTTATTCGCCTTTTCTTTTCTTAGAATTTTCACTTTCAATTTGGTTCTGGATGTATTCCAATGGGTTGCAATGATAAGAGATTCCATTTCTCTTTTTAGGTGTCCTCTGTACAATTATCTAACGCTGATAGCATTGCTATAGTTTCTCTGCACCATTCCAATTCTCTGATGAATGATATATTTTTTCTATTTTTTCTTACTTTGTTGAGCTTCTCGATTTTCCGCATTTATTATGCTTATATCTCTTATATCTCTTGCTGCGTTTTCTCGTAGTTTCCACGAACCATTTCCTATACTAATATGCGTTTTTTTCAAACCATATTTTAACTATACGAACACAATCACGTCAGGGTTGTTTCATTTCTTCTTGTATATAGTCTTTGGGTATCATACACGTGGTGGAAATCTTCATACCATTATCTTCCACATCCGTCAATCAAGTTCCTCTCCTGCCCTCCTCTATTGTTACTACTCAGGTGTTCATTACTTTTATTGAATTTCTACTCTTTAGCAGTTTTCTGATATCATTTCTTTTTTCTCTTAAGATGTTTTCTTTTATTTTTCTTTTATTTTTATTTTTTTATTTTTATTTTTTTTTTTTTGCTTCATTTCATCCGGATTTATTGAATTGCAATTCATGTACATCAAGTTATTTTGTAACTGTGTTTTGTAGTTAAAGCTTTTATTCTTTTGTACCCAAATTTCCGATTCCATTATACCTCGCTAGACCGGCAGATTTTCCATACGAAACGCCATTACATTGACATTGCAGCGCTTCGTAACTGCTTTGATCAACATCTCCACTTCGTTTTTTTTTTGTTTTTTTTATTTTTGTTATTTTTCTCAAAGAACTCGAAATCATCTTTGTACACGAAGTGGCTGATTCTTCCGTTGTGTTCGCAAATTATCGGTCTCTTTCACAGTTTCTAAATAAACATTCATGGTTACAACAGCGAAAACAGAGGTCCTCCTTGAAAGACCTCCCCACGCCATTTACTATTCACCTCTACAATTATTCCTATTCTCTTATTTTTCTTATCCTTACAGAGCGTAGACGATCACATCTCTCTACAATTTCCTGTATTTTGGTGCTCTGAGTAAGTTTTATTTTCTAAATCCATCTTTGCAAAAATAGCTTTATGCGAGTGAAGAGTATAGATCTTGATGAAAAGCACAATTTCTTCAAACCTTATTGATTGGCGCTACAAAATCACAATCATGAATTATATTAAATAACAGAAACCCTAAGACTTGAGGTCTTTAAACACCAGCAAGAGCTAAAAGAAATATCAAATATAAATCGAGGGGAAAAGAATGACATAACCAAGACGTTAACATTACACACTAATTCAAATAAAATGCGTCCTATGTATGACTATAAAATATATCCGGCAACAAGGCCACTTATTGGGACGTTTTGAGAAGCGTGGAACCAGCTCTTAATAGCTATTGTTCCCAGGTCCAACCTAACCTGGGGAGGTATCACCTGTCAGGGTTTCAGCTATGGGGAAGTAGTAAATCCTCAAACTGGAGTCAAAACAATGTAAAAGTATAAATACACATATTTATAGTATAAATACCAACAGTATATTTTTGTAAAAATAAAAAAAAAAAAAAAATGTCAAAGCTCCCAAGAAAAATAAATTTCGGCCTTAAACGAGCCATAAGGAGTTAATATGGCGGCAAACAAAAACACAAGCATACATATATATATATATATATATATATATATATATATATATATATATATATATATATATATATAAAGAGGAATTGCTGTCCAAATACACAATTATATATATATATATATATATATATATATATATATATATATATATGTATATTAATAAAAAGAAAGAACAGTAAGATATATAATCTCGTGTTCTTATAGATAATTTTATTTTTACAAAATAGTGCTCAATGTAAATTTACAGAGAATTAATATTATAAATTAATTGATTTAATATATGTTTTTTTCGCTACACAGTTCTAACCATGTTTCAAAAATGGAAGCTAAAAGCCCCGAATTTAATTTTGTAATTAAATTAAAGACATTAGTTCCATTTCATCCTCAAGCGAATTTTTCACATATCTATATATATATGATTGTGTATTTGGACAGCAATTCCTCTTTTATACGAGTTTTATTAAAAAACGACTATCAAGGTACCACGTTTAAGTATTTTTATTTATTTTTTCTCGTGTTCTTATAATTTTCTTCGTTGGATATAATTTATATACAAATTGTCCAAATGTTTTCTTTGGACAAATACTTCCGACAATTCTTTTAGTTATTATCAAGGATGACTTTATTTTTACTGATTAACCGAACGTATAAATTATTTTAAGCATGTATCTAGAGTTATAGAAATGTTTTATTTTCCAAATATGGTCAGCACATTGTGGCCGTGTTCATAGTTAATGTTATTGAGTATTGGTGATTTTTTTTTTATTATTAGTGCTTCCATTATTTTTAATCTTTTTTTTTTTACATGTGCATACATATATGCATCATATATATATTATATGTATATTATATATACATATATATATATATATATATATATATATATATATATATATATATTTATTAAAGACATTTTTATGTTTAACGTTCTTTTTATAGATACAAGTATTTAAGTAAATGCTCTGTTTATAATAAACAGTATTAAATAACATTTACCGGCCTGAATGTCCGAGAAATTTTCATAGAAAAAAAAATAAATAAATAAAATAAAAATAAAAAAAAATAAAAAAAAATAATAAAAATTCGAGATTCATGGAAGATTGAAGTTTATAAGCAGTAAATTCGACCTTGCCTACCAAACGCTTCTTTGTAGCCTAGCGGTAAGGGACGTCAGCGTAAATGACGGTTCCGTTTTCTATGAAAATTTCTCGGACATTCAGGCCGTAAATGTTGTTTAACACTGTTTATTATAAACAGAGCATTTACTATAATACATGTATCTATAAAAAGAACGTTAAACATAAAAATGTCTTTAATAAATAAATTGTCGGACTTTGTCCATTTCGTAATATATATATATATATGACACATATATATTATATATATTATAATTGTATATTATATATATATATATTGGAAAAAAAATTACCAGCAATACATTTAAAAAAGAAAAATTACGTAGCACCTAAGAAAATTAAATTTCGACCTTAAATGACCCATGAGGAGTTGATATGCCGCTAAACAATCACCTAATATAAAATGTTATGAAGAAACACACATCATTACTGGAAAAGGCGATAACAGGTACTGATTACAAGAGACTTTTTTTTTTCTTGAAAATTCGCTTTAAGAGAAACATTTAATAAATTTCAACCGACTGTAATACAAGCTATTCAGTAAATTCCGCGTCAGCCAAAAACTCATTGTCACGAGAGACTGGCAGTTGATCTCTACTCCAATTTAGCGCTAACAGCTCAGTGAGGGTGTGGGAAATGGCTGGTTATATTGAATGTCTCGAAAAACAAACTAGTTACATTCCCATCAACGCCGATCGGACACCGAACTACCACTATGAATGGATTTCCCCTGGAGGAGGCCCCGTTCCTTGAGCAACTACCGGGCCCTAAGCTCACACCGTACTTCAAGTAGCACTCATACCCATCGTTAAAAACGCAGGGAAATGCTCGGTTCTTTTTATTACTCCACCAAAGTACCTGGCTCCTCATGCTATCATCTATGTTTACAAGAGCGAGATCGGGTCTGAAATTAAGTACTGTGGTCATATTTCAGCAAGAGCTACCCACTCACGATACCCTTCGCATCGTTGTGGGTAACAAATTATTTATCACCCTGCAAAGCACCTACCTTTTCTCACAGATGAGATGTAGCAAGTCTTTCACTGTTTCTATCGATAGTCTCATGGAACGTGCTCAGACGAAATACATTCCTTAGTTTCGCGAGTTCTAACCTGCATGATCAGTATCCACCATGCCACTGTAGCAAACCACACCCTAATTTTCCATTGATGAGAAGTAGGTTCCACTCGAGCAGCTTCTTCCCGCGAACCACTGCTCTATGGAACCGACTCCCAAGAGCATGTTTCCCAGATCCCTACAATCTTAACCTGTTCAAGTCTAGGGTTAACCGTTATCTTCACCACCTATACACAGAAAACTCTGTATCTTACTCTGTAACCTTCTACCTCGATTGAACCCCGGCCTTGTAGAGGGTGAACCGCACATTAAAAAAATGCATATATAAATAATACCTGACCATAATATTATTATTATTAGCTAAACCACGTAGAACGTCTACTCGGTTTGACAACTAAGATTTTTTCATCGCCCCATATCTCTGTTCTTCTATCACCCTTTGCCTGTATCTTCTTTTTATTTCCCTTACCCCTTTCAATATTCGTTAGCTTTCTATTATTTTATATAAATATTATACATTTGTATTAGGCTAACATGAGAAAATGAATAAAAAACCGTAAATTATTTTTTACTGCATCTTCTGTTATCTTTTCAAAAGCTTCTACAATATTCTGAGATCCCAGAAGACTCGTGACCTGAGACAATCATATCCTTCCTTCGTAAGTCAGTTTCCTCTAATGTCATCTCTTGTTTTTTTAGTACACCAATTATAAAATCAAAACTCGAAAATTCTTGTTTCACAGATTATAGAATATTGGGAGAAGGTCTAATATTTGGAATTATTCATTTTGTCTTCCTAATTTAGTCGGTTGGCACCGGCGCGTCTTTTCCTTATTTGCACCAGACAGATTTAGTTCTTGTCTAAACGAATTCATCTGTCGGAATCGCAAAGTTTCAGGTTCTTTTAAATCAGTTTTTTTTTTTTACGTTTTAGCCGGTGTTCATTCTTTTTGGTGAACCCAAGTATTTACACAATTCCTGGTATATTCTTAATCTTACTGGATAACACCTAATCATATATTGCCTCCTAGCGTTTGTTTGCTGTATTATTATCGCTGTTGTAAATATACGAATGCGCCATTTCTCAGCCCGATTCATTTTGCAAGTTCTGGCCAAATAACTGGATATAATTCCGTGTTTTGGAACAAAAATATTTTCAAGAAAGAGAAAAACATGCAGCCGATTTTCTCTTACAAGCCTTTATTTATATAATATATTATCTTGCGGAATTTTGAGCTAGCTCCCGCGGAGCGCTAATTGAGCTCCCAGTCACAAATAAAGAGACCGCTGTTCCAGCTTAGAAAATAGTAATGTTAATTTTGAAGAATTTCACTATGAATTCCTCAATTCACTCAATGAAACTTCAAAACCTCACTTTAACTCTCCGAGGTATAAGTTCAGTTCTTACAAAAAACCGATTTGAGTCGAAATTCCAATTCAGTTAGAAAATTGAGTTCTTCAAAATTTCACAGCAATTTACCTTTGATTCTTTGGCCATTTGAAGAAATAAAATTGATTTCATCAAGTCGCAAAATTTTGGAGATATTTTAAGACATTATTTTTTTAAATTTACAAATTTTGTGTTACATTAAACTCAATATAAATTAAAAACTTTTAAAATCACTACTTTTTTCAGTTATTTTAAACTTTAATTTATTTTTAAATTTTTTAACTGTTCCCTCTTCATTCGGACACATCCCAATGCCGGATGTTCAAACACCAGTTCAAGGGCAGATTTTCAATCCCGGGATCATCCTGATTCCCAAAAAGATATGTCTATATAGAGCAAGTGTGAGCGGAGCTAGTGGGGTTTCAAATCCACGAACTAACAGACAGAATTTGCCATTTATTTATTTAGATAGATGTACGCTTTAAGAAACAGTTAGCATTAAACCCACCAGCGAAGCGGCTTATCAAATCCCCGACAATCGACGAATCTGTTTCACTATGCAGTATCCTTCCTTTAGAAAAAGACACTTCTTTTAAAGGAGAAACATTGAAGGTTTGTGTTCAACTGTAAAAATGACAAGTTTCCGCAACAAATATCACTGAAGATAATACTGGACTTTGCACCACCCAAATTTGTTATATTCTCTTATATTCTTTTTCGCAGTGTTCCACGTCAAACGATCTCGGTCGAAACTGATCTGGTGTGTATCTCATGGGCATAGTCTATTTTTCGACGATTTTTTTGCTAGGCATTTACCTATTCATTTTCTTTTTATATTCCGTTTTGTTCTGAAATAGGTTCGCTCATTGTCCGGTTCACAAAAGGCTTTTGAACAGGGGTGCAGGTTTATCTCTTTTTCCTGTTTAGGATAAGGTATCAGGTTCCTTCTAAAGTTTTACCATTCACTTTCACTCCCAGTAACCACTTTCGTCTTAGTGACATTATCGCTTTTTTTGAAGCCTTTGATCTGGACACTGGAAGATTTGAGGAGAGTGGAACAATTTCTTAATTGCTGTTTTTCCCATGTCTACTCTAACCGAGTAGTAGCACCTGTTAGGATCCCAACTATGGGTTAAATAGTGACCACTTCCAAACAAAAATAAAACACTGTGAAACTATAAAATACATTTTTATAGTAAAAATACCAACAATACATTATGTATAAAAGGATCAGTAATACATTTTATCTGCAGTTGAAGGCATACAATTGCGCCCAAATTATTTAGATTTCGGCATTAAATAACCCATAGAGGTGTTGATATGCCGCAAAACAAAGTCACCCAATCAAACAACCAACATGAAAGAACTTTTTCATTACATTGGTTCATATATTATCCGACAGTTTCTTAAAGAAATCAAACTGTTTATTCCAAAATATAACTTCAACAAAACAAAGTAAAACACACATATAATCGCCTCAAGTAATTATGTCCACAATGACATATATATGGGCAAAAGCTAAGAATCATCTACCATTTATTCAACTGTGAAATCAGAATAACATATATCTTATTTTTATACATAATTTTAATTTATTACTTCAAAGCTCCCAAGAAAATTAAACTTCGGCATTAAATGACCTATAATATCCGGTTAAACAAATAAAAAAAATCAATCAAACGCCTTCTTTGAGGTGAATTGATTAAAAAGAATAAATAAAAACACCTGTGTCTTGTATTTTTACAGATATTCATGTTTACTTGGTTATATTTTCACTTCTCAGATTCGGACTTGTTTTCATTTGCTAATATCACAATTAATATTCTTGTATTATTTCTCATGTTTAAATTTACGACATTTGTCGGCATTTAATATGGCTACTGTTATAGCTTCCATCTTTAAAAGGTAATATTTTTCATAATGAAAATTAAAACATCCGTAAGAAGGATTAAGCATTCTATTATTTGCAATTTTTCCTTCTTGTGAGAATTTATGTATAACATAAATGTTTAATGGCATAGCATTTACTTCCATTTCAGTAGTGTTAGGATTTAAATTTAATAATCTCTGTTCTTATTTTGCAAGTGAGTGTAAATTAATGGATCTTTGTTGTTCAAACTACAGTAAAAATTATCGTTCTTATTTCTATGTCCCTGGGTGATTCCAAACTTTGTACAAAAATAAGACACTTAAATTTGTCCTCTGTTAACAGAGGTTTTAACCTTTCTCATTTCCGGTTTACTGCGCTTGCGTAGGTTACAAAATCGGCTTTTACACTTTTAGCTAATTTTTAAATGCCACTGTGTATGAAGTTTTTGTGAGAATGGATCCAATTCTTTCTTTATTTACAGATTTAACCGACAAAATGTCATGAGATTTTCTTTTCCTATGCGACCAGATTTTCTTAGTAAAAGTCTTTTTTTTTTTCTCATCTCTGCTCAACACAATCTCTACTAAATACTTCTCCGTCGAAAGTATTCGTAAAATGAATATCCGCGCGTTGATCGTAGTCGAGTTTTGCAATGAAATTCGCCATTTGATCAGCGGTAAGGGGATTTATACTTGATTCAGATATTGCATCCAACTGTTGAAGTATGTTCAGACGTTCTATCAATCTTAACTGTAAGAGATTTGTGTTTATTGCTGAACCATTGTTTTATCAACCTCCACGTTTGAAGTAATTGACTTGTCGCCACTATTCTGTTTCCGTATTTTGCAACGGAACTGTCTTTATCATAGTTTAAGATACGTGACCGGATTACCAGATTTATCTATTAATTTAAGATTAAAATGGATCTATTTTACTATACAAATCGACCAGAAATCAGATTTAAGACAGAAAATCCGAGAGCTTTTAAGCACGCCCTCATAACTAAGACTTGCAAACTTGTTCATTTTTTTGTCTTTTATTCGATATAAATCATTAAGTTTGTGGCGTTCAGTGCAATGATTAGCTCCTTGGATTTCATCAAGTGACAATGGGTTATTGTAAGCTTTATTTGGTGGAGAAAAAAGCTACATTAAGAGTTCAAAAATACATACATACATATATATATATATATATATATATATATATATATATATATATATATATGTGTGTGTGTGTGTGTGTGTGTGTGTATGTAAATATATATATATATATATATATATATATATATATATATATATATATATATATATATATAATTATTTATTTAAAAATATGATTCCAACTCGCTACATAAGAGGTCTCATGTTTCAAAACAAGAGCCGAAAACTTCAAAATAATATTTGAATTAACTTCAGTTAAAGTAGGCTCTGTTCCATTTCAAGCGAAATTTTTTTTTTTAATAACTTATTTGTAAAATTTACTAGTTTTAATAGTATATTCAGAATTGAAATCAAAATTTCCATGGTAACATCAAGGGCGGATTGTTTAGAATAGGCAGGGGTGGGCGTGTTAAATAGATGGAACAGAGCCTACTTTAACTGAAGTTAATTCAAATATTATTTTGAAGTTTTCGGCTCTTGTTTTGAAACATGAGACCTCTTATGTAGCGAGTTGGAATCATATTTTTAAATAAATAATTATATTTATGCTCTACTTTCGTATCGAGCACTATTTTTTAAAAATAATTACAAAAATACTAAGGAACTTTGGATTATTTACCAAACCAGTTTCTTTCCTATTTTCTATAATATTTTTACATATATATGTTTATTTCCTATTTACTATAATATTTTCACATATATATGTGAAAATATTATAGAAAATAGGAAAGAAACTGGTTTGGTAAATAATCCAAAGTTCCTTAGTATTTTTGTTATATATATATATATATATATATATATATATATATATATATATATATATATATATATATATATATATATATATATATATATATGATCTCCGAACTGCTGGCGTGTTTCTTATTGAAGAAAAACGTTAAAAATTCCCTTCCTTTCTGCCGTATGACGATGGCCTAGAGGTAAAGTATCTTACTGATGTCGAATAAGTCGGGTTTCTAGTCACACTGAACAGCTGTAGTACAGCGAAACGGTCTGTCTACAGATGACTCACTCACTCACTGACTCTCTCTCTCTCTCTCTCTCTCTCTCTCTCTCTTTGTATATATATATATATATATATATATATATATATATATATATGTCTTGGGTATGATGATAAACTCTGATCGGGAGAAGGGAAGTTTTGAGGAGCGTAGCACCACTTTATAATGGTTGTTAGCGATATATTAAAAGTATTACATCAACATTATTTCTCGTCTTGATTTATTATTAAGAGTATGAGTGTTGTAGACGTTGATCATTAGCGTGATAATGGTTTTGATATTAGGCTATTGAGATGATTTATTGCCAATGTCTAAACCGTGAAAAACTTATCTTGGAAATGATTACATGACAAATCAGATTCTACAAGAATTCAAGGGAGATTGCTCTCTACCCACCCAGACACACAGACTGATTAGGAGAGAAGAAGGGGGGTAAAAAAAAAGAAAGTAAAAGTAAAAAGGTTAGCAATAGAACTAATACTGAAAAGAAAGAAAGAAATCTGGGATACAGGCATCACGTTTTGCCGATGAAAATTCGCCCTAAACGCTCATCATCTTCAATCGACACTCGGCACTCCTTGAAACGCGCATGCCGTTCATAAATCTCAACCCAAACTAAAAGATCGCCGACAACCTAAAGAACATGTCCTGGGTTTCGATTGCACGTTTGCCGAGAGTTACACATTATTTAATGCAGGAATGTTGCTCAAATTTTTCGGCTTAAAGATTGTAAAGACGTTGCAACGATCCCGATCTCTATAGAGTCACATAACCCATTAGTGTCGTATTGACACCAACGTTACAAACGTATTTTATAAAGAACCAAGCTTGATAACTCGTATAGGACTGTTATTTTGAAAAGTCAACAACATCTACCGCCAGGGTACTATCCGAAACCAACTCGTATAGGCTTGTCATTTTGAAAAGTCAACAACATCTACCGCCAGGGTACTATCCGAAACCAACTCGTATAGGCTTGTTATTTTGAAAAGTCAACAACATCTACCGCCAGGGTACTATCCGAAACCAACTCGTATAGGCTTGTTATTTTGAAAAGTCAACAACATCTACCGCCAGGGTACTATCCGAAACCAACTCGTATAGGCTTGTTATTTTGAAAAGTCAACAACATCTACCGCCAGGGTACTATCCGAAACCAACTCGTATAGGCTTGTTATCTTGAAAAGTCAACAACATCTACCGACATGGTACTATCCGAAACCAACTCGTATAGGCCTGTTATTTTATGGGTCCTATGCTGTTTCTGATCTTCATCACCGACCCTCCCGATGTCATCAGTTTCTAACTAGGCATAAATGCAGATGACTAACATTTGCTCCTGTCTCAGCAGCAAATATGACAGAATAAATCTGGCAACTGCTCTTAGAAAAGACCTCCGATTAGTGATCAACTGCGGCAAGAAATGGCTTTTAAATTTTAACGCCTGCAAAGTAGAACTTTCATCTAATCACCGCGGAGAACCTTTTCCGCTTAGCATCAGCATGGCTGATGCTAAACTCCAGGAGATCAACATTCTACCGCCTTCTTGGCCTCACGTTTTCCACTGACATGAAGCGGAGTAACTATATCGAATCAATTGCTACGTATGCTGCAAGGAATGTTGGTTCAATATGTCGGGCCAGAATATTTTTCTCGTCATATTCCACCTTTCATATTTATAAATCTACCATTCGTCCGTGTATTGAATAGTGTTGCCATATCTGATCTGGTGCTTCTGTTGGTGAGTGTAGATGCGCGGTGGTGTAATGGATGGTTTGAGAAGTCGGAGAGTCAAATTCCAATTCCAGTGGAATCCGTTACATTCACTTACGTACAAATATCCTTGGAGAAGAATTCATTCCTACCCCCGACTGGAGACAGAATGGGCCTTATAGCTTTGTTTGACAACCAGTCTAGGAGAATGTATTTGGTTTTTCTGAAAAAGTCTTGTTATAGTTCTGCTCAAGCTTTCAACACTATAATCAAATAATATTTAATCCCTATAGAGAATCTTTTCTGTCTGCTATCAGCAAGACTGTTGCTAGGCTAGAGAAGAAAAAGACTCCACATCTCCTTAAGCTTACGTTTTCTCACGTTTTAAAATAGAAAGACGATATCGAATCGATTGCTACATCGACTATAAGGGACGTTCGTTTATTGTGCCGTGTCAGAATATTTTCTCTTCTTATTCCATCTTTCACATGTGTATTGAATATTGTTACCATATCTGATCTGGTGCTTCTGCTGTTCATTTCGAGATTCTTGGCAAAATCCAAAGAAGAATCGATCATGACTCCTCATCTTCAATCACTTTCTTACCGATGTGATTTGGTTACCCTCTGTCTATTCTACAAATATTTCCATGGTAACTTTTTTTTTAAGCGTATGACCCTAAGCAAGGAGGGAAGCCACGCAAGGGGTTACAGAAGATTTGGAGCAAGATCAGATAGGAGTGATAGAGGAAAGGATGAGGATGAGGAGAAGAATAGTGGATAGATCAAGACAACTGGAGATGTCGATTGACATTACATTTGAATAGTTGGAAATTATAGCTCTCAGGGAAACTGGAATAGGGAAGGGACTTCCACAGGCGAGAGGTGCAAGATATGAAGCTATTGGAGTAGAAGAGACGGTTACATTTAATAGTTTCGACAGTGAAAGAGTGAGATGAGCTCTTTTCCTTGGTGTCCTAACTACATAAATTTAAGAGTGTTACTAAATTGGCAACTAGGCCCCACCGTTTTACTATTGAAATAGGTAAATTCAACCGCCACTTCTACTTCAACAGTTCCTTTTCTCGCACTTCTTGCCTGTGGAATTCCCTTCCGTTTACTTACTTCCCTGGTAACCACAATCTTCAAAAATTTAAATGCAACTTCAATCGCCATCTTCTATCTTCTTGAACCCTATTCATTGTTTTTTTGTCCTTCCCCCAAACCACTCTATTCTCGGTCTTCATTTCTATTTCACTATTACTTTCTGTGACCCCTGCGTACTAGCGGCATTTCCATGTTGCTTGGAGTAAAATGATTAAAAAAACATAATCATAACATCATAAAATATGCTGATGTTACTTTACTGATAGAAGGAAAACTGGAAACCTCTTAAATAAGAAAGTAATTAAAGCAAAAGCACTATTAAACGTAAAACGATGGATGGTTATCAGCAAAAGACACAGCCCAACATACTAGTAAAACGACGGACGGTTTGACATATAAATTCGAAGAGGCATGGAAAAAAGAAATGTGCCTTCCAGAATTTAAAGAAGGTATTCCCACAAATGATAATATCCTTCAAAGTTTCTTGATAAAATCCCAAAAAGAATCTGTAATGTTATCGCATCTGACCTGGCATCTTGGCTTCAGTCATATCCACCACCGTAAAGCTTCTTTCTCTATGAATGTTTTCATGGCTATTGTTCTGATGGGCTTTCCTGTTTAGTAGTTCTACTTTAGGAATTTAAGTGCATTACTAGATTGGCATCTAGGTCTCATCATTTTAAAGTTTAAATGGCTAGGTGTAACCTTAAGTTCTATGCTAAGGGATTTTTCTCGCTAGTGGAATACTATTGCGGTCACTTGTTTTCCAGTCGAGTTTGATCTTCAATAACTTAAATGGAATGTAAATAGTTTTCTTTTATCTTTTTTAATTACTGTTCTTTTATTTTTCTCTCTGCTTAAAGTTTTTTTTTCTTTTTTTCTCTCTCTTATTCTTAATTAGTAACCCCTGGCATTACTGCCCTTTTTTCGAGTGAAATGATTTAATAAAAAAACAATAAAAAAAAGTTCATACTAAATTATAACATTTAATCTTATTCATGGCAATGAATTCTAGACAATTTGTCGCAGATGAAAGAATAACAGTAAAGATGCAGTTCGACTGATGGATGCTAACACAGCTATAGGATAAAAATATCAGCAATGAAGATGCTATGAGAAAAATAGGGGCGGCAAGGAAACTGGTATTTATAATCATATAATAAGGAAAGAAGGTCTTGAATATTTAACACCCAAGAACTGTAAAATCTGTCTGGAGGACACAACAGCCTAAATCCGTTTCACAGACAAACACAAATTACTAAATGAACGATAAAATACTGACACGAAAACAAATTTTTACTACGTTTCTTAAAAATCGAAAACTTAAAACGAAGATCTTGCAAAATACCAACATAGAAACATACCAATATATGCACTATATACAAAGCAGATTATGTAACATACTTTAAACAAAGCCAATGCTTTAAACAAATAAAATAACATAGCCCCGAAATAAATAATAAAGAAAGAAAATAAAGAAAAAACACAAATATACACATTCAGTAAATAATAAACAAAATAACAAACTACAAATGAACACATAAACACAAATAATTGGAATAATAATCAACGAAAAATAATTAATTAATCAAAAATAAATAATGAAGAAAAACTTAATAAACAACATTATTAAATCGCTATAAATTATCACCTTTGAATCCACAATTATTCTACACAATAAGAATAATGTTAAACATAACTGTTTTCGCCCCCACCCCAATAACTGTCAGAATAATACAAGAGACCTTACTACCCATAATACACCACTGTCCAGCATATATAAATAATCGACCTAAAACACAACGCAAATTTATGGTAGATTACGCTGAAGCATGAAACAGAATCTCACCTCTTGTAATCGACACCAGCTCTGTCATTCATATTGAGCACTTTTACCTGTAAATATTGTATATCTTAAAACACACACACATTTATTCTATAAAAAGAATGTATAAACATAAAAATGTCTTGAAATAATTGTCGGACTTTGTCCATTTCATAATGTGTGACGTAATATGTTTACATTTGGATACGCCATGAGCAGATATGAATGTCCGTGAGAGAATCATAGAAGATTTTATTTTAAAGACAGTAAAATCGACCTTGCTAACCGGACGCTCCTCTGTGATCCAATCGGTTAAGGCACGTCAGGCTATATGACAGTTCCGTATAGGATACAGGCTCGATTCCTGTCGGAGGAAGAATATTTTTATATGAAAATTTCTCGGTAAATGTTGTTTAATACTGTTTATTATAAACAAAGCATTTACTTTAATAGTTGTATCTATAAAAAGAATGCATAAACATAAAAAAATATAAATAAACATAACATAAATAAAAATAAAAATATATATATATATATATATATATATATATATATATATATATATATATATATATATATATATCAATTCAGGCTTATATTTATTTTAGTCGTCTTTTGTAATTCACCAAAATCCCCAGTGAAAAGTTGTTAAGTAAATGAAGACGAAAAACGAAGCCATTTTCTTTCTTTACCCGGGATATTAATTCAGGACGTTGCCGGGTCATTCGTGTCGTAAAGAATTTTTCTCTCGTTTTCCAGCCCCCCCCCCTGTTCTCACGTCGCCTAATGTACGAGTATTTGCTCTGTTTTGGTTTTTAACTGCATAAACGAATGGGGAAAAGTAAACAAATTAGGATCGCAACCCTGACGTAATTTGTTAGGGCTTCAGGCCTGATAATGCAACCTGCATATGGCTCTTTTGTTTGGTGGCTTACAAGAGACGCTCACATTATTCGTCCTTATAATTCAGCCAGAGTGAGGAGATCAAAAAAGCTTGAAAGGCCTTTTGCGTGATATATTATGGACCGTAATATAAATAGGCGTATACATATATTAACATGTTAGCATATAAACACATCCGTTCACATAGGTGAATTCATCTTTTCTCCTTGACATAGACATGCGCAGCCAGACGCAAATAAAAGCAGATATATTCACATACATATATACGTGTCTCTATTTAAAATATATATGTGTGAATATATATATATGCGTAGCATAGATTGATCTAGTCTGGTGCTTCTGATATGTATTTAGAGATTCTTGATAAAATAAAAGAATCTGCAATATTATTTGTTTTAAACTGGCATCTTGTCTTCAGTAAATTTACCAATACCGTATCGTAACTCACCTGAACCTTTTGTATAAATATTTTCATGGGAACTTTCCTCTTTTGCGTCATTACGAATTTAAGAGCGCTACTAGATTAGCTGCTAGATTCCATTATTTTACATATTAAATAGCATGATGTGACCGCAAGTTCTATGCTAACAGTTTGTTTTTTTTCTCTCGCACTTCTTGCCTGTGGAACTTTTTTCAGTTCTCTTGTTTTAAGTCACTTAACAGGAAAATAATACAAGAATGTGTTAAAGGTTCTATAGAAAAAATACGCGAATTGACGGAGTTCTCAGTGAATAATTTGTACATATGTTCTTCAGAAAAACACGCGAATATTCGGGGGTTCTACGAATAACAAGTACATATGTTCTAAAGAAAAATCCGCCAATGTGTCAAGCTGCGAATGTGTGAAGACGCGAAAGCTCAAACACGAATAGGCGGGGGATCACTACATCGTTCTTTAATAATGTTGTTTTTTTTTTCTTTTTCTCATATTCTTTCACACTCAGTAATACCTTGCGTATTAGTGACTTTTATTAACTTACTTGGGGTGAAAGGATACAAACCAATAATAATAATAATAATAATAATAATATTAACAGCAACAAAAGCAATAATACTAGTAATAATAATAATGATAGTAGTAGTAATAATAATAATAATAATAATAATAATAATAATAATAATAATAATAATAATGGCAGCAACAAATAAACAAAATGAAGAAGAAACGGTAAAACCTGTTTTCTGATGGAAAATATTTGAAAAAGAAAAGATTAAAGAAGGGTGATATAAAAGAAACACGCAGAAAGGCGTGAAAATAAAAATAAATAAATAATGATTATAGTTTCGGTTTCCCGATTACGGAAAGGAAAGTATGGAATAATAATAATAAAAAAATAATAATAATAATAATAGCAACAAAAACAATAATACTAGTAATAATAATGATAGTAGCAATAACAATAATAAAAATTATAATAATAATAGCAGCAACAAAAATGATAATAATGATAACAACAATAGTACTAGATTGGCAGTTAGGTCTCAACATTTTACATTTTAAATGGCTACATGTAATGGCAAGTCCTGTACTAACAGTTTCTTCTCTCACACTTCTCGTCCGTGGAACTCACTTCAAGTCTCTTGTTTTCCAGTCAACTTTGATCTTCAAAAAATGTAGTGTCAATCGTTATCTTCTCTCTTCTTAATATCTGTTCTTTTTTTATTATCTCTCTTCAGTAACGTTTTTCTTTTTCTCATCTTCTTTCACATTCAGTAATACCCTGAATCTTAGAGACCTCTACTGACTTGCTTGGAGTGAAATGATACAAACCAATAATAATAATAATAATAATGATAATATATATATATATATATATATATATATATATATATATATATATATATATATATATATATATATTAATGCATGTTTCATTAAATAATATAGATAAGTTTTGTCTATTTATTTTAAGTAAGTTCCTTTCATTTTGTCTGGTAAGCTTATCACATTATCGTTGAAAGCCGAAAGGAAATCACCATATTGATACATGTTTAAATCCAATCTAAAATTTCGGTTTACATAAACCATTATCAAAGATGACAATTTCAATAAATCAAACAACGCACGACCGAAACAACAATAATAGTCCGCCCTTGCTGCATGAAAAATTTCAAAGAACGACTAACTCGTATATACGAGAGGCGAAAGCAAAAATCGCGTCGCAGCTCGCGACATCACACATTACGACGCGAGAGTGACAAACGAAAAGTATCAAGTATGTGAAGCCGTTGGTATAAACCAATGGCTTCTGTTATCAATTATAGGCATTTAAGAATGTTTGTGGAGATTTCATAGTTTATTTTGTTCAGGTTAGGTTTCAACTGTTTTATGTATAAAGCTTCAAGAATTTTTAATTTTTGCTTATTGTTAGTTGAATCCGCTATCTTGGTTTCAACCTACTGTATCCTCGTCCAGATTGTTAAAGTTAAGAGCTCTACATGTCATTTTTACTTTTGTTTTTTCACGCGTGTATTGATCACCTTTTACTACTACTGTCTCCTGGTCTGATTCAACTCTGACCATTAACCTTATATATATATATATATATATATATATATATATATATATATATATGTAAACCCAAAGAGACAAACAAACCTACCTAGGTTTCACCGACGCGGATCGTCAGGGCGGACTGCTATTGAGCACTTTGCTTAGTTATTTTTACTTTACTCGTGCCGGAGGTTTTTTTTCTTTGGACTCTGAACTTAGATTCTAGAAGATTATTTCCGCCGGAAGTACATGTTCTTAATTCTTTCTTTTTTTAACCTTTTTTTTTTTTCCTTGAGTATTGTTTTGTTCATTTACAAGCTAAAACACCTAAGGTTTTTTCCAGACGAGTATAGCTGCTTATATTTATAAGATTATTAGTGTTATATATATTTATATATATATATATATATATATATATATATATATATATATATATATATATGTGTGTGTGTGTGTGTGTGTGTGAAAAGTGTATGTATATAAATATAAATAACTATATATATAATTATTTATATATTATATGCGCGTATACATACATATGTCATATCCGAAACTGCCCACATATGTTTATATATGTATGAGTCCCGACGGACGAACAAGTATGTATATGTGTCTGCATACATCGATGTTTGCGTCAGTACGATGACAAAACGACGAAGTTTCCCCCACCACTTCCACAATAACACCAATAGACACAATCTACATAAACCCAAATTTTTAAAAAATTAATCAGTTTGTCTGACGATCGCTAAAGCGTGAAACCCAGGGTCACAAACTCAGATCTATCCAACCAAATATATATATATATATATGTGTGTGTGTGTGTGTTTTAGCTGATTTTGGCAATTAAATGTATGTGATGCAGAAAATAGCAGAGAAAGTAGATTGTCACTGTTCAGGGTTTAATTCAAACAGTAATGTCAGACAGAATAGGGTAATTATCTATAATTTTCCATTTCTTTTACTTTTTCTTTGGATAATTTTAACTAAACCCTATAAATTTTAACCTAGACCGAAAAGGCTTCACACAATTTATTATTTATTTTAATTGATTCATGTTTTCTCTCCTTTTAAAGCAAAACACGTAATATATAAAACAGTATAAACAGTTGTCTTGAATAAATGAAAGAAACGCTATTCTAAATTAAATTAACTGTCCACACTTTACAAAAATATTATTTTCCATTAAGCAACGTGGTGAAGCTGACATTCTTTCTTGGGGAGGCATAATTAAAGAATTGTATCATCCTGTACGCTACACTTTTTTTTTTGTTTTCTTTTTTGTTTTCTTTTTTGTTTTTTTTGTTTTTTTTTTGTTTTGTTTTGTTTTGCATTTTTATCAATAACAGTAACAGTTGAAATATTTAAAATATTTAAAATAATATAGACACCAGACCACGGGAGATTTTGAATTTTCTCAGCACAACCAAAAAATATATATTTATTTAAAATTTTTCAAGATTTATGAAAACAAGTTAATAAACTTCGAAAAATGATTCGGATATTTTCCAGTGAAACTTTATTTAAAAACAAAGGGAAACGTTTCTAAAGTTGCACTTAGAAATACATACAAAGGTAGATCAATAAGACCGCAGTTAATAACTGATTTTTGTTTATAATATTAATATTTACTACAATGACAACGAAGAAATTTATATTTGAAAATGTTTTTAAAAAATTACACTGCCGAAATGTCTATGTACCTACATATACAGTGGGGTTGAATGAATGATCGTACAGGAAACAAATGCTTGTTATTCTCACTTATAGGGAATGAAAATCTCGAATAACAATGTTGTATATATATATATATATATATATATATATATATATATATATATATATATATATATATATATATATTGGGGCATAGAATCAGAATATGAAGTTTAAAATTAGAAATTTATTGATAAGTAATAGTTATGCAATTTTTTATATTTCGAATAGTGGAAAAAGTGTTCGAACAGTATCAATTTTTGCATTATAATACGGTAGATTCTGGTTGTACTTCAAAGTAGAAGATTCTAAACTGTTCTAGAATATTCTCAGTAACTCTATTGCAACATTCAGTCCAAAATTGGATTATTCTGCAGTCACTGTTCACTGATAACGGTTCTAATAATTGCTAGATATAAGGAAATGACTTGTGCTCAAAAAGAGCTAATTATTAAGCTATGGGAACAATGGAAAAAGTTATAGAAACATCTCCAATGACACGAACATATCTTTTTCAACAATTGGCTCATTTTTTTCAAGATTTAAAAGACTTAATACTGTCGAGAACAAAGGCAGACCCAGTGCTCCCAGGAAGATCTCTCGCTGATTACGAAGAAAGTTGATGCGACAGGTTCAAAATGACCCAATGGCCATCAGACAAGACCTTCAGAGTTTGTCACTAGTTAACGTAAATTAGCAAACGATTAGCAAACGATATTTTGAACTAGGCAGAGACGGCATAAAATCGCGCCCCACAAGAAAGACAACACTCCTTCTGAAACGGCATAGAGATATCAGATGGAAATTTGCGAGCGAGCATAAAGATAAGGAAAATTCTTATTGGGGAAAGAGTTCTTTGGACAGATGAGAGTAAAATTGAGTTGTTTGGTCGCAATTCCCTGAATCATGTATGGAGGAAAAACGGCGAAGCATACGCACCCAAGAACACCATACCAACTGTCAAATTTG
>OZ010572.1:40615838-40688338 GCA_963932145.1 Acanthosepion lycidas | reverse complement strand
TATATATATATATATAGATAGATCGATAGATAGATAGATAGATAGATAGATAGATAGATAGATAGATAGATAGATATGAGCAGACTGAAATAGATTGATATGAAAAAACTGAAACAGTGTCCAGGTTTATATATATATATATATATATATATATATATATATATATATATATATAGAGAGAGAGAGAGAGAGAGAGATAGATAGATAGATAGATAGATAGATAGATAGATAGATAGATAGGATCATAATGAGATAGGATAGCAAACAAAAAATAGAAAACATGAAGATTTGAATAAACATACGTGAAATAGGAAGCAAAAAGATTTAACCGAGAATGAAGTAACAAAAGACATAAATAGAACACAGCAACGTAAAGCCTGAAAATAAATGTTATAATATAAAACTATATATAATCAGACACCGATATGATTTAGTCATGCCTTATAAACCTCCGTGTTAATGATAGTGAGAGATGGCATCTTTACGATTGTATCTTTGTTGTTGCATGTGTCACTAATCTGGCTTCAGTTGTAGCAATTAATTATACAAACCAATATAGAGAGAAGATTTGAACGCTAATTTTGATGTCAGGCTTGCTTACATTATCCAGTTCGATGTAGGACATTCTTTTAAAAATGTGGCTTCATGCCATAGCTATTTTACTTGCTTACAATGTTCGTTGAAATCGTCTGCATTTCAAACTTTGGAAGGCTTTGGCTTTACGTCCGACTATGCTAGTAGCATTTATTTATTTATTTATTTCCAACTGCTGTCTATCTATTTGTCCTAAATATAATCAGTTAGCTAAACGTGACATTAATCTATTTTTCACGGGCCATGGTAGAATCTTTAGGCGGGAGATGGGATTTAATATAACTCAGTCAACTCAGATGATTAATAAAATATTTTGATATAAAGATTTTTGTATTTAATTTATTTACAATTATTATTGAATCAAGAAGAAGTTTTAAGTGAATTTTGAAGACTAATATTTAGATATTTGTACATAGATTTCTAAAACTACATTTTGTTCCAAGCACATTCGCCATTTTTAGGTAACTTCATGATTCCACCCTTCCAGAATTTGTCACATTTCTGGGTGATAAACTGGTCAAAATGATTTTACATGATTTCAGAGAATTTAAGCTCTTAAAAGAATCTTGTATGATTGAAATAGATGGTAACCCAAAGGTGCTACGTCAGCTGAATATAGCGAGTGTAGAAGGACATTATATCCAATTTTCGTTCTTTTAATAGATCAAACTAAGAGCACTACTTGCCGTAATTCAACTTCTGATTTTTGCGGAAGTAACTCGTAATACAGAACGCCTTTCTAGTCCAGCCAAAAACAGGGCATCGCCTTCTTCTGATGCAGACAGGCTTTTAGGAAACTTGACGGCGACTCATTTCCGTTTAACTTTGCTGTAAACAATCCATTTTTCATCGCTTGTGATAGTTCTTTTAAAAATCGGTCTTTCTTATGCATTTAAGCAGACAATCTCTGATAGAAATGCGGTACTTTAATGTTTATTCCCGGTCAAATCACGATACACACAAACGTATTATAGATTCACGTATAAAAATGTTTTAAGACGTCATACAACGCATGTACAATAGGTGTCTTTCTGTTTGGATTAGAATGTTGTTCTTCTTTATTATGATATGTCTTTGGTTATTGTACACTCCGACCTTCGTCAAATATCGTAGTTGGTAAACTTTTCCGGAATATTGGGCCTGATTCTTTCTTCCATCCACGGTTACAATTTCTTTTCATTTCTCTTTCAATGCTTAGGGGATTTTTCCATATCAGTAAATTGTCTTCCGCCATATTACCAAAGGGGAATATAATTGTACTTTTCTTCCACTGACCCAGAGTATGGGAATTTTCAGCACAACCAGATTCTGAGAGGGAACATAAAATTACCAACGATTACATCCATTAGGCTATTGGTCCCAGAGAGTACAACACTGAAAGAAATATGAGTATTGCAACCAAGATGCTCAAGCTGATAGCAGGCAGAAAAGATTCTCTATGGTGATTAAATATTATTTGATTATAGTGGTGAACACTTGAGCAGAACTAACAAGACTTTTTCAGAAGACTGATTGCCAAACAAAGCTATAATGCCGATTATGCCTCTAGCCGAGGGTGGGAATGGTTTAATATCTTTCCCTAAGGTATGTGTACGTAAATGATTGTAACGGATTCCACTGGAATTGGAACTTGACTATCCTACTTCTCAAAATATCCATTACACCACCGCGCATCCACAGTCCCACATATATATAAGCTTGCTATATTTTCCAAAACTCAAGCCGAGACTCACCAGTAAAATCAAGATGTGAGAGTTTCAAAGTAACCACCTGCTGTCCAGAAGTAGAGAAATTAATTATATGGGTATATATATAAATCTACCGCAAGGAAAGTTGGTTATCTGTGTCGTGCCAGAAAGTTTTTGTCATCTGAATCCATCCTTCAAATCTATAAGCAATCATCCGTCCTTGCATGGAATATTGTTGTCATATATGATCTGGTGCCCCCGCTGTACGTCTTGAGGTCTTCAACAAAATCCATAGGCAGATATGTGTTAGCTACTGATCTGGCATCTCGTCTGCAGTCACTTTCTCACAGGCGTGTTGTGGCTCCCCACTGTCTCTTTGACGAGTATTTTCACGGCAACTGTTCTGACGAGCTACTTTCGCTGCTTCCCAGACTGCATGAATTTAAACAACCTACTCGATCCCAGCCTTTTACTGTCGAAACAGTTAAATATAAGTGTCTCGTCTACTCCACTTCATGTCTTGCACTTACCGATAGTGGAACTCCCTTCATCTTGCTTGTTTCTCTTGATAACTATAATCTTCAAATATTCAAGTGTAATGTCAATCGACATCTTCTGATGCCGTGGTCTTGTTCCGCATCCTTCTTTATATGCTTTCCTCAAACATGGTTCTTTACTCTGGTTCTCAGCACACTGTAATCCCTTGCGTGCTAGTGCCGCTCCCGCCTTGCTTGGTGTGAAATACTTAAAAAAAAAAATAAATAAATAAAAATAAATAAATAAATAAAAACTTAACACTCGGTCAGAAGTTGCTTCAGATGATGATGATGATGATTTTCTTTGTTCCATATGATCAGTCACGTGACAGCAGGTAGTCCGTTGCTAGTCGACCGTTGCCGACTTTCTGCCCCTTTTGATTGGTGTTCACCACAATTTTTTTTTCTTTTCTTTTCTTTTTTTGTGCTTTGTTTCGTGAGACCTAAGTCTCTGTACCTATTCTTTGTCTCCGGCCGATCCGTGTTGTCCTCACACTAATAGCCAATTAGAATTGGTTTTATTATTTTCGCAATACAATGTTCGATCGTGGCTCACTATATAAAAACCTCGTCTTAATTGAATTAAGTTGAAAATTAAATAGATGCTACATCAAATAAAAAAGTTTTTTTTTTCATATAGAATACGGAATTGATATATCATAACCTTTTAGATGGGAGTGAATGCTAGACAATTTCCTCACCGATAAAGAGCGGACTTACAGAACATAAATGTAGTTCTACAGAAAGATACTGAGAATACATTGAAATATAAGCAACGAGGAGGTTTTAAGGAACAATCATGTATAAAACCAGAACGAGTTGGTTAACATTTCTGGGACACATAATGAGGAAAGAAGGCATGGAAAATTTGACACTCATAGGAAATAGTGAATGCAAGAGGGACAAGGGTAAGAAGCGATTAAATCACGTAAGCAGAATTGTGTAAATGGGTAGCAGAACAAGATGGGAGAGGGATAGAAAGGGGACAAACAATCCTAAGAGTTACAAATCGGGAGTAGATGGTGGAGAGACATAAGCTGCCGCGTCTTGAAAGGACATAGGACGTAGAATCCAAATCCACTTTACTATTGATGCTACTATTCATTTATTTATTTGGATATCTGGACTTTCGTGTCCAGAAAAATGGCGTGTCAAAATGACGGTTTTTCCATTGACATCGCTATTATTTTAACTACCTTCACGCCTTGGTGATGATGAAAATTGTAATAAAACCTAACCATATGATAAAAGTGAATTTATACTTTTTTGTTTGTTTGTTTGATTTTGAGAATTTACAACAAAAATATTAAACACTATTTTTAAGATTGTTTACTTACAAGTATAATTTTATATTTACAACATTCTAAAAATTAATAAAATCATATTAAAACCAATGCAATATTTATCATTTAACAATTTATAAAGAAATAAATATGAAAACAATTTTTATTCATAAATTGATAAACATTTACAAAACTATTAAAATATATAAACCATCTATAAGGTAATCCATATTATTTACCAATTTATAAAGTTCAATTCAATTGGCAATTAGCCATTGTTTTGCCAATAAACAATCTAATAAATAAATAGTGTTTATTATTTTTGTTGTCAATTCTCAAGTATAAATACAATGTATAAATTCATGTTAATCTGTTTCGGAGTTATCAATATTGTAATCATCGCTTTTTTAAAAAGAATAAACATTACTAAGGATTGAAGATACTTAAAATAGCAGCAGTGTTAAGGGAATCTTAAAGTGTTGCATATGTTTTCTTTTAGTATTTTTTTTTTTAAATAATTTTACTCCAACTGAGCTGATAATGCCATTAAAATGCAAGGGGTTATTAAGAGTGAAAAAGGATGAGAATACTTTAGTGAGGAGAAACAACAATAAAAGAACAGGTTTCAGGAAGATAGATGACGACGATTGATGTTGCATTTGCATTGTAGGTGCCAGGGAAGCGTGAGACCGGAAAAAAGTCCCACGGGCGAGAAGTGTGAGGCAAAAAAGAAAACCAATTAGAATAGAACTTACAGTTCCATCTGCTTATTTAAACAGTAAAACGATTCGGCCTTTTGTGACAACTTAATAGAACACTTACATTCGAGGTGCCCAGAAGGAGATCTCATTAGAACAAGTGTCATGAAAATACTTATACAAAATACAGATGGAAATCAAGCCACGGCTGTGGGAAAGTAACTGACGTCGAGATGCCAGCTCAGGGCCAGTAACATTACAGACTCTTCAGTGGATGTCGTTACGAATATTTAGATATACACTAGGATCCCCATAGCACTAATATTCACTGAACGGACGAATGTTATATATATATAAATATACAAGATGGATTCTGACGAGAAAAATTTTCTGGCGAAATACAGTGACTCAACATTACAAAGAGCAGACCGAGCAACTGATTCAATATAAGCACGTCGTGTTAGTGGGGAAATGTGAGCCCAAGAAGGCGCAAAGCGTCGTTATCTTGGTGGTTAGAATAAGCCATGTTGATGGCAGGTAAAAATTGCTCTCTATTCTGATTAAAAAAGTAAGCAAAATAAACACATATTTTTATTATTATATACGGAAGAAGATGATCCATAAACAAAGAAGATGATTCACAAACAGATATCTGCTCTGTTATTGAGAAAAAATGTAAACATTAATATTTCAGTAATTACGTATTAGTATATCTATATAATAAAAGCGAATGTCAGAGTGTCACTATATCTAACTTTTTCAATTAAAGGGAGACAACTCTCCAACTCTTAATGTTACAGAAATATGGTATTCCCAATTTTCATTGCTGCAAATGTTTTTGGTGTTTTTTTTACTTGGTTTCTTGCGACAATTTTTTGTACAAATTTTTATCTAAGTAACTTGGAAATAAATTTAGGAATAATCGAAATTAATTTCGAAATCCTACAAAAGTCACTCATGAAATAAAAATAATTGCTTGTACGGAAAGTAAGGACCTATGTACATCAAATTGTTTTTAAATTAATTGGCGACAAAAGAATTATCGTTGAACTTTCACAAGGTAAGCTTAAATATAAATGCAATTTTTATATACGGCGACCAATTTTAATTTCTTCTGCAGTTTATTGTTGCCTATGGCATACGGCAGCAATATGCCTCACAAAATGAACTTTCCACCAACAGAGGATCAGATTGCAATCAAAAGATCCAAGGCTGCGGTGATGAAAAGAAAGCCCCGTGCAAATGAAGACCCAGATCAAACGGCAGGCAGGAGAAATTCCAATGATGAAAATATGAGCCAAGAGCCCTCCGCAGCAGCTAGCTTAAATGCTGCCCGTTAGGACAGCTCTTAAGCTAGTGTGTATGTGTGTGTGCGTGTACACACACACACATACACACACACATTGAATTGTGTACACACACACACACACATACATACATATATATATATATATATATATATATATATATATATATATATATATATATATATAAAAGTGAACATTGCAGTCAACTTTCAGAGTCGACATGCTGTTTCATGCCGCCTGACGATTGCGTCTAGCATGAAACAGCCTGAGTGCTGATTTCAGTGTTCACTTTTATATTTGCATACGCTCTATCTCTGATATTGAGCACTTAATCCCATAAATATAGCACACTTCAAAATATATTTCTTCATATATATATATATATATATATATATATATATATATATATAGATAGATAGATAGATAGATAGATAAATTTCATCCTGGGAAACATTCTTGTTTCCTTTTTACTCTTATCCAACGACGCAGCGGAGCGACGAAGCAAAAGTTGTCTGCTATTAAATAATGGTCTAAGAATTACATAAATTAGCCTATTAAGTCTACGATTCTATCGAAGTTCTCATCTTTTAAATATACAGCAGAGCGCACGCGAAATAGATAGTTTGAAAAGAAAATCACGAACCCCAATTAAAGCGACTTGTGTTTATTTTTGAAGATACTTTATTTTTATTTTTAAACCTTTGTGCTGCAGACCAACCGGTTCAACTCACGGATAATATTAGAAATCCCACAAAAAAGTTTAATAATGGTTCGAGACAACATAAAAAATGTCGTTAACTATAGACAGTATGTAGCGTTGGAATATCTTCAATGTTGAATTTTTCATCAAGCCGAAGGCGATTTCCAAAACGATGATAAATTGCCAAATCAATCAATATTATTCAGATGATAATGTATGAGTATATATGTCTCAGTTTCCGTTTCTATTTTGAAATATTGACAATGAATTTCAGTACCAGACTGATTTTAAAACAAATTATTAACATTTTTAGTTTCAGTATATATTCTGTCTTTCTGAACACAAATGCACCGCTTTTAATAACATAAAAGTCCACACTGTATTTGCACTTAATATTACAGTCATTTTGGATTTTTTTTATTATCATTTCCCCCTAAGAAATGCGATAAAGTCTCTAAGATGCTTACTGAGAGTGAAAGAACACGAGAAAACCTCTGTTGACGAGAGAGAACAATACAGAAATAGGATTCAATGACATAAAATACGGTTGACGTTGCATTTAAATTTCGAAGGTCGTTCTTAAAAGGGAAGTAAAATTTCAGTAGAGTTCTGCGTGCAAGAAACGCGAGGGAAGAAACTATTGAAATAGAACTTACGTCTACATGTAGCAATTACAACTGTAAAAATGATGAGATCTATCTGCCAATCTAGTACAGCGATTAAATCCGTGAAGTCAAGTTACCAAATAGGAAATTTATTTTTGTAAAATACAAAACATGTGGCATAAGGCCAAAAGCAATGATGAGGTAGGCTGTTCTTCATCTGTCTTATAATTAAACTTAGCAAGCCACAATCTCTGGCACAAACATACCCGGTATTCCTTACACCAAAACAACACCTTCTTACCATTCTTACTACAGCCACTATAATGCCTCAGGGTGTCTATGAAGTTCTAACTTGTCCCCCTATGTAAAATCTGTCTGTGAGCGTGTGGAATATAAATAACAATAGGAAAGCGATATTTATTCTGTACAATACAGAAATGTGGCACAAGGCCGAAAAGGGGATTGGAGAAAGGACGGTCTTCTTCTGTCTTAACTATAACTTAGCCAGCCGCAAACACTGACCCAATCGTACGAAACAATATTCCTTACACCAAAACAACACATTCATACGTACCTTTCTTACTACAACCACCATAATACCTCTTTGTCTCTATGAAAATACTAACTAGTCCCCATATTTACAATTCGTTGTCTGTGGGGGTGGGGAATAAAACAACAATTCTAAAAGTTAACCCCAATAGGAAAGCTCATTACAACAATTGCCATGATAATATTTATAGAAAAGGCACAGGAATCTAAGTTACGGTGGTGGGGAAGTGACTGAAGCCGCGTTGTCAAATGAGGACGGATAACATTGCAGACCCCACTTTGTACTTTGTATTTTTTTCAAGAATCTCCAGATACGGAGCAAAAGTACCAAACCAGATGTGGCTAGTAAATATGAGGTTGGTGCAAAAATAATGTCGTTTTCTCACATAGTAAAATATGTGAGAAAACGACATTATTTTTGCACGAACCTAATGTATAAGATATTCTAATCTGAAAAATTAACGACACAATATGCCAACTTTCCTAGCATCACACTTAGCAACTGATTCATTAGACGAAATTATTAATAGCCTGTGGCGTAGAGATAACTTATTTATATAACAACCCAACTTATTTAAGACCCAAGAAGTATTTTTTTTAGCTTTCTTTTGTGAAGGGAAAGCGAGTGTATCACGCCACCAAATACATTAGCTTCAAGAATAGCAAGAGAAAATGTTTAAGGTGATCTTTTCTTATCTGCTCAAACATTAACAACAAGTGTCAATTTGACAGCGTTATTTATTCAGTATGACGGATCCATCGTATTTCTAGGTGACTCTAAGTGGTTATATTTTTATTCCATTTTGATATTGTTTGAATTACGTGACAGCAGATAACAGATCACTGATACCTCCGTGATTTGACCAAAATATTGCATTTTTGATACAGAAACGATTAACCAAGCACTTTTAAAATTACACATGATAAAGAGACTGATGCGGTTCATGTCTTTCTGAGAGAGTTTCACCTGTTAAATAGTTAAAGCATATTGACGTCAAATGTCTGATTAATATATAAACAACATTGCTAGGGCTATGTTTTATTATAAGATACTCTTAAGCACGGTGAGCGGCTCAGATTGAGAAATTAGAGAGTCGAGTTCGAATTCCAGTCGAATCTATTACATTCTTACGTGCTGACATCCTTGGGAAAGATATGAATCCTTTTCTTCTCTCCCGGGTTTTATAGCCTTGGATGGGAACTGGTCCACCACAGAAAGAAATAGCAACCTACTGCGGGAAAAAATCTGCCTCGTCAGTCATGCATCGAAAGATACATTATCTCCTAAGCATGTATCACGAATGGCACATAACTATGTACCAGATTCAAGTTCCATCTTGGATAGTCGTAGCGGTGGGATTTGTTCAACTTATAAAAGAATTCCACTGGGAATTATTTACTTCTGTCTCAAGTCTGATCAGTTCGTTACAGTCATATTGGCAGCTGATCTCAAAAAGGACCTACAATCTGTTGTTAAATGGGGCAAGGGATGGCTTGTTAATTTTAACGCCTCCCAAATAAAACTAATATCTATTAATCATCTGAGAAACTTCTTTATGCCTTCCATCAGCAAGATTCATGGTAACACCAGGAGAGTGACTTATTGCGCCTTCTCGAGCTAATGCCTTTTACTCGCTTACACAGTGAGAAATGAATGCAGATTAGTATAGTAACATTGCTTAAAATTCGAATTTAATAAATCAACCACTGAATTTTGTAATACGTGTCCTAAAAAGTTTTAGGACCGAGTTTCGATACGATGTCTACATTTTATACATTGAAAATAAAGAAAAAGATTGTCCGTAGCAAGAACTTAAAGCAACTCTAAATAACAGACAGAAAAAGGCTGTTATGGCATTTTATAATTATACTAGGTTTATATATTATGCTATAACTAACAAACAGAAGAGGGCAATTCTGTTATATTTTATGTCGGTAGAGTTGATAGGATTCAGTTAGCACATTCAGTAGCATTGAAAGGATTCGTTAAAATCGATTACGCTAGTTTGTTAAAGTCGCATAGTCATTTCACGATGGTTTTATGTACAATGATTACCGTCTATTTTTTTTCGGTAAATTGGCAATGTGATGGATAGACTTAATTTTAGTTTTCCATTTCCCGGTCTCAATTAGCAGGAATTCCAAATAATTCCGTATCGATTTTATTTACTTGAACAGAAGGCAAGTTACGAATGGTCCTTAAAGTAAGATAATGAGAATTTAACAAAGACTTTTTCTCAGTATTGTAAGTCATGAATGAGAAGGAAACGAATCATTAACATGAAATAATGTCGAGAGAACAAATAACCATATAAAATGAGCAATAATACGTTGCTTACAAACCATTCCATTTAATTTTGGCGCCCTAACACGAGCTAATCCCATAGTTCCCAAATACAAATTATCCTGCTGAAATAACGGATATCTCTATTCTTCCTAATAATGCCAATTGGGACCACTGAATTCTAATAAAACTCATATTTCTCTTAGAATTATTAAATGTGGTTAGAATATTTCGGGTGTCGAAAATCCATATAACCTTCCAATTTTATACCAACACAAGATCCAAAGAGCATTAGTATTTTGCCATGAGATATTATTGGGGGACAAAATCTTAAGAACATAAGATGCGAAAATGAAGCAATCTTGGTGACAGACACAAAAACTAACAACACAGAAATTCCGAAACAAGTTAGTAAAAGAAAAGTGCAAAGAAAAGAATAAACTTTAATTGCAATATATTGTTGTTAGGAAGAAACATAGCACAAGATGCGCATTAAACGTGGAAGAAATGAAAAACAAACACGTTCAGAAATCTAACTATCTGGGAACTGTTATGACAGGCAATCAAAAATTGTGAAACAGAATTTCGAAGGTGCATTGGAATGGTGAAAGATACCTGCAAAAAGTATTAAGAGACAGGAAAAATTCCTTGCGAATGCACATAGGTGTGCTCAACAGTTACGTAATATCAATCCGCCTATATGTCAGTAAGTGCTCGAGAATTTCCTGTCAGATGAAAAAGAGATTTGAGGCAATACTGCGGTTTTACAGAAAGATGCAGAGAATATCACGTGAACAACGAGGAATTTAGAAATGAAATGGTAACAAAAAGAAACTATTTTGTGACAATAGTAAAATTCTATCAAAGGAGTTCAGTTTCAAAGTTGAATAGAAATTAATTTGCAAATCGATCAGTTAATTAACTATATATATATATATATATATATATATATATATATATATATATATATTATAATTTTTCATATAGCGAAAAACAGTTTATTCATTACAAAGATGCAATTTCGTTTAAGTGCATTTTAGATAACCATTTTGGATCTCACCAGTCGAGGTGCAAGGGAAATGCACCGAAACGAAGTTGCATCTTTTAGTGAGCAAACTGTTTTTGTCTATATAAAAAAATTATAATAAATAATTATTGGTCTACTATCAGTATCGAGCCCTCTTTTGAATTAATGCTGTGAACATTAGAATTTACATATTATTTTCGTTCTCATTGCAACGGATATATATATATATATATATATATATATATATGTATATATGAAGAAAAATATTTGGAAAAAACAAACAAAAATCCTTAAATACAATTATGTTGTTTTAATATGAATGAAATGTCAACGTCTGACGTTTCGGTTTAATAAACCTTCTTCAGGACAATATTCATTAAAATACAATTAACATAATCAGTTCAACATGACAAAGACGATGGACATAAAAACGAGACTTATCCAAAACAGATAACTGAAGATTTTAAATGATCAGCTTTCCGTTTAAGCGTGGTCACGTTGTCGTCAAATGGGCGACGCTTTCAAAACATTTCATTCATATTAAAACAACATAATTGTATTTAAGGATTTTTGTTTGTTTTTTCCAAATATTTTTCTTCATTCTGTCGGATTTATATCCATTTATATTTTCTTACATATGTATATATATATTGCTTTCTCGGGCCTAAAGTTTGTAGCTGGTATAAAGTGGAAAGATTATATCGAATCAAATGCTAGGTTGGCTGCTAGGAAAGTTGGTTCTCTGTGTCATATTAGATAATTTTCTCACCCGAATCTATCTTAAATGTTTACAAGTCTACTATTCGTCCATGCTTAGAATATTTCTGTCACATATGCTGTGTTGCTTCTGCTATATCTTTAGAGATTATTGATTAAAATCCAAAGAACCTGCAATAGCATTGGTCTTGCCTTGGCATCTACGCTTCAGTCACTTTCCCACCGACGTAATATGGCTTCTCTGTACGTTTTCTCTAAAAAAACTTTCATGGTAATTTCTTTCTGATGAACTCTCCTCTATGGTACCTAAACTCCATGAATTTAAGCGAGGTACTAGATTGGCGGCATACACTTATCAATTTGCAATTGAAATGGCTAGATGTAACCGTAAGTTCTATGCTGACAGATTCTTCTCTCGCTTGTGGAACTCTCTTTCAGCTTCTTTCTTCCCAGTCAGGTTTGATTTACAAAAATGTAAATAAAATGTCAATCGTTATATACTGTATTATGAATATTCTTCCGTTAGTTTTTTTTTCTTATATTATTTCACATTCAGTAATCCCTCCCCCGATTGTTAGTGACTTTGTATATATATATATATATATATATATAACAGTATATTGGGTTGGTGCAAAAATAATGACGTAATAATGTCGTTTTTTTCGTTAAAAAATACGTCAAAAAACGACATTATTACGTCATTATTTTTGCACCAACCTAATATTTCAGGTGGTATTTGTTGAACTAAATACCCGATGAAGACCGGAGGGAGTACAACGGGCGAAACATTAGAAATATGCCAATAAAGATGGGGACAATAGCCCGAACAATGTAAATAGTATATATATATATAGATATGAATTTGATGTCGAAGTTAGTAAAATAAGAATAAGCTACATGATCAAAATATAAGAATCATTGTTTACATTTGAATTCTTTCTAAAGTCTAAAGTGAAAATTTCGATCCTTTTCATTCATAAGAAATATATAACATGCTAAAACGATGTGAAAAATATTTATATAAAAATATGATATTAATATAAACCTTATTTTAGTAGGTACAAGTGTTTGAATAGATCTTCTTCTTAAGTTACAAACGCTGAAATGAAAGTATCGAAAATCTTACAAAAGTATACATAGCATATCAACTCCATATGGATCATTTAATGCCGAATGAAGTAATCAAAATATGATAGATGTTATTAGATGTTATGATAGATGTTATTCTGCTTTCACAATTGAATACATGGTAGATGATACTCAACTTTTGTACATATACATATTTGTGTGGACATAATTACTGGAGACGATGATATGCGTATTTTATATTGAAGCTTTGTTGAAATTATATTTTGGAATATAGTTTGGTCTCTTTATTTGTAGGATATTATATGGATTAATGTCATAAAAGAGTTTTCTTTCATGTTGGCTGTTTGAATTTGCTTAATGGTATATCGACCTCTATGTGCTGTTTAATGTTGAAATTTAAATATTTAGTATGAGATTTGAATGCCTTCAACTACAATAATGTATTGTTGGTAATTTCGCTCTAAAATATATTGTTGGTCACTTTACTATAAATATGTATTGTTGGTAATTGATTATATAAAAAATGTATTGGTAGAATTTTTACTATGAAATGCATTTTTATAATTTCATATATATATATATATATATATATATATATATATAGGGAGAGAGAGAGAGAAAAAGAGAGAGAAAGAGAGAGAAAAAACTACTACAACAAAAGAATGCTCCAATTACCATATTAGTAAAAAAAAAAAAAAAAAAAAAAAAAAAAACACACTCTCTTAAATTTTCAAAAAATTCAACGTTAGCGTTGCGGCTGCACGCTCCAAAATTTCTTACAGATAACAATAACACATTTCTAAAAAAACATATTTCGATTCACATCTCATCTTTAGTATCCCATTATTATCTGGATGTATTAAAAACAAACCAATTAATTTCCATGCCTGATTATGTCTGTATGAACAGATGAAAGTACTAGCAAAAAAAGACCTTATACAAGTTGAATTCATTAAAAACAAGGATCCCAACATTCATTTAGAGGTTCGTGGGTTAACGTAATTTTAATAAATTTGTTTGCGAAGATGTATTCTCGCCATTTATATCATTAACTTCACTAATCTGATTTTTGTATGAATGATTCATGTAATACATATATATATATATATATATATATATATATATATATATATATATATATATATTTGGTTTTGTTTGGGGATTCATTATTTGCCCATAGCTGGGACCCTAACAGTTGCTGCCACCCAGTGTCAGGGTAGACTTGGGAACAACAGCAATTAAGAGGTAGTTTCACGCTCCTCAAATCCTCTATTCTTTCGATTTGAGGCTACAGTGAAATAATTTTTATGCACAGAAAAGTGGATAAAATATTTCCGTAACTGTGTATGTAGTTAATAACTGAATTTCAATCAAATATATTTATTGTATACCGTTCGATCTATGTATTTTCTTTTCAAATAATACCTCCTTCCAGAACGTAATGAGCATGGTTCTCCACTATTTCGTTTTTCTTTCTTATCTGTCAATGAATAAGACTTGGAAAATATAAAGTAGTTTCCTTTAACTTCTGAACGGTTTTACTTTTTCTAGTAAGACTCAGTGAGGTACAGATATGATGCTCGGGACGAAGACCTTGACTGTATGCCCCTAAGACACAAGTATGGGGGGCCTATAGCGCCTAGTACTGAGAAATGTGAGAATGGAAGACATTTTAAATATGTGTAAATATGGCAAACATGAAATAAACACTTCATTCAAACTAAATATAAAGTATTTCTTTCACGTTTTCATTGGATGCCCTCTGGATATGGATGCCCGGGGCCTCTGCCCCCACTTCAAACATTCTACTGGTGAAGATACAACGCAAGGCATCTCGTGCTACTTAATCCATAGCGAGAAGAGTTAACTATATTATATAACATACCGTTTTGTTCCAGTTTTTTCAGCATGATAAATACTCCACAATGCGCTTTTCTCAGTCTCTTGGGTAAAAAACTATTTTTTTAAGACTTCTGTAAAGAGTATCATATATAATAACCTGTGTCTGCAATATTCGTAGAATACGCTAGGCTTGTGAAAACCTCTCAAGCAAGCTGTAAAAAATTGCCTGGTCATCGAATACGAATCTAGACAAAATAAGTTAACCATTCGCTTAATAAATCCCGCGTGTTTTTTAAATGAGTATTGCTTTATAAATATTCGAGAAGAATATTTAATAAACCTTAAACTACTTACTCATTCCAAAGTATATGATCCAGGAAGCAATTCGTAGGCACGTTCAAAGAAAGAGAAAGAAATGAAATCTGAAGGAAAAGATATGAAAAATGCGAAACTATAGAGACCAAGTTTTCGTACCACTGGCTTCAAAATGATTCAGTAACTACAGAACCTCTCTCTCTCTCTCTCTCTCTCTCTCTCTCTCTCTCTCTCTCTCTCTCTCTCTCTCTCTCTCTCAATATGTATGTGTGTGATGCGTGCATGTGTGTGTATGCGTTTATGTGTCTTTATGCGTGTATATGTGTGTCTGTGTTTCACAAAATTAGGGAGAAACTAAGTCACCAAAAGAGTTTTTTTTTTTTCTGTGCTGCTTATATAAAGAAACAACATGTGACTACTTCACTGTTCCGTGACTACCTATCTTTGGGGAAGTCGAATCCATCTTATGCAAAATATTTTTATTTATTTATTTATTTAACCACGTGGGTATGTAAGTGTTATATTTTAAATTGATATCATAATCAGCTGTTTGGTTTTTCGAAAGATAATCATTGTACATGATTCCATTTCACTGTATACACATCATTATATTTTGGGGATGCAGACCAGCTTTTGGTGCAGCCAGCATTGTTTCGTTTCGTTTGCCTCGTTAATTCTTGCGTTTGATGTTGGCAAAAATCTATTTTGTTTACCTTCTGCAATCCCTTTCAATAATCAGAACATATATTTTTAATTATTTCACCCTACACAAGGTGACGAAGCTACTAAGACACAAGGGGGTGTCAAATGATATGAAAAAATAAAAACATTATTAAGGAGAGAGGATAATAAAAGAAACAGGATTTAGAAGAAAACGGCTAATCTTGCATTTAAATCTTTGAAAATCAAGTTTGAAATTGTAAGCACTGAAGAAACCAATGTAGTACTGCTCTTAAATTTGCAAAGTCGAGTTAACAATGAGGAATGTTCACTAGAAAAAAAGATTACTGTGCAAATATTTATAGAAAAAGCACAGGGAAGTTATACTAAGCCGGTGGAAAAGTAACTGAAACCTAGACATCAGGTCAGGATCAATAACATTGCAGATTAAGATTAAGATTAAGATTAAGATTAACAGAAGCAAGAGATCACATGTGACAGAAATATTCAATGCATAGACGAATGGTCGACTTTTAAAAAAGTAAGATAGTTTCTGCTGAGAAATATAGGACGTCACAATGAATCTGTTTTCCTAGCAGCAAACCTAGCAATGGATTCAGTTTAATCTTTTCCCTTCATAACAGAGGGGAACATGAATTCGAGAAGGTTCAATGCGTCATTCTCCTGTATGTATGCGAGGAAAGTAAAATATTAGTGCACAGCTAATTTTATTAAGCACCAAATGAAATGGGAAATTTTTAAAAGACGAAATGTTATTGAAACAATTAGAGATTCGTAATCAGTTTAACATCAAATTACGCCTTTAAAGGATTTTTCTAGTGGAGTTCCCAAAAAACTATTTTCTCTCCTCGGACATCGGGGAATGCTTTTTTTAGACAATAAAACGAATTCAGTATCAGGCATTAGCGCATCTTGCTTTGAGTCGTTGTTGTTTTATTAATCTTTACCCAAACAAGAAACAAGAGAAACTAAAGGTGGATAGCTACGGGGTGAGGCTGTTTCATGGTCATTTTCTAAGCGTAACGCAGATGTGGCACAAGGATAAACAATATTGGTGCCTATAAAAGTTTTGATTGCGTGATGATGGTCGATCAGTATCTTTAACATCTATATATATATATATATATATATATATATATATATATATATATATATATATATATATATTTATATATATATATATATATATATCCCTCGCTCTCTCACTCTCTCTCTCCATATATATATATATATATATATATATATATATATATATATATATATATATATATATCTGCTGGACTCTCCCGTCATTTTTCATGAGAGTCAAGCAACTCAGTTTCTAAGAACAGACAAACAGCCAGGCACCTGAGCGTATGATTTGATTATAGTGGTGAAGGCATGTGCAGAACCAACCACACTTTTTGTAATGGCCGAATACAGAGTCCTGGTGCACAGTATGTTACAAGGTCCCCAAATGACCCTCTGCAAGAATTAAATTCAGAGTTCTCCTTCTCCTAGACCGGTTGCCACCCAAGGTTATAGAATCCGGTGTGTCCTGCTGTTTACCAACAGCTGAGTGGGGCGGATAAAAAGAAGATGCATACCTTTCTCAAGATTACTAGCACATAGGTGAATGTAATGGATTCGACTGGAATTCGAAATCGGTTCTCCTATTCCACAATCCGTGCCTCTATCTCTCTCTCTCTCTACGTATACACACACACATATACACACACACTCACACACACACACACACATATATATATATATATATATATATATATATATATATATATATATATATCACTAATGCAATACTCTTCGCTAAAATGAATCGAGTTCATGTTTATCTAAAAGTAAATACACTTAAATTCACTTTCATCCTTGCCGTGCGCCAACAGCTTAGGGGTAAATTCTCCGACTGACATCAATTCATGAGGGTTTCGATCCTAGCTGGAGGATATCTAGCCACACAAATGAGCTTTGATACTGCGAAACAATCTATCTGTGGATAACAATATATATATATGTGTGACACCATTTAGGGGCGCAAAAAGAAGGAAAGGAAAAAGAAAAGAAAGAAAAAAGAGAGGCGAAACTTAACTTATATGATAACGGGAGGCCACCCACGAGAAATACCATTTGAAAATGTTATTTTGATAATGGAAGACACTGGTGAGGGTTCTGTCGGCCATTGTCTTGGGGCTGGCTGGCAGGGTCCAGGTTAATACATTGTTTTGTTTAGATAGATAAAAAAAATTAACTGGGTCTTTGTGACAGGCGGATTGTCGGGGGTGGTGGGGTTCCCTGCAAGGAAATTTTAAAGATAAAGTCACCTACGAGAAGAGACATTTGAAAATGTTGTTTTGATAAATGAAGAATGGTGAAAATTCTTATGGCCATTGTCATAAAGCTAATTGACAAACACCAGGTCGATGCAGAGTTTTAAATAGATAAAGGTTTACTTGTGTCATGATGGCAAACAATTTAATAGGTCATCTGTTGACCACACACAAAGAGAGTCATCTCTAGGTTGGGTCTTTGTCGATGGGAGGTGTCATTGAGAGAAAACACATCTGGGCTGTGTTGGAATTTGAATATGACAGCGAAACATTATTTCGTTGGCGCCGAAGAATGAGTGTGTCTGTTTGACTAGCCTCTTGGTGCTGGCGAAAATCTGATTGAAGAATTCCATATGCCGTGACGTTAGGATAAGAATTGAGATTGTCACTCTACGGGTCGTATTGTCTTCTTGGCGGCCAGAGAAGAAGAGAGAAACAAAAGAAAGAAAAGGAAAAGAAAAAGATTTTTTTTTTCTTTGAACAAAATATATATATTTTTAAGAGCAAGGCTAGTCTAGTCACGCCCACACTGTTGATCGACCATTGGTTGAACGCTAACCAGCCAGGCGGAGTTTAAGTATGAGGGATTACTACGAAGAAGTGGGAAGGTGTCCATATGAAAATAAGAGAAGGTGGGAGTAAGAGAAGACTTCCAAAAATGGAAATAATTAATTTTTCCTGACCGAAGACAAAAGAAGGGGTTTATGGATTTAGACTTATCAAGGAACCTCAAACCCCGACGAGCCCACCCCCGGTTTTGAATCGGCGTCCATATAAGCAAATTCGCAGCGAACAAAAATGAGTTTAGTACAGTTGAGTTTAGTTAGTTTTGAGTTCGAGAGAGAGTTCCAGTTGAGAGCTCTGAAGACCCACCACGAAGAGCTGACTAAGATTCGCGCAACTTCCAAACTCATCTTCTAACCAAGAACAATTTATTTTTTGAAGAACGACTTAGACTCACACCACCAAAATAAGCTTTGTGAATTTCGCCTGAAAACCACGTGTCACAATCCATATAGCGGGTCGGGAGATAGACGCAGTCCTATGTATCCAGCAACCAGATATAAAGTATTGTTATCCTTTTTTTCTATACCATTTTCGACTTATTATTTTCTTTTCTTTTGCCCGTACTTGTGCGATACCGCCCTCATTCGAACTCAAGCTTGCAGTACGGCCCCAACGCTGATTGATTTCGTCTGCCTAAGATCAATTCACAACGTGGGTAGGCAGACTGGAGATCAAAGTAGTTACTTCGGTAACCAGACGTTGGAAGCGAGTTGGGAACGACGAGGCTGATATCGAATCTAACCTGATTCCCATCCGAATCACTTAAAGGTTAGATCATCACAATTGGCGCCGCGACGAGGATAAGACCCGGGATCGGCTGACGTCACAATTTGACGTAACGGTTGGATGCCACAATTGGTGCCGTGACAACAGGATATGACTCTGGATCGGTTTTGGATGCCACAATATATATATATATATATATATATATATACATATGTGACAGACAGACTGCTTCTCTCTATTACAGCTCATCAGTGTGGCTATACATCCGATTGTTTCAAGCCGGCGTCGAATCCCGACTAATTTGGCATCAGTCTGAGATTCTACCCCAGGCACGGTAGGGAGAAAGGGAAGTTTTAACATTTTTACTATACGAAAGTCGCCTGTGGATAGGAAAGCTCGATTCAAGTTGAAGAGCATATACACTATTGTACTCTGCGACCTTCTTCGAGACTTTAGTATAACAAAAGAACCTGAAATACATAATTATATATATATATATAAATTTTTCACCCCAAGCAAGGCGGGCGTGCCACTAGAACGCAAGGGGTTACAGAGAGTAGGAGCAAGAGTAAAGAGGCGTGATAGAGGAAAGGATGAAGAGAAGGAAGGGGAATAAATCAAGGCATCTAGAGATGTCGATTGACATAGTATTTTAATATTTGAAGTTTATAGCTATCAGGGAAGCAAGTATATGGAAGGGAGTACCACAGACATGAGGTGTGAGATATGAAGCTATTGGAGTAGAAGAGACGGCTACATTTAACCATTTCGACAGTGAAGTGGCGCAATTAAGTTCATTTAGTTAGGGAACTAGCGAAAGTATCCCGTCGGAGCAGTTACCGTGAAAGTATTTGTAGAAAAGTCAGAGATGCCACGGCGTGTCTGTGAGAGAGCGACTGTAGACGAGATGCCAGATCAGGACCAATCACATTGCATATCCGTCTCTGGATTTTTTCGCGGACCTTAAGACGAACAGCCGGGGCTACAGACCATACATGACAGCAATATTTCATGCAAGGGTGAATGGTTGATTTATAGATTTGAAGGATGCACTCGGTCGAGAAAAACTTTCTAGAGCGACACACTCAACTTTCCTTACGCTGGATGAAGCTACTGATTCAATATATATATATATATATATATATATATATATATATATATATATATATATATATGCGTGTGTGTGTGTGTGTGTTTGTGTGTGTGTAATGGTAAAATGTTATCCACCTATGCTTCTTACAATATCTAGATATATTAGGTTGATGGAAGAAATTCGAGAGTTAAAATACAACAAAAATAATAAGGCTAATAATAAAAGAACAACAAAAATAAGATTAATAATAAGAATATTTTTAGTGCGCCCAATGTACCGAATGTGACACAAGGACAGGTTAAAGTGGGTTCAACGGGAATACCGTGTTAAAATTACCCAAGATCATCGACACTTCCCCTTTTTTGACGCCTCAGGTGCCTGACTATAAACGCAACCCGCGCCCGAAGGAGAGGGAGAAGACCTCCTGGGACTTGGTCAGTTCGACGACTGTAGGTAAGTTTTAATGATTTTCTAAGCGTAACAAGGCGGAAAGTGCAGAGGATCCAATTCACTACTCAGTCCTAATTGACCTTGCGAGTCAAGTTTGTTGACCATTACCCCACGTCGAAGTATGTGGTTGTTATATGTCTCGGTAGGAAGATGTGCAAATTGAGGTTACGGTGGGTAAAATAACACTAGACTTGAAGAGGTTAAGACTATAGTTATCAAGATAGCATTATCTTAAGGAAGCGCTTAAGTTATTATTTTTTTTTTTTTTGGATGTTTATGTGTTTGCGGCCTTTATTAAAATCCCGCCGCTCATGGCGAGAAATGAGCAATATTTTGTTTTAAGAAATTAGTTAATTTTAGAATATAATGGAAACCCTAAAAACCCTTAAAAACTTCTAAACTAATGTCCTATCCTAGCATGGATAAGGTTAATCTTGAGCTCTGGTTTTGGATTTGAAAGCGCAAAGGTTTTGGCCTGAAAGGATTTCCACCTGTTTCTAATCAATCTTCAGCGCGAACACTAGAGGTTAGCTGGTACTATTCTATCGTTACGGGACGACGTAAATCTCAAACACCTTTTTGTGGTAGAAAACAAATGATTTTCTCCCTGTGCGAGAACAAAAGAACTCTTGGTAATCTGTCCACATATTAAAATCTAGAACGCATCTCATCTGCTCGCCGAGTTAATTCGATCTTCACTGGGTGTCGGCTTCTCTGATCTTGTGCCAACTTTAACTAATCTCAGTAAATCCCTAGAAGCCATCCAGTCTTCTCCTTACCCTGTGACGCATCCATATTGATATTTTCCCACCGAAAGTGTACCTCTAACTGTCTTGGATTTTATTCTTGCTAATCACAAATCCTCTCCACAGCGCGAATGTTATCTCCCTTTGGCATGTGATCAACTCAACTGCTTCATAGATTTGGACCGCTTGTTGGGTACTGCGGAGAGATAAAACGTCGCTGCAAAGATTTCCGAACCTGCAGTTCTATCCTTTCCAATCCACCGTCACTATGTATCAGGCTCCGCCCCTCCGGCGTCCACCCACACAGATTTTCCGCGCCAGATGTTTCACTGACTTTAGCTGTGAGCTGAACAAGATCTAACTCACTGTGCTGCGTTGACTGCACGCTAAATTATATCGCTTGAGTATTATGGATTTTAAGCGCACAACGGTGTATACATAGACGCGATTCAGGGGAGCATTAATTTATGGCCTGCCCCAAGACGAGGTCAACGCTGCTTTCTTGCCTTAATCTAGTAACAAATTACCTTTGAGTTTAAAATATACAGGCCAGGACGAGTGTTAAATATTCAGGATATTTCTTCCCGTTCCTTAATTTAGAATATCATCACACTATAGCAAAGCGAATGATTACTGTTCCTTTTTAAATTAAAAAAAAATATATTAAAATTTTCCAGTTATCGCTTTTATTCCCCTCTGCTTTAAATTCAAGTATAATTTTCACAATGAATATAGCACAATAGTGCCTACCGTAGCGCATTGACTAAAAGCCATCGATCAAGTGCATGCAAATACAACTGGCGCTGATTTTACAACTCTAAAAATGATGATGATGGTGGTGGTGGTTATTTGTGGAAAGACAATGGAATTAAGTATACCAGCTTTTTACAATGAAAAGCCAAAAGATAAAGCAAAGTTTAATTTAAGTCTTTACTGAAATCAAAATAGATAGATAGATAGACAGGCAGAGAGACAGAAAGAGAGAGGCAGTGATACGAACGGCCTAAGATAGAGAAATACGACCAGACTAAGTGGCTGTGGTCGAACAGATGTCTGGAGGCCGTGGTCGAAGCCAATGGCGATTTTATTGAATAAATTTACTCTTTAGTATTTATTTTGCGTAATTTTTGTAAATATATCTGTTAAAATTTTAAGACTGGCTGCCCACACTAAATCTGGCACACACCCCTTATACTATATAGAAAAACTAAATGATATTCTGGAACAATACTAAAATTGGGCCCACATATATACCGATGGCTCCAAAGTCAAAAACGAAATAGGATGTGCGGCTATCTTTAAAAGTACTATTCTACAGAAAAGATTACCTAACAACTCCTCAATTTTTAGTGCTGAAATTACAGCCATTGATTTAGCTCTAGACCTCATCACTAAACTTAACCCAAATAAATTCATTATTTTTGCAGACTCATTATCAGTACTCGAATCATTAAAAAACCAAAAATTAAACAATCCTTTGCTCATCAAACTCCTACATAGAATACATGCGATCTCACAAAATAAAACCATCATTTTCCGTTGGATTCCCAGCCACTCCGGTTTTCATGGAAATGAAAAAGCTGATGTGGCTGCAAAAAACTCTCAGAAACTTAACACAAGTAACATAAAGGTTCCATACACTGACTATAAACCCCTAATAAATGACTTTATTTTAAAGAAATGGCAAGACGCTTGGAACAACTGTCAAAACAACAAATTATTTAAAATCAAACCCTCTCTAAAGAAACAACTTACTGAACACAGAAAATCACGCAAAGAAGAAATGGTTTTTATCCCGTATTCGGATAGGACACACGCACATAATTCACTCCTTCCTCCTAAAAGACGAAGATCCTCCTGAATGCATAGCATGCCAGGAGGCTTATACTGTGAAGCACTTCCTGCTTGATTGCGATGATATGGCACATATTCGAAAATTATTTTACAACGTGAACAACTTGAAAGAACTTTTCGAAAAATCAAAGCCCAATTTGATTTTGACCTTTCTTAGAAAAGTTGGACTATATAATAAAATATAATTCCAATTTGGTGCCTGATGATGAAAGGGGAAATGTTGATACTTGCCAGGTGATAAATTTTCAAAGAACAACGCACCTCTGAAAACAGTGAAATTTAAAAAAAAAGCAAGACAACATCGAAAAAAAGGAATAAAAAGGAAAGTCTTTTTGAAAGCATTTATACCTTATTTAAAGAAAAAGAAGAAAAAAAAACAAAAACAACCGTTTGACCGTAAATAATCTCTTGCTGATCGATGGCTCGTTAAGTTTTAAACAAACAAACAAACAAACATTTTCATTTTTGCGTAATTTAGGTGACTATCCATCGTACCCTATATATATATATATATATATATATATATATATATATATATATATAATATAATGACATGGACAAAGTCCGACAAATATTTTAAGACATTTTTATGTTTAACATTCTTTTTGTAGATACAATTATTTAAGTAAATATAAATTTAATACTGTTTATTATAAACAGGGCATTGACTTAAATATTTATATCTATGAAAAGAATGTTAAACATAAAAATATCTTAATATATATATATATATATATATATATATATATATATATATATATATATATATAGATATATATATATATATATATAGAGAGAGAGAGAGAAAGAGAGAGCTATAGACGAAGAAAGTGAGATATATGAATACTGACAGATATACGAACGGACTATTATAGATAGATAGATAGATAGATAGATAGATAGATTGATTTCCATGCAAATATATGAATATAGTTACAACTTAAAAGGGCAATCGACTAAAGAGGTAGAAAGAAACAGATTCAAAAATATGCCCAGATGCATATGTGCAGGCGTCCTTGAGAGTGGACCTTGATTAAGGCATGTGTCAAATTATGCAAATCTGTCAATATCTGACGTGAAGTGTAATTGCATAGGATAAACTCTTTCAATTCTGTTAGATTGAGGTAACTAAAATGTTGGATTTTAAACGAATGGACCACTATTTCCAGTCTATTTTGTTTATTTTTTTCTGTCAATCACACTAAATACACACACACACACACATACATATATATATATATATATATATATATATATATATATATATATATATATTATTAAATCAGTTAAGATTGCAGTCGGTTTTGCGTGTGTCACGCTAACATTTTACAATAGCAAACTTGGTTTTTGATGAAGTTTTCAGTTGGAAATAACCCAAAAGGCGAAAGTTATTGATCTTGGCAAAATAATAATGTTCAAGATTTGCGTTCGAGCTGAAAATGTCAGGCGAAATGGATATTTCAATAAATAAATAAATGAATAAATAAATAAATAAAATATGTGAGTGTGTGGGGGTGCGCGCGCGCATCTACAATGTATAAATGAGAACATGTACACCTATTTATATAATCGATAAATATACGCACATTTTCCGTCCCCCTCGTCACGTAGACGCCTCCTCGTACGTACACATTCACATACACACACGCACACACACACACTCACGCTCTCACTCTCAAAGACACACATGCAAAATTATGTATATATCAACCTTTGTAAATAGTTTTTTGTTTTTTCGTGATCAACGTCTATCCCTAGGGAAATATCTCAATCGCTTTTAAGCCTTTAACTCAGAAATCTGCCTACGAGATCTTGATCCTCAGCTGAATGTAAAGATGGAAGGAACATTTACTCATACATGTAATATTATTTACTTCTTCTTCTTCGTCTTTTTCTTCTTCTTCTTCTTCATATTATTATTATTTTAAGTGCTATATCCCTTCAAGACGTAGGCGATCAGGGCTCTCCACAATTTCCTGTTTCTTGTGGCTCTTAGTATATTTTAAGTTTTAGCTAGTTCTACTCAGTCCAGTTCTGTCAAACACGATCATAAGGTAGGTTATGCACTGCTTTCCCTTGACCATCTTACATTCAATATGCCCTGCGTGTGTCAAATTTTCCAAGCCCTCTTTTCTCATTATTTGCCCTAGAAATTCCAGCTGCCTCTTTCTGTATATGTCTATATTTCTGAGATGAGGTATTATATACACTATTTACATTAATCGGAGTATTGTCCTCATCTTTGTCGCCATATTTATTACAACGTTTCGGCCGTTGCATGCTCCGGCCTACTTCAGGTGGTGGAATGTCGAAATGAACGCTTTATTTCGCTCACTGGGGTAGACCGTTCTAGTTCCACGAACCATGTTTAATGGATGTCAGTTATCAGTTATCTCCTGTTAATTCACCTCTCCAAGTTCACCACTGCCTTAACCAGGTATTGAACTCACACTATTTGCGTCCTGTCACTGGATCTAACTAACGCCTTTATCCACTGTGCCATGTGTAATGTAAATAGTGTATCCCAGGTTGAGATCATAGACAAAGAACACCATTGAAAAATTCGTAAACTTAAGGAATCAGAACATATGCTAGGCCACAAAAATCTCCTGAGCCGAGCAAGCATAGGAATTAATACATTATGGGAACCAGTAATAAGGAGTGCCAGAGAAAAGAGATAACAACAACAAAAATTGCAATATGAGCTCTGGTAAAAATTTGTTTGATAACAGCAAAAATTGCAATATGAGCACTGGTAAAAAAAATAATTGCTGAAGACATTAGGCTTATAATACCCAGAAATTCATACACAGCTGTCCTCAAGGACGCATGGTACAGTGCATAAAGACGTTGGTTAGATCCAGTGACAGGGTCAAAAGAGTGTGAGTTAAGGCAGTGGGGAACTTGGAGAGGAGAATTAACAGGAGATAACTGATAACGGACATCCATTAAAATCATGACACGTGGAACTAGAACAGCCTACCCCAGTGAGCGAAATAAGGGGTTTAGCTAGACATTCCAACTACCTGAAGAAGACCGGGGCGTGCAACGGCCGCAACGTTGTAATAAATATGGCGACAAAGATAAGGACAATAGTCCGAATAATTTAAATCCTGTACAAGTAATGTATTTTTGTAAAAAAAATAAAAATTACAAGCAATGCATTTTTAAAAAATTACATGTAATACGTTTTGGTAAAAGAAAATTAATTTTCAGTATTAAATGACCCATAAAGAGTTGACGTGCCGCTAAAGAGAGAGAGAGAGATAGCGACAGAGACAGAGACAGAGAGTGGAGGAGAGAAATCTAAGTGTCTTTGTGGTTAAAATCATCTAAAATAAGATAAAATTTTAATAAAAATTACGAGTAAATGTTTTCCTTTTATTCGTTTTCTTCTCTAGTCTATATAATCCTGGGCAAGACGATAAACTACATCCAGCAGTAAGTGCTCTGATCGGGAGATTGTTGATTTTTGAGGACCGAGAAAGTACTTCTTAATTGCTGCTGTTCTCAAGAAACACACTGATTAAGGGTGGTAGTAGCTGTTAGGGCCCCAGCTATGGGCAAATAGAGAGCCCCTAAACAAAAACAAAATACTATGAAAGTATAAAAATACATTTTTATAGTAAAAATACCAGCAATACAGTTTTATATAAAAAAAATTGCCAACAATGCATATGTATAATAAAATTACTTACAATACTTCTTTTTAAATCAGAATTACCAATAATAAATTTAATAAGAAAATGACCAGCAATACATTTTGTCTGTTGTTGAAGGCATAAAATTGTGTCCAAAAATTTTATATTTCGGCATTAAATTACCCATAGAGTAGGATAAGCTACTAAATCAAATTTAGCAACCACCATGAAAGAACTCTTTAATAACAATAATCCATATAATGTCCATATAATATCCATATAATATCCTTCAATTCCTTAAAGAACGTAAACTGTATTCCAAAATATAACTTCCATAAAACTACAATATAAAAAACACGCATATCACCGCCTCTAGTATAAGCATAAAAGTTGAGTATTATCTACCATGTATTCAGTTGTGAAAGCAGAATAGCATATATATTTTTATTAGTTCATTTGGCATTACATGGCTCATAAGGAGTTGATATGCTGTTAAACAAACAAATCAACAGATCAACCTGATCTATACAAATAATATTCTTTGTGTTGTATAATGGGTAATAAAAAGGAAGCGGAAGTAAATCTTCAGTCATTCTATATTTATTGTTCTTATTCTGTTGATGTTAATACGTGTATCACGTGACAATATAATTGCAAGTAAAGTCTACAAAAGAGATACGTAGATCTTTGTATTTTGTTCCGTATAGGAAAGATTCATATACGGTGTTGAGGAATCAGGTTGTCTAATCTTTACCTGCATGCCATAGAATACTAATATCTTTACCTAGCCTATCCCCATTAAACTAACATTAAATATAGAGAAGATAGATATGTGAAGTTGAGGTATCCGGTAGACTAATTGTTCCTCACATGGCATAGACAGAACTATTTGTATTTGGTCTAAACCAGTAATATTTTAATATTAAATATAAATCGAGATAATGTATACGTGAATTGAAATGACGAATCGGGTGTTTACCCAGGCGCCGGAGACTAACGAACACTTGTAAAGGGTGCTTCATTAAGACGGATTATATATAAGGGTGTTTCATTAAGTCGGATCAAAGTCAGCGTCAGCAGTAAATAAATCAGTGTTATTGGTGAAAATTTATTTATTTCTCTATTGGATAATGTTATTTAAGTCATGGAAATTATGTGTATAAAATAATATCGCCCAAATGTCCGTCAAATCTGAAAAAAAAAGAAAAGAAAATCATTAAACGCTTAAACTTAATTCACATTAAAATCGGTCCAAGTTATTGGAACACCCTCTATATACCTCATCTCAATATTAAATATAAATAGCGGAAATATATATGTAAATTTGAGGATTTTTCTGGACAATTACTACTTAGATGCTACTAGTACGTAACCTTATGTAATAAAACTCTCATATTAAATGCAAAAAGAAGCAGCGTTTCATATGCCATTAAATAAGTCGAGTATATTTATTCAAATTTAAAAATGACTTTATTCAAAAAATAAGAATTAAAAACAAAAATAAGAGTTTAATTGTTTTCAAAGTTGAAATATTTACTGCCACATACTCAGAAAATCATTTTGTCTATTAACTTGCTTTTCTCTCTCTCGGTTGAGCAGACGTGAGCTCACCACGTCGAAAGCAGAGAAAATTTATCTCCTGTCGACTGGTGCAAACAAAAATGCCTGGCTATAGAAAACAAAGAAAAACAGGGAAAAAATTCTATTTATCAGAATTACTTCGATCAATGTGGTCAAGAGAATTTCGATCTAAATTGATGAATATAAGAGAAGCTTTAAATCCGAAACAAAAGAGAAAAAAATCAAAGAGATACGTAACAGACACGCTTATAATTTTGCATAAGTAAATTAAATAATAATGATCATATTTACGACAGTGTATCTATAAATAAACGCCTAAATCAGAAGGTGCGTTAGAATAAAAGCAGACACATTCCAAAAGCTAATGAAATGGGAAAATGTCGTTAAAAACAAAGAAAAGGGTATTGATAGGGAATGCTGGACAATTTCTTTACATATGAAGAGGAAACCTGATGTGGTTATACAGAAAGATATTGAGAATATTATGGATGAAACATATAAGCAATGCGGAGTTTTTAAGGAAAATGAAAACAAAATGAACACGTATACTTAGAATCAGAAAGAGACAAATGAAATTACTAGAACTCAGACTGCGGAAAGAAGGATTAGAAAAATGACACTCATAGGACATATAGAAAGCTAGAGCGACAGACGCAAACAATAAATAAACCTGTGTAGATGGATGACAGAACAAGAAATGAGGGGACAATCATTGCTTAAAGATACAAAAGATAGAAAGTTGTGGAGAGCTATGATCGCCCGCGTCATGAAGAAGAAGACTGAAACAGAGTTATTAGTTGAATTTTGATTTTAAAATTTCACACTATAATGATCGATCTACAGGGTAAGATGAATAAATTATCGCCATCTTATATTTTTATTTTCGCTGTTTGATTTTGATTTTGTGAACTGCACAGTGTAGTAGGATCAGATGGATCCCATCTGTGAGTAAAAGAGCACAAGGAAGCTAGAAATTTGGAAACGGCATGCTGTACTACTTGGCATTCGCGGCAGAAGCTCCAGTACGAACATTTCAGATTATTTGGGTGTGAATACGAGCACACTGCAGCGCTTTCGAAAAGATTTGGATGAGTTTAATGCTGATTACAAAGGTACGGCAGCTTGGAAAATTCACTCTGATCGTTCTGATGAGAAAAAAACACCTGAATTTGTTGGTGTGTGCCTTAGACTCAACACGGAGGTTTACATCAAGTGCCTTGAGTGAGTAGTGCGGCTCTGGCTGAAGACGGTGGAAGAACCTATATCTTGGCAACCGGACTCTGCACCATACCACAGAAGCAGGAGAACCCAATCATGGCCGTCAGACAATTTCTGTGACCACATCATCATTACATTTGACCACCTAACTCCCGGGACTGTAACTCCCTTGATTAATATGTGTGGGACGCAGTTGAGTAAGAGATCAACAAAACTCTTTGTAATACCAAAGACGAATAGAAGGCAGGGATTATGACAGCATTCACCAACTTAAACAAGGAAACCGTCCAGAAGAGTTGCAGGAGAATCTGGAGGTCGTGGTTGGGACCAATGGCGATTCTATTGAATGAATTTACTCTTTATTATTTCAAGGTATTTTTGTGTAAATTTTGGTAAATATATCTGTTAAAATGCGTTGTCAATGTTATTTTCATCTTTGCGTAATTTAGATAACAATTTATCCATCGCACCCTGTATGTGCTTAATAATCCCCAATGTATTAAGTGCATTGACAAGGATGGGAATCTGAATATAAGTGTAATTCTTATAATGTAAAACGGGAACTTTTGATAAGATTCGCGTTAACTGCTTCTTTTGGCGGTGCTAAATTTCGGTAACTTCGTTGGTGCAGCGGATTCGATTTATCTAAGTTTTTAATGAATTAATCTGTGAATTTAAAGACGTCGATAAGTTAACCGTAAATGATAACCTGTAAATATAAAGCATCAAGAAAGAAGAGATAATGTGAAGAAAGGCCGCTGATTCCCTCCTTTGACCTTTGCTACCACGCCTTACCGCGGTTTGGCAGATGTTAAGGGTTGATAACATTCTGGACGTGACTGTATGAAGGCTGTCAGGCTCAACCCCCGAATTGACCGGGGGACCGCCACCACCACCAATCATTCCGTCAAAAGTGTGAGATCAGATAGGTGTAACTAAAGTCAGAAGAGATAAGGTGAGAAAAGGTGAGTGAAAGAAAATAAACCGAATTGAGATGTGAAAATGAAAAGAGGAAAAAAAAGGAAGAAAGATTGACTGATCAAGACGGTAAATATAACACAAAGAAAGAAACGAGATAGAAAGAAAGAAAGAAAGAAAGAAAGAAATCAACAGACCTAAACAGAAAAGAAAGAAAGAAAAATCAAAAGGTCAAGGCGATAAATGTAGCACAAAGAAAGAAAAGAGAGAGAAAAAGAAAGAAAGAAAAATTATCAGACAAGAACGTAAAATGAAGAAAGTTTTCTGTCCACCAAGATGGTAAATATAACACAAAAAAAGAATAGAGAGAGAAGGAGAAAACAAGAAAGAAAGAAAGAAAGAATGAAAAAAAGAAAGAAAGAAAGTTCGTCAAGAAAAGAAAAGAAGGAAAGATCAACAGATCAAGACAGTAAATATAACAGAACGAAAGAATACAGAGAGAAAGGTAAAGCAAGCAAGCAAGAAAGAAAGAAAGAAAGAAGGCCGGCTATTGAAGAAAGAAAGAAAGAAAGAAAGAAAGAATGAATGAGTTGGGGATAGAAATAAAGAAATAAAGTAAGAAAAAGAAAGCCGGCGACTGAGGATATAAATAAATAAATAAAGAAAGAAAGAAAGAAGAAAGAAAGAAAGAAAGAAAGAAAGAAAGAGAGACAGTTCGTCAAGAACAGAAAAGAAAGAAAGATCAACAGATCAAGACAGTTAATATAACAGATTTATAACAGAAAGAAAGGGAAAGCAAGAAAGAAAGAAAGAAAGAAAGAAAGAAAAAAGAAAGAAAGAAAGATCAACAGATAAGAACGAAAAAGAAAGATCAACAGATAAGAATGGGAAAAGAAGAAAGAGCAGCAGATCAAAACGGTAATTATTAGGTTGGTGCAACAATAATGACGGAATAATATCGTTTTTTGACGTATTTTTAACGTCAAAAAACGACATTATTACGTCATTATTTTTGCACCAACCTAATATATCAAAGCACGAAAAGAGAGATTAAGAGAAAGCGCGCAAGAAAGAAAGAGACAAAGAAAGAGACAAAGAAAGAAAGAAAAAGCAACAGACAAAAACTGAAAATATGAAAGAAAGAAAGAGATTATCTGAAACTGATAGCTAATTCGCGAGACGGAAAAAGGATTTAAAAATAGACAGATATATTAGAAATATTTTTTTTAAAACACGTATAAATGAATGAAAAGAAAAAAAGGGACAAAGAAAATCGAAGGACAAAAAAGGAACAAAAAATATAAAAATCAATTATGAAAACGGATTTTCGAGAAAAGGTTGAAGATCCCTCTTCCAGTTGATGAATGACAAGGTCATTTTTCATCTTCCCTTCAGTTATCGTCCGAACATTTTCTGCTTCGTTTAATTTCCTATCAGTCAGCGAGGTCTGATGCTTTTCTAGGCAACTTTAAAAACCAGGTGGAGACACATAATGAGCGCATAACAAGGCATGTTCAGTTTTCTGCCTCCCTCTATCTATCTCGTTTCTTTCTCTAAAAAAAGCGGATCTGGTTTCAACCTCTCTATTTCTCTCTCGTACCCTCGTTGCTAAATGTTGGTTTTAGTGTTTCGTTGTTATGTTCACGACAGTTAACTCCTTCATTCTATAAACTCATTGCATCTCCAACATCATAGACGACGGGATAATATAGCTAGTATCTGTTCATCAGACATAACTGGGTTTTTAGGGCTCTCTTCTAAATGGGAAATATCATGGATCGCTTGCCTTTATCCTTTCGAGCGGGAGTTTTCGCAGTTGATTAGCATGAGGTATATTTATGATAGGGCCATGCGTATAGATGTTGACCAATTGACAATTTCTCAAGGCTTCTGTATTGTTGCCGATTTGAACTTTGTTGCTGTCGAAGAGTCTCCAGCTTTCTTTCTTTTGCAATTCTATCTTTATGAGGACTTTGTAACCACGGTTCCAAGCTCTAACTGCAGATTCCACATATTAGGACTTCTTTGATAAGCTCCGTATATTTAGTTATATTCTTACGCTTTTTCAAATGTTCCAAAAGGAGATATTTCTCTTTGTTTATGATAAAACTCGCAACTTTGACTGAATTTGGTTAGCTTTTTGAATCTCAAAATCTCAATTAATTCTGTTCGTGTTTTTGATTACATCATTTGTTCCTATAGTCAAATTCAAGTCCATTGAACAATTCACAATCGATCCACCATTTCTCCTCAATTTTCTTAACGGTTATTGCTAAAAAGTCTGTTAAGCTTTAGATAACAATGGAGTTCGAAATACACTATTTACATTATTCGGATTATTGTCCTCATCTTTGTCGCCATATTTATTACAACGTTTCGGCCTTCTTCAGGCGGTTGGAATGTCGAACTGAACCCTTTATTTCGATCACTAGGGTAGACTGTTCTAGTTCTATGTTTCATGTTTTTAATGGATGTCAGTTATCAGTTATCTCCTGTTAATCCCCCTCGCCAAGTTTTCCACTGCCTTAACCGGTTATTGAACTCACACTGGGTCCTGTCACAGGATCTTTATCCACTGTGTTATGTGTCCTTGAGGACATCTGTGTATGAATTTCTGGGTATTAAAACCTAATGTCTTCAGCAATTATTTTTTTACCAGTGCTCATATTGCAATGTTTGCTGTTATCAATGCAAGTTTTTACCAGAAGTCATATTTCAATTTTTGTTGCTATTATCGCTTTTCTCTGGCACTCCTTATTACTGGTTCCCATATTGTATTCATTTCTATGCTTGGTCGGCTCAGGAGGTTTTTGTAGCTTAACATATGTACTGATTCTTTACGTTTATGAATTTTCCAATAGTTTTCTTTGTCTATGATCTCAACCTGATCCCACAGAGACCAGTGATCTCCCTTTTCTCTCCATCACGCCTGATTTTTCTATTTCCCCTCGTGTTACAGCTTTCTGGCGTTCTTGAAGACTTACCTTGAGGGAGCGTCCCGTCTCCCCTTTATATTTCTTTCTGCAGCTTCACGGGATAGCGTACACACAGTCTTTAGTCATGTTCTTCTCTATGGGGGGGGGTCTTACTCGGGAGAGATATCTGCAAAGTGACATCCAGCTTTTGAAGTTAGTCCTGATGTTATATGGACCGCAGATGCTTTGTATTTTCTCCGATAACCCCTTCACATAAGGCAGGCAGACTGTTTTGTAAGTGTTGTTGCCCTCCTCCTCTTGTACTCGCCTGTCCCAGTTTTTGGAGCTGCTGCTATGTACCCAGGGTAGTTACGTTGTAGGGTACTACTTATACTAAGCAATTCTTTATCTAATGTCTCTGGGTCGCCACTTATGACTTTTGCTCGGTGTTGTAAGCAGCGGACAATCCCTTTCTTTAGGCTGTATGGATGGTGGGAGTTAAAATTGAGGTACTGCACATTGAATGTCGGTTTACGGTATATGGATGTCTTGAACACATGCTCTGGTCGTGATACATTTCTGATAAAAAATTTAAGACCACTTCAAATGTCGCTACCTTGTTGTTTGTGGGTACGTTCATTTTTTGCTAGTTCTGGACATTCTAAGATAATATAGTTGAGAGTTTCATTATATTTTCCACATATCTTTCATTTCGGTTTAGTTCCATCCATCATTATGTGACAGTGATATGATCTGATTGCGAGGCTTTGGTCCTGAGCTGCAATAATTAGGCCTTCTGTCTCAGCTTTCAACCCGATGCCCCTCAGTCACTGATGTGTTTTCTGTTGGTGCACATCTGCTTTTTTCGTTCTTTTTAGGTATTGGCCATGAAACGCCTTGTCCTCTCATTTTTTGTTATTATTATTATTATTAGTATTATTATTATTATTATTATTATTATTATTGAGAAAACAGCATTCTGAAGAAAATAACGCTGAACGATGTGCAAAGCCTAATATACACGGCTTAATATCCATTCTTATAAAGACATATCAGACACATGCATTACAGCCAAACGTTCGTAATTGCGTTAAAGGTCATAACTTTATTAGAAATATATTCAGGTTGCGTAAGCCAGTCTACATAAAGGATCTTCGAATGTGAATAACCCAAATCATACTGAGATGTCTCTCAAGTTGCGTTTGTTCCATCACCCTTCAATGTTGACCGTGATGCTCTCCAAAGACTTCCGCTCATGGATAGAGATGCCCAATGCACCGGACTTAGAAAGGATACAGAGATCCTTAACGTCGCGCAACTGGTAAATATGTTGTGCGGAACGATATATTTACTGTAGCCAATCTTATGTTCATGCTAATACATCAAAACAATTGAGATTGGAAATAATAACAGAATACTTTGTATATCATCAGGACATTTAGATTTGTTTTGTTTTCATTTTGTACTCTTAGATGTCAATTGTTTTTCTATTCCTAATTCAATGTTTTTTTAATGAAAAATTTCAGATTCTGTTTACTATTGAGAAAACGCATTAATAATAATAACTACTACTTCTATAACTACTACTATTCCATGCATTTACATACTGTTATCAGTTGAGATCTAGTGACAACAAGCTTCATTAAACTTCGTGTATTTTTCTCAGTCTGCTCGCAAACACCAATAATGCCGTAGTCTGGATAATCTGAAAATTTTCCACCAATATCCAATTCATCTAAGTTAGATTCTACCGTTTTTTGGCATGGTTACAAATGTGTCGACTAATGTTGGCACGATCCTAACCGTCTCGTTCCACAGTTTCTTCCAGTTTCAGGGCAAATTCCTCGTATTTAAGAAAATCGTTTATTTTCGTATAAAAACTTGTGGTTCGCTACCTCAGTTGTGTTCACGGAGTAGCAAGTCGATTTCGAGCCACGGCTATAATTTTCACACTTGGACGGTGTGTCTCTCTGGGTCTGAACATCCTATGTGATTTAGTCTTTCATTATTAAGATGAATAAATGTCAGTATTCTTGTATTATTTTGATTTTTTGTTCACAACTTGGTTGATACATATATGTTATTACAGACACAATGTTTCGGCCAAGTACGACATTCATGTAGATCTAATAGTTATGAGTTCAAATCGTGGATCAGGTAGTGAAGCCCCAATTCAGCAAGAACACACAATAACTGATATAACAGTGACGAAATATCCCGGTAATCCACAGATAAACCATATCAAACAATGGAAACCTGACGATAACCAGATGCTACTTGATCGAAACGTTGTATCTATAATAACATATATGTAATAAGATGAGAACAAATGCACGAAAATATCCCAGAGAGACTTAAAATTTTTATTTATTACTAGTTTTTACCCGTGAAAGTTTCACGGTTTTTCTATTTGTAATATTTATTCTTCAGTTAATGATTGAATAAGCTCATGGCGAGTTTAACGATAGTAAAATATAAGTAGAAACCCCCCTATCGTATCGGTAATTATTTAATTTTAACGAAATATTGCAGTAACAATCATAAATATGAATGAAAGGAGAATAAAATAAGCATACAGAAAGTTCTCGAGTTACGTCGGACCCGACGTACGGCGTTTCGTGGTTAATGCGCCATCTCCCATAATAGGTAGTCACACGGCATTAAATGACGAAGACGACGTTGTTTCTTCACCGACTTTACGTCATATTGGTTTGTGCTACTCTCGCTGTCTCTTGTTTGTGTCGCTTTTCGTGAATTTTTTACCCTTCATGATGGCTCCCAAGCACAAGGCAGATTTGTGGGTGCTTATTATGGTTATACGTCGAAAATCAGGTTACGTCGCTCAGTAGAAACGGATCCCCGACGTAAGTCGAGGTCTCCCTGTATATATTTTAGAAAGATAGAAAGTTGGGTCAAATAAAAACATATTTGTGCCGTTTGATGAGAACGAACAGGAATGAAAAAGAAGTTGTCTGCGAGGTTTCGTGTTGGAGATGATGCTCCACTGTCGGGTACTTTGATTGATAGCGATTTAATACGGATATTACTTGGGAAAAGTCAACAGTATAGACCACAGAAGATAGCCAGTATAATACCGAAAATGGGCAAATTTCTGTTTGCGATTCACTATAGAAAAGAACATTTTCAGCTATTTTAAACAAATTTTAGCACATGATGAAAATTAAATAATTTAGAAGACAGCAGAACACTAGTGAAATGAAATAACAAATCGTATCAAATATTAGTTTAAGGACAAAGGTGATGTTGCGCTTATTGGAAATGATTTCCTTTAATATGGCCTACTTCAGGAGAATCAAACGACTGATTCAAACGAGTACTGTCCCAAGATGGACTAACTGAAGGCATGAGTCGGTGAAAAACATCCAGATTTAATCAAGATTTTAATATTCTACCAGCATAAAGCTTGGTCACTATTTTCTTTGAAGGCCAGACCAAAATTGTTATAACTTAGTCGAGAAACTTTCATTCTTCGGCTGTATTCACCAGATATTGAACCAAGTATTTCACTTGATTCTTAAATAATTAATTTAATAATAAAAAAAAATCCCAGAAAGCTGCAAAAGGGAGCAAGATTTTTCATAAGGATGAAAATATAAAATTGCTTAAAAAATAACAGAATAAGGGTGGAACAAATCAATAAATAAGTATTCCCAATGGCAAAGATAATTAACGTTATCTCCCCCTGTCGCAGATTGCTCAGGTCATTTGACTTTAGAATCTAAGTTTTTTTTTTTTTTTTGGAGTGGGGGCTACTGACTTGTTTCCATGATGCGCCTATAGTTTGAAAATAAAACAAACTTACCTCATGGACGTCCGTACGCAAAATGAATCTCGAGGGAAGCCATATCGTTTTTATACTGACAAATTCACGCAAAATCACGGCGACCACGAGATTTCAGAAAATATAAATATGCAATTCTACGAAAGACGGGTTGGTGGGGAGAAAAATGAAGTTAGTCTACAAGAGACCAGACAATACGACAAATACAACATCTACCTACAGCGCTCAAGCTGAAGGATGGGTGTTTTCATCGAGTCTCCATGTCTAGACTTGTCGCCAACTAAGGATAAAGAGACCCGTCTGCCCTACACGTTAATCCTAGCTATGGCGTAGAAGGGATAGATTCATGCCTTTCACAGGGCTATTTGCGCGAAAGTGAATGCAAGTAACTCTTTGCACTACTCGTATATGCACACCAAATCATGTTCTCTCGCCTCCTCCTTTCTAATCTGCCAGCTTTGGGTATACCAGATGCTGTATGCTTGGGTGTGTGCAGGTGGTGTCATGGATAATGACACGGAATTGTTAATTGAAGAGCCGACATTCAATTCCTATTTGATTTGTTATATCCACTTACGCGAAAGTACCTTTGGGGATGGTATGAATCTACATCTTCTCTCTCCTAGCTAGGGCTTAATTAGTACGACTTGTATAACTAAACCCTTATTATCTAAAAATTCGGTGCTAGTTTAGTATGATATCTACCGGCATATTTGCGACCTACCGCAAATGTAGATGAACTCATTTTGCAGGAAAATGCTCACAAAAAAGGACATTTTTACTGTTTTTAAATTATTTCAAATCAGTTTACAAACATTAAAATCACTGATGAATTTTAAAATATTTTGTATAAAAAATTGTTAATGATTTTTAATAAATAACCAGTTCACTGTTCACTGTTCATTGTCTTTAACCATAAACCTAACCCTGACATATTCCATACTTCCAACAGTTGGTAAATATAATACCATAGTAGAAAAGGAATAATAGATATCATACTATAGTATTAGGTTGGTGCAAAAATAATGACGTAATAATGTCGTTTTTCGAAGTATTTTTTAACGTCAAAAACGACATTATTACGTCATTTTTTTGCACCAACCTAATAGAAAATAGACGGTTGATATAATACTATAATAATAACTTTGTGCTATGCGTGATACACGCTTAGGCGATCATGTATCTTTCGATACATGACTGACGAGGCAGATTTTTTTCCCGCAGTGGGTTACCATTTCTTTCTGTGGTAGACCAGTAACCTCCAAGGCTATAAAACCCGGCCTTTCCTGCTATTTACCCACAGCGAGGGGTGAAGAAAGGGAGGCATACCTTTCTCAACGGTATTAACACGTAAGTCAATACAATGAATTTGACTGGAATTCGAATTCGGCTCTCCCATGACTCAATCCGTGCCATTATTAGTAGCTTCAGAAATTCTTATAATTTAAAAATATTTACTGGTTTTAAATAATGTGTAAATGGTTGATAAACTGTAGAAAACAAATTAAGCAGGTAAGCAAGCTGCGTACTTCAAGCTAATGTCTATTATTTTAATGTCCTATTGTTTACATAATCAACTTAAGAAGAGGAACGGACTTCTGATCGAGTAGATACTTACATCATCAGCTGGTCAAGATAACCCCTGTCTCGTACACGCCACCCTTCATCCACCTGCATCAAACTCGGGAGTTCACCCTGTGGGGATATCCAGTATCTGAGCATAAATGATCTGCATATGTTGTTGCCGGCCGACCAACCCCGGTGTGACCGTGACTGTCCACAGGAGCAAGTCGCTAGCTCTCTCGTGTTTGGCAAGCTGGCAGTGTCCAGCAAAACGCATCCGCCGTTGGCAAATTATTTCTGATATTGTTGGTAGTTCACCCTAAATTTCGTTCTTTTTTTGCGATACTTTAAATCTATGAGATGTTCAGCACAGCTCTAAGCACGTGGAAGTATCGCCATTCCTGCTTTGATTTCAATGTCTTAGTTAGCGCCCATGCAAAAGTATGATTCATACTTACAAGCTGACATATTTCAAGATCTCTGCCAGTTACCTTCGAGACCTATCATGTATTCTCTACACCCTTTGCATTTTCTTTGGCTTTAGGCAGTGTTTTTGTCTGTTTTTAGTTCCTTAAGTCTTGTACCGTTTTGTTTTTTTTTTCCTTTTTTTTATTTAGATGTAATTCATATTACCCATTGGTTATTGACATGACGAACTTTCTCGTTTCACTAATAAACTCGGCTCGGATTGAGAAATCGGAGAGCCGAGTTCGAATTCCAGTCAGATCCATTACATTAACTTACGCGCTAATACAGGGGGGCGACACTATTTTTCAGAAACTTTATTTTTTTTCAAGTTTTAGGTAGCACAGGCAGTCTGTACTGTTTTAGTTTAATGGCAAAAACATTTAAAAACTGTTTCAATACTACAAATGGAAAAGAATAATTCAAATTAGAAGTATTTTAATTTTTTTTACAAATTTTCACATTACACAAGCGACAGTATTTTTCGGACATTGCAGAAACAATGATAATAGTTTATGGCAGCACCCTTTTTTTCAATGACTTCTATCAGTCTATCTTCATAATGTTCGTACATATTGATAATAACGTCTCTTCATGTTTCTAGCAGTCTATTTTTAGCATCTTGTATGCGCTGCCACACTTCAGCCTCTCTGGTTATTTCTGGCCCGTCGTAAACAAGCTCTGCAAGCATTTCCCAAATGTTTTCAATTAAATTTAAGTCTAGACTTCTTGCAGGCCATTCCAGAGTAGTTATATTTGCTTCACACATCCAATTTTTCACTGATTTGGCCACATGGATTCTGCAGTTATCTTGCTGCAAAATAAAATTACTTCCCATTCCTTTTCTATGAGTGGTAGGGCTCTCTTTTCCAAAAGTTCTCTGTAGCTCAAGCGATTTGACGTCTTTTTAATCACTCGAGCCACAAGTTTCCATTCGGAAATACCATACCCCAAACCATGACTCTTCCTCCTCCCATCTGTCTCTTGTTGAGAATAACAGGTTCACCTTTTCTCGACCATATACACCACCCGTCAAGTCCATCGAACTTAAAACGTTTTTCATCAGTAAATGTCACTTCTTGAAGTCGACATGGTTTGTTATCCATCTTTTGGCGCTTCCCAGCCTTTCCTCCTTGTGTTTTCTCGTTAGTGTTAATTCTTTTCTTGTTTTTAGCATGCTTAAGTCGAATTTCGTGTAGCTTTCTTTGTACAGTTCGAACACTGACGTCAAGTTCACACTTCTCCTTTACTTTCTTCGCTGTCCCCTTTTCTCCAGATGATAACAACCTCGTAACACTCCTCTTCATTCTTCTTTCTGTTCTCTTGGAAATTGTTTTTTTCCGTCCTCTCTACTTCTTCTTCCGCCCATAGTCTGTACTTAGCATGTATTCAAGTGTTAGCTTCGTCTCAGCGGCGATCTTTCGGGTGCTGAGCCCGTCTTCTCTCTTCTTTTGGACCAAACTGATGACTTCTTTTGAATGCATTCTTCTTCAGGATTTTAATACGTTTTCGCAGTGAATGGTAAAGATACTCAAATGTATCAGGGTACTATTTACCTACAGAAATTCTGCATATTGTAGACGTTCGACGACTAAATCATTAAAAAACCCGGAATTTGTTTCATGTCCGAAAAATAGTGTCGCCTAAGTTGAAGTAAAAATAAAGAAAACATGAAACCAAAGACAAACCCATCAATCAATGTTCATACCATTAATGGACAGTTACTGCTGATCTACCTACTCATCAACACAAAAGCTCTAGACAGCAAAAAACACCTTTAAGCACACTTTTCAAAGTGTCCCAAAAATAGTGTCGACCCTGCAACCTCACGAAAGGTATAAATCCTCATCTCCCCCAACGTGCCACCAGCTATAGGTAAATAGCAAGACAAACTGGGTTCTATAATATTGGATTTCTACTGGTCTACCGCAGAAAGAAATTGCAACCTGCTGCGAGAAAAAAATCTGCCTCTTCAGTCATGTATCGAAAGATACATGATCGCCTAAGCGTGTATCACGCATGGCATCTAATTGACAGACAAGTTCATATAATTCAAGAAACATTTCAAAATCATATTTTATTCAGTTTCTATTATCCATTGTGCTTTTTTATTTTATAATTATTCGTATCGTTTTCCTAATGGTTGTTCATAGATTTAGGAATGTTATTTTTATAACGGTTGATTTGATTTGTTTCTTTAACGGCATATTAACACGTAATGGGCCATTTTATGCCAAAATTTAATTTTCTTAAAAGCTTTGAAGTCAGAAAAATATGTTACTCTGCTTTCACAATTAAATACATGGTAGATGATATAATACTTATCGTTCGTGCATATACATGTTTGTGTGAAACTAATTACTAGAGGCAGTGATATGTATGTTTTATGCTGGAAGTTTGTTGTACTTATATTTTGGAATACAATTTGATTTAAGAAATTGTAGGATATTGTAGGGTCTAATGCCATGAAAGTGAATAGGTTTTGCTGGTATGTTTTACTATAAAAATATAATTTTGTACTTTCATATTATTTAGCTTTTCTTTGGGGGAGTCACTATTTTCCTATTCCTAGTTATCAGGATGAAACCGGGGAACAATTAAGAAGAGGTTCCATGTTCCTCAAAATCTTAAGTCTCTTGACCAGAGGCCTTGCTACCGGATGTAGTTTGTCGTTATACCAAAAGACAGATAAACGTTAAAGAATATCTTTCTCTCGAAAACATGCTATTACCCTGAAAAATAATAGTGGCAGTCAGAATATGAAAGGAATATAAAATAAACAATGAATTATTTCTGTATCTGCTTACGCGCGTGCGCACGTACACACACACTCACACAAACATACACACAAACACATTTTCCGTGAATATATGCTCCCGGGAAATCCGGATGTGCTCTCTTGAGAAAAGGGTGATTTAAAAAACAACAGTGGCTCCTACTGCTATTAACGCATTGCTCTTCAAATGAATTGAGCTCTCCGGGCCACTGCCGTATGTCGCATAAAAAACGTTAAAATTTCCCTTTGTCTCTGCCCTGTGACGACAGATTAGGAGTAGGATCTCTGACTGATACCAAATCGGTTTGGTTTCGATCGCGAAGCAATCACAGCCTCATAAGAAGAGCTGTAATACAATGAAAGTTTGTCTGTGGATGACTATATATATATATATATATATATATATATATATATATATATATATATATATATATGTAGGTAGGTAAGGAAAAGTTTGGTAATCTGTATGGATAATCCCGATATATATATATATATAATTTTAAAAACAAGGAATGTATTGATTTTAATTTTAAAAGTCTCTAAGGCACTTTCAACCAACATCTCATCAGGAGGTAATCGTTGGATAATTAATTAACGAAAAGAATAGTAACGACAATAAAGAGCATATATATATATATATATATATATATATATATATATATATATATATATATACATATATATATATATACATGTGTGTGTGTGTGTGTACAATGCAGTATGTATTAGGATATGCGCTGAAATTAGCAGCATGATCTCTTTTTCCTAATAGGTCATATCTGTACAGTTGAATACCTCTGCACGATTATAATCTGAAGGTTGAAATTTCCAATAGTGTAAAATATGCAACTGCACAGATTGACCACAACGTTTCATAATAGTGCGTTCAAAACGACAAAGCTGTTATACACTTGGGCTGATGAAAGCAAAGAAAATCATCTGATCCCGTCATTTAAGATAGACAGATTGCTAGAAAATCAATTACGTATCTTTAATCAGGGAATCGTTTCAACCTACAATTATTTTTCCCGTCTGCATCCGAGTAAAGCATCAACGGAAGTACAAATTAAATTTCAGCATCCTTACCACTAAAACAAATATCAATAGTCATTTCAAAATCTGTTTATTACATACGGCTGGTGTAAATCAGCGTGATTTTGCCTATAAAGAAAGTAGCGATAAGTAACAATTACGAAGGAAATCATCTTTATCGCCAAGCACTCATATTGTCACGTCGGCCATCTTTTGATAAAAGCCATTTGCTTAAAGAAAATACGTGTTTGTTGAACGAATAACTTTTACTGCCAAGAACACAAAACTCTAAGCGCAACATCTGGCAACGGCGACACAACGCCAATTAACCCATTAAGAAGTAACACTTCATTAAGTAACTTAAGAACCAAGCGACAAGAAAATCTAAACAAAATAGTGTCACTTTTATTACCCATTCGTCTGTACGCTCGAAATCCATGTTTTTGAATCTATTCTCCATAGACGTCAATTTAACCAAGTGCTTTTCTGATTGTCTTAACAGAAAAGGAATCCTACTTAATCATATTATTTTTACATTTTCTGAACTAGTATTGTAAAATTATTACTTTATTATTATTATTTTATTATTATTATTATTATTATTATTATTATTGTTAAACAAAATGTTTAGCGTATCTCTTCCAATATTTCTCAACACTTAGAGAAGTGTGCGATTAAACAAAAGAAAAGAAAAGACACAGTGGCTATCAACGTTTAACAATATTTCAATATTCTGTTTTCTTCAAGTGGCAATTGTTAAACATTTATTTTCATACGTGTGTGCAACTTTTAATTGAAGACAGACATACTGTCGAATTATTTTTAAACTTTGTTAAGCGTTATTAAACATTTTATCTTTTCTTTACTTTTTCATTTCTGGAGACCTCCCCCCCCCGTGCTGTTCTTCTTAAGGCCCTCGACAAAATCCATAGACGGCTATACAATGTGATTGGGCCCGATCAGGCATATCGTTTACAGTCGCTCTCTCGCAGGCGTGCCGTTGCTTCCCTCTGTCTTTTCCAGTACCTTCATGTATCGCACTTCCCGTCTGTACAACTCCCCTCCTCTTACTTGCTTCCCTGATAGCTATGATCTCCAAATCTCTAAATGCAATGTCAATCGACATCTCCAGATGCCTCGATCTATTCCCCGTCCTTCTCTTCATCCTTTCCTCTTTCACGCCTCTTTACTTTTCCTTCCACTCTCTGTAACCCCTTGGGTGCTAGTGGCACTCCTGCTTCACTTAGGGGCGAAATGCTTAAAAAATCGCTCTATTTTCTGTGTATTATTACTACTATTAATATCAGTATTGTTATTTCCATTGATTTCTGTTGTATACACATTACCTTTCGGGTCCCAACAAGAGACCTAATGTCAGAAATGGCTTCATGACATTTGGAGATCTTTTGTTTTTTCATTTATTTATTTTTATAAAAATGATCAGTAGAAAATGTCGTGAAGCCACAAATAAAATGTATTCTTGCTCGTTCTACTACGAAATGTCTTGTTGGTCATTTTACTGTAAAATCTATTATTAGTTATTCTACTAGAAATAGGTATCGCTGGTAATTTTACTATAAATATGTATTTTTTATACTTTCACAGTGTTTTGTTTTTGTTTGGGTGCTTCACTATTTGTCCATAGCTGGGACCCTAACAGGTGCCACCACAGCGAATCAGCGTTTATTTGGGAATAACTGCAATTAAGAGGTGGTTCCACGCTCATCAAATGCTCCAATCTCCCGATCAAATGTCTTGCTGCCGGATGTTGTCTATCGTCAAACCTAGGACAAAGCAGTAGTATTAGTAGTAGTCGTAGTAGTAGTAATATTAATAGAAAGGAGCAAGAGAATAGCAAAGAGCAAAGCTGGCGTACAAATATAGAAAGCCCATTATACCCATACAATATAGGGTATAACAGACACATGCATCACAGCCAAATGTCTGCGGTTTCATGACAGGTTTCATAAAGTGCAGGTGGAGTCCAGTTTGAAAGACTTTCAGGTCTGGTAACACAGTACCCTCTGGCGGTCTTCAATTAATGGTGTTCCCAAATGTCTAGATATGAATCGCCTTGGCTGCCTTATCCATTAGACACAGAAAATCCACTCGACACGCAGCCATGACGTTCACCAACTTCACCCGCTCAGAAACAAATATACCCTGTACGTCAGACCCTAGGGTAATTTCCTAAATGGTTTTGGTCAGGTAACTGACGAAACGGACAAACAAACCAGTGGTTCTAAACAGAATGTTTATTATTATTATTATTATTATTATTATTATTATTATTATTATTATTGTTATTGTTGTTGTTGCTGTAATCATTTCACCCCAAGCTTCTATCTTCTTGCTCTTTCATTGTCCTTTCTCCTTAATAGTATATTTTTCTCATATTCTCTAACATTCTCTCTAATATTCTCTAACAGTCTCTCTTATATTCTCTAACATTCTCTCTCATAATCTCTAACATTCTCTCTCATATTCGCTAACATCCTCTCTAATATTCTCTAAAATTATCTCTCATATTCTCCGAAATTCTCTCTCATATTCTCTAAACTTGTGTCTCACTAGCTTTATTACCTTGCTTGGTGTGAAATGATTTTTGAAAGAAAAGCAAGGCGATAAAGCCTCTAAGACGCATGGAGTTATTAGGATTGAAAGAGAAAACCTTAGTGAGGAGAAGTGAGGAGAAAGGACAGGATTGAGGAAGACAGAATTTGGCAGCTTTTTTTAAATCATTTCACCTCAAGCAAGGTAATTAAGATATTAAAATGCAAGGGGTTACTGAATGTTATTGAATATGAGAAAAATATACAATTAAGGAGAGAGGACGATAAAAGAACAACAATTTCCAAGACGGATGATAACGATAGACATTGAATTAAATTTTTTCAAAATCAAATTGACAGGGAAGCAAGACACCGGATCAGAGTTCCACAAGCGAGAAGTGCAAGAGCAGAAAATGTTAACTTAAAATTTACGGTTACATCTGGCGATTTCAACTGTAAAATGATAAGACCTTGCCGCCAATCTATTACTGCCTTTAAATTTATAATGTTTCAGTAAAATAGAGGAATGTTCCTCAGAACGATCACCTTGAATGTATTTATAGAACAGGCACATTGGCATTGCATTTAATTTTTTTCAGATTGTATGTATCAGGGAAGCAAGACATCGGAAAGGATTATTATTATCATTATTATTATTATTATTATTATTTCCTTTGATTTCTGGTGTGTACACATTTCTTTCCGGGTCCCGCCTAGAGACCTAAGCTTAGAAATCGCATCATTCGACTGACAAAAAATAAAAATAAAATAAAAATAAAATAAAATTAAAAAAAATTAAAAATAAAAATATTTTACATAGATAAAGCCCTCGGTAAAGTGTGGGCTGTACTTATGAAAACAATTTTTTGTATTTCTTTGTGGCATGAACTTCCAGTAATCCCTTCAATTAGTCTACTGGAATCTTTTCCAACCGTTCCTGGGGCTTCAACTACAACAGGGATTGTTGATGTTCCTATGTGCCACATTTTTGAGATTTCGATTTCAAGGTCCTTGTATTTTGACAACTTTTTGAATATCTTCAAAGATACATTGCAGTCAGCAGAGACTGACATATCAATAAGGGGCACTTTTTTTGTTTATGGCCTTTAATAACAATGTCTGGGCGGTTAGCTTTGATTGTTCTGTCAGTGTGTATTGTGTAGTCCCGTAGAATTATTATTATTATTATTATTATTATTATTATTATTATTATTATTATTATTATTATTATTATATTTGGTGGTCGGATGGTAAGAGCGTTAGTGCTTTGAGCATGACACCCGGATCGAAGCTTATCGTAGTTGATTAGTTAAGTAAGTGGCAATTTTGATAATATCATCTCGAGGAGATCAAGCACACTGTTTGAAAGGCTCTAAAATACCACAGGTGAATGAAATTAGGTAAACGAGAGTGTGCAGAAAGAGTCCACAATACCTATTTCCTGATGACGCTAACCCCCACTGTTCAACAGTGACCTGTAGCATGAGATTTGAATAATATGCCATTAATCGTTTGGAACTCAAGGAATATTCTTTATCAGTATGCCAAGTCGAAAAGCAACTGGAGATCAAATAAGTCTTTTTTCTTCTGCAATATTCTTGTTTATTCTAAATGTGTCGTCTGGATAATTTCAATTATTCGATTTTTTTATTAAGTATTACGAGAGAGGAACTATTCTTTAGAAATAAAGAGTTCTAAACTGCCGTATCGGATATTAGATATGACATCTAATATCCGACACGCAGTTAATGCTGAAGAGTCTCTTCAGAGTTGAAGGAGAGACTCGATATGGCAGTAATCTGGTTCTACCGAATAATGCTAAGAACACTATGAGAGGAAAATGTGAAAAACGAGAACGCTTTACGGAAAACAGAATCAACAAGGAAACTGATATTTAAAAGCAGAAAGAAACAGTTGAAAATTCTTCGACAAATAATGAGGCTTAGAGAATTTAACACTCACAGGACTTAGTGAAAGCAAGAAAAGCAGGTGAGTGGGAGGCAAAGTGTAACCCACTTAACAACTTTTGTTAAGATTAATGACAGGACAAAGATAGAAAATAAATGTCAAATTTTACGTAAAGAATAAAGATACCGGTAGTTCTTAAGAGCCATGATCTTCAAAGCCGTGAAGAGTTACAGCACTTAAGATTTTACAGTGCTGCATGGGGATGTTCCAAATGTTAATATAATGATGGGCATGAGTATCATATTCAAATCCACATTTCTTTTTTTTTCAGTTAAGAGTTAAATATCAAACATTCTCTCAACTTCAGTTTCACTTTTTTCTGATGGATAATATACATACATACACACACACACACACATATATATATATATATATATATATATATATATGTGTGTGTGTGTGTGTGTGTGTATGTATGTATGTGTGTGTGTGTAATTTATTAAAAAATTATAACATTAACATAAATATGTTATAAAATCACTACATAATTTTTGTTTCAACACTTCTGGTGTCTTCAAGTGTTGAATGTATAATAATGCATTTTAAAAGGTTCAAAATCAACCAAACATGCCTCTCTAGGGGAAACGCTGTTACATACGCTGCAATGACAATCAAAATAGAAGTATATGAGAATTCAAAATCCTGACAACGAACCTGGGTTACAATAATTAATGCTTTAATTTTAGACTGAGCACTCTTTAACACTATTATTTTTTTGGTTATTGTAATTTATTCCGTATACACCAATCCTATACTTGTATATATATATATATATATATATATATATATATATATATATATATATATATATATATATATATATCCACGTATAAGACGACATTTAAATTCACAAAATGACCCTTAAAAATTTGGGGTCGTATTATACTACAATTCTAAAAAAGAAACCTTAATTTCTGAATGATGTTTTGTCGGTAAGCTAAGCTCAGCCTCGTTGATATAAGCAATTTCGGACAGGAAAACATTCATATTATCAAATGAACTGATAATAAGAGTAATAAAACCATTTCTATCTTATCTATTACTGGCATAAATTCATAAAAATTTCCTAGTCGAAAAATAATTCCATATCAATGAAATCAACTTGTGTCCATCCAAGCTCAATTGAGAAAATGTAGACATCGAGTTGTGATTACTTTCACAGTAAACTTTATCTTTCGCTAAATTTTCAATAATCATTATGATAGTGTTAATTACGGTAGTAATAACTTTATAATAAGTATTCATTCCTCATTAAAAATGAATTATCATTTTGGTCTTAAATAATAATATAATTTAAGATTACATACAACCTTTATGATTATCGATGACGTATAATACATGGCCATTAGTACACCTGGCTGTTTGTAACTGTTCAAATAAAGAAGAAGAAGGAGGAGGAGGAGGAAGAAGGAGGAAGAAGAAGAAGGATGAGGAAGAAGAAGAAGAAGAATCAGTATTCACAAGATAATCATGGGATGAAAGGCAAACAAAAAAATAATTCCTCTTTTAAGGGACGTGTGTCAGAAAACATGATATAGAATCGGTTTTGTTATTTCATTTATTTTGCATTTCTAAGTATAAAGTAAAAACATTTCCAATGACATCATCTTTATATACTCAATAAGCAGTCGTCTTATACTTCAGGTATATGATAAATTCTTAAGAATTTGCTATATATTTTTACCTCTTATACGCGGATATATACGATATATATCCCCCCCTCTCTCTATCTATCTCTCTCCCTCTCGCTCTCTCTCTCTCTCCCTTCCTCTCCCTCTTTATCTCTTTTGGGGAGCGTAAATTGATTTAACTGCCAAAATCAGTATTTTAATGATGTATTTTAAAAAAATCTCATCCAGCTTCTGGTTTCTGCCTATTCATCTGCATCGGCAAATTCCACTCTTTTGCACAGTTTATGATCACCGAAGTACCTATCCACTCAAGTTTGGAACGCGTTTTGAGATAATTTCCTGTTTTAATTCAATGTATATCTTGTCAAAGGTCACTGCGCACATTGACGAGTCAGATACTTGCCGATTTCGATATAAACCTAATATAACTACCTTCTTTTACCACTAGTGTAAGCAAAAGAAAGTTCACTTTTTTTTTACTTTCGGGCAAAACTGATATATGTCCACCTTTTTTTAATCGACTATAAACCGAAAACATGTCTACATGCCTATCAATAATCTTATTCTAATTTTTATCCTTTAGGATTTATATTCGATATACTTATATTGTTATAGACGCATCACGTTGTAACACCAGGTCCCGTACGATCATCGAAGTTAAGCAACGTCGAGCCTGGTCAGTACCTAGATTGCACGAAATTATTAATCGGGGAGCCGAGTTCCAATTCCAGTTGGTTTTGTTATATACACTTTCGCGCAAATATCATTGGGTAATATATGAATCTTCCCTTCCTACCCCCAGCTATGGGTTAATTAGTAAGACTACTATCACTAAATCATTATTGTCTCCAAAAATGAAATAAAGAATTGTGTTAAAAATATTTAGATTTAGGCATTAAATAACCCATATAAATGTTGATATGCCGGTAAACAAAAACAACCAACATTCGATATTAAAGGATCCATCAGCAGATGATATGTCGTTAGATTAACCAATTTAACCCTATCAAAGGCGACATTTACTGTATCGCTGAGTTTTGTCTATATTAGCCTTAATAAAATTTTAATTAACTGGGCTGCTATTAATGGACATCCACCTTCTGTCTATATCTCTGAGATGGGCTATTATGATTACTTGCATTATTTACATTACTCGGATTATTATCCTCATCTTCCTTGCCATATTCCCAACGTTTCGGCCATTCTACGCTCGGGCCTTCTTCAGGTGATTGAAACGTCGAACCGAACCCTTTATTTCGTCCATCGGGGTTGATTGTTCTAGTTCCACGTGCCATGCCTCTTCCAGGTGTCTCATTCATTTCCATTTAACTCAAATCTCCAAGTTCTTAGTTCACCACTGCTGTGACCTGGTACTGAAATAACAACACTTTGGATCTAACCAACGTCTTTACCCACTGGGCTATGTGTCCTTGAGGAAATAAAGGGTTCCGTTCGAAATTCCAATCACCTGAAGAAGGTCGGATCGTACAACGGCCTAAACATTGTGAATACGGCAATGGAGATGAGGATAACAGTCCGAGTAATGTAAATAATGCAAGGCATTCACTTTTTGGTGTCAAATGTACTCAGCGCAGTTATGCACATGCCCTAAAATATGCAATCCGTTTTCTTTGTCCTTTTAAGTCAATATAATTTTATTATTATTTGTCATAACGATGATGCTACTGCTGCTGATGATATTAATACTGTTACCAATGTATCGCTGTACATAACTTTTTACTATCATTTCCCTGTATATACACCAAAGTTCCTGGATTTTTTTTTTTTTTTTTGAGATGTCGAATTGTCAATGGACACTGAGTTATTCGAACAGTTGTTCTTATATTTGTTTTATAAATTTTATCATAGACCCGACTTTCCAAGTTGTATATGGCCATCTTCAGCTGTCCAATTTTTGACTGATAAGTGCATCTAATATTGCATCAGTTCCGTCCTTTCCACATTGAGTCACCGGTTCTCGTACGATCACCGAAGGTAAACGATGTTGAGGCTGGTCAATAGCTAGGTAATTGCTTGAGAATACCAGGTTTTATAAGCTTGGGTGTTCGGGTGGTGTAATTGATAACAGCTCAACATTGGAAACCGGAAAGCCGAGTTTCAATACCAGTTACCTTCGTTATGTTTACTTACGTGAAAATACCATCGGTAAAGATACGAAACCACCTCTTCACCCTCTACAACTGTGGGTTAATTAGTAGGGCTTGTATGACTTAATTAATATTATCTTCCAAAAAAAAAAGCTTACATGGTTTGGTTTGGTTTATTTTGTTTTATGGCATATCAACCTCAATGGGTTATTTAATGCCGACAACATTTTTTATTGCTGGTAATATGTTTTGTCAAAAATCTGTTTCTGGTAATATTTTATAATAATATTTTCCCTTCAAAATTGTATTGCTGGTAATAATTTTTTTCAAAAAAGTATTGCTGGTACTAGTTATTTGCCCATAGCTGGGACCCTAACAGGTGCTACAGGTGGACCTGGGAACACCAGCAATTAAGAGGTGGTTCCACGCTCCTCGAAACCACCTGATCAGAGGCCTTGCTGCTGGACGTATTTTAACGTTTTACCAAGGACGCGGATGTAGTTTAACGTCTTACCCAGAATGAAAAAAGCTTACAATCTAAAAATATTTTCTGGTTTTAAATAACCTGAAAAAGGTTGATAAACCGTAAAAAACAAATCAGTAAATCAATCAATTTTGTTCTTGTAATGCCGTTTCCTGTTCTTTCTTGCGTATATGGAATTCACTACATCAAGTAGGGATTGAAGTCATGAACAGCTGAAATTTTGATTGATACTTGAAGACAGCCAGTGTGTAATGTCAATCGTTATCTCCCGTCTTTTTAATTACTGTTCTTTCATTGTTCTCCCACTCAGTCATCCTCTGCGTGTCAGAGGCTTTGCTGTCTTGCATGGGGTGTAAAATATATTAAGAAAAAAGGATAGATCTCAAGTGCCAAGCAACGAACTCTAATCTAAAGTCTAAATGGCAAGTATGGAGAGAAACAAAATGCAATCATGAAGTTTACATTCATTGAGACACAGTTTCATATATCAGTTTGGCAATATTTCTTCTTTTTTTTATGATTTCCCTTTTGTACATTCATTTGATCATAGCATTTAGATCAGCTGTCCCAGTTATCTGGCTGACGAAAAAACAGTTAAAGCTAAATTAAATAAAAAAGATGCTATATTTAGAATTAGCTCCAATGAATAAAGGACGCTCTCACCGGCAAGTCGAACGCTACATATGTCTTTACTGCATTATGCTAGGAACAAAAAATAATTCTATTATTACAAAAGTGATGGTTGTGACTGCTATTATAGCATTAGAGTTCAGTAATATTCCATTGTACAACGAAAGAAGCCAAGGCATTTTTGACAGCTATTATTGATCGTTTACAAAAAAAGGAAGATGAAAAATATATAGAAAAAGAGAGAGAGAGAGAGAGAGAGAGAGAGAGAGAGAGAGAGAAATTATAATCAAAAGAAAGACAATGAACTAACATAAAAAAAAAGAAAGGATAACGCTACAAGTATAATTTAATAATATAAGCTTAGCGAAGTTGATGGAAGACGAAGTTTTGTCATAGTTGAATTGTTCTCGTATTCAGTCGAAGTTTAGGGCCGAATGAATTGCTTGGCCTCGACGTATCTCGATTGTCACGCGCGGTCGGTTGCGACTTGTACAAATACAAATGTCCTTGCAGATAATCACACTGGATAGAGACAACTATTCTTAATAAAAAAAAATGAGATCGAGTGGCAAAAAGAATAATCATTTTATAATTATACTTGTACCACTGTTGGTTGATTAGTTAGCAGGTGCCGTGTCATTACTCCAGATAAATAATAGACCATTCCGATTTGGTTACATAGAAAGATGGAAGAAAAATTTATATCAGAGAGGCTGATTGGTTTTACTGAGAAAAAGAAAGCATATATAATAAGAAAGAAAGAACGAAAGAAAGAGAAGATAGAAGAAGCGGTATTGCTCTCGTGAATTTAACGTGTTCTCCAAGAAAATGGAAACGCGTACCAATTGTGAATCTTTTTTTTCATTTGTACCCTCTTACTTCTATAAATAATGACACGTACTTATAATTTTTGTTGAAATATTTTGTTAAAGTTTTGAGATCAAATATCTAACTATCTATTTCCATCTGTATTTTATAATCGTGGCAAGGTTTTAACTTCATAATTTTGAATTCACTAGTCGAATTACCCGCGCTTTGGTGCATATCACAGATTTCTTTTGTAAGAAAATTGATCATTAATTTTAAATCATTGTTATAATTTGTGAAGAAAAATGATGCATTTCAGTATTATTCAATTATCTTGGTGATATGAACTCCATCTTCTGGCTTTCTCTTTCTATATTTTGGATAAGAGTTATTTCCTTGTTCAAATTTAGATTTTTAGTGGGGGGTGCAAAAACAGCTAGAGCTGATCCTTTTGATATATATTTAAAGCAATACTTGATTGAATGAATTGATGAGCAGATTTCAACATTGATATTGACAGCTGACTTGGGGCAACAAATCTATATTGTAAGGCACTATCCACAGATTAGTGATTTTTTGCTCAGCTTGACATCCATAGTGACTCATTTTGATCTTATCAATGACACCACTATATTTTGGATTTCTACTTCTATATATTGGATAGAAGTCATTCCCTTGTTCAAATTTAAATTTAATTTATATCAAAGGGAAAAAAATTTCAGTGGGCGATTTGAGTCCCCCCCCCAACCCGGGGACCACCCCCCTTTGACCAAAATGAAATATACTTATCGAAGTACCCTGGGCAATGTAGTTTCAGAATAAATGTAGCTATGTGGGCCCTCTTTAAAACTCTAGTTCGATAAAAAATATCAGATAGAGGCTAGAATTTTATATATATAGATTAGAAATTTCAACTATGAAATTTTCACAGCTACTGCTTGTAATATATTTCACAAAGATTACGAGATAAAAACAAATAGATCTCGTTGATAACAATATTAAAATCAAATATAATATTAAGTAAAGTGCTGTCGATTAGTCGCCAGTTTCTTTCTTTTTATGTGCCATGTCCTTACAGGACGTAGGCGATTATGGCTCTCCACCTCCCTCTGTCCATTACATCTCTAAACAAATTCCTTACCTCTCCTTCCTCCTCCGGCTGCCTCTTCCTGATATTAAGTATAATCCTCCTCCTTGTTTGCGACCTCTCTAAGATCTCATTGTTGCTCATACGCTCAGTCCATTACATCCTTAGCATCCTTCTGTAGAACCACATCTCCGTCGCCTCTTCTTCATTTTTGAGGAAATCGTCCAATGTTCGGTGTTGTAAAGAAGGACAGATGTCACATAACAGCTCAGCATTCTTTTCTTTGTTACCAAAGTAATCCTAGTTTGTTTTTGTTTTTTTTTTTGGGGGGGGGTTAACCGCTATGTTTCTTCATCACGAAAGTGCTGATGGCCCTCTACGAATACCCCTTCTTCATTATCTATAAATAGCCATAACTTCTTGGTAGATATAGTGGAGTAGATTTCCGTTGGCATGCTCATGGATTTTTTCAAAATGCGTTGGTTGGATTCCGTGACTTAACCCAAAGATTTGTGAGTTCAATACTTGGCAACAGTAGTGGTGAACAAAAACTTGGAGAGCTGAGTTAAAGGGAGATAACTAAGACATATGGAAGAGACATGGCACGTGGAACAAGAACAATCTAACCTGGCGGGTGAAATAAAGGGTCCAGTTCGAAATTTCAAGAAGGAAGGTCGGAGCGTGCAACGGCCGAAACGTCGTGATATATGCCTATAAAGATGAGTACTGCAGACCGAACAATGTAAATATTGTAAATAATTACTAAGAGCTACAAACGATTGGAAATTTTGAAGAGCCATGATTTCTGACGTGTTGAAGTGGCACGGCACATATAAAAAGAAGATTAGCGCGAAAGTGAACGCAACAGATTCGACAGGAATTTGATTTTGGCTCTCTTACCTATTCATTTTTCCACACCGTTAACCGCTACGCTATCGAACACTCTCAAAACGCAACGAGCTCGTATAACAATAATAAGGAAAGATAAACACATCATTAAATAATATGTCCAAGCACATCTTTTGTTTATTTCGCATTGTTTTCATCGACATATTCTTTGAGTTTCAGCAACTTTTCTATCTGAAATCCCGAGTTAAAACCTCATAATTCCAGAGACATATTCCCACCACGTGCACTGTTTTCAAAAGACCTCAAAGGATATTCTTCTGGTCCCCGCTTTCCAAAGAATACGGAATGCCACATTTGGATTCCTTTGACAATCTCTCCAATACGAGTCGCTGCTTAAAAATTACCGATACAATTAACTTCCCGGAATCTAAACAAATGTCCCAACACCAAGTTTACTCATCTAGCTGAGAAAACCAGTACCTTCAGTATAACGCTCCACCTTGTTTCATTTTTCACACTTTCCAGCGGGTTTATGTGTCTATAAATTTTCCCTCATTTCGATGGAAACCTTTCTCACTCTTCTCGGCCTCTGTATTGTGACGTCCGCAGTGTTTAACTTATAAACTTTGATTGAATGTTTAACAACTGTCGTCATAGAATTGGACTGTCAATAATCTAATCCGACCCGATGTTTCAAATGTAAAAAACAAATACTTTTCAGGTAGATTTTTTTCCAAGAACTGCCACTTTGTGGAACTTACTGTCGCGTAATTTTAGCGCTGACCTCTACAATTTTAATCTCTTCTAGTCAAGAGGGAATCAGAGCTTTAGTACCTTCTCCACATAATTTTCACTAACGGCCATAATCTTCTCTTCTGTTCATATAACACATACTTTTGTTATTACCATTTTGATTCAAACTCTCTACTTTGCATGGCTTTCGAAACCATATCAGGTGAAATATTAATTAAAAAGTGCATTGTCATTTGAAACGAAACCTAATTATCCGCAAATACTAATATGTTTTGTCTTAATTCCTTGAATGAGGAGTTATTATTTAAGCAATATACAAATCGTCCAGGAAAATGAGTCGTTGCGCTTTCTCTAAGTAACGTTTTCGGGTGACATGAAAGAGGAAAGACTATATTGAACCCATTGCTAGGTCAGCTGCTAAGAAAGTTGGTTCACTGTGTTATGCGAGACAATTTTCCTCTCCAGAAACTTATCTTACATATCTATAAGTCTACCATTCGTCAATGATTACAATATTGCTGCCACATATAGCAGTGCCTTGCTGTTTACCTTGAACTCCTTGACAAGATCCAAAGAAGAATCTGCAATATTATAGGTCCTCATAGGCATGGTGGAGTAATGGGTAGCGTCTCGGATAGAGGAATCGGAGAGTCGAGTTCGAATTCCAGTCGAATTCATTACATTTACTTATGTGCTAATACCCTTTGGGAAAGGTATGAATCTTCTTCTCCCCCAAGCTATGGATAAATAGCAGGACAGACTGGGTTGTATAGCATTGGATGGCAACTGGTCTACCGAAGAAAGAAATGGCAATCTACAGCAGGAAAAATCTGCCTCACCAGTCATGTGTCAAAAGATACATGATCGCCTAAGCATGTATCACGCATGGCATTTTTTCCATTGGTCCTGATCTAGCGGATCGGCTTCAATCACTTTCACACCGCAATAAGTTTGCCTCTTTGTGCTTTTTCTTTAAACACATTTATGGTAATTGTCTGGATGCTGTACAAGACTTGCGTCGAGATCTCGTCAATTTACGGTATAGCTGGCTAGATGTATCCGTAAGTTCTATGTTAAAAGTGTCTTTTCTCGCACTTCTCGCCTGTGGAACTCCCTTTTGGCTCCATTCTTTCCAGTCAACTTTAATTTGCAAAAGTTTAAATGCAATGTCAATCGTTATCTACTGTCCTTCTAATTACCCTTTCTTCTTACCATTCATTATTAATATTTCTATTTCTAATTCTTTCACACCCTGTAGCTCCTTGTGTCTTAGTGGCTTTATTACCTTGCATGGCGTGATACCGATTAAAACATAGTGTAAATAATATGAAGTTATAAATGAGAAATTCTTTTATCGGCGTTAGAATGGCTAGACATACACAGGATGCCGATAATTCGGGCCTAGTACCAAAACTAAGCTCAGTTTAATAAATGACTTTAGAAAGCTATCACTTCAACCAGCTACAGTCCACATGGCTTTAAATGCACTCTCCAACTGACTTAAATATAAGGTTATAGAAATAGAAAGAATCAACTTCTTGAATAAAAACCTATCCGCCGTGCAACCGTAACGAATATTAATTGCTAGTACATCTGTGGCTTGAGGGAATCACTTTCGAACTTACTGTGCGTTGTTGGTTTCAAAAGTTTCATAATGGATATGCGTACCTCATATATGAAGACGAAAAAGGACGTTCTTTTGAAACTCGAGCTGGTCAGCTGAGAAGGCTAATGGAAACAGCGTTTCGTCGAAGTGACTGAGATACGATACAAGTATTAAAAATTTGACAGAACGATAACATCTGTTTATCTAAATCAAATCACAGATGTGAAAAGTTTGGGCAAATGAACTTGAGAATTATAAAACTTATTTCAAATCTTCCTAAATTGAATGGAACATTAACATTAATTTATAAGACGTGATACTTGACAAAATCAGTTAAGATGAAGCGTTGTGTTTATGATTATTCATTTTTAACTATAACTTTTTTCCTTCAGTTTCTTTTCTATCTTGTTTAAAATAGATGGTAAGACAGTGTTTAGGAGAGATAACAAAAGACAAGAGCTACAAAGGACGGAAAATTGTAGAGAGCGATGATAGCCAACGTCCTGAATGATAAAAGTTAAGACTGGACTTTTGCAGAAGATAGCAGTCTTTGAGAATACTCGCATTATCCGAAGAGTTTCCGAGACATGATCAAACAAGTTTATCTCATTCTACCGTTTATTAGTCCAGGGTAAGACGATAGGGGGCAGCCAGTGAGAATGGAACGACACTACTCAGTTGTAACTGTTCTAGCGAGACAAGCTTGCTAACCATTACACCGGCTCGAAGTGTCCAAACGATTTTATAAGCGTAGCTAAGATGTGGCACAATGCTGAAAGTAGGGGGCACCCAGTGAGGATCGAACTCACTATTCAGTCGTAATTGATCTAGCGAGACAAGCTTACTAAAGATTACACAAAGTCAAAGTGCCCTATCTTAACTTCAAGATGTCTTGTTAGTGCCAAACGTTTCCAAGCTCTCTTTCCGCGTTATGTACCCACAAAAATTTCGTCTGATTTCGTCCACTTGTCCATGGTGTTCCCATTTTCTTTAAAACCTCCTCGTTGCTGACATGAATCTGTGATATTCTCATCATCCTTCTGTATAACTATATTTCTGCTTTTCATGCCTCGTTTTCATTTGTGTGAAAAGTGTCAAGTAGTCACTACTACACGGAGTGCGATGGGTAAATTGTCGCAATTATATTTTTTTTTTAATTTCGCGCACGCGCGTTGTTTAATTTCTATTTTGTCGTCTGCACAGTATATTCGGGTCAGCCGGGTACCGTCTGGGAGGAATAGAGCACAATGACACCACGCTGTCAGAAATTTGCAAATGGCATTCTTGCCGGAAACACCAATACGAACATTTCAGTGTGTTTAGGTGTCAATCTGAGGACAGTGCAGATGATTCGGAAAGAGTTGGATGAGTCTAATGGTGTTTACGAAGGTGTTTGGAGTGATCCCTAGTGATGGCGCTGTTATACTTCCATTCCTTTTCCCACAAGGCCTCGGACTCAACAAGTATGCATACATCAAGTGCCTTGAGCAGGTAGTACTGCCCTGGGTCAAGAGGGTGGCCGCTGGAAGACACTAGGTCTGGTAACAGGATTCTGCGTCATGCCACACAAGCAGGAGAATACAGTCATGGCTGTCAGACAATTTCTGCAACTACATCACCCCTTACATCTGGCCACTTAACTCCACAGACTGCAACTCCCTTGATTATTATGCGCGAGGCACACTTGAGCGAGAGACCAACAAAATTCCTTGTAACAGCAAAGATGAACTGAAAGCAAGGATTATGGCAGCATTCGCCAACTTAAACAAGGAGACTGCCCAGAAGAGATGCAGGAGATTCTGAAGTCGTCTGGAGACCGTGGTTGAAGCAAAAGGCGATTTTATGGAATAGTATTTAAAGATATTTTTTGAATGATTTTGTAAATATATCTGTTAAAATGAGATGTCAGTGTTATTTTTATTGTTACGTAATTTAGACGACAATTTTTCCATCGCACCCTGTATAGCAGTTCGGAAACTCTTATCTTTGGTTGCGGCGAAACTTTTCTGTTTTTTATACTTTGCTTAGCTTTCATAAGGGATCTTGTTGCCTTTTATCACACGACCCAGATACTTCAATATTTGTTTGATTTTGACGTCTCTATGAATTCTCTTTTTCTCCGCCTAGCTATGGGTAAATAGCGGAACAGACCGTGTTCTATAGCCTTGGATGGCAATTGATCTACTGCAGAAAGAAATGGCAACCTACCGCGAGAAAATGTGTGCCTCGTCAGTCATGTATCGAAAGGTACATGATCACCTAAGCGTGTAGCACGCATGATACATATCTGACTGAGTATATAGCCCACATCTTTTGTTATTAGTAGTTGTAATAAATATAAAACTGGAACAGATTTTCAATAAAAGAACAACGACGATATATTAAAAGAAAGACTATTTAAAACTGGTCATTATTTTCTTGATAGCCTTATAAAATTCTTGCAAATTTCAGAATTCCTGCCCTTTTCCGTTGGTGAAATTTTATCAAAGGCAAAAGCTCATGGGTGGTATCCATATTAAGATATTCGGGGCCCTTTCTAAAGTGAACAAAAAAGGCAGTGAGAAATTTGAATCAAAGAACGAGGAAATTGATGAGCATGCATGAAACCGCACCTGAGGGACGACGTTGATTGATTTTTTGAAAAAAAGGAGGGGCCAAGAGTTGTTAGCATCGAGCAATGTGTGGAATTGTCAAATCAAAAGAATAAGGGACTACGCAGGGCAGAGGCGTGAGAAATTGATGATAGCGATTAAAAGTTGCAGTAAAAACGACAAACGTAGAAATGTAGAAAAGTTGAAAAAGAGAAGAAAAAGAATTCCATGGTTATTTTTTTTTTAAATTAAGATCGATTCATTCTAGAAGCTTATGTTTCTTATATACGGATCAATTCTAGACATGGGCGATTATGACTCTCCTCGACTTCTTATCTTTCATAGCACTGAGCAATATTTGTCAACTTACTCTCCTCCAGTTACTTTTCTGTCATCCTTTTACACTACAACGTTGGGTAAGATACTATTTTCCACACTGTCGGCTTCTCTTGACTTCTATCCCGTGAGCATCATATATCCCAAGCGCACATTCCTCAGTAGGTGCCCAACAAAGTTCAAGTGTTTTTTTTTTTTCATTTTACCCTAAAACTTGTTTGTTGATCACTTTTTCCGTCCATCGTATTCTCAGCCTTGTCGAACAGCATTTTCGTTGCTTCAAATCTCGCCTCTATATTTGAGGAAATTGTATAGCATTCACTGTCATAGAGGAAGATTAATATTATTATATATATATATATATATATATATATATATATATAACGTCATCCACAGACAGACTGTTTCGCTGTTTCACAGCTCATCAGTGTGATTAGACATCCGATTGCCTCTAGCTAGGATCGAAACACGACAGTTGGTGTCAGTCGGAGATTCTACCACTAAGCCGTCGGCACACGGCAGGGATGTAGGTGGATTTTTAGCGTATTTATTTTTTAGAAACACGCCCAGTGACCGACAGTGACTCAATTCGCTTTGCGAAGAGTCTTGCTATATTAGCTATAATAGTCACTGTTTACAAACCCATACCTTCTCCCTAGAGAGCTCAACTGGAATTAATTTTTATTTCAGGAGCCAATATAACGTCATCCACAGACAACTGTTTCGCTGTTTCACAGCTCATCAGTGTGGCTAGACATCCGGTTGCCTCTAGCTAGGATCGAAACCCGACAGTTGGTGTCAGTCGGAGATTCTACCACTAAGCCGTCGGCACACGGCAGGGATGTAGGTGGATTTTTAGCGTATTTATTTTTTAGAAACACGCCCAGTGACCGACAGTGACTCAATTCGCTTTGCGAAGAGTCTTGCTATATTAGCTATAATAGTCACTGTTTACAAACCCATACCTTCTCCCTAGAGAGCTCAACTGGAATTAATTTTTATTTCAGGAGCCAATATAACGTCATCCACAGACAACTGTTTCGCTGTTTCACAGCTCATCAGTGTGGCTAGACATCCGGTTGCCTCTAGCTAGGATCGAAACCCGACAGTTGGTGTCAGTCGGAGATTCTACCACTAAGCCGTCGGCACACGGCAGGGATGTAGGTGGATTTTTAGCGTATTTATTTTTAGAAACACGCCCAGTGACCGACAGTGACTCAATTCGCTTTGCGAAGAGTTGAAACATTTCTTTTTTTAATACTTTAACTTTTGGAAGACAACTTCGCTAATTTAAAGAGCGCTTCTATTTTGTTTTTGTTTTGTTTGTTTTATGGCATATCAACGTGTTGTAGAGTAGCTAGCACCCCTACAGAAGTCTACCAGATGACCTGGCTCATAGCCTTAAATAGTCTTCCATTATGGACTTCAACAGTTGAATAAGTTGACACTAAACTGGTTAATATTCAGACTGATCTTACTTCGTTTGGCTATACAGCATTTGAGCCTCATATATTTCTTGTAAGTTATCTTATTAATTGTTTTGTAACTTATTGTTCTGTGTTTTTGTATGTATCCGTTAGCACTGGATACTGGTGCTGAATAAATATATTAAGCACTCATTCTTCTCTGTGTATCATTCATCTCAACGATACAACACAACCTCGAAGAGTTATTTAACGCCAACAATTTTTAATATATTTATATAAATACATATGAATGTTGGTAATAATATTTTACAAAAATGTTTTGCTGGTATTAAATCCTATTTTTACATCTTTTGACCCCAGTTTGGGGATTAACTAATTGTCAATAGCTGGGAACCTAACAGGTGCTACCACCCCGGGTCAGGGTGGTCCTTGGAACACTAACAATTAAGAGGTGCTTCTACCCTCTTCAAAACCTCCTGATCAGATACCTTGCTGTTAGATGTAGTTTATCGTCTTACCCAGGACGCGGATGTAGTTTATCGTCTTAGCCAGGACACAGACGGAGGTTATCTTCTTACCCAGGACTGTTGTATTTTCATTTCCTTTTATAACATTTCCTCATCTTTGTTGTTGTTATCGCAATATTTCAGCCCATGTTGCTTCCTGCCTTAATCAGGTATATGTCGATCAGGGTAAGCTACAGGGAATTCTGAACTGAACCGTTTATTTAATCTGTTCTGGAGGGGGGGGCTGTTTTCATTCCACTACGCATGTCTAGTGATATCGCGTCTAGTTCATGTTTTAGTATTGCTCAGCTTTTGCTTACTTGTTACCAATGAGTTCAAGGGCACACCGCTCGGACCAGCAATTGAGCTCACAATCACTACGTCACCAAATTCAGGAACAACTAGGCTTCAATCAAGAAATATCACAAGTCAACCTTTAACAGACAATACCTCAACATCAATTGCCACCATCTATACAGTAAGAAATTGAACGTCTGATGCCGACAAAACCTGGCAACACCTAGACATATACCAACAGGTAATGATCAGTATCATGCGTACCGTTCAGAATAACAACTACCCTGCATACGTAATATCAGTAGCTGCAGGTGGGATCAGAGAGGTCAAAGAGGAAAACCAGAAAATTGCTATGGTCTGTCTAACTCATGTCAAGGATTATCGTAAATTTAGAGAGATATTTCTCAAAAGTATTCTGTACTTGCTTGATTTTGATAATTCATAGCCCACTTCTTGGGCAATTTCTCTGCATGAAAAGCGCGAATTCTGTCTTGATGGTTAGTCCTTTCTTACGGCTTTCCTTTATTAGCTCGTTTTGGAGTCGATGCATTTTTATTTCTGTGTCTAGCATCAGCACATTGGCATCTGCGTGATTAAGACTGTACCCCCAAATAATTAATTTCTAGTTCTGTTGTCACCATTTCGCTGTATGGGTTAAAGAAATCGTTTTACACGCAACCTTGTCTTGTTTCCGATTTCTACAGGGTACCCAGTAAAAAGGCGGTAAATTCAGAAATAAATTTATTTCAGGCACAAATTGAAGAATCATTGTAAATGTTCGAAATATTTGCCTAAATATTCAACACAAAGTTGTAAGCTTGGTAACCAGGAGGCAGTAGCTTTGCAGATAGTTTCAAGAGGAATTTAATTCCAAGTTTTAGTTAAATTCCACTTCAATGAATCAATATCGACGATGTCACGACGACGGTCTTGCTAGTGAGTTAGGAGTATACCCAGATACATTCAGATCTGGGTTTTTAGAAGGCTACTGAGATGGACCAATCAGAGCTGGTGTATTTTCCCGAAGAATAAAAATGGCGCTTTTTTTTTTTACTGGGAACATTGTGGTTTTGTGTACATTCTCAAATCATTTTCTGTCTGTTTACAAACGTCCCAACCAAATGTTTTGGGCTATTGAAATATCTTTACCGAATAAAGCAAGTTTTCCTCGCAGTTCAAAAAGATCTTTATATCGTGACTTAATAAACAGTTTATTTTTTCGAAATCTATGAAACAGATGAGCTGATATGTTGTGGGAAATACGACAGCAGCACAAATAATGGATTCTTTAGCCCCCAAAATAAAGAAAAAGATGTTGACCCTGTACATAATTATAAACGGAATCATATTTGTTAAAGAAATATTATTTCGAGACAATTTGGAGCAGGCAATATTTCACATTTTGACAGGCACTCACTGAATGGAAGCTGATATCATTAACGTGAGCAGAAAAGGGGTGCAGCAGTCTGTACTGGCCAACATAGTAACTTCAGTTAATCAACGCAGGCAGACAAGATTGCCCGTCCACACTGTCAGAAACACTTCCGTATGCAGATTATTCTAATTATCTATCAACGCACCCACAAATTACTGAATGACCAAATGGACGTCGTCCCGACCTGAATAATGCGATAGGGCTAGATCCGACATGAAGGCCTCTAATTGGGAGGTTTTAAGGAGCCTGAAACCACCTCTTATTTGCTGTTGTAACCAGGTCCACACCAACCCGGAGTAGTAGCACCTGTTCAGGTTCTAGGTGTCGAGAAAAAAGTTAGCCCCCTCACTGGAATCAAAACACTATGAAATAAATATATTTATAGTAAAAAAATGCCAGCAATACATTTTCATAGTGAAATAATTAATTACCAGCAGTAAAAAAAATAAAAATTATAAAGAATTCATTTTGAAAAATAATATTGCCAGCAATACTTTTTTATAAATGAATTTACTAATTCTCTCCAGAAAATTAAATTTCGTCATTTAATAACCCATAGGGAGTTGATATGACCCTCGTCAGATCGAGGAAGGAAGTCCTTTATTTACGGGAATGGTTATCTTTAAGCTGATAAATAATGTGAAGAGTTTTTCTTTTTTTATTCGAATTTTAGTAAAAGAGTTTTTAGAATAGATTAAACTGAGAAAAGTTAAATAAAAGTGTAGGCAAGTCTAAGAAGCGTGATTTATATTGAAATATCAAAAGAACGTATAAACATATGTCTTAAAATATATTGATATGTGCATATGGGTCAGTTATCATCGAATAAAAATAGCGTGAACTCCAATTAAGATCTCTTCGGTAGATCACAAAAAAAGCTAGAAATAATTTTGAGCTGCATCATTTGCAGAGTCAATGTTTTGGTCGACAAAGAAATGTATATATGCACAAAAGTAAACAAGGTAAACTACTTCAAGACATCTGCAGCAAGACATTGGATGAAACAGAGAACAATGAAGCACAGTAACATGAGAATGAACACGAATTTCATAGCCGTCGAATGTATTTTGTCTGTCATCCGGACATTTATTGAAGCAATGTAAGATTTCCTCAACGAAAGAGATGTGGGCATCTCAAAGAAAGTCGGAATTATACAAAGTGCGTGATGCGATTCAAACATTATAAAAAGCCAGAACAATGATCAATAAATCGAGAAGAATCCTAAGAAATGAGCAGAGATCGAAAACAAAGAAAACTAGTAATATTTCACATGAGGATTATTGTTTTGTATGAAGGTCGTGAAAATAAAAGCAAGTGGTTTTCTTTCATCGACCATAGATGTGTAAATATCGTAATAGATAAATTCTCTGTTAAGACGCTGAAAGAATGTGTTAATTTACTATCTAAACTTTATTTTCTACTTTGTTTTGTGGGTGGTGTTGTTTTTTTTTTTGTTTTTGTTTTTGCTTTTTTGGAAAGTTGCGGAACGTTTTGGGCTATTCGACAATGTTCGACTATCTTCATGTTTTGATTGATTCATAGCGAAGCTTCAGATCAAGTTCTCATCTATTACAAAAACTCTCGTTTGGACGTCACAACTATTCTATTAGAGAAGCCCCCGCTGCCTTGTAGTTGAGATAGTTGCGTATTTCCTGAAATATTGATTGATTCACGGCCAAGCTTCAGATCAAATTCTCACCTATTACAAAAATCTGGTTTAGAATCAGCAAATATACTAAAAGGGACGTCCGCGCTGCCTCGTTGCTGAGATGATTGCTTAATCTCCGAAATAATGATTGATTTATAGCCAAGCTTCAGATCAAATTCTCATCGACTACAAAAAATCCGGTTGGACGTGGCAAATGCTCTATTAGAGAAGACTCCATTGCATCGTAGCTGAAATGGTTGTGTATTTCGGGTATTTCATAACGAAGTTTCAGATGAAGTTCTCATCGATTATAAACAATTGTTTAGACGTCCATGATTTCGGATGCACAGACAGATACACAGTCCACAGTTTTGGAAATTATCAAAATAGCACAATCGTTTTATTAGGTTGGTGCAAAAATAATGTCGTTTTCTCCAATATGTTACTATGTCAGAAAACGACATTATTTTTGCACCAACCTAATTCCTATTTTTTTTATTTTCCTTCTTTGCTTGGCGTTCTTCCTTACTAAGTTTGGTATATTAAAAAAAACACCTAGTCTAGCGTCATGGATCACAATGACATATTGCATACTAACTCATACGTGGACTGATTTTGATCTTCACCGGCTGTCCCATTACTGTAGCTTTTTTCCCCGAACTGAGGACTGACAAAATCAAGCAGGTGCAGAAGTTGAAATATTTGGGAAGCGTTTTAACAGAGAATCTGGCACCGAAATACGAACGCGTATCCGAATTGCAAAGAAAGGATTCTAAAAGCTACAAAAAATTCTAAGAAACAGAAGAACTTTCGCAACAAAACAAAGAAATGTGGGCGAAATATCAACCCTCCTCCAATATGGTAGGGAATGCTTGGCAATCTTCTCACAGACAAAGATAAAAACCGAGGCAACAGAAACAGAAATTCTACAGAAGGATATTGGCAATTCTATGGACGGAGTGCTTAAGCGACGATAAAGTTTTAAGGGAAATGAAAAGTAATAGGACACTTGAATTTAGAATCAGAAAGACATAGCTGGAATTTCTTGGAGGCATAATGACGAAGAGGAGATTGAAAATGTTGACACTATCGGGATATATCGAAAATAAAAGCGACCTGAAGAAAGCAGGTCGGAAAGAGGTGCGGCGATAAAAGGATAGACGTTTTCATAAGTTTAAATAGTTGGGAAGTGTTTTCACGGTCGATAAACAAAGAAACATCGAAAATCGAATACTCTTTAGAATAGCAAAAGTGACATCCCAAAAAGTTAAGCAACGTACACTATGTAACAGGAGACTTTCGTTAGAAACAAAGAAAATAGAAAAAAACCTTACGTAAAAGTAATCTTCTTATATGTCACTGAATACTGAACAATTTCCTCAGAGATAAATAACAGACTGGATGTAACACATTGTGGTTCTACAGAAGGATTCTGAACATGTAAAGTTTAAATAGCTAGGATATACAAAGGATAAGAAGTTGGGAATAGTCCTGATCTCCTATTGTTTGAAGGTACACTTCTCATAGAAGTAAAACCCCAGAAAATAGCTACAGGAAGAAACACTTTGTTATCCCTACAATTCTCTTGCGATATGTGAGTTTGTATATTGTAGGCGTCAAGACAAGATGTTAAAATGAGCCTTTTTGAATATTATTGTTATTTCCTAAGCGAACAGATGATGACAAAATGCCAGACGAGTTTATGACATTCCTTTATGTACTAATAGCCTGGGGAAAGGTATAAATCCAAATCTGCTCCCCCAAATCTATGAATAATATAGCAGAAGAGCCTGGGCCCTATAGCCTTGGGTGGCAACTGGTAGAGGAGAAGGAAAAAATCCTAATTCAAAACAAGCCTGGATAGGGTTGGGATCCGTCAGGCTATCTTTCTCATGGAACACCACTGCTACTGCGGAGCAGTACATATGGTGGCCCTACAACCCTAATGGTGTACAGATCTCGTGAACGTGAAGTGAAAATATAAACTGTCGAATTTCCTGAGTCCGGTCAGCTGGTAATCTGTTAAAGTACTTCATAATGTTAAATTGTTTTTTACGATAGTTTCAATAACATTGTAGATTAGAAACCAGGATGTGAAAGTGTTATTTAATGAACGACTTTCATCAAAGAAGATAAAAAAAAAACAAAAAAAACTTGTTTCTTTCCTTGTTTTTTACCCTGACAAGCTATTGATGTTCGGTTGATGCGAAAGGCTTTGCGTCAACGCCAATAGGATTTATCCCGACAAAGGCAAATGCGTTCTTGCTGGAGAAACATGTTCGTCGTTGGAGGTTTTCGCTCAGATCTAGACGCATTACCAAGACCTGATAAGCTAATGAAAGTATCAAAAGTAACGATTTTATCAGATGTCCGCGTTAGGCTGATTTATAAATATATGGAGTAAGGTTTAGTCTTTTATTTTATAGCACCAGAATATACATAAAAAAGAAACGAAAAAAGAAAAACGGACTGAAACATACTTACGCACATATACACAACGTTAGGCTGATAACTTTTCAGCACCACCTTATATATATATATATATATATATATATATATATATATATATATATATATATATAATGGAGGTTGGTGCAGAGTGAGTGACGAAGGAAAAGAAAAATAAAGCAAGAAAAAAGAAACGAAAAAGCGATAATTTTTATATTCATTTCAATTTCTGCATAAGATACATATCTATTTATCTGTTTATCTCTCTCTATCTCAATCAATATATATATATAAGTATCGAGTTAATGATATATATATTATATATATGCATGTATGTATGTATGTATTGCGTATATTTTGCCAGCGTGTTTTCATTGAGCCATGTCTGAGAAATGCGTCTTTGTAATAGTTTACAACAGCATCCCTGTCCACATTCGATGACAGAACGTGGTCTGGGAGAGAAGAAGAGGGAAGGAACTTGTTAAGAGCTGCAAGGAATATAAAAGGTAGAGAGGTATGATCGCCTACGTCCTGAAAGGACATGCCACATAAAAAAAGAAAAAAAATATCACAAATACATTTAACACATTAGTTAATAAAAGACAAAATAGGCAGATGTTGATAACAATTGTTTACAAAAATTATTTAATATGTCGGCAATATTTGTTCTTTGGGAATCGAATGCCTTTTTTCTCAAAGACGGAATTGATTAAAAATAATTAGTAAAATGTATACACAAGGTGTTTTGATAAAATTAATCATAAAATAAAGCATCTTAATTTTAAATTAATTTTTGAAGGGTAATTAAGAGCAAAAGAACCCCGCAATGACTGTACAACGGGTTCACTCTGTAATATTGTGATAAAATAAATAATTCAGAGAAATATACAATATTGAAATTTAATATGTGTGTATGTATGAATATGTGTGAATTTATGTGTGCATTTTCTTTATTTTCAGGACGTAGGCGATCATGGCACTCCACCTCCGTCTATCCCTTGCAGCTCTCAACATGTTCCTTCCCTCTGCTTCCTCCCCCAGACCACGCTCTGTCATCCACTTGCTTAAGTCCGCCAGGTATATCATGTGTTGATGTCCTTTGCCTCCCTTTCTCTCTATTCGACCTGTGAGTATCAGATTCTCCAGGCATTCCTTCCTCATTATGTGTCAGAGAAACCTCAGCTGTCTCTTCCTGATATTAAGTATAAGCCTCCTCCTTGTTTGCAACCTCTCTAAGATCTCATCGTTGCTCACACGCTCGGTCTTAGCATCCTTCTGTAGAACCACATCTCCGTCGCCTCGAGTCTCTTCTTCATCATTGAGGGAATTGTCCAACATTCGCTGCCGTAAAGAAGGACATGTGTCACGTGACAGTTCAGTATTCTATTCTTCTCTTTTCAAGTGAAAGACAGAGTGAAAGTGAGTGACGGTTTCGTGTCCATTCCAATGAGACAATCACGCGTGCACACAGACGCATACACACACACAAATATATATATGTATGTGTTTGTGTTATGTTTCTGTATAAACACACACACACATACACACAAACAAACACACATACACACACAAATATATATATGCATGTGTTTGTGTTATGTTTCTGTATAAACACACACACACACACATACACACACACATATATTTATAATATTTAATTTTAATAAACATTATTTTCCTCATTAAATTAGTGGTGTCAATCAGAAGGCCAAACAGGTTGCATATGGCTCGCGGGCAGCTATTTTCCCATGACTGATCTAAGCTTTTAAATTGCATTGAATGTTAGAACTCTCCAAAGAAGAAACGAATTGAATCATCAGTGATCGGATTTTAGCAATGGATGTTGAGAACACCGTGTACAGATTATGCGAATCTCGAGGGACGATTTAAGTAAAACCGAAAATACAATGCGACATTTGCTTCCATTCTGAACGAAGATCTGAGATTATGGGAAGACATATTGAGGAAAGAATGTTTGGTTAATTTTGCACTCATGGGACATGCAATTTAAAAAGTGACCATGCATAAAAATCGTCTTTGATAATAGCTAAAAGTAGAGCCGGAATCGCACGGCCAAAGCATTTGGGCAGTTTCTGCATAATTTACGCCCAGAAAAGAAGAAAATCCAAGAACACAAGAAAAATTAAACAAAAAAACAAAATTACCACAATACATTGTCAGTCGTTTTTAATAGAACATACCGACACACATACACACACATACACACACATACACATACACACACACACACATACACACAATATATATATATATATATATATATATATATATATATATATATATATAGAGAGAGAGAGAGAGAGAGGTTATCGTTGTACCAACGGGAGAAAAATGTATATTTTAAAAGGAAGAGAGAAACCGAAAACGTTTTTGTTGTAATGTGGATATTTAAAAAATTTAAAAAATTATATTATATATCATATATTATTTTCCATATGGAAAATAAAATATAATACAGGGTGTTTCAAAAAGAATACGCCAAAATCATCACGTGATGTGTCAAAAACGAAAAAAATTAAAAACTTCTAGCATGAACACATGTGTCGTATATACATTCAAGTTTTATTTCATGTTTTATAAGTGCCCAATGTAGCCACCACCGGCAGCGCAGACAACATCGAGCCGATATGAGAATTCCTCCCAAACACGCCTCACCATGTCACGGTCCACCGTGTTGATTCCAGCTGTTATTCGATCTTTCAAGTCATCGATACTTGCTGGAAGTGCTGGAACATAAACTTAGTCTTTAATATAATCCCACAATAAAAAGTCACACACAGTGAGGTCCGGGGATCTGGCAGGCCAAACACAGGGTGCAAGGTCTTTAGCACCTCTCCTCCCAATCCATCGCTGAGGCACGTTTTCATTCAGATAAGCTCTAACCCCGAGATGCCAATGGGGTGGTGCTCCATCTTGCTGAAAAATGAAGTCATTCGAATCTGCTTGCAGTAAAGTGAATAGCCAGTTTTGGGTGCTCTGTTCCCCAAATGCACACATTGTGACGATTGACTGTGCCTCTCAAATGGAAATTCGCTTCGTCACTAAAAACTAAACGTGAAAAGAGAGTTTCATCACCTTCCTCCATCTCCAGCATTGACTCACAGAATGTCCTCCGCATCACCTTGTCATAATTAGTAAGTGCTTGGACGAGGCTTAGTTTGTATGGTTTCATGTGTAATCGTCTCTTTAACACACGCCAGACAGAGGTATGAGGGATGGCAAGCTGAAGACTTGCTCGACGTACGGACTTCCGTGGGCTGCTCTCAAATGCATCATGAATGCTCTCCACTTGCTCCTCTGTAACACGTGGTCTTCCAGGACTCTTTCCTTTGCACAGGCACCCACTCTCTTTAAACTGTTTAACCCACCGTCGAATGCTCTCACGATGGGGCGATTCAATGCCGAATTCTGTTCTGAAAGCACGCTGCACCGTGACAATGGCGTTTGGTTTCGCGAACTCAAACACGCATAATGCCTTCTGCTGAGGAGTCGCCATTTTGATTGATCTTCCCACAATTCAGCTGCACCAGAAGCGGTGAAACTGACACCTAATCAAACTTTGATAAGTACTCTATCAAATAACCACTGATTCAGTCCACTACAATGCTACAGACCTGAAAAAACAGCGTAATGATTTTGGCGTATTCTTTTTGAAACACCCTGTATATATTTTTTAAAAAAAAACATTACATATGTGTGTGCGTGTGTATGTGTGAAATTTTTGAAACAA